>CAMZMU010000065.1:13478965-14078965 GCA_947311845.1 Poa pratensis
ACAAATAAACGGGATTAGTTGAGACTCCAAGTGCAGAGTGTATAGTAAGTGGAAGACAGTTTTCCCCACGAGGGGTGACTCGAGGTTTAATATCGAACTCTCGGGGAATCTGAAGTGGTAGATTTATCTTCTTATCCTTCTTTTGGTTACCTACAAAACAGGTTAGATGTTTTGGTCCTCAACCTCACCTGTGGTTGTCAAGCACAAGGTGTAAGAATGATATCAGGATAGTTATGCAATGCAAACAAGAAATAAATATGCAATGATGGTGGATGCAATGATAAATGATATTTTTGGGTTTTTGAATGATGTATGCAAGATGAAAAGTATTTTTGTATTTTCGGATTTAATGATGGCTGAAAATAGAAAAGTGGTATATGGTGTTGGAAAGGTGTTTCTTATGATTAAAAATGGACTGGGGTTCATGGTTTCACAAATGCACTCTCTCTTTATAAAGTGGTAGACAATGGAACACACAGTTAACATATGAGATTGCAACACAGGGTTTGATAACAAGTTACTTAGATATATGGGCATCACGTCCTAACATAGAGATCTTTTGGTTATTAACCTCTCTTATACTCCACCAAGATGCGAACTAAATCATAACACCTCAGTAATTAAGATAACTCAGAGTATAGCATTAAGTATCATGACATGAAGTGAAAATAAGAACATGCTAGATCTAGTCATGGAGTAGTGGCAATGGTCACGCCCACATCCCCGGTAGCATGGTATTTTAGTTTATCCCTAGTGAGGTAACAAAGTAAGGTAAAGATACCAAAGTGGATCGCAGAACTTTCTCTCACGTTCACTGCACTAGCCACCCCCGTTACTCCAACTAATGCACACGTTCCCCCACACACGCTCTCATAAACATGCTTGATCAAAACAAGTAGACAAGAACGGGGTACATAATATGCATCTATACTCATAACTGAAACAAACATTGCAATCTCAAACATATATTAACTCATAAAGATCCACCACAAAGGTATTACAACGGTGACCGTAATCATGTTCAGCAGCTCATACGGTGCTAATTAGTGAAGCTCAAGAGAGGAGAGATACATAAGTTACTTCCACAAACCCATAGTCCAGAGGTGGACTACTCCCTCTTCATCATGGAGACGGTGGAGAAGTCGATGGAGAAGATGGAGACCACGCCGGCAGCGCCCCGCCGGAGTTTTCCCCCTCCAATCTGCAGCTCCTGATCTCCGTTTCGGTGTTTCTGTGTTTGTGCGGCGCTCCTTCCAGAGAACGTCGGGGGACCTTTTTTATAGGTGTTTTTAGGTCAAGACATGTCGGTGGAGCGAAGATCGACGGCAACGGAGCCACGAGGGCCAAATGGGTGGGTCCCACGCGGCCACAGTACTGGCCGCGTGGGCCACCCGTTTGGCCCTCGGCCTCCGCTTGTTTGCTTCCTTTCCAGGTCTTCTTCCTTCCAAATATTGACGCCCGTAAATTTCCAGGTGATTTCGTTGACGTTTGGGTCCCTGAAACATTAAAATAAGAAAACGGGGTTTTCTGCCTGTGCAGGGTTAATTCCATAAAAATAGGAAACATTGAAGATATTCCAAAATCATGATAAAACATTGATATAACCCTTATATGATGCAAATATGATTGGAATATAAGCAATTAAAGTGCAAAGTTCATGTATGCATTTTACATGCATCAACATCCCCAAGCTTAATCCATGCTCGTCCTCGAGTATGAAGATGATAAAACTAACATGGACTTTGCAATTTAATACTTAACAATGGATATCAAAGATGATTACTATTGCTACATATAGTCAAATGATTCATTCTTCAAAGGAGTAGCAATATGCAAATAGTTATGAAGTGATATCAAGTATTCAAGACAAGGATGTTCATTGATAGTTCACAAAGTGTAACATGGTAGCAAGTAATATGGAACACATGTATGCATAATGATAAGTAGAACATCCTACAATGGTCATAGAGTGTAGATGAAAATCTGAATATGATAGGTGTACACTTTGGAAAGATGTATATGTGAGTAGAGGTAAAGCATGCATAAGTTTCATCCAACTTCCAAACTCTTCTACTTAAGTTAATGATTGCAATAAGGTATTCATTGGTGTCAAGCTCTCATTGCCCCTATCATAGCATCTTGAATGATTAAGGTTAAAGTGAAAGCAAATATGAGTAGTGTGCTTGATAAAGAAGGTTGATGTCTCATGCCCCTTGAATACAAGTACTTACACCATGTGTTACTCAACTTGGAAACAAAGCAAGTTCAATTAAATATCATTGTAAGCATAATAGTATCATCAAGAGCGTCAACTGGGGTACCTCTTGTCCCAAGATATGGAACAAGCCCATATCAAAATGACAAGACAAACAAACAAAATGAACAATCTCAACACCCTTTTTATTTACCATTTGAATAGTTTTTATTGCAAGGTGTATCACAGAAGGTTCACCATAGTATGTAAGTAAATTTCCACCATGAATGATGGCTTAGATTAGCGGCCCAGGCGTCTCTCTAACCATTTAACAAACTCATTTAAACTCACTTTTCCACATTTATTTCAACATGATAAGCATCCATAGACAAAAAGCACATGATATCAACTAAATGAGATGAAGAGCGTGTTGAAAGCTTTGCCATGTGACAGCACATATGGGCTAACTTCCAACCCAAACATTCATCAAGCCACAAACATCATAATCTTAATCACAATGGGTCAAGTTTTATTATGCAATAAAAGAACATTGTGCATCAAGTTCGTGAGAGCTATATAACCAATTTTTTCCATTGCAATCAATAACATAAACATTTTCATTCAGAGGTAAGATAACACAAACAACATGTTAAACATACTCGGAATAGCATAAAGCCAATAGGTAGATATGGTGGACTCACTGGAATAACTTTGGTTGAAGGTGTTGGAAACAAGTTTTTGCTTGTTGGAGTTTTTGGGCTAGCAAAAGGGAGAAAGTTGACCATCTAGATGCATGATGAGTGTCCATAGAACTAACTAATCCATGTTAAACCAAGTGAAATAACAATCAGCACCAAAACATGAATAAGTGATAGCTCTACAAAAAGAATTTGCAAACTATTACTCATAAACAAGCTCATGAATCATGCAACTATATGTATCATTAAAAATCAAGTCAAACATCCCTTTTCCCAATCTTATAAAAGCATCCAACATATTTCAACCCATATTTCCAGTAGCTCTCTCATATATAATTGATAGTGTGGTGGTCTCTCAAACTCAAACAAAAACAAAAGACGCTCCAAGTTTATGCGATAAAGTGTTTCGATCGAAAAACAGAAGTTGGACGTGTGCAAACCGAGAGTGTGTAGGTCCAGCGGGTTGTCTTCACATCCCCAAGCTTATGGTCTTCACCATCCTTGGATAGCTCTTGGTGCATCTCCTCCAATCCCTGTGAAAAAACTTCAAAACACCGTTTCTCCCATCTCTTTTCTGTGGGGTGCATTAATAGTGATAAACAAATAGGTTCCTTGCTGCATATAATCCTTGAACAAAAATTCATATGACATGTCCAGAAAGTGTATAATGTTGTATGCCTACTCATAAACTCAATTGGATAAAAAGATTCAACTTAAAAGCTCAAAGCATGCATCAAACAAAATGGGACAGAATCTGTCCAGAAAAACAGCAGCAGCAAAACGTATTTTTCTACCTACCAAACTTTCTAAAAATTCCGAAAAAATTCATGCATACAGAGGATGAAAAGTTCAACTACAGTTCAAATATGAGCTCATTCGGAGTTACAGAATAAGAATTAAAAATCATACCGTGCACTGATTCGTGCAGGAATAAAATCTCCGAACGCTATAAGCAACTTTTCAAACCAAAAAGGGTAAACTTGGCACTTTATTAAAAACTCCAGAACCTAACTAGACACAAAATCTCTTGTTACAGCAAGAGGACACAAAAAAATCACACATAAAAATAACCGGGTTGCCTCCCGCAAAGCGCTTTCTTTATAGCCATATAGCTAGTTCTTACTTGTTGTTTTATTGTGGATGAAGCTCATGAGGGAGCTTGAACTTTGGTGGTTCCCTCTTCCTTGGAAAGTGTTCCATGCATTATACCAGGGTCCCATGGTGCTCTCAAACCGATCAAATAATAGTCAAGTTGAAACCTATTGAGAGAAACACAAGACACAAAAGTAATAACAACGAAGTCTAACTTTCTTCCTATGCATTGGTATTTTGTATATGATGAATCACAATGAATAGAAGTTTTCCAATGCATATTAACAATAGTCACTTGCAGCCCATTATTATTAGTAGATAAAGAGGATTCTTATCACCTCCTCTTTCATAATAGTTGCAAGTAGTAAAAGTGTATTCAACCATATAACCAATAGAATCTTCCAACTTAGATAATTTGGGAACATGATGAGGATCATTAAATTTATTTTGGAATTCATTAGCATGCTTCCCTCTTTCAAAATAGTTGTTGAGATCAATATCAAGTTTAATATCATGGTTGCAACAAAGATTTGGAACTAGAGATAATTGCAAACCACATAAGTATTTCTCAACATAAGCAAATTTCTCCTCTATGGTGTATTAGGAGAATTCAAGAACATAGCAGGACTCTCATGAGTAAGAGTATTGTCACAAACAGCAAGTATATATTTTTATCCTCACATAGAGAAGTAACAACTTCCAACATGTAGGATTATCAATAAGCATAGGACCATCATCTAAAGCATTATCATATAGCTCATTTAAGCAACACTCCTCATTATCATCAATGAGTTTACTAGTAGCATTATTAGTTTCATCATAATAGCATGGGTTATCATATAGGACCATAGAATTTTCAGTTTTACACTCGTCATAACATGGGTTCTCATAAATAACAAAGGATTTTTGAGTTTGAGTGTTACTATCATTTGTTGAAGGTGAAGTTGGGAGATCCAACTCTTCATTCTCCAGTTGTTCATCTTTTTCAGCATCTTCTTGAGATTGCATGGGCATCCCCAAGCTTAGGTTTTTATCCTCTTCTTCACATTCTTCCTCTTCCAAGCTTATGTGTTCATCATCTTTTTCCTGCAAAATATTAGTACTTTCTTGGGGAGTAAAATATTTAAGAAAAACCTCCATCAAAATACTCCAATCAGTTTTCACTTCTTCATCCAAAGACATGTACCAATCACGAGCATTACCAGATAAAGACAAATATAATAGCTTCCTTTTTATTTGATCATCAGAAATACCAGGAAGCCTAAATAAACCACATATTTCATCAATTGTTTCTATGTGTTCACATGCAGACTTAGTTCCATCCCCTGTAAATGGATTTTTCATAACTCTTTTAACATGACCAAGGGGAATTTTATATCCCTCTTTAGGTACCTCAGACACGGTAGTTTCAACCACTTTAGGAGTAGTGGCATAAGCACTTTCATATAAGCAAGGTGCAGCGATGCACGATTCATGAAAGCCATAGTAAAATGATAATAAAATTCAGCTTTCAAGTTTCCTCATTTTAGCAAGTTTTTATGTGTTTTTTAATTTTTTTATGCAAAACTGAAATAAATATGATATGATATGCAATGACACTAACAAAACAAATAAATTTCTTTGTAAGTAAAGATGGATAAGATGGTGCTCACGTAGGTGCAACCTCCCCAAGCTTAGGTGTTAGCACAAGTTGGTGACGTTGACTTTGTTGTGAGACGAATGCGATGATGCACACCCTTGGATAAATCTCTCAACTACGATTCCCCGGCAACGGCGCCAGAAAACGTCTTGATGATCCCGAAGAGCAAGTCTTGATGCCTGCACAAATAAACGGGATTAGGTTGAGACTCCAAGTGCAGAGTGTATAGTATGTGGAAGACAGTTTTCCCCATGAGGGGTGACTCGAGGGTTTAATATCGAACTCTCGGGGAATCTGAAGTGGTAGATTTATCTTCTTATCCTTCTTTTGGTTACCTACAAAACAAGGTTAGATGTTTTGGTACTCAACCTCACCTGTGGTTGTCAAGCACAAGGTGTAAGAATGATATCAGGATAGTTATGCAATGCAAACAAGAAATAAATATGCAATGATGGTGGATGCAATGATAAATGATATTTTTGGGTTTTTGAATGATGTATGCAAGATGAAAGTTTTTTTGTATTTTCGGATTTAATGATGGCTGAAAATAGAAAAGTGGTATATGGTGTTGGAAAGGTGTTTCTTATGATTAAAAATGGACTGGGGTTCATGGTTTCACAAATGCACTATCTCTTTATAAAGTGGTAGACGATGGAACACACACAGTTGCATATGAGATTGCAACACAGGGTTTGATAACAAGTTACTTAGATATATGGGCATCACGTCCTAACATAGGATCTTTTGGTTATTAACCTCTCTTATACTCCACCAAGATGTGAACTAAATCATAACACCTCAGTAATTAAGATAACTCAGAGTATAGCATTAAGTATCATGACATGAAGTGAAAATAAGAACATGCTAGATCTAGTCATGGAGTAGTGGCAATGGTCACGCCCACATCCCCGGTAGCATGGTATTTTAGTTTATCCCTAGTGAGGTAACAAAGTAAGGTAAAGATACCAAAGTGGATCGCAGAACTTTCTCTCACGTTCACTACACTAGCCACCCCCCGTTACTCCAACTAATGCACACGTTCCCCCACACACGCTCTCATAAACATGCTTGATCAAAACAAGTAGACAAGAACGGGGTACATAATATGCATCTATACTCATAACTGAAACAAACATTGCAATCTCAAACATATATTAACTCATAAAGATCCACCACAAAGTTATTACAACGGTGACCGTAATCATGTTCAGCAGCTCATACGGTGCTAATTAGTGAAGCTCAAGAGAGGAGAGATACATAAGTTACTTCCACAAACCCATAGTCCAGAGGTGGACTACTCCCTCTTCATCATGGAGACGGTGGAGAAGTCGATGGAGAAGATGGAGACCACGCCGGCAGCGCCCCGCCGGAGTTTTCCCCCTCCAATCTGCAGCTCCTGATCTCCATTTCGGTGTTTCTGTGTTTGTGCGGCGCTCCTTCCAGAGAACGTCGGGGGACCTTTTTATAGGTGTTTTTAGGTCAAGACAATGTCGGTGGAGCGAAGATCGACGGCAACGGAGCCACGAGGGCCAAACGGGTGGGCCCCACGCGGCCATAGTACCTGGCCGCGTGGGCCACCCCGTTCGGACCTCGGGCCTCCGCTTGTTTGCTTCCTTTGCCCACAGGTCTTCTTCCTTCCAAATATTGACGCCCGTAAATTTCCAGTGATTTCGTTGACGTTTGGGTCCCTGAAACATTAAAATAAGAAAACGGGGTTTTCTGCCTGTGCAGGGTTAATTCCATAAAAATAGGAAATCATTGAGATATTTCCAAAATCATGATAAAACATTGATATAACCCTTATATGATGCAATATGATTGGAATATAAGCAATTAAAGTGCAAAGTTCATGTATGCATTTTACATGCATCACAACCTCACTGCTTCGTTGGGGCAAAGTAGTTTGATTGTGTTGTGTGCAGATTCCACGTCAACAGTCCAGACTCCCTTCGACAGCTATTTTTCTGGCGCCGTTGACAACCTTCTGAAGAGTTGCTGCTCCTACTGGTTCGATAACCTTTGTTTCTTTCTGAGGGAAAACTTGCTGCTGACTACATCATACCTTCCTCTTGGGGTCTCCCAACGAACGTGTGTTTCACGTCATCAGCGACGTCCGGACAAGTTGGATCCATTTGCTCTTCACGCTCCTCGTCTCTGCCGAAGGCGTCCGGACAATTTGGATCCATAGCTCAATGTCCCTGCAATCAATTTTGTAAAAAGAATATGAATATCAAAATTTGCATCTTACCAAAATGTAAATACAAATTTATAGCAACTACTTAACAATGTTAGCATGAGCAGAATAACTATAATAACATTTGAAGAAAAATTTGAATGTTTGCTATCAAAATTTGAATGTTTGCTATCAAATTTGAATGTTTGCTATCAAAATTGAATGTTTGCATTCAGAATTGCTATAAAATTTGAATGTTTGCTATCAAAATTTGAATATTTGCTATCAAAATTTGAATGCTTGCTATCAAAATTGCTGTCAAATTCCCGGTTCCAGCCACGAACTGTTGGATAGACCTAAAATTCCTAACACAATTTTTTGCTAACACAAATTGTTTCTAACACTAACACTAACAATATTTCCTACCACAATATTTTGCTAACACAAATTGTTTCTAACACCAACTAAAATTCCTAACATAATTTTTTGCTAACAGAAATGGATCCTAACACAAACACTAACAATATTTCCTAACATAATTTTTTGCTAAAACAATTTTTTCCTAACAAAATTTGAAGGAAGGGGAGGGAAGCACTACCTCGATCCGCCGGCGGCCGGTGGTGGAGCTACGGCCGACGGTGGTGGTGGAGCGCGCCGGTGGTGGAGCACGCCGGTGGTGGCCGAGCGTCTGCAGCTGGCAGCGTTGGACGGCCGGAGTAGCCGCGCCTGCGAGCATAGACGGCGAGCTTCGGGCGGAGGCGCGCGGCGGTGGCTCAACGGGTCAATCCGCGCGGCGGCAGAGGTACGGGGCCACGCCGGAGTAGGGCTTCGCCAGAGCGCACGGCGGCAGAGGTGGAGGGCAGGGCCGCGCTAGAGAATTGGGCAGGGCTTCGCCGGCGGGCGACGGCGGTGGCACGGGAGCCCAGAGGCGGAGGCTTCGATTAGGGGAAGTTGTGGAAATTTTGGCCGCAAACCAGACACGAACCGGGACCAAAGACCCTTTGGTCGCGGTTGGTAACACCAACCGGGACCAAAGGTCTGTCTGGGCCGCGAAAAATTGCGTGCGAAGCCCAGCGAACCGGCACTAATGGGCTCACTACTAGGAAGCTGCCTTTCTGTGGATCCACATTTTGTGGCGCACCATTGAGCCGTGCGCCACAAAAAAAGATTTTGTGGTGCACCTAAGCTGGTGCGCCACAGAAAGTTTCACATTCTGTGGCGCATGGAGGTCCCATGTGCCATTGAATGCTTACTTTCTGTGGCGCACGGGCCAGATGCGCCACCGAATTTGACCTTTCTGTGGCGCACGCAGCATGGTGCGCCACAGAAATAAGGTGGATTGCATCCTCTGGTGACTTTTCTGTGGCGCATGGGCCAGATGCGCCACAGAATTTGACCTTTCTGTGGCGCATGGCGCACCAGTCCCCATGCACCACAGAGTTTTTTTTGAAATCAGATCACACCCCCCCCCCCCCCGCGTGGATCGCCTTTTCAGTTTTGCAAACAATAAAAGAAAATGATAAAACCTTCAAAAAATAAAATCCTTTGAGATATAGTTAGGTTTTAGCGTCTAGTAGGTATAGAAAATTTGAAATATGAAATTTAACCTTTTTTGCAAAAAACAGAAAAAAAGTTTGAACGGTCGTAACTTTTGCATACGATGTCGAAAAAATGCGTTTAATATACAAAAAAAATCGTGAGAAAAAAGGAGCTCGATTTCAGCCGGATTTACCCCGTGAACTTTTCTCAGATTCGGGAAATTTCAAAAGAGTAAAAAGTTATTTCAAAAAGAAGATTTTTTTCTAAAAATCAAATAAAAAATAAAAAAACTCAAAAAAAAATTCAATTTTTTGGATTTGTTGAATTTTTGGATTTTTCGAAGTTTTTTGGGTTTTTTGATTTTTTTTTGAAATTTTGAATTTTTTGAATTTGTTTTGGATTTTTTGAACTTCTGCAGGGTTTACCCGGTGAACTTTTGATTTTTTTGAATTTTAAAAACACATATATACACATACCACACATAAACTACACACACATATATACACATACACAAGGGTTAAGAGGGTTGATATGATACTATTATCAATAATAACTTGAGTAGCATGAGGGTAGTTGAATGGAATAGAACTTAGAAGTTAAGCGTGCTTGGGTTGGATCAATCTGAAGATGGGTGACCTACTGAGAAGTCATCATTTGAGATATGCTTGGAGTGTTAAAAATGTTCAAAAAAATAAAATATTTATGGTTTTCCAAATTATTTCATATTTTGAATTTTTATGATTTTTTTTGAATTTTTTGAAAATCCAGATCTAGATCTGGCCGCCCTTTTTTTAAATTCGAAAAAAAATTCTGTGGCGCACCGTGGTAGGGGTGCGCCACAGAATTGTTGTTTTCTGTGGCACATCCGGGGTGCGCCACAGAAAGGCAAATTGTGTGGCGCATCTGGGGGTGCGCCACAGAATTTATATTTTAGTGGCGAGCTAACTGTGGCGCACCCACCATGGGTGCGCCACAGAAAGCGTTTTTGGTGCGCCACAGAAGGGCGTTTTCCTAGTAGTGGCTTTTTTATTTTTTTTTTCTTGTTTCTTTTTCTAGTTTCTATTTCTGTTATCTTTTTTTGTTTCTTTTATATACTTTGATTTATATGCTTTTTGAATTATTTTTTCTAGTTTCTTTTAAAATGTTCCAATATTTGAAAATCATATCTTTTTCTTATTTATTTTATATCTATTGATTTAATTATCTAAAAATTGTAATAATTATCTCTTTATTTTTAAAACATCCTTTCTTATTTCTGAAAAACATATATTTTTTCTTATTTCCTACTTTTTTTTGCTCTAGTTTCTTTTTTATATATATTTAATTTAGATGTTTCAATATTTCTGAAAATCATATCTTTTTCTTATTTCTTTTTTATCTATTGATTTAATTGTCTAAAAATTTATAATAATTATCTATTTATTTTAAAAACATCCTTAACATCCCCACACAGTTACATAAAAGGTTTCATAACACAGCTACACATTTCTACATAAGCGGACTTGCTAGCTCTGAGGCCGTAGGATTAGGGGAACGGCGCGGGAGGAGCCATCCCGTTCGTGGCCGCCTGGTTCTCGCGCGCATGTTTGCGGCGGAGGGCACGAGCCATGGAGGATGAGTCTTTCAGCGCCCAAGCCAGCTCGGAAGCCTCCTTCGCCGTGAGCTGGCAGGCAGTCCTGGCTCGCTGTACATGGTCGTCGTGGACGAACTGGAAGGAGGCTTCAATGGCCTCCTGCATCTGCGGCCCGCCGCCCTCTTCCCCATGGTCGGTCCAGTCGAAGTCGTCGTCGTCATCCTCCTCGTCGGGAGGGGCGGCGGCGACTGGTGGAGGTACATCGTCACCTGGTGGAGATGCGGCGGCCAAGTCGCCGTATGCGGCCGCGGATGCCCACGCCACCCCTGCGGCGTACGCATCCTCGTCGCGGTCGGAGACATCGGACCACGCGCGCTCGTACGCCCTCCGCACCTCCTCGGCACCGCAGCAGGAGGCCGATAGTTGGGCATTCCTCTCCACGCCGGGCTCGTGGGCATACGACGGGATAGGCTCCCGCGGTAGTGCCCTAGCGCGCTCTGCCGAGCACGCTCGACCTCGTCCAGAAGGCGCTGCGGCGGGCGTGGTGGATCCATCTCGTGGAGACGATGGGTTCGTTGCTACGAATGGTCGATTAGGGTTTACCCCGTCGACGACAATACATATAGACCTCCAGGGCAGCGCTGGGGGAGGACACGTGACCAGTACAGCGCTGGGGGAGGACACGTGGCCAGGGCAGCGATAGGGGAGGACACGTGACTAACACGAGTCGTGACCGCAAAGCCCGCCTTTAGTCCCGGTTGGTACACCAACCGGGAGTGAAGAAGCACACGGATCGTGTGTTTCTTTCAAGCGTTTGTGAGCCGTTGGATCAGGGGTGTGTTTCTTTCAAGCGCTTGTGAGCCGTTGGATCAGGGGCGTGTGTTTCTTTTGAGGGCAAAATCAGTGTTGGACCAGCCACATGACCCTATATATAGCCCCCCTCTCGAACATGTTCGACACTCAGTGTAATTCATTTCATATACAAAGCATTCGGATTCCCTGCATACGTCTGATTGCGAGGCGTGCACGCTCGTTGGGAGACCCCAAGAGGAAGGTATGATGCAGTCTAGCAGCAAGTTTTCCCTCAGTATGAAACCAAGGTTTAATCGACCAGTAGGAGCAGTAGAGCTTCTGAAGGTTGTCAACGGCGTAATATGATGCGGCGCAACGCCAGGGATTCCGGCGTTGATGTGGAACTGCACACAACACAATCAAACTAATTTACCCCAACGAAACAGCGAGTTGTCAATCTCACGGCTTGCTGAAAACAAAGGATTAAACGTATGGTGTGGAAAATGAGTATTAAATTGCAGAGAATGAAAAAGGAACAGTTTGCAGTTTGTGGTTTAATCAGTGTAAAAGAATGGACCGGGGTCCACAGTTCACTAGTGGTGTCTCTCCATAAAAGATAACTAACATGTTGGGTGAACAAATTACAGCTGGGCAATTGACAAATAGTGAGCGCATGACAATGCATATACATGACATGATGACTACTATGATATTTAATTGGGCATTACGACAAATACATAGACCGTTATCCAACAGCATCTATGACTAATAATCCACCGCCGGGTTGTCATCCGAGTCCCCCGTTGGTATTAAGTTGCAAGCAACGGATAATTGCATTAAGTAAAGTGCGTAATGTAAACAAACACATATGCCGTGGACATAGCATCGTTAGGTTATCCCTAGTGGCAACAGCACATCCACAACCTTAGAACTTGTCACTCTCCCAGTTAAACGGAGGCATGAACCCACTATCTAGCATAAATACTCTCTCTTGGAGTTACAAGCATCTACTTGGCCAAAGCATCTACGAGTAACGGAAAGCATGCAAGATCTTAAATAACATATAAGATAGATTGATAATCAACTTGACATAATATTCAATATTCATCGGATCCCAGCAAACACAACATGTAGCATTACAATAATATGATCTTGATCATGTAGGGCAGCTCACAAGATCTAAACATGATGGCACAAAGTGGAGAGACAACCATCTAGCTACTGCTATGGACCCGTAGTCCAAGGATGAACTACTCACGCATCACTCCGGAGGCAGGCATGGCGATGTAGAAGCCTCCGGTGACGATTCCCCTCTCCGGCAGGGTGCCGGGAAGAGGTTCTGAACCCTCCCGAGCTAGGGTTGACGGCGGCGGCGTCTCTGGAACTTTTCGTGGATATTTGCTCAGGTACTTAGGGTTTTCGCGTCGGGGGAATAAGTAGGCGAAAGGGCGGCGGCTGACGACCCCCGAGGGGCCCACACCACCCTAGGGCGCGGGGGGGCCGCGCCCTGGTGCGTGTGGCCCCTGGTGGCTCCTCCTTGCTCCTTGGTCCGTCAGGTGTGTTCTGGTAAAATAGGCCCCCGTGAGTTTCGTCCAATTCCGAGAATATTTCCAGACTAGCTTTTCTGGAATACAAAAACAGCAGAAAACAGGAACTGGCACTTCGGCATCTTGTTAATAGGTTAGTCCCAAAAAATGTATAAAAGTGATATAAAGTAGATGCAAAACATGTAGCAATTGGTATAAAACAAGCATGGAACATCAAAAATTATAGATACGTTTGAGACGTATCAGCATCCCCAAGCTTAGTTCCTACTCGTCCTCGAGTAGGTAAACGATAAAAACAAAATAATTTTTGAGGTGACATGCTACCATCATAATCTTGATCATATAATATTGCAAGGCACATGTAAATGAATGAAGTGATCCAAGTCAATGGTCTATAATTTGCTACCAAATAGATAATGAGTAAACAATGAATCACACAAGCTAAACGTTTTCATGAATAGTACTTTCGAGACAAGCATCAAACAGTTTTGCATAAGTGTTAACTCATAAAGCAATAGTTTCTAATAAAAGGTATTTAATCAACACAAAGGAAGAATTAGTTTCAGCATTTGCTTCAACTTTCAACATATTTATCTCATGGATATTGTCAACACAAAGTAGTATAACAAGTCCAATACGCATATAACGCATGTTGTAACAAAGTTGACACTAGTGTTTGCTTGTGGAAGACAGAAAGAATAGGAAAACTGACTCAACATAAAAGTAAAAGAAAGGCCCTTCGCAGAGGGAAGCAGGGATTAAATCATGTGCTAGAGCTTTTAGGTTTTTGAAAGCATATAGAGATTGCATAAAATATTTGATACTCCTCCCAACCTTGCTAACACAAGCCATGGCTAACCGAATCCTCGGGTGCCTTCCATCAATCACATACCATGGAGGAGTATCTATTTTTGAGAGGTGTTTGTTAATTGTCAACGAATGGTAGCGGGTGAGAACAGTATTCTACCTGTCAACGGACTTTTAAGAGCGGCTCCCATGAAGGACGTTATTTCTACCAGCAAGGCAGATCATCCCTCTTTCTCTTTGGTTTACACACATTCAGGTATTTCACTGTTTGTCATTGCTTACTGATGAATCAGGGCAAAAGTGTGAAGAGAATTAATTGGTTAAAGTTGTAATTAATTGGGACTGGGCACCCCGTTGCCAGCTCTTTTTGCAAAATTATTGGATAAGCGGATGTATATGCCACTAGTCCAGGTGTAAAAGTCCATTGACAAATAGAATAAAGAATAACCACACTAATTCCTCATGAGCTAGTAAACATTGACACAAAAAGGGAATAATAACATTTTGAATAATTTAAAGGTAGCACATGAAAAATTTACTTGGAGTGGCAAGGAAATACCACATATAGGTAGTTATGGTGGACACAAATGGCATGGATTTTGGCTCAAGGATTTGGATGCACGAGAAGCATTCCCTCTCAGTACAGAGTTTAGGCTAGCAAGGTTATGTAAGCAAACAAGAATATCAACCCGTACACCAAGTTTTATATGACAAACATATTGCAAACGTTATAAGACTTCATACCGTCTTCCTTGTTAACCAAACCCTGTTATTAGAAAATATCTAGACCTTAGAGATACCACCGATGCAAACCAAATTTTCAACAAGCTTTACGGTAGTTCTTCACTAATAGGCTTAACTCATGTGATGCACAATTTAATCATGATCTACTTGTTAACTCAAAACAATTGACAAGCATCAAGTTATCCATTAGTGATCTACAAGATTAAGCAAGTTTTTCCTTATACCAATTACCACATGCAACATTTTCTGAACCAACCAAACACCAATCAATTTATTTCAATCAACTCTCCAAACAAATATAAGTGAAGCAAGAGAGTACTTTCTACAAAAGAAAGCTAATAGCTCTGACAAGAGATACATGAAAACAAGAGCTAAAAGCTGAACAGCGCTAGATATGAATACTCAACAAATATAAGTGAAGAATAGGAGTATTCTCATGAAAAAGCGGAGCGTGTCTCTCTCCCAATCAAGAATGCTAGGGTCCAGTCAAGCTTTATTGAAAATAAAAGTGCAATACTGAAAATAAAAGCACACAGACGCTCCAAGAAAAGCACATATGATGTGAAAGAATTAAAATATAGTTTCACTAGAGATGACCTGATAATTTTGACGATGAAGAAGGGGATGCCTTGGGCATCCCCAAGCTTAGACGCTTGAGTCTTCTTGAAATATGCTGGGGAGATCCATGGGAGCCTCCCCAAGCTTAAGCTCTTCACTCTTCTTGATCCTATTATATCATCCTTCTCTCTTGACCCTTGAAAACTTCCGTCACACCAAACTCAAAGTAGATCTCATTAGAGGGTTAGTGCATAATCAAAAATTCACATGTTCTATAAAGACGCAATATGATTGTTACTTTAAACATTAGCTACAGCCACTGATGTTATGTGAAGCTCTTCCACCCAAAAAAGAATTTCACTCAACACTAGTAAAAGAGAGAATGCAAAATAAAAAGGCATAATCTGTCTAAAACAGAACAGTCCGCAAAGACGAATTTTTTCGAGGCACTTACGACGCTCAGATCGAAAAACTTGAACTAATGAAAGATTCAGACATTCATAAAGATTACGCACAAAAATTTCAGATTTAATTAACAATCTGGTGATTTTAGGAATTTCGTACAGTGAACAGCAAAAATCTGTTTCTGCGCAGCAATCAAAATTAAGCATCATCTTAACATTAGAGGCTACTCTTGGCACAACAATGCGAGAAAATAAAGATACAAAGGAGTTGCTACAGAAGTAAACATCCTCCTTGACTAATACTGAAAAAAAGAATGGGTTGCCTCCCAAAAGCGCTTTCTTTAATGCCTTTTAGCTAGGCTAGAAGATTTTAATGATGCTCTCATAAGAATAAGAGTTGAAAAACAAAAGAGAGCATCAAGAGGCAAATATCAAACACATTTAAGTCTAACCCACTTCCTATGCAAAGGAATCTTGTAACAAAATAAATTATTGAAGCATAAAGCAACTAGCATAGAAAGATGAAACAAATATAGCTTCAAAACTTTCAACATAAAGAGAGGTGTTTTAGTAACTTGAAAACTTTTACAACCATATTTTCCTCTCTCATAATAACTTTCAGTAGCATCATGAACAAACTCAACAATATAACTATCACATAAAGCATGCTTTTCATGATCTACAAACACATAATTTTTATTAAGCTCAAAAACAGTAGGGTTATTAAACCCACTTTTGACAATAGTAGTATAATTAATATCATTAGGCAATATAGGACCATCATCAAGAGCATTATCATATATAACATTAGGGAGCACATTTTTACTTTCTGCAATTTCCTCTTTTACTTGAGTCAAGGAGGATGTTACTTCAAATTTATCAAAAAAGATATTTCAATAGAATCATGACATTCAACAATATAGCATTCTTCCTCCTTAGGTAGGCATGGAGGGTAATCATATAATGTAAGAGTTAAAGAGTTACTATCATTAGAAGGTAGATCCTCCTTTTGTTCATCACTCTCTTCCTCTTTTTCATCAAATGAGCTTTCAGCTTCAGCAATTTCTTCTTCCACATTTTCCTGCAAGGCATTAGTCTCTTCTTTATGAGGAAAAATCCTCTTGACATGTTCAGTAATATAAGAATTTTCATCCTTATAGTTATCAAAACAATATTTAAGTATAGCAAGACTTTCAGATTTATAAGGGGCATCAATTTTATGCTCAAGATAAGAACTAATTTCAAGTGCACCCTTAAAGACAATAAATTCTTCCATCCTTTCTACCTCATAAGCATTATAGTAACCTTTAACATAAGAAGCTAAGGTTTCATTTTCATTACAAGCACATTGGAAAGGAAAGTGTTTAGACTTCCTATGACAATCAGATTCATTAAAGCAAAAAGATTTGCCAAATATATAGCATAAATTTCTAGCATATTCCTCTAGTTGATTTAACAATTTCCATAAGTACATCCCTTTTTGTGACAAGCGGTAATTCCTATAATATCTTCGTTCATCTTCCGTGGACCCACCTTGCCAACAAGATCTAGTTTCATAGAGATAAGCCATTGATAGCAAATAAACAACTAGACATAATAACAAACCGAAATAAACTAAATGCAAGAAACTAATTTTTTTGTGTTTTTGATAATTGAAAGCAAACAAGATAAAATAAAATAAACTAAGCAAGACAAAAACAAAGTAAAGAGATTGGAAGCGTGAAACTCCCCTTGCAGAAGACTGCTTCTCCCCGGCAACGGCGCCAGAAAAAGTCTTGATGGCGTGCACGCTCGTTGGGAGACCCCAAGAGGAAGGTATGATGCAGTCTAGCAGCAACTTTTCCCTCAGTATGAAACCAAGGTTTAATTGACCAGTAGGAGCAGTAGCGCTTCTGAAGGTTCTCAACGGCGTAATATGATGCGGCGCAACACCAGGGATTCCGGCGCTGACGTGGAACTGCACACAACACAATCAAACTACTTTGCCCCAACGAAACAGTGAGGTTGTCAATCTCACGGCTTGCTGAAAACAAAGGATTAAACATATGGTGTGGAAAATGATGTTTAATTACAGAGAATGAAAAAGGAACAATGTTTGCAGTTTGTGGTTTAATCAGTGTAAAAGAATGGACCGGGGTCCACAGTTCACTAGTGGTGTCTCTCCATAAAAGATAACTAACATGCTGGGTGAACAAATTACAGCTGGGCAATTGACAAATAGTGAGCGCATGACAATGCATATATATGACCTGATGACTACTATGATATTTAATTGGGCATTACGACAAATACATAGACCGTTATCCAATAGCATCTATGACTAATAATCCACCGCTGGGTTGTCATCCGAGTCCCCCGTTGGTATTAAGTTGCAAGCAACGGATAATTGCATTAAGTAAAGTGCGTAATGTAAACAAATACATATGACTGTGGACATAGCATCGTTAGGTTATCCCTAGTAGCAACAGCACATCCGCAATCTTAGAAGTTGCTGTCACTCTCCCAGATTACCGGAGGCATGAACCCACTATCTAGCATAAATACTCTCTCTTAGAGTTACAAGCATCTACTTGGCTAAAGCATCTACTAGTAACGGAAAGCATGCAAGATCTTAAATAACATATACTATAGATTGATAATCAACTTGACATAATATTCAATATTCATCGGATCCCTGCAAACACAACATGTAGCATTACAATAATATGATCTTGATCATGTAGGGCAGCTCACAAGATCTAAACAAGATGGCACAAAGTGGAGAGACAACCATCTAGCTACTGCTATGGACCCGTAGTCCAAGGATGAACTACTCACGCATCACTCAAGAGGCAGGCATGGCGATGTAGAAGCCTCCGGTGACGATTCCCCTCTCCGGCAGGGTGCCGGGAAGAGGTTCTGGACCCTCCCGAGCTAGGGTTGACGGCGGCGGCGTCTCTAGAACTTTTCGTGGATAATGGCTCGGGTATCTAGGGTTTTTGCATCGGGGGGAATAAGTAGGCGAAAGGGCGGCAGCTGACGACCCCCGAGGGGCCCACACCACCCCAGGGCGCGCCTGGCTCCTTGGCCGCGCCCTGGGTGCGTGTGGCCACCTGGTGGCTCTCCTCCGTTGCTCCTTTGGTCCTTCAGGTGTATTCTGGTAAAATAGGTCCCTCCGTGAAGTTTCGTCCAATTCCGAGAATATTTCCAGACTAGTTTTTCTAGAATACAAAAACAGCAGAAAACAGGAACTGGCACTTCGGCATCTTGTTAATAGGTTAGTCCCAAAAAATGTATAAAAGTGATATAAAGTAGATGCAAAACATGTAGCAATTGGTATAATATTAGCATGGAACATCAAAAATTATAGATACGTTTGAGACGTATCAACGTCCGACGGTGCATTTGATATGCGGGCACTCAGGAGCCACCGTCGGGCTGTATGTAGGGGAAACCGTGTGTTTTGTTCCAACTTTATCGAGCGCTTCTGAGCGCCGTTGGAGTTTAGAGTTTTCTTCCGAGTTTTCACAACACAGTTACATAAAAGATTTAATACATTATTATACATCACCACCAACATCCCTATCTAGTGTTGTGGTATAAACTTCTTCTTCGTGTGTGTCCCTTTCTTCTGATTGCGCCGCAACCATGGACAATCTTCATCATTTAATTTGATGCTTGGATCAATGTTCACTTTGAAGGGCGGAATTTCATGAAACTTATTGTAATCTTCTGACATGTCTGTCTTGTCCTCCACTCCCACGATGTTTCTTTTTCCTGAAAGAACTATGTGGCGCTTTGGCTCATCGTATGATGTATTCGCTTGCTTATCTTTTCTTTTTTCGGTCTGGAAGACATGTCCTTCACATAGAAAACCTGAGCCACGTCATTGGCTAGGACGAATGGTTCGGTGTCGTACCCAAGATTCTTGAGATCCACCATAGTCATTCCGTACTTCGGGTCTACATTTACCCCGCCTTCCAGGTTGAACCATTTGCACCAGAACAAAGGTACCTTGAAAGAAGGTCCATAGTCAAGTTCCCATATCTGCTCTATGTAACCATAATATGTGTCCTTTTTCCCATTGTTGTTTGTTGCATCAAAGCGGACACCACTGTTTTGGTTGGTGCTCTTTTTATCTTGGTCGGCCGTGTAAAATGTATTCCCATTTATCTCGTACCCTTGAAAAGTCAATATAGTCGAAGATGGTGCTTTGGCCAACAAGTATAGCTGTTCTTCAACAGTGCTGTCATTAATGAGACGTGTTTGCAACCACCCGCTGAAAGTCTTCATGTGTTCTCTTTCAATCGATTCTTCAGGCTGCTCCGGGCATTTAGAGCGTAAACTATTCATGTGTTCCTTGATATACGGAGCCACCAAGCTGGAATTATGTAGAACTGTGTAGTGTGCTTGATTGAAAGAATCCCAGTCCTTACACATTATTGCTTTCTTTCCTAGCGTGCCTTTTCCACGCAGTCTCCCCTCATGGCGCGATTGAGGAACACCGATCGGCTTAAGGTCAGGAATAAAGTCAACACAAAACTCAATGACCTCCTCTGTTCCATAGCCCTTGGAGATGCTTCCTTCTGGCCTAGCACGGTTATGAACGTATTTCTTTAAGACTCCCATGAACCTCTCAAAGGGGAACATGTTGTGTAGAAATACAGGACCGAGAACGTTAATCTCTTCGACTAGGTGAACTATGAGGTGCGTCATAATATTGAAGAAGGATGGTGGGAACACCAACTCGAAGCTGACAAGACATTGGACCACATCCTTCTGTAAACTTGGTAGAGTTAATGGATTGATCACCTTCTGAGAAATTGCATTGAGAAATGCACATAGCTTCACAATGGGTACTCGAACATTTTCCGGTAGAAGCCCCCTCAATGCAATCGGAAGTAATTGTGTCATAATCACGTGGCAGTCATGAGACTTTAGGTTTTGGAACTTTTTCTCTGCCATGTTTATTATTCCCTTTATATTCGACGAGAAACCAGACGGGACCTTGATACTGCTCAGGACTTCAAAAAAGATCTCCTTCTCTTCTTTGGTAAGAGCGTAGCTGGCAAGACCTTGATACTTCTCTGGATTCAGGTGGTCGTCTCGTTCGTGCATACGTTGGTGGTCCTGCCGTGATTCCGGTGTATCTTTCGTTTTCCCATACACGCCCAAGAAGCTTAGCAGGTTCACGCACAGATTTTTCGTCACGTGCATCACGTCGATTGCAGAGCGAACCTCTAGGATTTTCCAATAGGGTAGCTCCCAAAATATAGAGCACTTCTTCCACATGGGTACGTGTCCATCAGCGTCATTCGGAACAGATAGACTGCCAGGACCCTTTCCAAAGATTACTTTTAAATCCTTGACCATGTCATATATAACATCACCATGAGGGAATTTAGGATTCGTCCGGTGATCTGCCTCACCTTTGAAATGCTTGCCTTTCTTTCTTACGGGATGCTGTTTTGTAAGAAATCGACGATGCCCCAGGTACACATTCTTGTTTCCCAAATGTATACTTTCAGTCTCACTTAAACAGTGCGTGCATGCATTGTATCCCTTGTTTGACTGTCCTGAAATGTTACTAAGAGCAGGCCAATCATTGATGGTTACAAACAGCAACGCTCGTAGGTCAAATTCCTTTTGTTCGTGCTCATCCCACACAGGTACACCTTCGTCACGCCACAACTGTAAAAGTTCTTCAACCAATGGCCTCAGGTACACATCAATGTCGTTGCCGGGTTGCTTCGGGCCTTGGATGAGCACTGGCATCATAATGAACTTCCGCTTCATGCACAACCAAGGAGGAAGGTTATAGATACACAGAGTCACAGGCCAGGTGCTATGACTGGAGCTCTGCTCCCCGAAAGGATTAAAGCCATCTGTACTTAGACCAAATCTTAAGTTCCTTGCGTCAGCTGCAAATTTCGGGAACTCCCTGTCGATTTTTCTCCACTGCGACCCATCAGCGGGGTGTCTCAGCATCAGGTCTTTCTTACGGTCTTCTTTGTGCCATCGTAACAACTTTGCATGCTCTTTGTTTTGGAACAAACGTTTCAACCGTGGTATTATAGGAGCATACCACATCACCTTGGCAGGAACCCTCTTCCTGGGGCACGGCTCGCCCTCAACATCACCAGGGTCATCTCGCCTTATCTTATACCGCAATGCACCGCATACCGGGCATGCATTCAAATTCTCGTACTTCTCACCGCGGTAGAGGATGCAGTCATTGATGCATGCATGTATCTTCTGCACCTCTAATCCTAGAGGGCAGACAACCTTCTTTGCTTCGTACGTACTGGGGGGTAATACGTTATCCCTTGGAAGCATCTTCTTTATTATTTTCAGCAAATTTTCAAATCCCCTGTCAGATGTACCATTCTCTGCCTTCCATTGCAGCAATTCCAGTGTGGTACCAAGCTTTTTCTGGCCATCTTCGCAAGTTGGGTACAACAATTTTTTGTGATCCTCTAACATGCTCTCCAACTTCAACCTCTCGTTTTCACTTCGCTGTTTATCTGTGCATCAAGAATGGCGACCAAATCATCATCGGGCTCATCAACAATGGGCTCATCAACAATGGGCTCTTCTTCAGCTTCGTCTTCCCCCATTGTAGTATCACCGTCTTCAGTGAACGTAGGATAGTTGTCATTATCCTCTTCTTCTTCATTTTCTTCCATTATAACCCCTCTTTCTCCGTACTTGGTCCAACAATTATAACCGGACATGAAACCGGACTGCAACAGGTGGACGTGAATGGTTTTTGAGGTAGAGTAATCTTGCGTATTCTTGCAGACACTACATGGACAAGAAATAAAACCATTCGACGGTTGTTTTTCTCAGCCACACGGAGAAAACTATGCATGCCATTAATATAGTCGGGACAGCGTCGGTCACTGTACATCTATTGCCGGCTCATCTGCATTATATAAATATATCAAAAACCATTACACTACATCATGAATATATAATAGTGACCAAATTAATTAATACAAGTTCATCACATTAAAACCAAAGTAAAGTAAATGTAATACATAGTTCTCATAAAATATACATTAATTGAAACTAACATACAACTATCTAAAGAATTTAAATCCAACAACAAATGCGATCAAAATCGCAACAAGGTAATTACTGAACCAACAGCATAATGATACCAAGCCTCTTGACTAATGGCATATTTTCTAATCTTTTTAATCTTCAAGCGCATTGCATCCATCTTGATCTCGTGAGCATCGACGACGTCGGCAAGCTTGAACTCGTGTTCATCGATGATGTCGGCAAGCTTGAACTCCAATTTCATCTTCTCTTCTAGGCATTGGAGACGAAGATCTTCACTTCTTTTCAATTTTGCTTTTTCTTTTACAAAAAACTCGACAATAGGGTCGGTTGGAATTTCCGGTTCAACTACCTCCTAGATAAAAGCGTCTATGTCAAGTTGGTAGGTATAGTTGTTATAAACACGAAATGAAACAAATAGTTATAAAAATATACCACATCCGAATCATAGACCGGACGAGGGCCGACGGGGCGGATATCAAAACCATGACACTATACATATAAAAAAAATAAGAAAATTATACAAGAAATAACTATGCATTTAAATCATACAAGTAATTTTTCTTTCAAATAAAAGATAAAAAAAAGAGGCTCACCGAGGTGGTGCGGTCACGGGACGGCGCGGGCTATCGACGGCGGTGAGGACGGGGACGAGACGACACTAAACACCACATCATAAATTAATTTGAGCTCAAAATGCATATAAAAAAAATGAACTCCCTAACTTAGGCATTTCATCAAACACCTAGCTAGCACTACAAAAATGAAATGAGCTAAACTAGCAATGAAATGAGCTAAAGTAGCAACGCCGAAAGAAATGATGAAATTGCTAACCCTTGAATAGATGGGGTGCCTTCAATCTTCACAAATGGTGAAAAAAAATGGGATTAACTTGAGTGAGGGAGAGGAAATGAGGAGAAAATGGTGCTGAAGTCGAGCTCAAAAATGGAGATGGAGCTCGGGTGGAAGATGATATATGCAGGGGAACCTCTTTGGTCCCGGTTTGTGTTACGAACCGGGACGAAAGGGCGCGCTGGGCCCGCCTCTGCGCATGTTACGAACCTGGACCAAAGGTCCCTGACGACCCTGCTCTACCCCATTTGTCTCGGTTCATAATTTTGGGCGGGACAAAAGGCCCGAACCGAAGGTGGTTTTTCTACTAGTGCAAGCGTCCCTCCAGGAGCTCCGTGACCTGCATGCTGGTCGTGGATAGTAGCTGGCAACTTCAATCTTATCACCGATCCAGCGGACAAAAATCAGGGGGGTCCTCCACCGTTCATTGATATGGGTAGGTTTCGGCTTACATTTTCGGCACTTGAGCGTATGGCGTAGGGATATGCGCGACAGAAAATCAAAAAAATTCTCTCACATGCGGAAGCAACACCCAAAGATCTTATCTAAGGAGATGCAAGTAACGGGGAGGGTAATCAACATACCCTCGAAGAACACGAGCGTTGGACGTTAATCACAACGCAGCTTGGTGTAGACCTTGATGCGGTTCACTCCGATCAGCACCACAACGAGCGGTGCCTCCGAGATTTACACACGTACGGCTCAGCAACGTCTCCTCTTCTTGATCCAGCAAGCTTGAAGGAGAAGTAGATGGGATTCAAACCAGCAGCACGACGGTGTGGTGGTTCGGTGAGCTCTCACGCGGGCAGGGCTTCATCAAGCCAAGACCACAAGAGAAAGGAGTAAGAGGAAGTGTACCGGCTTAGGAATCAAAAAATTTCTTTCCCCAAATGGTACCCTCCATATGTAGGATGTGGGGAGGAGCTGTGAGGCTTGCCTCCTGAGCTTCCCCAGGAAGGAACCAGCCTCCAAATCTTCCCCAGGAAGAAACCAGCCTCCAAATCTTCCCCAGGAAGGAACCTAGCTGCCAAGACTTCTCAAGGAAGGAACTTGGCTGCCAAATATCCTAAGTGGGACGTTCGGGATAGTGGGCCCCACCATGGGACCCACCGGAACATTTCAGGAAAAACCCCGATACAATATCGGTTAATTCCTGAACCTTTCCGGAACCCAAAAACCACATTCCTATATATGAAACTTTATCTCCGGACTCTTCCGGAGCTCCTTGTGATATCCCGGATCCTATCCGGGACTCCGAACAACCTTCGGTCTCACCATTATAATTATCCCAAAGCTACTCTAGCGTTACCGAACTTTAAGTGTGTGACCCTACGGGTTCGAGAACAAGTGGACATGATCGAGACTCCTCTACGATCAATAACCATTAGCGGGACCTGGATGCCCATAATGACTCCCACAAGTTCAACGAAGATCGTTATCGGTGTGAACCACAATGTCAACGTATTCCATTTCCTTTGTCTCACGATATTTTACTTACCCGAGATCTGATCGGCGGTATCACCATACCTAGCTCAATCTCGTTACTAGTAAGTACTCTTTACTCGTTCCATAATACAACATTCCATGTGGCTAACTCTTTAGTCACGTGCTTGCAAGCGATACCGAATGTGCATTACCGAGTGGGCCCAGAGTATATCTCTCCGTCACACGGAGGGACAAATCCCAGTCTTGATACATGCAAATCAACAAGTACTTTCGGAGATACCTGTAAGACACCTTTATAGTCACCCAGTTACGAAGTGACGTTTGAAGTCCCCAAGACGTATTCCTCAGTACCCGGGATAGACATAATCTCATGGTCAAAGAAACAGGATACTTGACAATACAAGACATGGCAATATATACTTATTGATCCGATCAATATTGCTATGCTTGGTTGGGTCTGTCCATCACGTCATTCTCCAATGACATGACCTCGTTATTAATTGACAACTCATGTCCATGGTTAGGAAACCATAACCATCATTAATCAACGAGCTAGTCTAGTAGAGGCTTACTAGGGACTCTGTGTTGTTTACATAACCACACATGTATTAGGTTTCCGGTTAATACAATTATAGCATGGAGAATAAACATTACCATGAACATGGAAATATGATAATAACTCTTTATTATTGCCTCTAGGGCATATTTCCAACAATCTCCCACTTGCACTAGAGTCAATAATCTAGTTAACATTGTAAGGATCTAACACCCATGGGCTTATGGTGTTGATCATGTTTGGCTAGTGGAAGAAGTTTTAGTCAACGGGTCTGACACCTCAGGTCCGTTTGTATTTTGCATATCTTTGCGTCTTCACGCTCCACTCATTCATAATGATGTGGAATCAGCTTTGTATATGTTGAATCTCTGGTGGAACCTTAACTCCTCGGCATTAATTATGGAGCCAAACATTGTCTCACAATGGAGCTCCATAGCTTTACCTTCGTCGGAGCTACACCAAGTTCAGTTACGAACTTTTGATTCAACACCCTCCTTCGCTGCTTCCAAAGCGGCGATATACTCAGCTATCATTGTAGAATTCGTCACAGTGTTAAACTTTGGAACACTTCCAAATCCAGCATGGAACTCCTTCCAGCTTACTGCGTCTCCGAATAACCAGCAAGTTTGATTGAGATCGATAATCGTCAGGATTAGTCATGAGTCTAGCATCGGTGTAACCCCTTACAACGAGCTCATCATGACCTCCATAGAACGAGAAACAACTCCTTAGTCCTTCTCAAGTACTTAAGGAAGTTTTTCACTGTTGTCCAGTGATCATCATCCATGATCACTCTGGTATCTGCTCATAACACTTATGGCATAGGACACATCTGGTTGTGTACATGTTATGGTATGAATGATTGATCCAATCAATCATGCATTCTTGCTCATCATGTGTCGAAGACACTGAGTCTTGCTCAACTTCAACCATATGAACATGGTAAGAACACTTCTTGCCTTTTCATACCGAACTACTTCAGTACTATGTCCATGTACTCTGGCTTAGCCATATTAGGTATCGGAATCTATCTCCATAGATCTTTATATCCAATATGTAGGCATCTTTGCTTTAATCATTCATAGAAAACTATTTTCAATGAAGATTTAGCTGTATTAAGAAAATATACATTATTTCAAATCAACAATATGTCTCCACATAAAGTTTTAGAAATATTTCTCGGCGCTCCCACTTACTTTCTTGAATTCTCAAGCATCTTTGCCGTCCACGATGAAGTCAAAACATTTTAACACTTCATCTAGGCAAATATTCCAACTCCGTCATGCTTGCTTCAGTTCCATAAAATGAACTCTGAAGTGAGCATACCTTTCTAGCATTATATGCAACGACAAACCCTCAGATTGCATCAAATGCATGTCCTCGGTTAGCTTCCATTAGGAACGCTGTTTTGAAGTCCATTTGCCATATCATATATGTAGCAATTGCTAGATTTATCCGAACAGACTTTCAAGCTTGCTACGGGAGACAAATCTCATCGTAGTCAACTCTTTGAACTTGACAGAAACACCTTTCATAAGTCAAGCTTCATGGATGTAAACATCCATATCTGTTATAGATCCATATACGTTCGTAGGCATTACGCCTTCCGTAGGGACTACCAAGTTCCAAACTTGATTTTCGTAAATGGAGTCTATCTCGGATCTCATGGCGCCTAGCCATTTAGCGGAGTCAGGGCCCATCATTGCTTATGTGTAGGTAGCAGGCTTATCATTGTCTAACAATAATATTCCATCCGATAACCATTCTGGTTTCGGGTGAGTCCTACTACATCTTCATGGTTCAGCTGCTGGCTCGACTGAAGTTACTACATCACATGTAGAAGCTTCCGTATCAGTCAAAGTGAGAAACTCCGGAACCTCTTCCGATGCGCCACTCTGACCTGAAGACGAAGATTCACAATCTCGTCGAGCTGCACTGTCCTCCCACTCATGTTTTTGCAAGAAACTCTTTCTCGTAAAACACACATTGTTCCTGACAAACATTTTGCCTTACGTGCGGTAGCCGAGGAATACCAAAACGTTTTTGGCATAACCAACGAAGAAACAAAACATATCCGTTTTAGGATCGAGCTAATAGTAAACTCCTTTACATATGCATCGCATCCCCGTGCCATATCTCATATGGTGTCGTTCAAACGGATTTAGATGGCGCTCTTTTCAGTGTGTAAGCGACAGTCTCTAAAGCACAACTACAAAAGATAATGGCAGATTAATAACATCATCGATCTCACCATGTCAAAATAGGCTCGATCACGTCTCTCGGACACATCATACACCTATGGTGTTCCGGGTGACGTAAGTTGTGGAACAATTCCGCAACCTTTCAGATGTTCGCTAAACTTGTAACTCAAATACTTATCTCCGTGATCCAATCATAGAGATTTTATTTTCTTGTTACAATGATTTCCACTTCATGCTGAAATTATTGAACTTTTCAAAAGTTTCAGTCTTATGTATCGTTTGAACATATACTCATATATCTATTCAAAACATCCGAGAAGGATATGAAGTAAAAGAATCTACTGCCCACGGTTACACTTCTGTGCCACATACATCACATGTATGATCTCCAACAAGTTAACCGTTTGTTCAACATTGCCTATGAACGACGTCTTTAGTCATTTCCTTTTGAAATGATTCACAAGCGTCAAATGATTCATAATCAAATGACTCCAGAAATTCCATCACTATGGAGTCTCTTCATGTGATTCTTTCCAATATGACTTAGACGGCAGTACCACAAAATGTGGAATTCTAATCATGAATCTTACGACGTTTAGCGCCAGTGTTATAGATGTATTTTGTTACTTGTCAAGATTTCACCAAATCCTGAATGTATGACGACGACCGTAGCAACTATTGCTTGTTCTTGTCACACACCATAACATCCTTTGTTGGTCTCTTAGGCCATTGTATTTCTTGCATCGAGTTGCAAACAAGAGCAACCGACCTGGTATCCTTGTGATCAACAATTGGTCACTATACCCAAGAAGTACGTTGTTTGACCAACAAACAATACATCAATAACATGTATAACAATTATACCTGAGCTGGACATTTCCAGACTTTTATTTTACTGCCAGATTCTTTCTGTAGTTCCTCTTCCGGTTTCCCCGTGTCTGAAAGTTTTACCATCATCAAATGATTGGCGTTCTTCTAGATTCCACTCTTAACAGTCTTTTAAGCATAGTGATCAAATCACCCATACTGTTTTCCATCTCAGTCATGAACAATTCATGAGAATGCTACTATTGCACGGAGGGAGGGAAAACAAGAATACTATCAGTGCCCAACTGGTTGGGGTTTAGGACGCCAAGCGTCTACAACATTGACATGTACCTAGACAATCTAGGTATACATGTTAACTCACTGAATTATCCTTGGTCATTTGCACACAAACCAATCTTTTGATATCATATATCATTCAACCATTGGTTGTGTCTGAAACAATTTCAGCTCCTGGATTGTCTCTCAGACACTCAGTGCTCAAAAACATTTCTGAGGTTTGAGTTCCACTGAGGCAAGTATGACATAAGACGCTAAACTGGAATCAATGCTCTTAGATCACATCTATATATGCATATCTCATAGATCATATCTAATGACATACATTGAGCAGGAGGGTTACCAAAAGTTTGCAATAGGACTAAATCTTAACTTGATACTTTGAGGACAATCCTCACAGTACGGTACTAGTCCGTAAAGATAATTACCAGATATCCAACAGTTTAATCTATCTCAATCAATCAAGCCTAGTGGTAGTTGAGAAAACGAATGCCATTGACTACAATGAATGATGCAAATACATAATTTGGACTATGTTCATGATAAAGAGTTCAGCGTAATCAAATTACCAAGTGAACTCCCACTTAAACCAACATCCCTCATAGTTGTTAAGTGGAACACGATCCAAATCCACCACACCAAACTCCGATCATCACGTGAGCCGATGTAGCTTCAATGGTGAACATCAACCATGTTGATCATATCAACCATATGATTCGTGTTTAACCTTTCGGTTCTTGTGTTCCGAGGCCATGTCTGCACATGCTAGGCTCGTTAAGCTAACCCAAGTATATCTGCCTGTGTGCCGAGGCCATGTCTGTACATGCTAGGCTCGAGCAACACCCGCTGTGTGGAACGTAGAATCCATCACACCCGATCATCACGTGGTGCTTAGAAACGAAGAACTGTCTTGGCGGTGGCATACTTGGGGAGAACACGATCTTAATTTTGAGTGAGGGATCATCTTATAATGCTACCGTCGTGCACACGCAGAATAAGATGCATAAAGGATAAACATCACATGCTTAAACAATGTGATATGGTATAGCCCTTTTCTTGCGTCTTGATCTCCATCTAGAACGCACGGCATGATCTCCATCATCCCTCCAGCAAGATGCATGGTTGCCTCCACCATCACGTTGCATCCACAACTATTGCTAACTCCTTAGCGATAAAGTAATGCAATTACATGGCGTATTAAGTTGACACGCAGGTCACAAAATAATAAGACAACCATTTGGCTCCTGCCGGCTGCCGATCTCATGACACGCAGGTCACAAAATAATATTACAATCAATGTGCATCTCATACAACAAATATTGTAAAATTGGGCTATACCAAATCACAACCACCCCTGCAAAAACAAGTTAGACGCCTCTCCCTTGATTTTTGCAATTTTACGTGGCTTCTAGGGGCTGCGTAAGAACCGTTCTTACCTACGCAAAAACCACAACGCTGATAATACAAGTTGCTTATTAACTTCTATAAGCCCTCCATTGTAAATCCGGTTTCACTATGATAAGAGCGACAGACACCCGCCAGCCGCATATGCAAACCAGTTGCATGTCAAGTGCGGAACCGGTCTCAATCCGAAGACTGTAAAGTTGGTCCGGGCCGCTGCATCTTACCATGCCACAAAACCAAGAAGTACACGCGAGAGGGTAGCAACAATAAATATCAAACGCCACACAACTCCTTGTGTTCTATCCGTACAAAGCAACTACGCAAAGCACGGCTCTGATACCACTGTAGGGATATGCGCGACAGAAAATCAAAAATTTTCTCTCACATGCGGAAGCAACACCCAAAGATCTTATCTAAGGAGATGCAAGTAACGGGGAGGGTAATCAACATACCCTCGAAGAACACGAGCGTTGGACGTTAATCACAACGCAGCTTGGTGTAGACCTTGATGCGGTTCACTCCGATCAGCACCACAACGAGCGGTGCCTCCGAGATTTACACACGTACGGCTCAGCAACGTCTCCTCTTCTTGATCCAGCAAGCTTGAAGGAGAAGTAGATGGGATTCAAACCAGCAGCACGACGGTGTGGTGGTTCGGTGAGCTCTCACGCGGGCAGGGCTTCATCAAGCCAAGACCACAAGAGAAAGGAGCAAGAGGAAGTGTACCGGCTTAGGAATCAATTTCTTTCCCCAAATGGTACCCTCCTTATGTAGGATGTGGGGAGGAGCTGTGAGGCTTGCCTCCTGAGCTTCCCCAGGAAGGAACCAGCCTCCAAATCTTCCCCAGGAAGAAACCAGCCTCCAAATCTTCCCCAGGAAGGAACCTAGCTGCCAAGACTTCTCAAGGAAGGAACTTGGCTGCCAAATATCCTAAGTGGGACGTTCGGGATAGTGGGCCCCACCATGGGACCCACCGGAACATTTCAGGAAAAACCCCGATACAATATCGGTTAATTCCTGAACCTTTCCGGAACCCAAAAACCACATTCCTATATATGAAACTTTATCTCCGGACTCTTCCGGAGCTCCTTGTGATATCCCGGATCCTATCCGGGACTCCGAACAACCTTCGGTCTCACCATTATAATTATCCCAAAGCTACTCTAGCGTTACCGAACTTTAAGTGTGTGACCCTACGGGTTCGAGAACAAGTGGACATGATCGAGACTCCTCTATGATCAATAACCATTAGCGGGACCTGGATGCCCATAATGACTCCCACAAGTTCAACGAAGATCGTTATCGGTGTGAACCACAATGTCAACGTATTCCATTTCCTTTGTCTCACGATATTTTACTTACCCGAGATCTGATCGGCGGTATCACCATACCTAGCTCAATCTCGTTACTAGTAAGTACTCTTTACTCGTTCCATAATACAACATTCCATGTGGCTAACTCTTTAGTCACGTGCTTGCAAGCGATACCGAATGTGCATTACCGAGTGGGCCCAGAGTATATCTCTCCGTCACACGGAGGGACAAATCCCAGTCTTGATACATGCAAATCAACAAGTACTTTCGGAGATACCTGTAAGACACCTTTATAGTCACCCAGTTACGAAGTGATGTTTGAAGTCCCCAAGACGTATTCCTCAGTACCCGGGATAGACATAATCTCATGGTCAAAGAAACATGATACTTGACAATACAAGACATGGCAATATATACTTATTGATCCGATCAATATTGCTATGCTTGGTTGGGTCTGTCCATCACGTCATTCTCCAATGACATGACCTCGTTATTAATTGACAACTCATGTCCATGGTTAGGAAACCATAACCATCATTAATCAACGAGCTAGTCTAGTAGAGGCTTACTAGGGACTCTGTGTTGTTTACATAACCACACATGTATTAGGTTTCCGGTAATACAATTATAGCATGGAGAATAAACATTACCATGAACATGGAAATATGATAATAACTCTTTACTATTGCCTCTAGGGCATATTTCCAACATATGGACACTACAGAAAACAGACAGTTCCCGAGGGCTTTCCATATGCCGACGGATTTCTGTCGAGCCGTCGGCATATAAGCCATATGGCGAGCGCTTTCTAAAAGTCGTGGCCTCCTGCACATCAGTGCGGTGGTAGGTTGCGGTTGGCCAGGCCTTTTTCCTTCGACTTCTTTGACTCCACCCTTACCTCGCTGTAGTGTGACGACATCAAGTTTGCTGCGATGTCGAAGCAACTACGGCAACGGTTCCCTCTTCTTATCCTCCGGTGAGGTAAGTCCTTGGTCCTGGGTGTTCTCCACTGCAATTCAGCAACTCGTTAGGACTATGATGGTGGTATATTATTTGAACAAGGTTTACTTGACAACGATGTGCATGTTCTAGAAGATATATGAGTCAGTATTTTGCTAGTGCCGTAGTATTGAGTTGCCTCTTGTTCTAATTGCCAACTTGAGATGTGATTGTATTCTGGTTTGTATTGAGTTGGCCATATATTACTTTTTCACCATGCACTGCTGAATATTTATTTTTGTTTTGCTTACATTATATGCCGACGGTATTGCCCTCGGCATACAACTCCGCTAGGAGCCACCAGATCTTGGCACTTGCGGAGACAGGCCCCAGACAACGGGTGGCTTGGCCTGGGGCATGGCAAAATATTTAGTGTAGTTCTTACACAATTTTTGATGTAATCAAGGTAGTAATCTCCTTATATATCAAGGTTCAGAGGAAATGGCCCGGGGCGTAAGAAAATCCTGGCTCCGCTACTGCACGTGGACACATATGCCAACGGTGTAGCCATTGTCAAACGGCCGTCGTCGGTACTTTTTTTTTTGCTGAGGGCACTTTTGCCGAGGGTAAAGGAAAATCGTCGGCAAAGGTTATATGCCGAGATTTTTTGTATGTATACCGAGGAATAATAATGCATGTGTGTTGCAGGGCTAGTAATCCGTCGGTGGTCTCGGTCCATGGATAACCACAAGCAGCGCATATGATGACGAAAGCAACTTAAAGGTTTGTTTGCTGCATGTGTGGCTGGGATGGGTGACATTTCATAGCAGTGATCAGAGAGTGGGAATTGCCGGTGGGTCTACGTGTCCCACGTACCCGGCCGCGTGGGCAAATGGATACTACTCTCTCCGATACCCGCCGCGCCGACTGCAATCCATCCTTAGTCACTACTGTTGCTGCTTGTGGCTTAAAATCTGTTTTTAGCTATGCGTGCTCCCAACATTTTAATTATGCAATTATGATGCGAAAACAGTGAGATGCTCGATAAACCGAGTTTCAGGAAATATGACTTTTAGTACTGCAATCTCCACGCATAGCGCCGTTGGTTTGAAAATGAGATACACAGTTCAAGAGGACGATGAGAGACAATAAAGCTGTTGTACTTGTGAACATTCAAGAGGAGCCTTCAGTTCAGAAAAAAATAGGCACCTTAATTACGTCCTTTCATGAGACTCTAGATGTCAGTTTGTGCTTAGCACATGGTAATGTACGCTATGGTATCTCTGGGAAATTATATAATGGATCTTCAGTGCAATGGGCGTAGCCGCACCTATTAGTCTACCATCATTTTTTTTTTCTTTACATATACTCGGGATATGAGTGGTGACACGACACACGTAGCCAAGCAAATGAATATGAAAAATATCTCTTCAGATATAGCCCTAGCTTCAAATCTTTTAGTGAGAAAAGCCCAGCTGCAATTGCTATCCTAGCCTAGGCAATGCCTTAGCAAGGGATGTGCGACATCGGAAAAAATAATTCAACATTTAAAGTAGCTTCCACTACAGAGCTCGATGGGGAGACGAGGATGCGCTGCTTAATCTGCAGCTAGACTGATGTTGAAATGTCGTGGATATCGTCAAATTGTGGCAGTGGGAGATCAAACCCACTAGGGACACCATCCTTCAGGTTGTATATAGTTAAAAAGGTGAGACCATACCATGGGGGTTCGTTCCATGAGACACTAGTGTCACTAGCTCGCTATGGAGGTCGGAGGAAGACATGTTGTCTCGATGGAGACAGAGCGTGCAAACACAGTGGGGACTTTTTGCTCCCGGGCACTAGTGCACCCTCTTGTTAAAAAAGTTCGAAAATCATATTTATAAGTTTCAAAAAATTCTGAAAAACATTCCGCGTATAGCCAATGGTATATCCCACTAACGTGCAAAATTTCAACTTAAAAACTTTGTATTCTGAGCTATACAAAAATGACAAATATGTAGATCTGAGAATGTATATATTCAAATCTCTAAGTTTTACTAGATTTGTTATTTTTGTGTAGCCCATAATATAAGGTATCTCAGGTTAAAAATGTATACGTTTGTGGGATACACCATGAGCTACATGTGGATTTTTTTTTCAGATTTTTTGGAAACTCACAAATATGATTTTTGAATTTTTACATAAGAGGGATCACTGGTGCCCGGGATCACAAAACACTTTCCGATGCAAACACCGTTTTTTGTTTGTGCCATGAAAGAGCCGGTAGTGGGAGAAGACCCAAAAAATAGACTATGAACAAATCTTTAAATTAACTTCAACGACATCTTTACTCGTGTTGGCTATTAAAGTTTAGTTTATTTTGTGGTCCTACTTGAATTCATGCTCCAGCTCCACTCAGACGCAGTTCACCCATAAGTCCGACTTGATGGAAATGGCTAGACAGTATATTCCAACAGATCCTGATCTGTTTAATACGTGATTTCATAAATTTTTAATCAACTAGCAACTAATACTATTTATAAATAATTAATAGTAAGTCTTTCACAACTTGGTCTACATTTTGCGCTTCGATCGTACTATTGCATGGAAAATGATCATGTAGCTTCATATCCAAGTAGCGCATGCTCCACATCGATCAAAATATGCGCTTCCTTGGCATACATGAACTATTCTAAGAAGAGAAACAACAGCATTCCCGTTAACCAAACCATGCGCAAAGAGATGTAGTTAGATTTTAGTGTCTAGATGGTACAGAAATTTTGAAATATGAATTTTGACCTTTTTTGCAAAAAACTGAAAAAAAAATTAAAACGGCCATAACTTTTGCATACGACGTCGAAAAAATGCATTTAATATGTCAAAAAAATCGTGAGAAAAAAGGAGCTCGATTTCACCGGGGTTTACCGGTGAACTTTTCTCAGATTCGGGAAATTCCGAAAGAGTAAAAAGTTATTTCAAAAAAAAGATTTTTTTTCTACAAAATCAAAAAAAATAAAAAATTTGGGATTTTTTGATTTGTTCAAGTTTTCTGGAATTTTTGAATTTTTTGAAGTTTTCTGGGTTTTTTGAATTTTTTGGGATTTTTTGAATTTTTTGAATTTTTTAATTTTTTGGAATTTTTTATATTATTGAATTTTAAGAGGGTTGATATGATACTATTATCAGTAAGAGAGTTAAGAGGGTTGATATGATACACATACCACACATAAACTAGACACACATATATACACATACACAAGGGTTAAGAGGATTGATATGATACTATTATTAATAAGAACTTGAGAAGCATAAGGGTAGCTGAATTGAATAGAACTTTGATGTTAAGCGTGCTTGGGTTGGAGCAATATAAGGATGGGTGACCTACTGGGAAGTCATCATTTTAGATATGCTTGGAGTGTTAAAAATGTTCAAAAAATTCAAATATTTAGGGTTTTCCAAAAAAAAAAAATTCTGATTTTTTTGAAATTTTTTGATTTTTTCGAATTTTTTGAGAATCCAGATCTAGATCTGGCCGCCCTTTTTTTTTGAAATTCAAAAAAAAAAAATCTGTGGCGCACCCCACCTCCATTTCTGTGGCGCACGCGTACAGGTGCGCCACAGAAATATTTCTGTGGCGCATGGAGGTGGTGCGCCACAGAAAAAAATTTAGTGGCGGGATACTTGTGGCGCACCGGCCATGCGCCACAGAAAGCTAAAAAGGTGCGCCACTGATAGGCTATTTCCTAGTAGTGGGTCTACATTTTGCGCTTCCTTGAGTTGTACTATTGCATGGAAAATGATTTTGTAGCTTCATATCCAAGCAGTGCATGCTCAACATCAATCAAAATATGTGCTTCTTGGAATACATGAACTTTTTTAAGAAGAGAAACAACAAGATGCCCGTTAACCAAATCAAGCACAAAGACCAAATGGAACGGACAACTCCATCCACACCAAAAAGACACTTACGAAACCAACCTTTCAAATCCGAGACACCCAAAGGGACATCGTGACATATATGTCCCTAAAGGCTTCTTTATCGGGTGAATTCATGAGGGTGTCAGGACACATGCACAAGCTGACCAGAACCCGAGATCTATTGATTATCATAATAGGAGCCCACCACAAGAGGCGACACCATCTGGTTTAGTGTAGAGCTATTAGTTGGGGTGTCACCCCAAACTTGGCATGTCAAAGATCCAAAGTCACTCGAATGATGTTTAGATTGGATCGCAACTCGCTAGATGTCTTCAAGATGTTTAGACGTTTTACAGTTCTATTATTTCGCTAGGTGATTTACTTGTCCATTATGTGTGTCAGGCTGACAGCTGAGATGTAAACTGTGAATTATTAGACTTCGCAATAAAAATAGTCGTGTGCATCAATTGATGCAAAGGCTATGGCAATCCTCCCATTCCGGAAAAAAACCGCATCGCCTCATTCCAAAAAAGGTCCCAAATGGAAGAACACGGAAGACGCTATGTGTCAGAAGCATGACATATCTTCGGGACGCTGGGCTTGCCAGCCAACTGCCAGGTTGGAGGAAGACACTATGTGTCGATTGAAAAGCTGGAGCCTGGTTTTTCTCGGCCGAGATCCTCGTTAACACTTTAGTAACATGAAATTGTTTACCCCTATGAGAAACGTTGCTGCCAGTCAAATAATTTCGGGTGAAATTGAATTTCAAATTCTAGAACTTGGTCAAATTGAGTCAATGCGCATGATTTCTTCGGATCTGATTCTCTCTTCCACCGTTTGATCCCATGACATATTTGTCAGAAGAGTTTGCACCATACGCACCATGTATTTAGTTATGGGAGCTAGATGAATTCAATTTTGCTAGATTAAACCAGACGGTAAAATACGGAAAATCCCATAGTCAGGGTAAGAAATGATCGTCGAGGAAAAAGCTAGAGAAAAATTATTATGACCAACATTGTTGTTTTTCCATGCAAGAGTCAGCCGACTGAGAAGAATTTGAAACACATACTTGAAGGCAATCTTAAACTACAATGTCATCCTTTTTTGGTGTTGGCTATTGGTAGGGGTGCCAAATGTGTTGGGGCTTGTAGCTCCGCCGTTACTATATAGATATTTCAGTGTACACTAAGCCACATGGTATACCATTTTAGGTGCAAAACTGAGTAATAGCTATCTTACCCTAGACCATTTAGTGCAGTGAGTAATGCCGTGCCAACAAGTCTACCATCATATATTTTCCCTCTTCAAGCATACAGTACGAGATTTCTTTATCGTCTAGATCTGTGTTATAAGTGATAAAACCTGTTTGCAGTTGCTAATCCGGCATGAATGAGCGGCATTGGGAAAAGCAACTCAACGTTCTAGGATATTCATGCAGTGCACAACTCGATTATGCCACTACTATGGTCTTCACTCAGGGCACATGGTTGCGATAATCTTGCCGGACGCTGCAGTACACCAGGTTTCTCGATACAAGCCGTTACCATGTATCTTCATGTGACGTGGCCGAAGGGAAACGCAGTTGTCTTCAGGGAAGAATCCAGCAGGCAAGCTTCGACAGGCTCGAGCGAGCCTAACCTCCTCCGCATGTGCCTCTTACATGAAACTGTCAAGTAAACAAACCAACGACGACAGCGCTTGAAGATAAATGGCGGTGCATGCTGGCTTCCTGGAATAAGCAAAGTGGGCTTTAGCGTCGTTGTTAATTCCTGACCCAACCAAAAAATGGATGATGGTTTGTAAGAAAATGCAATGAACCTCTTTATATCAAGGAAAAAACTGAGGTGAATACAAAGTAAAAATGACCTCTTTACTTTTTTGCCTTCCTCTTGTTTCCCTCCACTAGAAGAACTATTATCATTTTCGGGAAAGCTAAAATCCATTTTTTTGAATTTGTCAAATTGTTTGCACAAGTTTGCATGTTGTAATTATGGCCGCTATTTTCCACATTGATGCATTAGGTAGAACAAATAAACATACATTAAGTACAAATAATCTTTGTGATAAATCTCATGACAGTTGATTTGATTGTTCTAAAAACCTTTTATATACAATTATGTCAAATTACATTATTATATTTAACAAAAAAACATCTCTCTGAATTATTATGTTTGTGTTTACCATGTCTTTTAAACCCCACAAGTTGTATTTTGAGTTCAATCCTAATCAGCACAGAGTGGAGTGAGAGACAAAAAAATCGATGTTTTCATCCATCAAAATCGGATGGTTCCATTCCCGTCTACGGACCAATTCATCACCAAGAGGTGGAGGAGGGAGGGATGTGTATATATTAGGTACCATTTATGTTAAATTTGTGCATCCATGAATATGGTGCTCCAGCATTTGAGACGCCATCATGCGAATGAAAACTCACTGAAATTTATAATCGTGCGTCCATGCCTACAGCTGGTTATCCCGATGGTCTATCGTGTTTGCATCTAACGTTAAGAGTTGATGAGTTGCAGATATCCTGAACACTAACCGACCCTCAAACTCAGTGTCCCCCGGCGTTGACTAGGATGTCTGGGATGGATGGCATTTTATAGGTGACACCGTGACAGACAAGGGGAATTGCCTGTGGGTCTATATGCCCTACCCTGGTTCTATATGCCCTACCCTGGTGGGTATGAGCACTGGATACTACTCTCTTCGATACCCGCCGCTCTGATTTCCATCGACCGTAGTCACTATTGTTGCTGCTTGTGTATAAATCCATTTGTTTAGCTATGTGTGCCCGCGACTTGTTCATATGCAATAACGTTGTGAAAATAGTGAGATGGTCGATAAATCTAGTATCAGGAAGTATGACTTTTAGTACTGCGAGCTCAACACATAGCGCCAATGGTATAAAAAATGAGATATATCGGAAATCGTTGGTATTTGAGATATTAAACGCTGTTGTACTTGTGAACATTCAAGAGGAACATTACATTGTTTTAACTTTTAAGAGACCACATACGTGGTGACTTGTTATGCATGAGAGTAGACTTCAGTTTGTGCTAGGCACATGGTAATGTACGCTATGGTACATGGAAAAAATGGCATTTTTTTAGCGCACATGATATAGACGCACCTACCCGCAAAAAAAATATAGACGCACTTATTAATCCACCATCATTATAATTTTTATCTTTACATATACTTGAGATATGAGTGGACGAGTGGTGACACGACCCATGTACTCAAGCAAATGAATATGGAAACTATCTTTTCGGATTTAGCCTTAGGTTCATTTCTTATAAATTTTAGTGAGAAAAGCCCAGCTGCAATTGCTATTCTAGCATGGCCATGCCTTAGAGATGAGAGACATTGGGATAAATAGTTCAACATAGAGAGTAACTTCTTCTACGGAAATTGATTACGTCACGAGGTTGTGCTTCATTATCAGTTAGACTGATGTTGAAATGTCGCGGTCATCATCAATTCTTCGCAGTGGGGGCTCATGGGGATCATATTTATGAGAGACCCCATCCTGCATTCCTCCATAAGGATCATGTTGTATATTGTGGAAAAGTGTTTATTGGATCATTAGGAGTTTATGGCCTTCCAATTATTCCCATCGCTATACTGAAGTTCTTGCAAGCTTTATAGAAAGTTTCATGATGCAATGCACATGCTAAAGTTGTAGAACTGAACTTTCTCATGTTTCCATATCCAGCCCAGTAGACTGTATTCACTGGACTTCTGCGGCACAACTTTCACTCCTAGAGGATGAAATACGAAGAATAGAGAGGGTGAATGTAAGATACTTTTTCTCATGTTTTCATATATAGAGGACCTTGTAGTTCACTTTGATAGGAAGAAGTATACACCTAAAATTTCCTGTGTTTACCCTGATTTTTTTAGTTTAGATAACTGCTATTTTCAGTATACCAATGGTGGTTCCAATTCTGGGCAGGTTGGGGTATGAGTGCTGGGATGGGAGTTTCATTCAATGTATTTAGAATGGTAAGAGTCTCTTCATTAATGTCACCTTCTAGGCCTCTAGGCATGCTCTCAAAATCATACAAATGCAATTTAGTCCTGTTCTGAAACTACAGGTCTAATATGCTCCATTTGCATGCTTTATGCTGGTGTTTACTTGTTGTTAAGAAACTTTCTATCTGGCAGGCAAGTGCACGTTGGGAAAAGAGACAAGCAAAAGTTCTGGTATAAGTCCCTTCAACTTAGTTCATCTGTATAATGTCATATGCTGTTGAGAAATTAAAGATCATTTTCTTCTCATATATTTGACCAGAACTGAAAATGAGACATTACTTCTCAAAAGGAACTAAAACTATTTTTGACGGTAAAACTATTACAGGAAAGAATCAGAACACGGATGACCAACCAGAATAATTAAGACACGAGTAGCTCCTGGAGTGACATCTGGGGGTCGTCAACGCGGTACCAAAGCAACGGTAATGCTACTACAGATAGCATATTTTGCTCCCCTGCCTGATACCTTGGCACCATCGCAAATTTGCATTTCTTTCATGAAGAAAAAGATCGGTGAATATATTGCTTCTAATTGCTATTCTCTAATACATACTGCCAGATGAAGAAGCATCAGAGAGAGCGAAAAGAGCGGCGACCGCAGCTAGGCGATGGAAAGAATACTCAAGAAAAGGCACCGACAGGCCTCCGAGATACAAGCTTCCAGAGGCGGTAGGCAAAGACGACTAACAACAGAACAAAGAAATATTTATCCTGATTCCTGCAGATACAATTCGACCGCATTTCCGTACCTCTAGTCTAATGTGTCGTAGAGAGAGCTGATATGTAGTTTGATACCTCCGTCTCTCTCCCTCTTGAGATTCTCATTTTTCATCTGTAAATGGTGGGCTAGATGTACAAAAACAGAGCTGCAAATATTCAAAACGTGAAGGAAACATATAATCTACATTATCCATCGGCAACCATAGCTGTAAATGGTAGCCCCCGTAAGCACTTTAGCGAGATTTGGGGTATTGCGGTCCCCCTCAAGATCCGTGTCTTCTTATGGCAATTGGTGAGGAAACGCCTTCCCTCCAGTGATAACATTTGCCGAAGACGCGGACCGGCGAGTGATAGATGCGCCCTGTGTGATGAGCCTGAGGATACGAATCATATCTTCTTTGGGTGCACCCTCGCTAGATTCCTGTGGAGCGCAGTTAGGGAACTGCTCTCCTGCTCTTGGAACCCTTCTTGTTTCGCCGAACTCTATCGTATTATCATGGAGTTCAGGGGCCAACCACGTCGGGTTCTGTGGATTTGTTGTGCCTCCCTTTGCTGGACGCTTTGGATCATGCGGAACAAGTTTACTATTGAGGGGTGCTTCCCTTCGCAGCCGGCTGACAGCCTATATAAAATGTCTATGTATCTGCAGGTGTGGAAGCCAGTGGCTAGACGACAGGACAGAGGAGAGATGGAGGCGGTGATTGGCAGGATCCGCGCGCTCCACGACACCATCAGGGACAGAGACTAGCTCTCACCCCTCTCGCCTGCCGTTTGTATCCGATGTGCCTACGGGCTGTGTGTGTTCCCTCACTCCTTGTTTTGAGTTGAGGTGGTGTTGTAGCCTGCGTGCTACCTGGATCTTCATTGTGTGTCCTCGTGACCTTGATGCGTTTGTGGGGTTTGTGACCTAGCCGGATGGCTTTATTAATTTAAAGCTGGGCTCAGCTCGAGCCTTCCGTCTAAAACCATAGATCCTAGAGAACCATATTTGTGTATGTTTGTGTAGATGAATTCCGGGGCAAATTTCCTTTGGCAACAGCCCACCCGGCCCTGTCACAGGTGTGAGAATGGCGGCGACATCTGCCAAAGGAGACCTTGCCCAGCAATTCAGCTGCACATCTTTCTCATGGTCACAACCAGCTCTCACTCTGCCCCTGTGTGAAACTTCAGCTCATGCAAGGAGCACACAGGTTGGTGATCAGAGGGCATGGGTCATTTATACATGGTGAAAGGCAGCAAGGTCCTTCGAAGCAGTTACGCACGACCTTTCCGTGCCCCTGCTGCAAAGGCTCAATGAGGATCGACCTGAGGATATACTGCAGGATAATACCCAGCCTGGACATCATACAAGGCTGACTATGAGAGATGGAGCTCATTGCATGCACGAGTTCCAAAGCTCACGTCTCCATATTATGTAAATTAAGCAGCATCAGATGCCTCGTAGGGAAATCTTGTTAGCATATCTTCATCTGGTCCACTCGGTACAGCCGTACTAGCATCTAGTACTAGTACTACCACGTAATTTCAGACTTGGGACAAAGCGAGCTGAACTCTGACATGTCGAAAAGCAAAGCAACCACGCCAGGTACTTCACAAGGCATGGTCTGCAGAGTAATTCGCCTGAGACCACTCCAATAGACAAAGATCGAACAATGAAAAGGTGAGCGATACTCCTAGGATATCCAATAGCATGTTCCTCGCGGGTTCTTCATTGGTTCCTTGATTTCGCGGAGACTCGTCCCCGCTCATTTTCGATTCGATTCGGTGGTTGTGATTTGCTTCAGAATACGAATTAACCTAGAGAGAATATACGGAAATGGGCAGGGCTGATCCCAACTCATATGCCAATGGGACGAAAGGAGGGAGGGTCCGCAAGGAATAGTGCAGTTTTGCTTATGCGCCAAAACGTATTTCCAGGTTTTAAAAAATTACAGATAAATAACAGACATTGGGTACAGGGTATGTGTACGTGAAAAGTTTGAAACTTAAATAATACCATCGTGGCCTGTACAAAATCCACAATATTTTTTATCTGTGTCCTTTGTCCAAATTTTATAACTTAAGCTACCCCACTTAAAATTGTACGGATCTCAAAGCAAAACTAAAGCGTATAGATGCTAGGAACCGCAGCGACTCCGTGCAGATGATGATTTTCGGAATTAACCTCCGACGTATGAAATGATTATACACGTACCCACAAAGTAATGGATGACACTCTAGGCAACAAAGAGCAGACCGAAAAGTTAAAAATGATGCTGCTTTTCACCTATTTTGCAATTTAAGATTTCAATGACGATCAAGTTTTAGGACCTAGGTAAGACCCTTGCAATAGTTTAGACGCCAATGGTACGCTTCACTTTGCTTCAGATTTGTAAGGACACGCGATCATGTTCTATTATTGGGTACGTATGTTTAGCATCAAAAGGGTGACTTTCTCTCTCGAATCAAATCATGTTCAATTTACATGTCATATACCTGCAATCTCTTAACTCGTCCTTTAATTCTAGATGTCAGGTGTGTAGGAGGTGTCCCCCTTTATGAAGTTGAAAGAGAAAAAAGATGATAGAGAATGCAAACGCCTAATAATTTCCTTCTGTTTTGAACGCGTACGTCGTTATTTTTTCTTGTTTGTGGTCTTTCTAAACTTACTTATTCTGTGATTGTTTCTTGTTCGGTCGTTTGATTTTACTTAATTCTAAGTCGGGCATATTCGAAGACACATACTCCCTCCGTATCTTAATATAAGACGTTTTGGTAGCTCAAATTTAGCTACCAAAACGTTTTATATTTAGTTACAGAGGAAGTAGGATTTATGTGTTATGGTATTCTCACTGTGATATATATTTGAAGATGCATATATTTTATATCATGCTTCTATCAGATCTAAATTATATATATGGTGATGAAATATCAAATTTCAAAGCACAAATATGTATGCCAAAAAAAATCATACATGGCGTAGTGTCGTCGTACCAAGTGATTAAAGGAACCCAATTGGAGCAGCTGGCTAATCTATCTTTGCTCAAAGCAAGTGTCGTGGGTTAGATTGCGTGGCTCAAGCTATCCGCTGAGCTACAGAAAGAGGTGCCCGTATGCTTTCTTCGACACGGTTTTTTTTGTAGTGGCCCATAAGCATCCTAAACCCTTTCCGCGCCATTCAGGCATGTAGCACCGCGCATAAAACTCCCGCTTAAGCTGTGGTAGCATCATTTTATAATACTTGTTAACTTCTTAAAACAATCTTCATTTGTTATAGGTTGTAACGTTTTGTGATCTCTTTTAAGATATTTCTCTATCCACCTAAGCTACTATATCTTCATGACCATGGACATAATTAAGGTGAATATCTAGTTGGATAATTAATGCCAAACCTACTTATCTGACATATCGTACATTTTTTCTCCCTACATATTTTTGAGATCGGCCAACGGATGACTTGCAGTGAGTGGTCAACTAGGCAATGAACCCCCATATGTTTTTCATGTGCTCGGTTTTGGATCGCTCCCAACCAAGTTTCATACCTTCGAGCAACATCAAAATTTGGAAATGTGACAATACCGGAATGAGAGGCACTAGGGAAACCATTTTTTCTCACCCAATGTGGCCTCCGGCCGCCGGCAGCAGCCGCGGTCAGCAACTCTTCCCTAGCGCCTTGATCTTCTCCCGATTCCTTGGAGGACTCACAGGTCATCCTTGCGTGTGACATTGGAGCGAGGTGGCGCGGCTAGTTGCTCTGCTGGCCGCCTTCCCCAGGCTCGAAGAGTTTGACCCTCTTGCATTGCTTCACGTAAGGTCGCGCGCTGGCAGCCGCCGCTGCTTGGCTGAGGGAGCTGTATCACCCGATATCAGTAGCATGCGGCTTACGAAGCTCAACATGGCAGTGAGTGCCCCGATTGGGGAAGTGGAGCTTCAAGTCGAGATCTCAGACATCAGTATTCATCTGCTTGCTTGTGAGCTTATCGAGTCTCAACATCTCTCACATCTATAGGTTTGTCCGGGATGGATCAAACTGCTTTAATTTGCCCTGGAGGAAAAGGTTGTTCGGTTCAGTTTAGGACAAGTTCCTTTATAAGGCGATTTATTAAACTCATAATTTAGCATCACGCCAATACAATTCATAGGAGCTCACATCCGCCCTCTGCATAGTTAGGCTACGTGTAGCCGTTCAAACAAAAGAAAAAGCAAAAAATAGCGTTATACAAGTATGTGAAAAATTCGTAGCGATGCACAAGGCGACAGAAGGCCGATTTCTAGAATATGTTGTCATCCATATGTGGTATAAAAATATCATGCACCGTCTGCTCCAACCGTGTATAGACCTGTTCAAATAGGTCTCTGATTTCCATAGGCTAAAGAGTGGACCAGAGACGGAGCAAAAGGGTACACTATAAATGAATTCTTACTGTTGGAAATACAATCGTTTCTACATAGCAAAAGCGTCAAAATAATAACGAATGCTCGCACCCTAATGGGAACTATATATGTGAGGACCCCGGATTAGCTATCCGAGATACTCGTTATGTTTCCTGCAACAATCTCATGATCAGTCTGTTGTTGCACATAACTCGAATTGGCATCACAGGACATCCATGAAATACCGAATAAATATACTTACGTGATTGAAGTCATAAACTTCAACAGGTACTTGCAGCGGAAATCACCAAACAACGTGGAGCCCAAGTCATTCGCCTTAACCCTACAGGCAGCTGACTGGGAAGCGCCCTAGTTCGCAAAGATGCCAGTGAACTCCTCTTCTTCGAACTGCTCCTCTTTAAAATCTGGCTAAGACAATAGCCAGGGACGAAACCAATATGAGTACATTTGATTGTACTCGCAAACTACCCCAACTTGAGCATGCACTAGTTTTGATAATCTTTCATAAAACCTTTATTTTTAGAAAAAACATCTCTATACCTTTATTGAAAAAGGGAAGAGTAGATTTTTAATCCTGTTGAAGACAAAACATTTTGGAAAGTCGTTTTCTCGCTATCTTTGTTGAAAAAGGTAAGAAGTCTTTTTAAACATTTTTCTCGAAAATAAACCTTTGTTTAAAAAGGCAAGAAATCTCTTTTAAAAACCTTTCCTCGAAGATCACCATCTTGTCCCTTTCTCCAAAACTTCTCCTTTTTCCGAACATAGCCCCTTCAGGGTCACTCATTTTCCAGCAACCTCGTACCAACTCATTGGTACAGTTGCATAAAACAATCTCCACTTCATTTTCCTTTCAAACTCAAAACTTTGTAAAACTTGCACATGGTCTTAGTAGTTCTTCCCAACTGTCCATATCCGAGGACTCGGCTATTCGAATAGTTTTACCCTCTGCAGAGGTAGCACGCTTTTCCCACACCCATCCGGTCACTCATCGTGTCAGCCACGTCCCGCCATACCAAGGGTATGCGAAGTTGAGTTCCCGGCCATAGCCTGTCCTTTGCTCATGCTAGTATAGGACCCTACCGCTACGAAACCGGTTCCATCGACACTTAAATCCTCAGAAACTAAGTGTGAGGACTTCGTAGTTCTGCCCGGCGAATTTTAATGGCCCTACAAATCCTCTATCTCCAATTCAATCATAACAGCCCTTAGGCGTTCTTCTCTTTAGAGGACCCGGGTCAGGGGCAGGTCCTCAGACCATCCCCTCATGGAACGAGGTCATCCTCGTTGTTGAGACATCCAGTACTAACACGAGCAAATTATATGACTACGCCCTTTCCCATATGTGGGTAAATGTGGTCGCACAGATTTTCGGCTGGGGATGTAAGTACAAGGACACAATGTGCATTTTTCAAAGACATCACCATACTCCATTTCTCCATTTCATCACCGACATCTCGGCATACCATAATTCATCCAAGGATTTTCAAAGGAGTTTTGAATAGACAATGTTTTTCCCATCCTATAGTTTTATATAAACAAACTGATATTTCTACATAGAGTGGCAAAATAGTTTTTCATATACTTTTAAAAAGGCTTTCAAAATCATTTCCAATTTTCATAGCACAATACTTTTAACCAAAACTTGGGTGGATCGTAATCTCACCAAGAGAGTTTCATAGAAAGCCTTTGAGTAAAAACAAATACCTTTAGAAATTACTGCACACTACTAACACCTCTATATCGGGTGTCTCAATAATGTACTTGTATTTTGGAAAAGGGTTTTCAAAATCATAGTTTTAGTGGCAAACACCACATAAATCACTTATGCTCTTTATACGTAAAACATGTGAATCAAAATAGATGTATATAGATGCAAGCTCAGTGAAGTAGCTTGCCTTGCTCAACAAAGTGGTACTGGTCCTGATCTTCTGGTTCAACAAAACCTCCTTCCTCGATGAATCCGTCAACGGTATCGTCTAAACGTTAAACAAGCAAAACAAACAATCACTACACTAACTCAAGCATCAACACAACCTTACAATCACAAATGCTATAAATAGCCACTGCATACATCAAGCAACACAACGTGGTTTCAATTTAATCGAATTAACCTTTATTTAATTATTTTCAAACCAAGGCAGAAACTAGTTGTACACCATTTAATTCACCAATTAATCTAGGTTGGTCACAAAATTTCAAACTAAAATTCTATGGATAGCTACTGATGTGTAGAAGACAACCCAATTGGATTGAGGTCTTTTGGAGTTATCAAGCTCCCTACACAAATGTTTTAGTTCAGAAGGTCTTAAATCAAGTTTTAGCTACTGCTTAAGTTTGGGTAACTAACCTTGGTTGAATGTGACCTAACAAAATTGGGTTTAGTTTGATTGGACCTACTATTAATTCACACTAATTGGTTTAGTGCAGAAGTGTTTACTGAAGTTCAACCAAAGGCTAAGGATTTTACACTGCTCAATTAATTCTACCAAAATTTGGGGAGCTAAAGGATCCTAGTACAAAGCTACCAAAATTGGTTTCAAGTTATTTGGATTAATATAACTCCAGAAACAAATGGTTTGGTGTTTTAAACCTTATGGAGCATTTTTATTAATACACTTTTATTATTTAACTAAATGAGATGAGACCACTTTGGTGAGTTAAAGAATTTCATAAGCTTTCCAGATCATTTGAGTTTGATTTATTTGGATTCTTAAAACTCGAGATATTGAATTTCAAAGTAGTGTCCAGTACTGAATTCAGAGAGGATTTAAATTCGAATTTACTGGATAAAGATGAGATCCCTGACGGGTGGGGTCCAAGGGTCAGTGACTCAGTTTTAAATCGCGCGCTCTGGATAATGTTTAAACTTATGACAGGTGGGTCCCGCTTGTCGGTGGCTTAACAAGATGAAGCGGTATGCTACCGTCGGATTTAAATCCAACGGCGCAGGATCTATCCCTTCCTTGACTACCAGAGTACGACGGAGCCGTGGCTCCGGCGACGGCGATGCTCGCGATTCGATCACCTGGGGGCTCGGGTGGAAGCGGAGATGTCGGGGATCAACGGCGGAGGGCGTGGGGAAGTTCTGGGGTGAGTGGTGCTTGCTGGGAAGGGCTGAAACGGCGTCGGTGAAGTTCTCCTCCTCCGCGGCCGTGCGTCAACTCCGGCGGGTCCTCCTCGACTCGTCTGTGCATGAAACAAGAGGAAACTGCGGCGGGTGAGGGCGGTGATAATGGTGGTAAGAATGCAGGCCAGAGAGGAGAAAAGGAGAGAGTATCATGGCCGGGCCGTGATCGACCTCCACCTTCGGCTCCGGCGAAACTCGAGGAAACTCCGTGGCAAATGGGGCTTCGAGGGAGTGGCTCCGCCCTCCTGGCGGTGCACGGTGTGTGTGGGGAGTGCGGGAGAGGGCAATGGCGGGGTGTGGAGGCACGGGTGCGGGGTGGTCTTTTATTGCCGAAATCCGGCGTGCGGTGGACGGGGTGTAGGAGAGGTATGGGGAGTGGGAGAGCACGCCATTGGTGGCGATGCTGTGCGGTTACGGCGGTGGGTTACTCCGTTAGGGCTTATAGGGAGAGAGTGGTCGCATGTGGCTCGGGAGTGAGCTCAGGGCGCACGGCGTCCATGGCGTGGCAGCGGAGTGCGAGGGATCGCTGGCGTCGCTGCAGGGCTCCAGAGGTGGTGTGGGCGTGTCTGCGAGGTTGAGGGGTGACAGGAGCGCGTCGGTGACGAGTCACACGAGCTGGGGTGCCGTGGTGGAGAAGAGCGGGGTCGGCGTCCACGCGCGGCCGTGACATGGCGAGCGGCGCACGGCTGCAGGGGTACGGCGAGGCTGGGCGTCAGGGCGTGGTCTACTCCGTTCTGATGAACGCGGGGCAGAGTGGAGGTGACGGTAGACGCAGAGAGGGGCCAGTGCGGCTGCTCTCCTCGACACGCCATCATCGGCCGGCATGGGCAGAGCGGTGGCGTGCGCACGGGCATGGCCACGGGTCCCTCGACCAAATTGCTTGCTCTCCCCTTGCTCTGGTGGCTCAGTGAGGTGAGAGGAGAGTGTGGCAGTGAGGAATCGACGAAGGAAACATCCAATCGTTCGATTCGATTTCGTTTTCAAGAATTTTGGGGAAGAACACGTGCAGTGCTTGCAACGTGTTCGATGAAATGCGTCATCTAAAAGTTAATTCAAATTTTTGAAATTCATTTCCCTGATTTGATTCACATGTATAAACATGTGTTTTTGGTATGGTGGTAGAATTTATTTGATATGTGCCACATAGCACATTTTGTGATTTGAAAATAATAAAGAAAGATATAGAATTTTAATCTCAGATTTTAAGAAATATTTTTGGAGAGGGAAAAGAATGTAAGAGCAAAGTGGGAGTGATCATCATGTCACCCTACTGTATTTTTGTTTGAAAAACAATTTCTCCCTTTGAAATATTTTTGTGTCATATTCTTAATAAACCCTAAAGGTTAAAGAAGGGATTTTGGAATCTGACAATTTGAAATATCTTTGTAATTTGGGGAAAATAGATATTTTGAGGAGAGAATAATATGATAATGAGATGGTTATTATTGCATCTCATTCCTGGACTTTAGGATATAAAATAATTGTTATAGCAAAATAGAGATATAGATAGGGAGGGAGATTAAATAAGACCCTTTTCTTTTAGTTAGTGTTTTTATTGGGAGTGTGTGAATAATTAATTCACCTTCCCATTGTTGCCAGGGGTGTTTTGATGTTTCAAGCACAGTTGAATAATTAACAACACAGCAATCAATTTGGCAGGAAATAACAACCAACACTAGACAACCATTTATAAATCCTTAACCAAGTTTTTAATCACTCAGACAAGTGGTGGGGTGGTGATCCAGTGTCATCCTGACAAGAGTAAGGTGGGAAAAGCTCAACTTCATAATTTGATATTTTTCCAAAAAGGGTTGCTAAAATATATGGGCCATATACTTCCCACCTTTATTGTTTTCAAAGAAATAAAAGTGTGAGTTTAAGATAAGGGCTACCAATACAAGGGAGGTAGCAAGGTTGGAGATAGTATATAGATCTCCATATTTTTGGAAACAAATAATTTTGAAAGTACTTTTGTTTTCTCAAAGAGTAGGTATTTTGGTTGTTGCTAAACAAAGCATCCTTTGAAAATAAGTTGGTCCAAATAGGAGTAGAGAAGATGTATGGAATATTTTGTTCTTGTCATAACATGATCACCAAGTTTAATATATATTTATACTGGTTGGGTCTTAGATTTACTAGTCAAACAACTCAAACAACAAGTCACACCAATTCAAACATAGCAATGGGAAGGAAAACACAATCATTAGCAAAACATTTCAAAAAGTTTTTGTTGGTTCTGAATTTTGGGGTCTGGTAAAACTAAGTTTTTTCTTGGTTCCAAAATTTGGGATGTTACAATATACTTGTGATTTATTCTACGTAAACCAGTGTGAAATATAATTGCAACACTACGTGGTGGTACAAGTTAGAAACCACTTGTATATGCCCCAACAAAATATCATATGAGAACTTGCCTGTGGCAAGATGGTTATGAGGGTGGTTGTACCCCCAGCCCACCAGAGTTCAAATCACGGGTTTGACACGGGTGTTTCTCATTTAAGGCGAAATATTCTTCAGTGGGAGGCGACGTTCCCGTCGATAGCGAGGCGCCAGTGGTGACTTCGTCAATCTCAAGACTCGACCCGCCGACTCGGTCTCTCGGAGGTGCTCATAGGGGTAGGGTGTGCGTGTGTGCGTTTATAGGGGTGAGTGTATGCGCGTGTATATGAGCGCTTGCGTTGTACTGTGTTTAGCAAAAAAAAAAACCATATGTGGCCCTATATTAGTATCGTAGTACCATATAATTATCGACACCTAATTTGAGCTACCCATTAATCTATTGCGGCTCAAAGCTTAAGTGTTGGGGCTCAGATTGCGTGGCTCTTAACTATCCACTGAGCAACACGAAGAGACCCAGCCCGTCTAAGAGCATCTCCAACAGGGCGCGCGATAGTCCGGCGCGCTAATTTTTTTACAGCGCCGAAATAGCACTTTTAGCGCGGGGGCGGTGCAAACTATTCCAGCCGCGCTATATTTTAGCGCGCTGAGCGATCAGCATAAACAACAATCACACACAAAAAATAGAACAATAAAAATCAAACATATTCAAAACATTTTAGTTCCGTGCCAATTGCGTTTTGCAAGGTTATCTTTAGTAAGAATTACTTCTCGACGAAGATACCACACAAAGACCTTAAATCAATAATAAATAGTTTCATTATTATTACAACTCACACAAATAAAGCGGGTCACCCTCTCTTCCCTCCTCTGCACTCGCACGGCACATTCTATCAACTCATAGTTATGGTTGTCTAAATCGTGCCCATGGCTCACGGAAGGCCATGGGAAGCGGCGGCGCGCTGGGGAAGCAGTGAGGTAGATACAGCGGCAGGGATTGGAACTCGGCTGGGTCGCCGGAGGTGGTGGGGGAAAGAGGTGGGTGGCGGCGCAATTTCAAGCGGGCTGGATTGAGTTTACCGCGCGCTGGAATATGAAGCGCCTGCTCGAGCGCTGTTATTGCCCTCTAACGCGCTAAACTAGCGGGTTTTTTCGCGTGGGCCATATTTAGCCCGTCTGTTGGAGATGCTCTAAACCCCTTTAAGCAGCTTTTAGGCAGGTAGCATGACACATAAAACGTCATGTAGCGCTTACTCTGTGATAGCGTCTTAAATTAATCATGGTGCATCCTAGTTTGCTATAAATTTCTAACATTTTGTATTGTTTATACAGGTCTCTTTTAATCTCTTTCTCAACGGAAGCTACTTCTCCTTATGACCATGGATGATAATTAGGGTGAATATCTCGTTCATCCACTTTCCACGTGATGATTAATGGCAAACCTACTTGTCTGACATATGGTACATTTTTCCTCCCTACATATGTTCGAGATCCAATGGGTGCCATGCAATGAGTGGCCCTTTTAGTGGAACTAGCAAATGACTGGGTTTTGCATCGCTCCCACCAATGTTTCACACCTTTGAGCGAAAGAGAAATTTGGAAATGTGACAAACCTTCGGAATGGCGGCATCAGGGAAACCATTTTTTTTCTCACCCACCGTCTACTTCCCCGCCCGGAACCGCGGTCAGCAACTCCCATTCATTAGACTGCCTCCGCGCCGTGCTTTTTGGCAGCTCCATCTCGCTGTGCGCCGATCGGTAGACATCACGGCCCTTGCAGGCACGGTAACCGTCGCGCGTGGACCTTGCCGTGGTCTAGCAGGTCTGCCTTGAGTTGGACATCGGGATGAGGTGGCGCGGCGAGATCGAGGCGTTTGAAACCGTTGCATTGCTTCACATAAGGTCGTGCGCTAGCAGGGTCCGCTGCTGGGCTGAGGGAACTGAGGCACTTTGGCGTCAGCAACATGATGTTTGCCAGGGTGGCAGTGGGTGACACACTGGGGAAGTTGAGCTTCAGGTGTTCCTGCGGGATCTCAAATATCATTGTTCATCAGCTCAACAGTGAGCTTAGTGATCTCAACATAACTTTTTCTATCTAAAGGTTTTTTCCTCGAACAGGCATCTAAATGTGTATCATTTGTTTCAGAAGAAATACCGATCGAGCTAGCGTGAGCCAGCCCTGACAGAGAACAAAAAGGCAAAGGAAAAAACCACAGAGGAAACGAAGCAAAAACGAAAACAAAGGCTACCATAAGCTAGATACAGGGGCGAGTCTGCCTGGTAAAATCGCCCCTGGGGCGACAGACATCACACATCCACGGGCCTGAGGGCACACAGGAAACCAAACACGCCCTTAGTGTGCACTCACATGGAACTGCAACCGCCATATTGGATGATTGCTATCACCTATCTACGGAATTCTTGAAGATCGAATTTTTCCATGTATGCACCCACTGAGTTAAATATACGCACATCAGTTAGCTAGTTTAGCAAAAATTTCGAACCCTTCGGCTTGGCTGGATGATCATCCACTACCGATTAGTATACCTATGTTGGTTTGTGATGTATTACTTGCTACCGGACAAACAAGTTTCAAGTTGTCAAAAAATAAAACGCAAGCCCGCAGTCGGTCTAGAGTACCTACGTGCATGCTGCTCGGAAAACCATCTGTTCTCGCAATTCCGACAGTCCAGACCTGCACACGAAAGCACTCGAAACTGCGTCAATTTTGCAATTTGCGTATATATGCAGCTGTTAAGTGGTCTGCGACTTCATGCGCGTTACAGTATACTGCGTGCAAGGAAGCAATTAACCAGCTAGTTGATTCTTGCGGCCTCAAAGCTGCATCGCTGGACAAATCTCCTTTGGCAGCAGCCGGCTGGTTGCTCGACCACAGGCCACTGCCAATGGAGACCCGCCCAGTAATGCAAGGGCCACGTACGACGTCGGCCAGACCAAGACTCTTCGCCGCGCTTGCGCCTTGCGGCTGGTAGCTAGCTGCACGTCCGAGGTTTCTCCTAGCTCGACGAATATATAGGTGCGCATGATGCAGAACTTGGGAGATCGAATCAGGATTATGCGCAGCACAAGCTAGCTAGAGAGGAAATATGCTAGTGCTCCAAACCCTTTAGGTGCTACAAATGCTACCACTAGAAAAAACCATTTTATATGTGTCAAAATTATACAAAAAAATGTGAATGTTCAAAGAGTATACGGCTACAACCTACAAAAAAATCAGGTTCAAAGTCGAAATGTATACTGAGAAACAGAAAAGAGAATTTAGTATGAATTGTGTTATTTTTTTATTTTGTCTTTTTGTGACACTAGGTGACACTATTCATGTTAAATTTGTCCTTTTTGTTTCTCAATGGTCATTTCGAGTTTGGACTTGAAAATTTTGGAGGTTGTAAACATACTTCATGAGCACTCACATTTTTTCTATAATTTTTTGACACATCCAAAATTATTTTTTCTGGTAGTAGCATTTGTATCACCTAAAGGGCTCGGAGCACTAGATATTCCCTTGTAGATATCTCATGTTTTGTGTACGTAAAAGATAGTGAAGATATATCCCATGAAATATCTGAAGACCTGAACAACTTCCCTCGTGGACGACGACTGTGCATGCAGAGCCAATCGTTTCAGCACGTTGCGTTTGGAATTGCTGACCGGCCGGCTGGCCTCGCTGTCAATCTTGTACTGTTGGTATTGATGGACAATCGGCGTGCGTTGGTGAACTGGATCACGGATATTCTAGATGCTTCACCAGTAGCATATCCCGAAGATAGCAGAGGCTGTTGGGCGACATCGTAGCAGTGCCGGACAGTGGGATCGCCGGTGTGTTTCCCTCGCGGCGGTACTGAGCATGGGGTGTTCTCTCTGTACCCCCGCGCCCAATGGCAATCCTTACTCACTTTTTTCTTGCTTATGCCTTATTTTGTTTTAGATGTGCTTGACCACATCATGTGATTCACATGCAACTTTTTTATATGAAAATGATGAAATCACGGGGTCCAGTTTCAATGATGAAAGCATTTCGTCTACAAGTGAGAGACACCGAGCGGAAGTTCTTAGTAGGGCAGAGACAATACCAAATGGCGTGCTTGCAAAATTCTAGAGGAACCTTTACCTTGTTACGTGGCTGTATATATAAGATATCTCCGCTTGTACTATGCCACATGCATGCATGGTACCGTAAACATCTCGTAGGCGGAAAATTGAAGTAATGGCCATCTTATTTCGGTGTAATAAGTAAAACTGTGCCTACCATCAGTCTACCATCATATATCTCTCCTCTCTACATATGCTACGAGATGTGAGTGCTACTGCTAACACAACCCATGCATGTCGTCAAGGAACCAAATTTCTAGACTAGTTCCAATCTGCTCGCCCGAGCTCCATATCTTCCGGTGAGAACTCGTGTTCAAATTGCTATTCTGGCATGACTATGCCATAGGGATGAGCGGCATCGAGAAAAATAACTCAACATCGCAAGGTTCAGGTAGTGCAGAGAGAGATCATCCCACCTTGTATGTGCTTCGCTCGGCGCACAACCATGTCTAGCGGCACTTCTGAATGCATGCTTGCACTAATTACGTTGACAGGTAGTTAGTCCTCAAATGACTAAATCAAGTCATAGGTCAAGGCGTACATTCACATAGGTGTTCCGAAGGGTATTAGCCCTCCTGTTCCATATAGGCGTAGTTAAAAGCACTGTTCAATATATCGGCCGATATTCTGATAAACCGGCTGATTTATAGCTTACCGTTGTCTGCCCAATAAGATCAATCGGTCGATATGCCGATAAACCGACCGATTTATCCCTTATTTTGGGTCGACTTATAAGTTTCCAATATGCGATATCCTCAACATTGGTTAAAAGACATTAGCAGTAGAGTACAGGTTTTATGTGAGTTAACTTTTAGGGGTAGTTAATGCTCATGATCAAAAAAGAGCTCATAGCGCGCATATCAAATTGGAGAGTCAATCCAAAAATCGCCCTGCCACCCTTATGGGATAAATATATTCCTCACCGTAACCTCCAACTTTACTGACCGTGCTGACACTTTCATAAACAGGTCTCGAAACTACACACATTGTAGAGATGAGTATGAACAAACATGTGTAGCCCGGTATACGGCATGCATAAGAGAGAAATTTTCATCGTTAAAAATCTTGTCATTCTTACATAGCCAAAGCGACCATATTTTGGCAAGCCCTCCCACCATAAGAAGTACTCTATACTTGTGGGGCCAAAAAATACCACATAAACAGCTGCCAAAAACATTAGCAATACTACATGACGGATATAAGTGAGACGCAACTTGGATGGTTGACATATAGCACGGACGAACTTGCACCGAAAAGAAACAAAATAACGCCCATTTTGAGATATTCATGGCCAATTTTCAAAGCTTGAATTCGCAAGAGCTCGACGAACTTATTGCTGGAAGGTTGAGAAAGTGCATTGTGGCCACGCTCTGGGACGCCAGAGTTATCGTGTTCACTGTGCACACATCTCCGAAGGAGGCTATGGCACGTGCAACCTCGACATTCGGCAGGTGCAGCGACATAGTAGGCTGAGCACGACAGCGGCTCACTGGTCCTTTGACCGCCCTTGTGGCAACCGCCAGCATGGGAATCAGGGACGGAGCCAGGGGTGGCAGGACGGGGCCAGGGCCCCCTCATGCTGATTTTTTTTCTGAAACACCCCTATAAAATTTATGGATTTGGCCCCAAATTTGCTAAATTTTACCTATATGGCCCCCTCTAACTTATGAAGTACACAATTGCCTCCCCCCCTCCCCTGCCAAGCATTCCTGGCTCCGTCCCTGATGGGAACCAATCGACCAAAACAAAATAGAGAAAGGGATCAGGTTGACCCTCAGAGAGAGGTTGGGGGAAAGAGACTGATATGACACATGGATTCGTATTGTCAATTTGTTAGTGAGACTAGCAAATTTTTTCGGTAAACTCTTTCCCCGTATGTCAAACATGTCTAGGGTCTGGGATAGATCGGGAACAGTTATACGGTGTGTTAATTTCAGGAATTTGTACTAACCACTATTAGTTCAGAGTTAAAATAGAGTTTGCTCTTTTTCTTTCCCAACACAAAACCTGGTCGCTGCATGGAGCAAGCTAGCCAGTTCTGGCCCCGAAGAGCTCTTCCCCTTTATGCCTGATGTTTCAGTCAGGGAAAGCTACCAGCTGCATAAGGAAGATCCAATGGAATGTACCATCTCAGGCCGTGAGAAGGTTTGAGTTTGTGGCTCTCCAAGGGCTAACACAAGTTATTCTTTAGCCGTGGAATGGTAACAGCAACAGCTCGGTTAAAAGTTAGCTAGGTAGCCAAGAACAAAATCTCTTTATGTTTGGCATCGAATGTGTTGATCGTACCGGCAAAAATTACATGTACTGAAGATCAGGAGGAGGATCATTATTCCTTGTGGAGAACATTTCAAATGGGGGAAAGATGGCGACACCACCGGCATGAAAGGTAGCTGCTCTCGTATAGTCGATCGGCCCTCGAGCATATGCCGTCTGAAGATCCGTAGCCCGAGGTCAATCGCGCGGTATAAAACCGAGGGCGAGCCAAAGAATGCATCGACGACGAGTGAGGACTTCAGAATATCTGGCCAGGGAGGCAGGGAGCAAAATTTGGTACATTTTTGTGGCGTGTGAATCCCAGGGCGCTTCTCCTCTGGCACGGTTGCATGCATGTGTGCTTGATAATTGGAGTTAGCCAGGTGAGTGAGCAGATGAAGAGGCTCCGGACCAATTGATCAGCCCATGCAGCTAGCTAGCCGTTCGTGCCAAAGGAGAATTGCCCTGCGATTCACCTCAGCTGCTCCGCGATGCTAATCTCAGTGATGATCTGTTTCTGTGTTCCAAGTTCCAACAGGCCGGTAAGCTACATGCAGGATCTCTGTTTCTGAGACTAAAAATGTTTGCGCTTTTCTGTGATATGATTAGCTGGGGCGCTTGATCAAGCCATGACTTAACATATCATAGCTCGACGAATATCTCGAGATATGGAATGTTTTCAGAATTTGGGTAAAAAGAGGGAAGATCCGCGAGCTGAACAAGTTCTGAGTCTCCATCTTGTATGCGATGACAGACGGATCGTTTTAATCAGTACGTTGTGTTAGGATTTGGTGACTCGCCAGCCGGCGGGCTCGCTGTTGATCCATGTCTGAGAGTGAGAGACGTCGGAAGTTCTCTTTGAATGTGAGACCGTGAAATCTCTTCTGCTTGTTAGAAGATATTCAAGAAGAACTTTACCCACCCCTTTTTTTAGAGAACACACGTGGTGGTAACTTGGTTACGAGATTGCATTAATACAGTCTCGTAACAAAGTTTTGATGGTATTTAAAAACTGAGATCTCTTACAATTTGTATATGAGATTTCAGTTTGTACTAAGCGACGTTGTACTATGTCTACACCATTGTACGTGGACAATTGAAGTAAGCTATCCATCTTACCTTACCATTTTGATGCGACGAGTAAAGCCGTGCCTGCTAGTTTACTATCATATACTTTCCTCTCTGCATAAATGGATGAATGTGTGCATCACTCAAAACAGGCTGGAGTTTGTCCACCTGTTCGAAAAAAAGTAAATCCTCTTTATAGAATATTTACATATGAATTATCAAACTTGTCAACAAATTTAGTTAGTCAATATTGAGAAATGTGCATGGACGATTTTGATACACGAGTGGAAGCGTGTCCATGTACTCCAGTGTCCAAGCTTTCTGATATCGGGCCGAACTTCTAACATCTAAGAAGAAATGTGCCATCGATCCTTAGTAACTGTTGTTGCTGCTTGTGGCTTATAATCCCTTTTTAAGCTATGCGTGCTCTCGACTTGCTTATATGCAGTTATATACTCCCTCCGTTCCACAATATAAGATATTTTAGTCTTTTTCCATATACACATGCACACACATGTATCTAGACACGTTTAAATGCATGTGTCCATTCTTTCTAGTTTGAATGTAGACATACATGTGTACAAGCTAAAACATCTTATATTGTGAAACGGAGGGAGTATGTTGTGAAAACAGTGATGGTCGACAAACCGAGTATCACAAAGTATGACTGCACCGCGAGCTGCCGAGCTCCATACATATCATCGTCTATTTAAAAACGAGATACACCGGAAGTCCTTAGTGGATGAGATGATAACATACAGCTGTACTTGTGAACACTCAAGAGGAACCTTACGTTCTATTGAGAGACCGCGTACGTGATGACTTGCCTGAGACTATATTTCAGTGTGTGCTAAGCACATGGTAATGTACGCTATGGTGTCTGGAAAATTAAAAGACTATTTCTTTCACTGGGTCTACACTAGTAGAAAATAGGTCTTTGGTCCAGAGCCGCCCCAGCCATTAGTCCCGGTTCAGAGAAAAACCGGGACCAGTGCCAGGCACTGGTCTCGGTTCGAGCTGCCAGGGTCCCGTGGAGCATTGGTCCCGGTTCGGTTGGGGCATTGGTCCCGGTTTGTGCCACGAACCGGGACCAATGCTCCAGAGCCGGACACGTGGCGTGCCGCGGAGCTTTGGTCCCGGTTCGTGCCGAACCGGGACCAATACCCCTCCCCTGCCTATAAATAACCCACCCCCTCTTCTCTCCTCTGTTTTTTTTCTTGGATTGGTGGGAAGTGGGTGCTAGTTTTTTTTTCTTTGCCACGCACAAGATGTGTTCGATGAAATGCCCGACCCACACTTAAGTTCACACAAATGATATCCTCGCCGAGGTTAGCAACTTTATCCTTTTCATCTGTAATTGATACAGAAATATTGCACGTGTCGATGTACGGTGGTCATTTCACTATTCAAGATGTTATTGTAATGGTATTTGATAAACTTAATTATATGATGCAGATGGATGCACGGATGCGATGGATGTACGGCGAACGACGCAGTTCCGAGTTTATTGCAGGCCTGCATAAATTTCTCGATGTGGCTGAGGCAAACAAAGTGGATAATTTTATGCCTTGTCCATGTGAGAAGTGTCGGAACGTCAGGGAGTACTCTGACCGAAAACCATTCAAGACCACGTGCTTCGGAGAGGTTTCATGCCCAGCTATAATTGTTGGACCAAGCACGGAGAAAGAGGGGTTAGGATGGAAGACAATGAAGAAGAGGAGGATGATGACAACTATCCTATGTTCCCTGAGGAATGCGGTGATACTGTAATGGAAGACGTTGAAGAAGAAGGAACATCGGGCATCAGATGAGCCCGCTGATGGTCTTGGTGGGGTCATTTCTGATGCAAAGCGAGAATGCGATACAGAAAAGGAGAAGCTAAAGTTGGAGGCCATGCTAGAGGATCACAAAAAGTTGCTGTACCCAAATTGCGAAGATGGCAGCACAAAGCTCGGTACCACACTGGAACTGCTGAAATGGAAGGCAGAGACTGGTTGTTCTGACAAGGGATTTGAGAAGTTACTGAAAATAATGAAGCCGAAGCTTCCAAAGGATAACGAATTGCCCGAGACTACATACGAAGCAAAGAAGGCTATCTGCCCTCTAGGATTAGATGTGCAGAAGATACATGCATGCATTAATGACTGCATCCTGTACCGCGGTGAGGAGTACGAGAATATGGATAAATGCCCGGTATGCAATGCACTGCGGTACAAGATCAGACAAGATGACCCTGGTGATGTTGAGGGCGATGACGAGCCCCCCGGAAGAGGGTTCCTGCTAAGGTGATGTGGTATGCTCCTATAATACCACGGTTGAAACGTCTGTTCAGAAACAAAGAGCATGCCAGGTTGTTGCGATGGCACAAAGAAGAGCGTAAGAAAGACGGGAAGTTGAGACACCCCGCCGATGGGTCCCAGTGGAGAAAAATCGACAGAGAGTTCCCGACATTTTCAGATGACGCAAGGAACTTAAGATTTGGTCTAAGTACAGATGGCTTTAATCCTTTTGGGGAGCAGAGCTCCAGTCATAGCACTTGGCCCGTGACTCTATGTATCTACAACCTTCCTCCTTGGTTGTGCATGAAGCGGAAGTTCATTATGATGCCAGTGCTCATCCAAGGCCCGAAGCAACCCGGCAACGACATTGATGTGTACCTAAGGCCATTAGTTGATGAACTTTTGCAGTTGTGGTCCGAACCAGGTGTACGTGTGTGGGATGAGCACAAACAACAGGAATTTGACCTACGAGCGTTGCTGTTCGTAACCATCAATGATTGGCCTGCTCTTAGTAACATTTCAGGACAGTCAAACAAGGGATACAATGCATGCACGCACTGTTTAGATAAGACTGAAAGTATACATTTGGGAAACAAGAATGTGTACCTGGGGCATCGTCGATTTCTTCCGAACAGTCATGCCGTAAGAAAGAAAGGCAAGCATTTCAACGGTGAGGCAGATCGCCGGAAGAAGCCTAACCTCCCTGATGGTGATGTTATATATGACATGGTCAAGGATTTAGAAGTAATCTTTGGAAAGGGTCCTGGCAGTCTATCTGTTCCGAATGACGCTGACAACCACGTACCCATATGGAAGAAGTGCTCTATATTTTGGGAGCTACCCTATTGGAAAGTCCTAGAGGTCCGGTCTTCAATCGACGTGATGCACGTGACGAAGAATCTTTGCGTGAACCTGCTAGGCTTCCTGGGCGTGTATGGGAAGACAAAAGATACACCAGAAGCACGGGAGGACCAGCAACGTATGAAAGACCCATACAACAAGCAGACGGATAAAGGGCGTCAATACTTAAGCAGCTACGCTCTTACCAAAGCAGAGAAGGAAATCTTTTTTGAATGCCTGAGCAGTATCAAGGTCCCGGCTGGCTTCTCGTCAAATATAAAGGGAATAATAAATATGGCAGAGAAAAAATTCCAGAACCTGAAGTCTCATGATTGCCACGTGATTATGACGCAGTTGCTTCCGGTTGCATTGAGGGGGCTTCTACCGGAAAATGTTCGAGTACCCATTGTGAAGCTATGTGCATTCCTCAATGCAATATCTCAGAAGGTCATCGATCCAGTAACTCTACCAAGTTTACAGAAGGCTGTGGTCCAATGTCTTGTCAGCTTCGAGTTGGTGTTCCCCCCATCATTCTTCAATATTATGACGCATCTCCTGGTTCACCTAGTCGACGAGATTGCCATTCTCGGTCCTGTATTTCTACACAATATGTTCCCCTTCGAGAGGTTCATGGGAGTCTTGAAGAAATATGTTCATAACCGTGCTAGGCCAGAAGGAAGCATCTCAAGGGCTATGGAACAGAGGAGGTCATTGAGTTCTGTGTTGACTTTATTCCTGACCTTAAGCCGATTGGTGTTCCTGAATCGCGGCATGAGGGGAGACTGAGTGGAAAAGGCACGCTAGGAAAGAAAGCACTGATATGTAGGGACGGGCATTCTTTAACTCAAGCACACTACACAGTTCTACAAAGTTCCACCTTCGTGGCTCCGTATATCGAGGAACACAAGAATTATGTACGCTCCAAGAACCCGGGGAAGGCTGACTCCTGGATTAAAGAAAAACACATGGAGACTTTCGGCAGTTGGTTGCGATTACAGCTCATGAATGACACCACTGTCGGAGATCAGCTCTACTTGTTGGCCGCGTCACCATCTTCGACTGTATTGAATTTCCAAGGGTACGAGATAAATGGGAATACATTTTACACGATCGCCCAAGATAAAAAGAGCACCAACCAGAACAGTGGTGTCCGCTTTGATGCAACAGACGAGATGGGCAAAAGGACACATACTATGGTTACATAGAGGAGATATGGGAACTTGACTATGGACCTACTTTTAAGGTCCCTTTGTTTCGGTGCAGTTGGGTCAACATGAATGGAGAAGGGATAAAGGTAGACCAGCTGTACGGAATGACAACAGTGGATCTCAAGAATCTTGGTTGTTACAGAACGAACCATTCGTCCTAGCCAATGATGTGGCTCAGGTTTTCTATGTGAAGGACATGTCCTCCAGACCGAAAAAAAGAAAAAATAAGCAAACGAATACATCAGACGATGAGCCAAAGCGTCACATAGTTCTTTCAGGGAAAAGAAACATCGTGGGAGTCGAGGACAAGACAGACATGTCAGCAGATTATGATAAGTTTGATGAAATTCCGCCCTTCACAGTGAAAACTGACCCAAGCATCCCGTTAAATAATGAAGATGCTCCATGGTTACGGCCGAAGCGATCATAGGCCAGGGACATACGCGAAGAAGGGTTCATGGCTTTTATGTAAATCAATGTAATGTATTAAACCTTTATGTGATGTGTAGTAATGTATTAAACCTTTATGTGGTGAAAACCATAATACATAGCTCGGGTCCATTTTTATTTAACCATAATACATCACGAATAATGTCACTAACTTTTGCCGGGTCCTAAGCCACGGGGTGCTGAGCGGCCGGCGCTGCGCACCCAAAGAGCAGGAACCATCACAGGGGAAATACTCACGTGAGAAGGATCCCTATGAAGAACCATCCATCTACTGTTATACACCGCTGGCTTATCCAACATAAACACATAGCGATTGACGTGCTCGTCCTCCTCCCTAATCTCGGCGACGCGTCCCGAAAGATACCACCTCCCAGTGCCAGCCCGGCAGAGCCCAGTCCCGGACATCGCCCCTCGCATCCAACAGGCCGGACATCGTCGCCGAGATCTGAAAAAATGAGTGGGGAATTTGATCAAACACCTAGGTTGGGGAGGGAGAGGGCAGCACCCTGGGGAGGGGACGGAGGGCGGTGCGAAGCCTCCTTATATATAAGCAAAAGTTAAAAGAAAAAAATGACCAAAACACACGGTTTCCCCGTCATACAGCCCAACGGTGCCTCGTGAGTGACTGCATATCAAATGCACCGTTGGGCTGTATGACGGGAATCCGAATGCTTTGTATACTGGAAATCATCGCGTGGTCGTGAGACGGCAAATCGGCCTTCGATCCAGACAGCGGCAAGACGTCTCTGATGATCTGCAACCGTCCGAACAAGTGTTGGGGATGTTGCTAATCATCAGAGATCCTTGCCGCTGCTTGGATCCGACCGAGGGGAGGGTTCACCTTCAGCCTCCGCTCTAGGAACTCCTGCCTCTCAGAAATCTTGCTCTCTGCTACCCGTGTACTGCCAATGATGGACGCTATATATAGGGTCGTGGCCCCTTTAGTCCCGGGTGGTATCACGGCCCGGGACTAGAAACACACCCCTGATCCAACGGTTCACAAGCCCTCAAAAGAAACACACCCTGATCCAACGGCTCACAAGCGCTCAAAAGAAACACACGATCCGTGTGCTTCTTCTTTATTGGTGGGATTCCCTTTAGTCCCGGTTGGTGGCTCACAGAGTGATCCAACAGCTCACAAGCCCTCAAAAGAAACACACCCCTGATCCAACGGCTCACAAGCGCTCGAAAGAAACACACGATCCGTGTGCTTCTTCCAAGTCTATGAAGAAGTTTTTTGTAAACTTTGTCAAAACTCAAGTTTATCATTTATCCTACCAACTAGTAGACATGAAAGTACTCCATGCCAAAGGATTTCATTTTTTGAGTATTTTTTCACTTTCTTTGACTTTTTTTTAAAAACGGTCAAAATGGCCGTCGTTACTATTCATTGTAAGGGATCGAATTATCCAAAACTATCGACGGTTCTGTGATATAACCACTACTTGTGCACCTTAAAATCATTTTTGAAAAAATTTCAGAGCAAACTATCACACACTTGTAGTTCAAATTTGAATTACTTTCGAAAAATAGGCATAAAGTCGTTTAAGTAGGCGAAATTAGCTAGAAACCGAGAAAATTACCAATATTTGTGGATTATCCATAAAATATGGTCTACTTTGTGTGATAATTGGATGAGTGCCATTTTGCACCATATTTGTTGTACTTGTTTCACAAAAAATGTCATTTTGACAAACGAAAAACAAAAAACGATATTTAGATAAGTAATTTGAAAAAACTCAGTTCTGCAACATTGTTTGTCATACCAAGATACATCTATGTGTCAAATATGGGCACATTTTGACAAACTATGACACGGGGATGACCATAACGAGGCCATTTGACCCGAAACTTATACATGTTTATAGATGATTGACCTTTTTGTGAAGAAGTTTTTTGTAAACTATGTCAAAACTCAAGTTTATCATTTATCCTACCAACTAGTAGACATGAAAGTACTCCATGCCAAAGGATTTCATTTTTTGAGTATTTTTTCACTTTCTTTGACTTTTTTTAAAAAACGGTCAAAATGGCCGTCGTTACTATTCATTGTAAGGGATCGAATTATCCAAAACTATCGACGGTTCTGTGATATAACCACTACTTGTGCACCTTAAAATCATTTTTGAAAAAAATTCAGAGCAAACTATCACACACTCGTAGTTCAAATTTGAATTACTTTCGAAAAATAGGCATAAAGTCGTTTAAGTAGGCGAAATTAGCTAGAAACCGAGAAAATTACCAATATTTGTGGATTATCCATAAAATATGGTCTACTTTGTGTGATAATTGGATGGGTGCCATTTTGCACCATATTTGTTGTACTTGCTTCACAAAAAATGTCATTTTTGACAAACGAAAAACAAAAAACAATATTTAGATAAGTAATTTGAAAAAATAGAAAATGGTTTCGGATTATTTATTCAAATTTAAACACTTTTCATGTTGAAAGTCTTTTTAGATTCAAAACCATTTGAAATTCATATTCAAACACCTAAATAAGAAAAAAAAAGGCGGGAACAACATTTCAGAACTGAAAAGTTCGAAATAATTTTGAAAAAGGACTCTTTGGTCCCGGTTGCTACCAACAACCGGGACCAATGAGTCCATGGACGCGCCAAGGGATCTGGCATTAACTGACCCACTCATTGGTCCCGGTTGCTGGCAAGAACCGGGACCAAAGAGGCATTGGTCCCGGTGCTTGGCAGCAACCGAGACCAATGAGTGCTGCCATAACTGCCCGCGCCCTTTCTTCTTCCCCATTCACCCAAATCGACTAAGGACCGGAGAGAAGCGCGACGCGGAGCGAAACGACGTCGGCAGGCTGCCCGACCTCCGCGCCGCGCCCCGCCACCGCCGTCGATGTCCGCCGCGCCCTGGACGGCCGCGCCACCTCCTCCACGCGCCACCTCTCCTCCACGGCCGCGCCCCCGCTCGCGCCCTCCACGGTCGCCCCCACGCCGTCGACGCCGCCCCCGACGCCGCGCCGCCCCAACGCCGTCGACGCGTCTCGCGCCCCCGACGCCGGCCGCACGCCCACACCCCTGCCCTGCCCTGACGCCGCCTCGCCGTCCCTGCCGATCGATCCCCGACCGCCGTCGCCGCTACGTGTACACGTACGGTACTAGTTGAAGTGTTAGCCAATTTACAATGTATATTTCGCATGTTTTTGGATCCCTGGTGATTTTTTTTGTACAATGTATATTTGTTGTTCACCAAAATGTTAGCCAATTTACAGTGTTTAAATATGTTTTTATTTTGTTGTAGATAGGTAGCATTTTTTTGTGAACATTTTTTAAATATTTTGTAGAATGTTTAAATATGTAGTAGTTTGTAATGGTCGATCATGTTTGAATATTCGCCCAAATGTTGGCAAAATTCATGTTTGCAAACATGTTTTTTATTTTGTAATGAACAGGTAGTATTTGTTTTTGAGCATTTTTTATATATTTTGTAGAATATTCAAATATGTAGTAGTTTGTAATGGTCAATCATGTTTGTATTTCGGCGTCAATATTTAGTTGGAATTAGAAGAAATGCACTTGAATTACATCTAAATGGTGAAAGTTTTAAAATTTGAATTTCGGTCTTATGGCATAAATAGTGAATGCTTTTTTTATGTTAATGCTCATATGCTTGTCATATTTTTTAACACGGTGGTGGGAGAAATTCAAATTTGAAGCTGTGGTGGGAGAAAAGTTTACGAGTTTACGATACTAGTTTACGGGTTTACGAGTTTACGATACTAGTTCCGACCTTTACGAGTTTACGATACTACTTTACGAGTTTACGATACTAGTTCCGACCTTTACGAGTTTACGATACTACTTTACGAGTTTACGATACTAGTTCCGACCTATACGAGTTTACGAGTTTACGATACTAGTTCATGTGGTCCGATACGAGTTTCCGATATGTGTTAGCAAAATTTTTGTGGGTAGATGTATCTTGACATATGGAACAAGTTACCCAACTAAAGTTTTGTGCATTGTTCTTAATTTGCAGAAACTATGGAACGAGACGAAAATCAGGAAAACATCCTCGAGGATATAATCCGCGGCCGGAAGATGTTGCCGATGTCACCTCGCAGTTTTTGAACAACTCCGGTGAGGGAGATGAGTCTCTCAACCGAAGAGACGGCTCCGGTGAGGTAGAACCCGACGGCTGGGGTGAGGGAGAAGTCGGCGAGGGAGAAGCCGACGAGGGAGAAGCCGAAGGCTCCGGTGGAACATTAAATGTTGCAAACTCCGGCGAGGTGCATATAGATATATTAATGAAGCCGAAGATTGTATTAATTAAGCCTCTGCTGTCTATATACATATATTAACGCTCTTTCTTCTTTTAGCCCTCCGGATCGAGCAAATCTTCTGTAAGGATAAAATGAGGCCCAGCCAAAAAGTTGGGCGACCAAGAAAGGTACAGGATCGAAAGAGTCGCTGAAGACGGCACACCGACTGCTCCCCTGATGTTGCAAAAAAATGGTAAAGCAATGCGGAGTTCTTGTTAGGGACTACATCCCGATCACCGTTCGAGAATGGCATCGGCCAAAGGAGGGAGGAGTAAGATATGTCGGCGAGGTGGGCAAAGAAAGACTTTGGAGAAAGCTCATGCTTAATTTCACCCTGCCGGCGCCAGAGGTGGATCCAGATGAGGAGGATCCAAATGAGGCAGAAAAGATTGCCCGGCAAAACATGGAGCAAAAAGTCAAGGACTGGGCTCTTAAGAAGATGGCCGAGCTATTCAAGAACTAGAAGAAAAGATTGAACAACGAGTTTGTCAAGAAAAATAAGACTTCGGATTTCGATAAAGGGTATGAGAAGATAAAGGACTACTTGGAAGAATTTGTGGCGTACAAGAAATCGGAGGAAGCTCAGGAAAAGTCTGCAAAAAATAAGGCAAATGCTGCTAAAAAGATCTACCACCATACTATGGGGCCTGGTGGCTACGCCTTTAGCATGTCTAAGTGGGAGAAACTTGAGGCGGACCTGCTGGCTAAAGGGATCACTCCAGAGCCACTCGCATGGATCGAACGGGCAAGAAATTGGTTTTACGGGCATGGGGGCACGTTGGACACAGAAGGGAAGTGCATATATAACAGAACACACAAAGATAAGCCCCTACTACCCATCGAAGGCATTAGAAATGCAGTAAAGGATGTTGAAGAGGGACGGTTCGTTCCCGATAGAGAGGATGACGAGCTCACACGCGCCCTTGGGAATCAGGAACATGACGGATGAACACGAGGCGTGATAGGCTCCAAGCCCAAGACAATTGCGATTCCCGAGCACAGGAAGAAATTTCCTGATAGAAGCCATCAGAGGAGAAAGGAAAGGGAGGCAATGGAAGCACGCGCTGCTGCAGACCGGCTGCGTAATATAGAAGAAGAATTAAAGCGGCAGAAGGATCAAATTGCCGCACTTAGCCAGCAAGGTACTAGCGGCCAATCTCAGCGGCACATGGTAGAAGCTGCATGCGATGGTACCGGCGGCCCATCGAATCGGAAAAGCAGCGTGGCTTCCACGGAGCTCCAGGATGGTACTGATGATGCAGTGACGGTGGCTCCTCTTCGTCGCTACCCAGTGGATGATATCACGGAGAGCACACCTTGTGAGCTGCATGTGAAAGTTTATAACTTAACCATGAAGGTGGCGGTCGGCTATGCCGTACCAATTGGACCTAATCCAACTTACCATTTCTCTCCGGTTCCAAATGGCTACGCTGTTGTCGGGGTGGATGAAGTGATGAAGGATTTTGAGGAGCTGAAGCTGGAACACCCTGCAGGTGAAGATGGGGAGGTGCTTGAACTTGGAGAAGCCAAGAAAGCGACCATTCTATGGCCAAAGGAATTCATCGTGCTTCCGAACTGGTAGCCAAGGCCATCGACTCCTCAGCAGTCTCCAGCGCAACAGTCATCTTCACCGCCTCAGCAGTCTCCAGCGCAACAGTCATCTTCACCGACTCACCAGTCTCCAGCGCAGCCGTCTCCGCCGCCGCGTTAGCCGTCTCCGTTGCCGCGTCAGCCGTCTCCGCCCACCGCTGGTACTATGAGGGGTAAGCGATCACCGAAACGTAAAAGGTCGCCCCTCCCAAACGTAACTCATAAGAATCTTCCCCTGAGACCTTATGACTATACGGTGGAGGAAAATGACGCGATCGCAACTGCCCAACATAAAGAGTGGTTGGCTAGCCTGAAGAAGCCGAAAGCGGCAGAGTGGCCCTCCACCCCAGAAGAAAAAGCCGCCGTCTTCAAAATGCTGAAGACCCTTGAACAACCCCCGCCAAGGCTGACACCAGACTATGACCGCCAGATTCGCAAGTCGGTTCAGGCAAATAAGGAGCGGTCGAAAAGTAGTAGTGCAAGCGGGAAATCAGTTCCCCAGCTCGGAGAACAGAAAAACTAGTCGCGCCCCCCGCTCAAAGTGTTTTCCAAGACCGAGGAGGGGTCGAGCACAGGTGCAGTCCACGTCGATCCTGAGTTTGTTGCAATCTACGGAGAAGCGGCCGCTGCTCAGGGCATGTCTATTTCGGACTACTTAGCGCAATTACACGTGTTCCAGGAAGTAGCATACACTTACCGGCACGGGCATAGTCTCGTCAAACCTGAGCTAGTCAACGGTCGACCAACCACTAGTACAAAACGACACATCCGATACCCCTCTATGGAAACGGCACGAGTTAGGCGACGGAGAATCGCGCTTTCCGCGTGAGAAAACCCGCCCCGCCAGGCAAGCTGGCCCGCGTCCCGCCTTCATAGGCAACGGTCACGAATTATAAACCGTTGCCGATATGTTGGTAACGGAGTTTCTTTCGACTCCGTTTGCGAAATGTTCTTCAATGGCATCGGACATTTGTATACAACCGTTGGCGAGGTTGCTTATATAAAATTCCTTTTTTAGCACTATCTTGGATATTATAAAAGACTGTCGATTCGCCCTTGTTCCTCCGCTCCAGCTTGTTTTTACTCCGCACTCGTGTCCTCCATGGCCAAGAGCATGAGCTCGTCGGGGAGATCGAATGCGTCCTCCTCCTGCGCCGCCGGGGCCGAGTCAGATCTGCCGCTTGTGAAGTGCGTTTGCTGCCGCTGTCGGATCGCGATTCGTCGAGTGTCGCGTTCGGATCTAAACCCAGGCCGGATCGACTTCAAGTGTCCAAATCACAGGGTTAGTTCGACGCTTCGACCAGTTTTGATTGATTCTATTCTATGTGTGATGCTGATTTGCCTCTGGATTCGATTTACCATTTGGCAGGGGAGGGGCGAAGAGTATTCTGGGAGCTGTGATTTTTTTTTTTTGGATTGAAGATTATGTTGAGATGCTGCTTGCTAATGGCGTCGAAGTGGAAGCTGCATAGCTGGAAAATGTAGCCTTGATAGTCAAGAAGGCGAACATGGAGATGAAGCCGCACACTGCAGCAGCTCTAGCTGGTTTGGCATGGAGCCCAACAAACACTTCGACTAAATCTGACCATGTTGTTGCTGTGCGCAAGGAGCGGCATAAAGGAACAGAAATAGCTCAGTTAAATGTTCTTGTGAGCATTGCTAGAATGATTTTGTGTGTTTGTGTGCTGCTGTTAGGTGTGAACTTGTATGCAGCAATGAAAATCAGTAGAATGTATTAGGTTCGTATGCAGCTATACAAATCAGTACAATGTATTAGGTTCGTATGCACTTTGAAAATCACTAGAATGTATTATGTCTGTATGCAGCTACGGAAATCAGTAGCACATAGTAGTTGTGAACTTGTATCCAATGGAAACGGTTATATAAAATGTCCGTTGCCAATTGGGTGCCTATAAATGTACTGGCGAAGCAAGCCCCATCAGTCTCATTCTCAATCCCTCACTGTCCATCTTTCAACCCTAGCCGCCGCACATTGTAGCTTTTTACTCTCCTCACTCTCTCATGGCTTCCTCTGCCGGCGCTTCTAGATCTCGCCATCGCAGCCGCGGCTCTAGCGGCCGCACCGATCTAGCTGCATCGGTTCGTGATAGGGCAGATCTGGAGGTGGCTGTGATGCGGCAGGTGTCGGAGCGCGTCAGGCTCTCATCACCTCCGGTGATGCCCCGCGTCCTCTGGGCCACGCGGAGCTGGATCAGATCATTCATCGGGTGGTGATGTAGCAGTTGTGGCGGATCCGCCGTCAACGGAGGCCGATCTGGAGGCCGCCGTCGACGGAGGAGGAGGTGGCTGATCTGGAGGCGACGTCCCCGGTGGAGGAGGTGGCGTCCACGGTGGAGGAGGTGGCCGATGTGGAGGCGCCGTCCACGGAGGAGGAGGTGGCCGATCTGGAGGTGGCGTCCACGGTGGAGGAGGTGGCCGATGTGGAGGCGCCGTCCACGGAGGAGGAGGTGGCCGATCTGGAGGTTGCCGTCGACGGAGGAGGAGGCCGATCTGGAGGCGACGTCCCCGGTGGAGGAGGTGGCGTCCACGGTGGAGGAGGTGGCCGATCTGGAGGCGCTGTCCACGGTGGAGGAGGTGGCCGATCTGGAGGCGCCGTCCACGGAGGAGGAGGTGGCCGATCTGGAGGCGCCGTCCACGGAGAAGAAAATGTGAGGTCTAAATCGCTCAGCTCATGAACTAGTTCATCAATTGGTTTTATATAGAACTTGTCTAGTATATAAAACTTGTCTAGTATATAGAAAACTCGTCTAGTATCTTGCACTTTATTGTTTCTGTCTAGTTTTCTAGTCTAGCATAGAAAACTTGTTTAGTATATAGAAAACTTGTCTAGTATCTTGCACTATTTTAAAGTCTAGTAGGGTGATTTAATTTCAACTCTTTGTAGTACTACCGATGATGAATAGATCCAGTCACAACTTTTTGTCAATGTGCTAATCCTCGTTATTGTTTTGTGTAGCTAGTGTATGAAGTAATAGTATTTCGGCGACACTGTATAAAAATGGTGAGGCTCTTGAAGGAAACATCACCTTCAAGTTATGCCTCCAAATCGTTTGATCGGACTGCAAGCACACGGATATAGGCGCTTGAAGGTGTGAACTGTTTTCACATTAAATTATATATATGTCATGTAGCATCATATTTTGGCTCTTCTCTAACTATCAATCCATGTATTTTTATCCAGAAGCACAAAGCTGATCCGAACAAACTTTAAATGTGCTACTTATAAAGTGGGATTATATTTCGGCAACACCGTCCAAGATGGAGCAAGTCTCAGTACGAAGAATTTGGCAATTTGGCTTGGTGTAGTTTCTGTTTTTTCAGTTTCTCCGGCTATTTTGTGGATGTGTGTTTAGGGAGCAAGTCTTAGCTGCAGTTTAGGGAGGCATGAGAATGATAGGATTAGCGAAGCATGTGTAACTCATCTTTTGATGCTATGTAATGGTGACAATTGTTATATAAGTTATGAACGGTTTTGCTAGCAACTTTGTGCTTCTGCTGTGATATTTTGAATGTCAATTGGCAACTGTATTGCTGCTGTAGGTTTATGAAAAAACCTCAATGCAAACGAGTAAAACAGAATATCCGTTTCTGATGTCCAGATACATCGGCAATGGAGACTGGATGGCAACCGTAGCCAAAATCAAGCCTCATCGGTGACGGTTTTTCTTGCCCGTTGCCGATGAGAGCCTTCACATCAGTGACAGGGTCGGGGACACGGACCCTTTTTCCGTTGCCGAAGGGGTTTTTGGCCCGTTTCCGATGTGTCGTTCTGTACTAGTGAACAAAAATGCGAAGATTGCATAAGTGGTACATGCGAGCCTGTGAGGAAGAAGAAAATTGGATCTACGTGGCCTATAGAAACGAGCATTACGGGCATGGAAATGGCGTGGTAATGATTGAATTTTCTGAATTATTTCAGTTATACCAACAAGACGCCATCGACAAAGCTATCCTCAGTGCCTATTGTCTGTAAGTATTATTTCTGTAATTAAGTCTCTAGCTAGCTCAGCTCGTTCATTGCATGTATAATCTTACTCATCACTATATTAATTATGTAGAATGAAGATTCTCCAATGCAAAAGAGGACAAATCTATGACATTGGGTTCATTGACCCATATTACATTCATCAAGTATCTCTCCAATGTCATTACAACGACACAAAGGATAACTTGGTAAGGGCGTTAAGGTTTAACGAAACCAAAAGGGAAATACTAGTTCCTTACAACTACAGGTGAGTGTTACTGTCTTGTACATATTCTATTTCGCTTACTCGATGTTAAGTGTATAATTGATGACTTATGCGTGCGCAGCTTCCACTTTATTCTGCTAATCATTAAACCTGACAAAAGAGTAGTACTTGTCATGGACCCGAAACGTAAACCCCTTGAGGAGTGGGCGGACATGCAGGAATGCCTCCAAGGGTAATTTCAATCATTATGACACTATATCGGCAACTTTCCGTTCATTCCCTGGTAGAAAGCAATTAATATATAACTCCTTTATTCATTTTCTTTGCCGGACAGGGCTTGGAAACGGTTCACCGCCAAGTCCAGGGGTATTTGGGCAGAGGAGCTTACATTTGAACAAATAAGTGTAAGTTATCATGCTTGATTATTATTCCGCGCATCTCTTTGATTTTAGTTTCAATACCATTATCATTCTTGATTATTATTTTGATTGAACTCTGTTTTCGTAAAGTGCTTGTGGCAGGAACAGGGGAATAATTTATATGGATACTACGTTTGCCAGTTCATTCGCCAGACGACCCAAGAGCAATCCAGGAGCCGGTTCTTAGAACAACTTGAAGTACGTAAACAATATTCACAATTTTAGTTTATTGCCATCAATTGTGTTTAGTTTCATTCATATATATTGAGCCCTTCTTTAAATTAGATCGAACGGCTGCAGGACGGTCTTCTACCACAAGATCGCGTACGAGCAATTCAAGAGGAAATTGCGGGATTCTTAGATGCAGAGGTCCTAGATCGCTCTGGAGAATACTATGCGCCGGTTCAAATGCGAGTGTAAAAGAGATGTATATATGCATGAAACTCGTGTGTACATTTAATATGTTCGACCAAGCACGACGAATGAGCTGTGTGTAATATATTCATGACGATGATGTGTAATAGTGGTTCCTTCATTGCTGTATGTAGTACCATCGAATTGAGTGCGAGATGGAGAGCCGGCGAGTGAGAGATGAGCCGGCGAGTAGTACCTGCACAGAAATATCGAAGCTTGGCCTCGATATGCCGGCGAGTGTGAGATGGAGAGCACGTCGGCGATGCGAAGAAGGGGGAGACGACAGAGGCACCGGCGAGAGGGAGAGGGGGCATTGGCGAGAGGGAGACCATAAACGCTAAATACAAAAAAAACCACTCATTGGTCCCGGTTCATAACACGAACCGGGACCAATGAGTCTCCCCCACGCCCAGCCAGAACTGGCCACGTGGGCACCCATTGGTCCCGGTTCGTGGCCCAACCGGGACTAGCATTAGTCCGATTGGCCAGTCCCGGTTGGGCAACCGGGACTGATGGCCCAGCCGAACCGGGACCACAGGCCCTTTTTCTACCAGTGCTACCATCATATTTATTTTCTCTCTTTACATATACTCGAGGTATGAGTGTTGACAAATGCAGCCAAGCAAACAAATATCAAAATTATCTCTTTAGTTGTAGCCCTAGCTACATATCTTTTAGTCGGAAAAGCACAACTGAAATTGCTATTCAAGCATGGCCATGCCTTAGGGATGAGCGACACTGGGAAAAATAATTCAATATTGAGAGTAACTTCCACTACTAAGATAGATTCTGCGACAACAATGATTATCACAATCAGTTAGACTGATGCTGAAAACTTGAAATGTCGTGGATATCATCAAACTTTTGCAATGGGAGATCGTACCTATGAGAGACATCATCCTGCATTCCTTATACATAGTGGAAAACGTGAAACCATGCCAAGAAGTCTCGTGTGGGTTGTTCGCTGGAGGCGATGGATCTGCTCTTGGTGTGGTCTGAACTCAATTAGTTAGTGTTAAATGCTCGGAGTTTGATTTTTCATTGGTAGTCTAGTAGTTTGTTCCTATCCGAGTTCTCGAATGAGCTTTCTCTGAAGTCTGACGGGATGACGCCCTCCATGAGGGGCACGGTTTTTCACCGGTGAATCGACTATGTGTTTGCAATAAAAGAAACTGACGACGGTCCTTCACTACAGGAATGGCATTCTAAGCCGACGGCTTTTTGCCGTCGGCATAGCCCAGAATGCTGTCGGCATAGGTTATGCCGACGGTAGCCGTCGGCTTAGGTCCGTCGGCTTACGTGCACGTAGGCATAGCCCCTAAAGCCGTCGGCATAGAGAAAGCCGTCGGCATTTTTTCCACTAATTTTTAATTTTTTGATTTTTTTTAACTTTTTTTTATTTTTTAATCTTTTTAAATTCTATTTCGAAATTTTCCACTTAGCCACATACTTAATCTTTAATTACACACTTAATCATAGGTCAAAGTACTTACCCTGGTCAAACTTCTCATTCGGTCACCCATACGAAATTGGTTCAGCCCAAGCACGCTTAATTTTTTAGTTCCTTTCAAATTAGCTTCCAAATGAGAAGTTAGAACTTACAGATATTAGTATCCTATCAATCATATTAACCCCTCGGTTACGATTTTATACTTTTTCATTGTTTAAATTTTAAAACTTTGTTTGAATAGGTAACAATGATTATGTAATAGTATATTTTGAATAAATAACAATAAAATGAATTTTACTTTATATTTTCCTTTTTACATTTAATATGGAATAATTCATATCTTTAAATCCGTAAATCGAAATTTGACAAATAAAATGTCTAAGTCGATTAGAAAAATGAGAAGAATTCAAATATGCCATCCATATTAAGATCCACCCAAATCTTGCAAAGGTTTCCTCCGTTTCGTCCGAAATGGGAGTTTTCAGCTATAAGTCCACCAACTTACTAGAGAGAAAGTGAAGCCGGTCACGCACCGGAGTAGGATCTTGGACATGTACAACACCCAACACACTTGTATACATATGGTATGGAACAATCTAGATTTTGGTGGGTTTCAGACGCTCCGAAGCCCCGCTTTGGTGAAACGCTAGACCGCTGGAAAAAAGTTAAAGTTCCAGTGTATCCCTTTGAACGGAATCAAAAGGGGTAGGCCAGTAGACTTTTTTACTTGGTTGTGTGAGGTTAGGACATAGGAATATCCAAAACCAAGATCCACCCAATTCTTGCAATGGTTCCCTCCGTTTTGCCCGAAGTGGGAGTTTTCAGCTATAAGTCTACCAACTTAGTAGAGAGAAAGTGAAGTCGGTCACATACCGGAGTAGGATCTTGGACATGTACAACACCCAACACACTTGTATACATATGGTATGGAACCACCTAGGTTTTGGTGGGTTTCAGACGCTCCGAAGACCCGCTTCGGTGAAACCCTAGACCCGCTGGAAAAAAGTCAAAGTTCCAGTGTACCCCTTTGAACGGAGTCAAAAGGGGTAGGCCAGTGGAATTTTTTTCTTGGTTGTGTTAGGTTAGGACATAGGAATATCCAAAACAAATATCCACCCAACTCTTGCAAATGTTCTCTCCGTTTCGTCAAAAGTGGGAGTTTTCAGCTATAAGTCCATCAACTTACTAGAGAGAAAGTGAAGCCGGTCACACACCGGAGTAGGATCTTGGACATGTACGACACCCAACACACTTTTATACATATGGTATGGAACCACCTAGATTTTGGTGGGTTTCAGACGCTCTGAAGCCCGCTTCGGCGAAACCCTAGACCCGACGGAAAAAAGTCAAACTTCTCGTGTACCCCTTTGAACGGAGTCGAAAGGGGGTAGGCCAGTGGATTGTTTTTCTTTGTTGTATTAGTTTAGGACATAGGAATATCCAAAATCAAGATCCAACCAACTCTCGCAACGATTCCCTCCGTTTCGGCTAAAGTCGGAGTTTTCAGCTATAAGTCCATTAACTTACTAGGGACAAAATACTCAAAAAGTAAAATATTTTGGCATGGAGCCCTTTTATGTGTACTAGTTGCTAGCAAAAATGATAAACTTGAGTTTTGACAAACATTTCAAAAAACCTTCACAAAAAGGTCTATCATCTATAGACATGTATAGCTATAGGTTTCGCTTCAAATAACCAAGTTATGACCATCCCAGTGCCATAGTTTGTGATGATGTGTCCATATTTGATACATATGTGTGTCTTGGTATGGCAAACATTGTTGGTAAAAACACTTTCCAAATTATTTTTAGAAATATCATTTTTCATTTTTTAAGTGCCAAAAATGACTTTTTTATTAAGCAAGTACCAAAAATATATTGCAAAAAGTAATATGCATGGTGAAAATGATGATATGGATGTCATATTTGAATTCCTCTCATTGTTCTAATCGATTTAGACATTTTATTTGTTAAATTTTGATTTACGGATTTAAAGATATGATTTATTTCATATTAAATGAAAAATAGAAAAAGAAAAAAAGAGGGACCAATGCCGACGGCTTTGCCGTCGGCGTAGCCCTGATGGACCTAAGCCGTCGGCTTAGCCCAGTGTCAATTTTTTTTTCCTCGCGGGGTCTATGCCGACGGCCCCGACAAAAAGCCGTCGGCGTAGGCTTTGGCCGTCGGCATAGAGCCACGTTCCTATAGTGCTTTGGTTACCGCAATCGGAGCTCAACACAAGAGGCGATATGGTAATGTCTATAGTAGTATATTGGTTGGGGCATCACCAAACTTAGGTGTCGGAGATACCAAGACACTCATCTCACTGGCAGAAAAAAAAATCAAAAGGAAGAAATCTGAAGAACTAAGCATCACGTGCACACCATCTTGCAAGATCGAGCACCAAAGGTCCAGAAGACACTAGTGTCACTAGCTTAGTTGGAGAGACTTATTGTCTCGATGGAGAGACAGTGTGATTACTGCAAAGCACCCGATCTAACGGCAAACGTGCTTACGACGACCATCTCGATCGGTGGGTCGCTAGGTTGGTAGTTCACCGGGCTCTACGCCCCCAGAGTGAAGGATAAACATGCGTCCCTCCAGGAGCTCTTCTTAATAAATTAATAAAGCAAGCCGTATGCATCATTTTGATGCAGAGGCTGGGACTGCCCTTTTCGAAAAAAAAGGAGCTCTGTGACCTGCATGCTGGTCGTGGACAGTAGTCGGCAACTTCAATCTTATCACCGATCCCGCGGACAAAAATCAGGGGGTCCTCCATCGTTCATTGATGGGTAGGTTCCGACTTACATTATCGGCACTTGAGCGTACGGACACTACAGGAAAACAGACAGTTCTCGACGGCTTTCCATATGCCGACGAATTTTTGTCGGGGTCGTCAGCATATAGCCATATGACGAGCGCTTTCTAAAAGTCGTGGCCTCCTGCATATCAGTGCGGTGGTAGGCTGCGGTTGGCCAGGCCTTTTTCTTTTGACTTCGTTGAATCCACCCCTGACCCGCTGCTGTGTAACAACGGCAAGTTTGCTGCGCTGCTGAAGCAACTGCGGCAGCGGTTCCCTCTTCTTACCCTCCGGTGAGGTAAATCCTTGGTCCTTGGTGTTCTCGACTGCAATTCGGTCATCCAGCCATGGTAGGCAACCGGTTAGGACTATGATGGTGGTATGTTATTTGAACAAGGTTTACTTGACAACGATGTGCATGTTCTAGAAGATATATGAGTCAATATTTTGCTAGTGCCGTAGTATTGAGTTGCCTCTTGTTCTAATTGCCAACTTGAGATGTGATTGTATTCTGGTTTGTATTGAGCTGGCCAAATATTACTTTTTCACCAATCACTGCTGAATATTTATTTTTGTTTTGCTTACATTATATGCCGATGGTATTGCCCTTGGCATACAACTCCGCCAGGAGCCACCATATCTTGACACGTGGCAGTTGCATGCCGACGGTATTGCCCTCGGCATACAACCGAGCCGGGATGCACCAGATCATGCCACGTGGACACATATGCTAACGGTGCGGCCATCGACAAACGTATCGACATTGTCAGACGGCCGTCGTCGGTACTTTTTCTTGCTGAGGGCACTTTTTGCCGAGGGTCAAGGAAAATGGTCGGCAAAGGTTATATGCCGACGGCTTTTTATATGCCGAGGGTTTTTGTATGTATACCAAGGAATAATAAGTCGACGGCTATGGTCGCCCCCTCTTTTGTAGCATTTTTTGGTGGAATAAAATGTTCAAGTGGGCAGTTCACTCCCCGATGTTTCCTCGTCACTACTGTTGCTGCTTGTGGCTTATAATCCTTTTTTAGCTATGCGTGCTCCCAACTTTCTAATTACGCAATTGTGATGCGAAAACAGTGAGATGCTCGATAAACCGAGTTTCAGGAAATAGGACTTTCGGTGCTGCAATCTCCACGCATAGCGCCGTTGGTTTGAAAATGAGATACACAGTAGTTACTCCTTTTTTTTTGAAACTCACAGTAGTTACTCCTTAGAAGATGAGAGACAATAAAAGCTGTTGTACTTGTGAACATTCAAGAGGAGCCTTCAGTTCAGAAAAAAAAAGCTACCTTAATTACGTCCTTTCAAGAGACCATGTACGTGGTGACTTGTCAGGCATGAGACTAGATGTCAGTTCGTGCTTAGCACATGGTAATGTACGCTACGGTATCTGGGAAAATTGTATAATGGCTCTTCAGTGCAAAGGATGTGGCCGCACCTATTAGTCTACCATCATATATTTATTCTCTTTACATATACTCGGGATATGAGTGGTGACACGATCACGTAGCGAAGCAAATGCATATTAAAAATATATCTTTAGCTATAGCCCTAGCTTCAAATCTTTTAGTGAGAAAAGCCCAGCTGCAATTGCTATCCTAGCATGGGATATGCCTTAGCTAGGGATGAGCGACATCGGAAAAAATAATTCAACATTTAAAGTAGCTTCCACTACATAGCTCGATGGCGTGACGAGGATGCGCTGCTTAATCAGCTAGACTGATGTTGAAATGTCGTGGATATCGTCAAATTGTGGCAGTGGGAGATCAAATCCTTCAGTGACACCATCCTGCGCATTCCTTCAAAGGGATCAGGTTGTATATAGTGAAAAAGGTGAGCGCATACCAAGGGTTCGTTCCATGAGACACTAGTGTCACTAGCTCCCTATGGAGGTCAGAGGAAGACATCTTGTATCGATGGAGACAGAGCGTGTGATTATTGCCAGCACCTTTTTTTGTTTGTGCCATGAAAGAGGCGGTAGAGGGAGAAGACCCAAAAATAGACTATGAACAAATCTTTAAACTTCAACGACATCCTTACTCATGTTGGCTATTGGAGTTTCTAGTTAGTTTTTTTTTTTTTTTGTCATCCTACTGAATTCATGCTCCAGCCAGTTCACCCATAAGTCCGACTTGATGGAATGGCCAGACACTATATTTCAACGGATCCAAGCAGGATTTGTTTAATACGTGATTTCATGAATTTTTCATCAACTAGCAACTAATCACAACTTGGTCTACATTTTGTGCTTCCTCCAGTTATACGAGTGCATGGAAAATGATTTTGTAGCTTCATATCCAAGTAGCGCATGCTCAACATCGATCAAAATATGCGCTTCCTTGGCATACATGAACTTTTTTAAGAAGAGAAACAACAAGATTCCCGTTAACCAAATCAAGCACAAAGACCAAATGGAACGGACAACTCCATCCACACCAAAAAGACACTTACGAAACCAACCTTTCAAATCCGAGACACCGCACGGAACACCATGACATATATTGATATATGGCCCTAAAGGCTTGTTTATCGGGTGAATTCGTGAGGGTGTCGGGACAACAAAAGACCATGCACAAGCTGACTAGAACCCGAGATATATTGATTATTGTAACGGGAGCCCACCACAAGAGGCGACATCATATGGTTTAGTGTAGCGTTATTAATTGGGGTATCGCCCCAAATTTGGCATGTCAAAGATCCAAAGTCACTCATTCGACTGATGTTTAGATTACCAAGGTGGATGGCGACTCACTAGCATCTTCAAGATGTTTAGATGTTTTACACTTCTATTATTTCGCTGGATGATTTACTTGTTTACTACATGTGACCGCTGAGATTTAAACTCTGAATTATTAAACTTCGTAATAAAAAAAGTCGTGTGCATCAATTGATGAAAAGGCTGGGGCTATCATCCCATTTCAGAAGAAAAAAACACATCCGACTAATTGAAAAGATGTCCCGAATGGAAGAACACGGAAGACGCTATGTGTCAGAAGCATGACATATCTGTGAGACCATGCCCAGCCAACTGCCAGTTTGGAGGAAGACACTGTGTCGATTGATAAGCTGGAGCCTGGTTTTTCTTGGCTGATATCCTCGGTAACAATTTAGTAACATGAAATTGTTTAACCCTGTCAGAAACGTTGCTGCCAGTCAAATAATTTCGGGTGAAATTGAATTTTAAATTCTAGAACTTGGTCAAATTGAGTCAATGCACATAAATTCATTGGATCGGGTTCTCTCTTCCACGGGTTGAACCCATGACCTGTTTGTCAGAAACATTTGCGCCATACCCACCATGTTATTTAGTTCTTGTAGCTAGATGAATTCAATTTTGTTAGATTTAATTGGAAGATAAAATGTTGAAAATCCTGTTCAGGATAATCCGGTGCCCTCCTGTAAAAAATTGTCGTCGAGGAAAATACCTGGCTAGAGCAAAACTACTATGACCACATTGTTGTTTTTCCATGCAAGAGTCAGCATACTGAGAAGAATTTGAAACACATACTTCAAGCCAAGCTTACCCTACAATGTCATCCTTTTCTGGTGTTGGCTATTGGTAAGGGTGCCGAATGTGTTGGGGCATGTAGCTCACTATATAGTTATTTCAGTGTACACTTAGCCACATGGTACACCATTGTAGGTGCAAAATTAAGTAATGACTATCTTACCCTTGACCATTTAGTGCAGTGAGTAATGTCGTGCCAACAAGTCTATCATCATATATTTTCCCTCGTTACATATACTACCCATGTCTTCAAGCATACAAGTACTCCGACTATTTCTTCGTCGTCTAGATCTGTGTTATAAGTGAGAAAACCTGTGTTGCAATTAGGAATGAGCGGCATTGGGAAAAGCAACTCAACGTGCTAGGATGGTCATGCAGTGCACAACTTGATTATACCGCTACTATGGTGTTCAGTCATGGCACATGGTTGCGATAATCGTGCCGGCAGCTGTAGTACCCTTGGTTTCTCGATACGAGCTGTTACCATGGTTCTTCATGTGAGGGAAACGCAGTTGTCTTCAGGGCCGAATCCAGTAGGCAAGCTTCGACAGGCTCGAGCGAGCCTAACCTGTCAAGCATACCAACGACAGCGATTGAAGATAAATGGCGGCGCCTGCTGGCTTACTGGAATTAACAAAGACAGAGGCTGTAAAGATTCTGGAAAGGTTTAATGAAGGTAAAGAATGAATTCTTTGAGCGTGGAGAATTCATTCTTGGTAATGGTGAGCAAGTTCGGTTTTGGGAGGACATTTGGTTAGGACAAAATTCATTAGCGAATGCATATCCTAACTTATATTCTATAGCTTCAAACAAGGAGACTACGGTGGCTGATGTTCTTAATTCAGTACCGATACATCTACCTTTTAGAAGAATTCTTACAGGAAATAATAGAGCATCCTGGTTACATCTAGTAGAAAGGCTAATGCGGGTCAATCTTTTAGATCAATCAGATAAGTTCAAGTGGCGTCTCACAAATAATGGGGTGTTTTCGGTTAAATCCTATTATTTGGACTTACTTAATGGACATACGAGGTATCTGAGAAAATATTTGTGGAAATTAAAAATCCCTTTGAAAATAAAAATCTTCCTTTGGTTTTTAAACAGAAAGGAGCTGCTAACAAAAGATAATTTGGCAAAACGGCAGTGGACTGGGTGTAAGAAATGCGTTTTCTGTAACTCAAATGAGTATGTCGAACATTTGTTTATTTCGTGCACATTTGCTAGAGACATCTGGAGGCTTGTGCACTTTACGTTCAATATACAACCTCCAACTAGTATATCAAATCTGTTTGGATCTTGGCTGAACGGGATTGATAAGGGAACCAAAGCTCGAATTAGAATTGGTGTTGCGGCCATACTTTGGGCTATTTGGAACTGTCGGAATGAGATTGTCTTTAACAAAAAAACTTCTTCCCATTATTTGCAGGTTATCAATATGGCGGCTTATTGGATTCGTCTATGGTCCTACCTCCTTCCTGTGGATCAGCGTGGTCTCATGGATGATGGATGTACCCGTATGCTGATGGTCTTACGGGCTATCTTCTGCCGGGCTAGGTGGCAACATACTAGAAGAATTGATGTTTAGGATTTCGTTGTTTAATTGGCCCATTTTTGTGTCCACTTTGAGTGATCCATGAACTGTAATCTGTTTAACATTTGAAGGTTAATAATTGCGGATGGCTGTGTGCATCATTTTGATCCAGAGGCCGAGGATCCGCACCCCCTTTTCTAAAAAAAAGACTAAAGACTTAAGCATTAGGTAGAACGAATAAACATACATTAAAGTACAAAGAATCTTTGTGATAAATCTCATGACAGTTGATTTGATTGTTCTAAAAACTTTTTATATACAATTATGTAAAATTAAAGTTATTATATTTAACAAAAAACATCTCTCTAAATAATTATGTTTTTGTTCACCATGTGTTTTAAACCCCACAAGTTCTATTTTAAGTTCAATCCTAACGAGCACAAGTTGAGTGAGAGACAAAAAAAATTATGTTTCCATCCATCAAAATCGGATTGTTCCATTCCCGTCTAGGGAACAATTCATCAACAAGAGGTGGAGGAGGGAGGGATGTGTATATATTAGGGAGTACCATTTATGTTAAATTTGTGCGTCCAGGAATACGGTGCTCCAGCATTTGAGACGCCATCATGCGAATGAAAACTCGCTAAAATTTATAACCATGTGTCCATGCCTACAGCTGGTAATCCCGATAGTGTATCGTGTTTGCACCTAAGGTTAAGAGTTGAGTTGCAGGTATCCTCAACACCCACCGAGCCTCAAACTCAGTGTCCCCGCCATCGACTAGAATGTCTAGGATGGATGGCATTTTATAGATGACAGATAGGGGGAATTGCCGGTGGGTCTATATGCCTTACCCTGGTGGGTATGAGCACTGGATACTACTCTCTTCGATACCCGCCGCTCTGATTTCCATCGATCCTTAGTCACTATTGTTGTTGCTTGTGTATAAATCCATTTATTTAGCTATGTGTGCCCGCGACTTGTTCATATGCAATAACGTTGTGAAAATAGTGAGATGGTCGATAAATCGAGTATCAGAAGTATGACTTTTAGTACAGCGAGCTCCACACATAGCGCCAATGGTAGAAAAATAAGATATACCGGAAATCGTTAGTTGTTGAGATCACGAGAGATAATAAACGCTGTTGTACTTGTGAACATTAAAGAGGAGCCTTACATTGTTTTAAAAGACCACGTACGTGGTGACTTGTTATGCATGAGAGTAGACTTCAGTTTGTGATAGGCACATGGTATGGTACCTGAAAAAAAATGGCATTTTTTTAGCGCAAAAGATATAGACGCACTTATTAGTCGAAGATCATTGTATTTTCTATCTTTACATATACTTGAGATATGAGTGGACGAGTGGTGAGTGGTGACACGACCCATGTACTCAAGCAAATGGATATGGAAATTATCTCTTCAGATGTAGCCTTAGGTTCATTTCTTATAAATTGTAGTGAGAAAAGCCCAACTGCAATTGCTATTCTAGCATGGCCATGCCTTAGAGATGAGAGACATTGGGATAAATAGTTCAACATTGAGAGTAACTTCTTCGACTGAAATCGATTACGTCACGAGATTGTGCTTCATTATCAGTTAGACTGATGTTGAAATGTCGCGGACATCATCAATTCTTCGCGGTGGGGGATCATGGGAATCATATTTATGAGAGACAGCATCCTGCATTCCTTCAAAAGGATCAGGTTGTATATATTGTGGAAAAGTGTTTGCACTACAGCTGGCACGGATGGCCCACTTGTAGCGACACAGAATGAGAGACGCAATCGCCAATAGAGTAAGTGTTACCCTGCATGTGACAGTGACTGGATCACGTGATGAGCTGGCAACTGATGTTTTTTCATTTGACCATGTTGAGAACTTGAGATACGAATGATGGAGGTACAAAGGGTGATTTTGATGTAACTTTTGGTTTTATCGGGGATTTTACCTTAGGTAACAACAAAAGGCAGTGAACAAGGTTTGGAGATTGTGCTTTCAGGTTCAACTTTCTAATGGAATCCATATGAAACAATCAAAATATTTAATAGATCTCATTTTGTTACTACCTCCGGTCCAAAATGATTATCATGGAAACAATACTAAGATTGTACAAGTTCATACACATGTCACGACAATCTTTATGGATCGGAGGGAGTGGCAAAATTCAATTTCATTCCCAGCACAAAACCCGGTCGCTCCAGGCAGCCAGCTAGCCAGTCCTGGTCCCGGAGAGCTCTGCTCCCTTTATACCTAGTGTTTCAGTCAGGAAAAGCTACCAGCTGCATAGGGAAGATCCGATGGAATGTACCATCTTTGACCATCATAAAGTTTGAGTTTGTGGCTCTCCAAACTCTAAGAAGTTGTTCTTTCTCTCCATGTGGAATGCCCGGTGAGCTCAGTTAAAAGGCAAGCTAGATAGCGAAGAACAAAATCTCTTCATATCTGGCATCGAATGCGTTGACGGTTTGCTGCTGCGGCGATAATATACTCAGCCCTAAAACACGTTTACTTTCGTCATTTTTCCTTCATCACTCATGAGCCATATATACTTAGTTCTGTTTGCACCGGCAAAAGGTAAATGTACTGAATATCAGGAAAGGCAGGTTGAGCGACAAGGAGGACCATTGTTCCTCCTGGAGAACATTCCAAAGGAGGGAAACGATGGGGAGATCACTGGAATAGCCGATCGGCCCTCGGAGCATATGCCGACTAAAGATCCATATCCTGAGGCCTGTAGTGCAGTATATAAACGAGGCCGAGGCACAGAACGTGTTCATCGATGAGCCTAAGAACTTACACAACACTGAGCTAGGCAGGGAGAGCAATTGTTTGGCCCATGTGTGTGGCGTGTGAATCCCAGGGCGCTTCTCCTTTGGCATGCAGGTGAAGAAGCTCCAGGCAAGTTGGTAAGCTAGCGGTGCCGCGCGTGCCAAAGGAGAATTGCCCTGCGATTCATCTCAGCTACTCTGCGATTCTAATGTCTGTGCGTGTGATCCAACAGATGAGCTATCCATGCATGCAATATGCGTCCCACAAGGCAAATCTTGCAATGCAAGTACGTTCAGGTGTTCCTGAGACTAAATTACATGCATGCGTTTATGTGTGATGGTTAACTGAATTTAGAATTCGCAGACCTTGCAGCCTCGCAGTTATGGAGCATCTTGATGGAGTTCCTTTCATTCCTCTACATGCAAAACGGTATGCAGATCTACAGTCCTACTGCTTGCTACCACAAATGCAGAGAAGACCAAGCTAGCTACGTGTAAAATCATGTTCCCCTCGCGTCAACATACCTAGCCCACAAGACGAGCCTGGATAGAGCTCGTGATCTTCGTTCCCTGATTTTCAATTCCAAGAGTTGTGGCGATGATAATCCATGTCAATCAACAAAGGCGGAGAAAGCATCATCGTGAAGATGAACATGATCCGGATATACTATAGGACTAGCAAATTGCCGGTGTGTTGCAACAGATATAAAATAAATCATTAAGTGTTCCAATCCAAGAAATAATGTATATTTCTTGTAAAAAAATATTTGTTTCCGTTTTCTTTTTATTTAATACCATTTGGAATATGATATGCTTAATTGCAATCGAATAAATGCAAAATGAAAATAAAGAACCAAATTAAACACATAAAATGTAGTTTATACCAAATTATCGGAAAGTGTCTGTGGCTCTCGAGCACCAGTGCTCCTGCCGTTTAAAAAAAATATCGAAATCTGGATGTAGTGAAGGGTGTATCCCATAAACCTGTAAAATATCAATTTAAAATAAAAAACATTATGGGCTACAAAAAATGAGAAAATCTGATAAAATTTAGAGATTTGAAAATAGGCATATACAGATCCACAATTTTTTCATTTTTTGTCTAGTTCAGAAAATAAAGTATTTGAAATTGACTTTTTGCACGTTTGTGGGTTACACCATTCGCTATATCCTCATGTTTTTTCAGAATTTTTTAAAACTCATAAATAAATTTTCGATTTTTTTTAAAAATAGCAGGATAACTCTGAGCCTGGGAACCAAAAAATCTCTAAAATTATATATTAGTTTCTTCGAACAGTAGTAAAGACTGCTCTAGGTGGTGGGAATGTCGCACAGGCCATGGTGCAAAAGGAATCACCAAAAAAATGTACGGATCTCAAGTTATGGCTTAAAGGACGTTGAAGTTCAAATTTGAATAAAAATATATTCGGTCTAAAAATATTATTGCATTACTGCTAGAGAATTGAATTATTAACATAATGAAAAAATAATCAATGGATTTGGAGTTGTAGATCTAAAGATATAGGCTTGCAAAGTTTTAGGGTTTTAGGGACAAAAGGGGCTTGGAAAATTCCGGTGCACCCTGATCTAGATCCAACGGGCACATCACACGCATAGTTAGTGAAAGACAATTTTGAAAGTGCTATACTCTCTGTAAGGTTACTGAATAAAGAATGAAGTGTTTATCTTCAATCTGTATATGTTGCCATTAAATCATAGGGAGTTTTGGTTTGAGTATTCTAAATAAGTATATGTGCAAACAGATTTGCAGGTAATACCCTCTAGCATAGATGAGGTTAGTACTTGGATCAAACTTCTTTGGAGATATGAGACTGGTTAGGCCAGCCACACAGTGCCATAGCCAAATCTGACATAGAGCACAATTTGGCATCAAAGTGAAATTTGGCAAGAGCTTCACAACGTAGCTAATTCCAAATATATATTTAGACTCGGAAAATATACCTGAACCTTGTGACTTGTTGTTTCAGCATTGAAATCTGGAGCGTGAGGGCTCCACAATTCGGAGGACAAAAACAAGAGATGCCCACATTTCAGAAGAATGAAATTCTATGTGTCCTTAATTACAGCAATCTTGCAATGCAATTACGTTTACATATATTTTCCTGAGTCTACACATGCTTTCCGTTTCTCTGTGACGCTCAACCGTGCCCTTCCATAGACGGTGCTGCCTGCAAGGTACTACAAAGCGCAGCATGGTAATGTTCGTAGTACATTGCAGGTGCGCCATGCAGCTTAGCATTTATTGTTGTTGACATTCAAATATTTTCAGGTGAAAACTGGACACGAGAGAATTTCTCACATTCTGCTTAGCATTTGTTGTTGTTGCCATTCAAATATTTTCAGGGGAAAACTGGACACGAGTGAGTTTCTTACATTCTTCTAGGAGTACATGTTAAACGATGTACAGAATAACCTACATTCTTACAGATTGCTACAATTACAGAGAACCAACCATAGAGATAACTACATGTAAATCTGGTGGACCCTCCGCGTCAGCATGTCATCTTGGAGATTTCACTGAAATGCACCTTCCGCACAATACGAGCCTCGATAGAGCTCGTGATCTTCGCGTCCTGATCTTCAATGCCGAGAGCTGCAGCGAAACAACACGATGTCAATCCGCAAGGGGGAGAAAGAATAGGAGCCAAGATAAACATGACCTGGAAATATTCTATCACTGTTTGATCAACAAGAAACTGTTGCATCCCATCACATACAGCCACTTTCCAGTCCAAATTAAACTAAGATGTACTGCTGAAGTTGATCCTTCTGAAAACTGTATATTGTTTCTGTTTGGCACTCTTTTGAAGCTACTATGTATCTCATCTTTTGGAAGCATATATTCTACTGTACTACTTTCAGTGAGTCAACTATATGAAGGTGGATCCTAAAGCGAACAAATCTTCAAAGAGAGTTGGTGCAATCAAGTTTCAAGCTACCCAGGCTTGATGTGTTGCAAAACATTTATTACCATGGTTACTGGCAATATTTGTTCATGTTGTATACAGACTACTTATCGGGGACAGCTATCAAACTATGTGTCTTAAATGCCTCCTCCCAAGCACTATTTACTTTGGAGATTGGAAAATATATAAACTACGCTAGGACTGAAGTTTTTCAGTTTGTGTCATCTCAGGTCATTACCTTCCGTCTAGTAGTGCTTGAAGCTTTCCAACAGAGCAGACTCGACCTAGGCTCCAATCTCCTGCAAATAGATAAACATTCCAAAATCATGTTCTAGAATTGAAAACTGGAACTTTTTCAGTTCTCACATTTTAATAATATGTAACCAAATTACAAAATATAGACCCCAGGTTCTATTCACAGGAAATATAGCACACTAAAGGTTAAAATAACTAGCATACTAGAGTTGAAGATATGTAATTGCTTGTAGTATGGAATTGCTTACATATTCTCTTGCTCTAGCTTTTCTGTTATGGACATGGCTTTTTGTCTCGACCAGCCTCCGTGTTGAGAACAGCCTTCCGCCCTATTAATAACATGAGCAAGAGATACCTTGCCTCTTACTATGTTTTTTTGTCGATCATGTTCATTATTCAGATCTATTCCTCCTCGAGGACCTATATTTTCTTGGTCTTGTGATGATAAAGCTGCTGCTTCCCGTACACTTCGTCTTCTTTTATCTGTGGCAACAACACCAGTATCTGGTTTGTCGTACCATTCCATTTGAGAAGGTCCCAATTCAATAATCTCACCTTCAGTCAATATGTGTGGATCAGACTGCATCCATCTTGTCTGATGTGAGCTAGCGCCCTGGGCCACGCTGCCTTTATGGAGCCTCCTAACTAAGTTCTCACCTCCAGAAGAAACTGAACTATGTTTCGTTAAAGACCTCCTTAAAGCTATGTTAGAAGAGGTATCCTCACGATAAGGTGAAATAGCTAGAATACCTCCCCCAGCCTCCTCCGATTCATATCGGATTTCAAGTATAATAGCAGAAGAAAGAACAGACTCAAATGCTTGCAAAATTTGCCCCTGGATTTTTCAGCTTTGGACTTATTGACACGAGAGCTGAACAATAACTGCACAGTTGGTGCTGCAGGAGGAAAAGAACAAAATGTAAGAACAAAATTATTGAAACAGTATCCTTACAATAGCACAAATTAATGTTTGGTTAGTACAGTTTTTTTGTGTTTCAGAACTACTTCAACAGAGTGTAAAACCTGCTCGCAGTCGTGAAGAACTCATCAAGCCAAACACGACATATTCGGTACCTAGTGGAGATGGACAATGGCCTAGAAGCAATATATACGTGGAGAGGGACTCAAATGGGACAGTGGCCAGCTAACAGTCAGTATAATACTTGATCACCCAAAGCTATAGCATAAAAAAGCAAGACACTTATAATCTATTGCTTGATTATCCTAATGCAGTACTACTTGTACTTTTTTATTTAGAACTATTCTTAGCAAATTAACAATGCTAAGAGCAACATTTCCCATAGGCATTTTCTGCAATATCTTGACATTGTGTAACCAATAATACAAACAGAAATGGGAATAAGAGGGAGTCTTGCCTGTGCCAAGGCTGACAGAAACAACCCGTCCCTCTTTAGCCATCATTTTTCTCAATGAATCTGACTGAACATCCTTTAGAACAGCTTGCCAAATCATCTCATTGTCGGTTTTGCTACATTTAGATTCTTCATTCACTCTGGTAGCAGTTGATGACAACTTATAGCCGTCTGGTGTATGTTCCCTGGGTATCCCTCCACCATGGTAAATGTTTGCCATGACATTGCTAGAAGAAATCCCTAGATTTGCATTTCTGTATTGCTGATTTTCCTGGTCAGATCTTCTTGATAAACCATGGGGACCACCATATGTCTCGTTATGATCTGTAGTAGAGTTCCTTGCTATGTATCCCTCAGGGTAGGATTGCAGACCCTGGTTAAAACTTGTACTTGTGGATGAACTTGGCAGCATATATTGTTTATCAGGGGCAAGCTGAAGGAGAGCAGCTGTAAGCCAGGTCATCTTATCATTAGAGACCCTCAACTGTTTTTCAGCTTCTGATAGTGTTTTCAAGGCTTGGCGCAGTTTTTCCATATCCTCCTTTGATACTGTAATCAGTGTACCAAAATATTACATTGTGAGAACAAAATATTTACAGTAGTAGACTTTCATGCAATAATCATTTCTAAAAAAGACTTTCCTGTAATACATAGCTCAGGTGTGAATTTATCCCCTACTGTAAAATCCTTTCAAAGGTAAAAGTGAAATAAAAAGAGTATTGTTGCTTACAGGTTGGACGCTTGAAGAATTTTCTTCGAACTCCTTGTGTGAATGTGTAGGTGCCAGCAAGGATGTCAGTTATTATCGTGGCAAGTTGAGACATCAGGGACAAAGGCTCAACACCTGTTTCAGTAATATCACGTAGAGTTTTCACTGTGTTGGCAGTGTCAGCAGATAGTGCCAAATCAAGCAAATTTACCAACTTATCATCAGAAACCAAGCCAACCTGTCCAGGCAAACAATTTTGGTTGTTACTCTCAGGTAATGAAGTATTAGACATGGGAATCATATAGCTACACTCCGAATACAAGTAATATTATCTAGAGAGATAAAACAGGCATTGTACAAAAATAATATCTTTGCTGCTTCCAGTGTGCCAAAATAGGAGCTTCCAAACATATATGACATAATCATTAATCAGCTTCCAAACATATAGGAGCTTCCAACACAGTAGGGATAAATTTGCATCTGAAGTATTAGACATTGCTACATTTGAAGAGAAACTTGAAGTATGTGACGACAATATCATTAATCAGCTTCCAAACATGTTCCAGAGCTACTTAAGCAATAAATGCCCCCAATTGCAAAATTATTAACCATTTCTATTTAGCCTGAAATTATTCAAATATATATGACATAATAAAGAAGACATTTTATGACTTATTGTTGAATAACTTACAAGTTCTTGAACAAGTGATGTTGAAATTCTCTGCCCAAGCAAACTTAATTGATCCAAGGTCATCTGTGCATCCCTCAATGACCCATCTGACCGGGAAGCAATAAGTTTCAATGCATCTCTATCAACATCAAGTCCATCGCTAGTACAAATCCACTGCAAAGTGTTGACTATGTCGCATTCCTTCAGTTTCGGAAAAAAGAACTTTTGGCACCTTGACATAATTATATGCGGGAGGTCGAGATTGGGGCTGATGAGAACAAAAACGACACGCCGAGGTGCACGCTCGACAACCTTCGATATGACACTCCACGTATCGGGCGGCAAGGTGTTGCAATCATCCACTATGAACACCCTGTGATGGGCTGGTAGCGGCGAAAGCATCACATTGTCAAGGATATCCACAATGCTGTCCAGGTCAATGTTACCAACAGGCCCAATCTCCACCAAACTCCTGCTCTTGCCCAAGTTGTGCGCGATGCACGACGCACATGTATCGCAGGGCCTTGGGTGCTCAGCAGAGTGGCAATTCAGCGCCTTGGCAAACACCCGAGCGCACGATGTTTTGCCCGTACCGTGCGGCCCGTAGAAGACGTAAACGGACCCAATCTTCTTCTTGAGAATGGCATTGGACAGTGCCTGCACAACCAAGCTCTGCCCAACAACGTCCTTGAAAGTCCTCGGCGCATACTTCTGCGTGAGGCTCCGGTGCCGGCCACGCTGCGACTTCTGCCCAGAACGTGCCTCGGACATGAGATCGGAGTCCAGCTCGCTGCTCTGATTGGAGAAAATCCCAGCTCCCCGAGAAGCTCCTGGAAATGCCACGGATGCCATTTCCCCTGGCGCCCTCGCCGAGCAGCGGCAGTGAGTCGGAGTCTGAACTGTTGGAGGAAGTCAGCCTCGCGGTCACCGGGAAGTGCGGGTGCGAGCGCGACCCGTTCATGTAACCGCCACCGCCACAGGAGGCGGCGGAGGTGGCGGCCTCGGACCTCCGCGCCGCCGAGGCCGACTTGGGGTCAGACAGGCCGCACGAGAGGCTCCGGCCGGCCATGTCGAGGATGGACCTGCTGCGGTTGTGGAGGCGCGACCAGTTCCAGGGGATGCCGCAGACGTTGCGCGAGTCCTGCGACGCCTGCGGGCGCGGGCGCTGCTGCAGCTCCTCGCTGCCGTCGTCGCCGCCGGCGCCGAAGAAGTACTTGTTGCCGCAGACGGCCTCCTGGGAGCTGGAGTTGGCGGAGAAGGCGGCCCTGGCGGCGGCCCCGGGGCGATCTAGGGCGGAGGCGGCGGAGGGAGCGGCGCGGCGGCCTTGGCCTTGGCCGCGCTTGAATCGGCGGCGCGGGCGGCGGGCGGGCCTGGCGTCCTCCGCGAGCTGGTCGAGGAGGGTCTTGAGCGCGCTGCCGCGGTCGGCGGCGTCGGGGTCGGCGGCGACCCTGTTGGAGGAGGAGTCGACGGAGCGGCGGGTGGACGGGTCCCGGAGCGAGCGGGAGCGCTGCATCGCGAGGAGGTCCCGCATCAGCGCGGCGGAGGCGGAGGCGGACGCGGACGACTCGCCCCCGCCCGTCGGGCTGCGCCTCCGCCCGACGCGCCGGTGCCGTGCGCGTGGTGGTGGCGCAGGTGGATGCAGTTGGTGAGGTGCGCGTGCCCGCGGAGGTGCTCGCCGCTGCTGCCGCCCGCCGCCGCCTCTGGCGCCGGGTTTTCCGGCGGTACCTGTGTGGCGCCGGCATTGCGCTGGTCCGCAAGGACCGCAACGAACTCTGCCGCTAAATCATTTGGGCTGGCTACGGCCTACGAGATTTGCATCTCTCGTGTTTCACGGGAAGCAGAGGAGGGAGGAAGGGACAGAGATCCAGTGACTTCATGTACAGAAGTCACGCTGCGACTTTAGGCATCTCTTTGCCCTCCGATTCTGATCCAATGGACCTGATTCATTAAAAATTTGAACACGAAATTTAAACTTCTCAGAAAAAATTGAAAAAATTCCAGAAAGTATTACATGGCCCGTTGTGTATTCTGTGATTTTTTTGATTTTTTTGGATAAGTAGTTTGTCAATAAATAGCTTTTCAAATTTTGAGTTTTAAAAGCCATTATATCAGAAACGATGCGTCCAAATAAAACACAAAATTCACAGAATACACAACGGACAACATACAACCTGCTGGAATTTTTTCAATTTTTTCTGAAAAGTTTGAATTTCGAGTTCAAATTTTAGGTGAATCTTGTCCGTTGGATGAGAATCGATGGCAAAGAGGTGCCTAAAGTCGCAGCGTGACTTCTGTACATGAAGTCACTGGATCTCTGTCCGGGAGGAAGGTGGGGTGTGGCCTAGTGAAGTAGGGGGAGACTGGGTGTGATGTGAAGCTATGTCCGTCGCGTACTAGCCATAGTTGTGGTATCAGTATAGGGTCACTACATTTAATAATGAAAGAGATGATGGTGGTATCATAGCTAGATACTGTAACATAACGTGTTCCAAGAAAGATGAGTCTACAACCTAATTAATGCAATACAATATGATACCACAAATATGTTACTACCCATAGTGGAAGTAGTAACATAGACTAGTATCATATGCTCCCACTATGGCTAGTCTAAGGGACAGCGGCACGACTGCATGACCGAGATAGGGATGGTGGGCCACCCGGCTCGCCCGGCCGTTGGACAGTTGGAATTTTTTTTTTGCGAAACATAGTACAACGCAGACACTCACATATACGTGCACACACTCACCCCTAATAACGCACACACGCACGCTCTACCCCTATAAGCACCTCCGAAAGACTGAGCTGACGGTCGGGTCTTAAGTCACCACAGGCGTCTCGCTGTCGACGGGAACGTTGCCTCCCATTGAAGAATATTCCGTCTAAATAAGAAACACCAATGTCAAATCTGAGATTTAAACTCTGATGAGCTGAGGGTACAACCACCCTACTAACCATCTTGCCAGAGGCAAGTTCTCGACGGTTGGGAACTTTGGTTCATGGACAAACTACAATCTTAAATCTTTCAAAAAGAACTCAAATCTTTTTGAAAATAAAGAAAAATACAATTCAATCTAGTAGAGATGATGTTTTATTTCTCTTTTATGAATAAAAAGGGGCTTGTGATTCCAAACAGCTTGCCTTTTGGTTTACATGATTAAAAGAGCGATTGAATATGAAAAAACACATAATAGAAAATGCATGTGCAAAATGGAGGACTAGAAAACATAGAATGTTTGTAAACTTGGGTGAAAACATAGGATGTTTGCAGACTTGCGTGTGATGTTAAAAAAGAACAGAGATCATAATAAACATGATCAAATGAAAGTCAAGACACATCAATCGGTATATTTAGCATGTTATAATGCTACTAAATATATCTTTTTTGTAAGTACTTAAGTGGTCAAAGCGGGTTGTCAGATACTCAAATTTATATATTTTTCCTTAAAGCTATGATTAGTAATTATTTGATCCATTCTTTTGAGCCAAACATGCCAATAATGCTAGTGCCGCGGGTGGGAAATTTCTTACTACTCTCTCCGATTCAAAATAAGTGTCATGGTTCTGATTTGGGGTCAATGCATCGAAACGCAAATCTTTTACATTTTCACGGATAAAGTTTCTTTTGAACCAAAGAGGCCCAAAGCATTCAAATGTTTAACTAGGCGAACCTCCGTTTGGGACTGTCGCAATTATGCGTTGGAAAATGGTAGTGCATTCCACTATCGATTTAAATTTTACTATGGGCAAAACGATACAAGTGTGCACGCACTCAGGTGGCCGGCAATGTCCTTTTTGTTTCTGTTTGATGCAACCTAAATATGTTCACGCTCAAAATTAAAAGGGGGGAATCTTCGTTGGTATTCACAGGTCTGTGATTTGGTGTATTCGGCGTTGTTCTACGGCTGCCTTCAGAGAAATACAAGATTGTGTCATGGAAGAAGAAAGAGCTTGAAGATCTCATAGATTTGTTCGTCTCTTTTAGTATTGTTTTTGTAATCGATGTAATCGTGTACTCTTTGTTGGTTTAATATATATGGAAAAATTCAAAAAAAAATGTTCAGTCCAGCCTGGGAACATCTGTACTTTTTAAATACTGAAAACGGAAACTGAAGCATGTAACGGATTTGATGGTGCTAAAAAAGGAACGGTCCTTAATGCACCTCCGTTCTGTCTTGCCTGCTTGATTTTGTCTCGTGTTGCACTTTCCGGTAAGCCTGTGCATTCACGGTTTAAGCCGGTTTGTGGTGGTTTGTCAAACCAACCCGTCGTGCCACAGTTTAGATGGTTTGGTCTGGTTTAGACCGCGTAGGTAGGAAGCAGTATGCCGGTTTGGTGCGGTTTGGTTGTACGGTCTATCTGGTTTGAAACCGTTTAGGCGAGATAATCATAAGACGACGACGCCGAAGGGATTTCGTGGAGGATGCGGCGGCGACGTGCTCGTGCGAGGTAGCTCAGGCACGAGGCGGTGCTGAAGGACTGCTTTGCAAGGACAAGAAGCTGGTGGACTTCCCGCACGCGGCGAAAGCCAGACGCGTCGGGTCCTCGCGGCGCCGCCGTGCCTCGGCCTTGAGCGCGACGAGCACCATGCCCTGCCGTGTGCGTCAGGTCCTCGCGGAGCCGCGCGCCTCGTCCTTGAGCGCGACGAGCACCACGCCCTGCCGTGCGCGTCAGGTCCTCGCGGAGCCGCGCGCGCCTCGGCCTTGAGCGCGACGAGCAGCGCGCGCTGCCCTGCATGTCGGCCAAGCGGAAAAATTCGTCAAGGACAGCTCCGCAAACGGCGAGCTTGCTCGCCTCGACCTTGAGCGCGACAAGCACCGCCCGCTGCCGTGCGCGTCGGTCAGGCGTGTGCTGCCCTGCGTGTTTGTGCGACCCAGTATACGACGGCCTTGAGGAGGCTGATGTTGCCGGCCACGACGACGACCCGTTCTTCTTCCTCTCGCCAGCCTGAGCCCGCACCCGGGGCCGGGGGTGAGCCCCTCCGTAGGCGGCGGCTCCGCAGCCATGGCGCCATGTCGACCAGTTCTTGGAGGACAGCGCCCACGACGTGCGCGAGCACGACGGCGTCGTCGGCGCGCCGCCACTTGAGCCGGCGCCGGCAGCGTCGGGGAACAGCCTAGCGATTTCCCAGTGCGTGCACGAACTGGTGGAGCAGCGGCGCGCCGCCACCGTCGCCGAGGAGGCAGGAGGCGGCGGTGAGGGCGGCGCGGTGCGACCCACGAAGCTACGCAAGCGCGACGGAGACGGCGTCGAGGACGTTGAGCGATTTGACGGCGCGGTCGAGGAGGTCGGCGGCGAGGCGGTCGGCGGGGGCCCTGGCGAGCGCCGCGCCGACGGGGCCGATGGCGAGGGCGTCCCGGAAGGCCGCGTCCTGGGAGGCGTACGCCGCCCCATCTCGGAGAAGTCGTCGCGGTTTGGTGGTTTGCTTGTGTCGAGACCGTATCAAACCGTCTACTAATTTTCTACTCACAGTTGGTAACCGGAAACCAGCTAACCCGCAATAAACTGTTTTGCTGGTGCGGTGCAGGTTGGTCTGCCGGTTTAGGCGGTTTCACACCAAACTATGCCCAGTCTTACTTTCCAGTGAGCCTCTCCCCACAATCCACGTGATAGGGATGGTTCAAATCCATGTTTTATGACACATCCCATGTGGTTTTCAGCCGATGTTTTTTTAATGCATCTAGGAGTACTTTTTTCATATCGAAATGCACAGCTCCTAGTATTACCCTTTTCAAGCGACTTGCCGAAATGCACAGCTCCTAGTATTACCTTTTTTTTAATAATGTCCTTGTACCGGCAGTACTGAATCTCTCGTAACCTCTCGGGTCGCTCCCCACCCGGGCGATCCTGGAGGGGGCCCCTAACCTAGCCGCCGGTCCTCTCCCTTCCAGCGGATCCTGGCCGCGCCGTCACCAACGCCGGCGGTGGTAGCGGCCTCCCTCTCGGCAAGGACAAAGGGGAGGAGAGGGTAGTGTGGCGGCGGCTCCACGGGTGGTGGTGGGCTGCGGCGGCGGTACTTGGTGGCGCGGTCTCGATGGTCGGGGCATGTAGTCGGGCGGCGAGTTTGGCGGTGGACGCGAAGCTCCTGCAGGAACCTCCAACGGCGTATTGGCAGGTCAAGGATCTGGGTCTTAGGGCCCGATCTGGGCCGGCCGGCGGCCATAGATGGTTTTCGGGGTGGTTTCTGCGGCCGTCTCCACCTTTGCTGCTCCGACCGGCGGCGTGGGGGCCTGCTGGCGTGCTCGAATAATGGCGGCCGTTCTAGGGTCTCTCTTACGCCAAGACGAAGACCTGCCGGACGCATATCCTCCTTTCTGGTCGGAGTGTCAGGTTCAGGAAGGCTCCGCTGGCGAACTCCACCGTGCAACTCAGGCATGGAGATTGTCGGATCGGGTGGATTCGGTCGCGCGCAACCATGTCTTTTATGACCGTTTGGTTTCAGAGGGAGCGTTGCCAAGCTCTGCACTCGTTGCCACCATGGACATGTCTTTTGGTCCATGGTGAAGTCAGTGTGCGGAGAATGACATGGAAGCCGAGATTTGAGGACTAGTAATGGTGGTTTAAGTCCTGGTGGCGATGAGGGATTGACTTGGTGATTCGAAACTTGCAGCAGCGGCAACGGCAAGTGGGAGCGACAGCACAGAAGTTTTTTGAAGTTCAGAGTCTAAACTTCAGGGTGAAAACCCAAGGTCTGGCATTAATTGGTTGTGCCTGGCAATGGTCTTGCTTAAGGCATTGTTTTTGTGTGTGCGGACTTTTGAAGAAGTTGGACTTCTGGTACTGTTTTGGTGGGGTTAGGTCTGCTGCTATAAGGATAGATCACTGTACCGAGATTTTTCTTTATTTGTAATTCTTCTTTTTATTCTGAGTTGTGTGCATCCGTGTGGCCGCTAGTGCAATGCATTGTTGCAGAGACTGGGTGCAATTGGTATCTTCGTGATATTAATATATGCTCCTTATTTAAAAACAACCAGCTGTCATGGGATTTTCTAAGTTAGGAAGAGATGTCTGCGGCTATGATTCAGGGAAAGTGCTTCGTGCTCCCTGCATTTTTTTTAAACTGAAAGTGATATTTATGAGTTTCACAAAATTCTGAAAAAAAAATATATGTAGCGAGTGATGTATCCCACGACCGTGAAACGTTAAGTTCAACTATTTTATAGTATGGGCTAATGAGATTTGATAATGAGCGTATTCAGATCCACACTTTTATCATTTTTGTGTAACTCAAAATACATAGTCTTTGAAATATATATTTTCTCAGGTTAGTGGGATACTCCATTGGCTACATCCATATATTTAAAAAAAAAATAAAACTCATAAATATCATTTTCGAAATTTGTTAAACGGAGGGAGTACTGGACCTCGTGAGACAGAAATCCCCACCATACGATTCATGGCAAGAAAATGTGCACACACTTTGGTAACAGTGTCTCACACTGTATTAGACTAGTACAGTTTAACTAACCAGAGCAGTGCTTCGTTTGTCGTTAATTTAATCAGATAGTCGATGGACAGCAATCACACGTAACAATTGGCATCACGTAGCGTGCACGCACTGTGCTGAACGGGTGACACGAAGTGCCACATCCGTTCGTCGTTATTCGGCCGCCCATATGTCCCCCGTCTTCTCTCCGCCGTCTGAACACGAGCGCACGGCAGACAGGGCCGGGACGGCATAATCCGGGGCATGTGCGAAACTCTAAAATGGAAAAAAATGAACTAATGAATAATTCTAATGTATAAAACATAATGTTTTACAAAAAATTGGATATATTGAAATCATACCTATTGATCATCCAATTGCATAATATTTATTTGAACCTCATCATTCTTTTAGTGTTCTTTGAAATAAAATCTTCAATGATATCCTGGTAATCAATGCTCTCCAACAATTCGCTCTCAAGTGATATTGTCGCCAAATCATTGAGTCTTTTTTGTGACATTGTAGTACGCATATATGACTTCAATAACTTTAATTCAGAAAAGCTTCGTTCCGCCGGATGACCCTTGCGATGATTCTTTTCTAATAAACTTGTCCATAGCACCTTTTTGAGATTTAATTAATTCTTCTTCCTTTTCTTTTCTCTTCCGTTTTTCGGCACCAGATTTATGTTTCCCCATGATGATTCAACCCTGTATTGTTGAAACACAATACACCTACCAATTGGAGACTAACAAAATTGCTAATCTGCTTGCTATAATTAGACGAACTGATTAATTCATATCGGAGAATAACAGAGGACTCACCAAGCGATCAACAGAAGCAAGGCAGATCGGTTCCATCGCTGAAACTGCAGAGTGCAAACGATTTTCCGTCGACAGTTCCGTCGCCTGTTCCAGTGTTCCGTCGCCGATCGAAGTGAGAACTGAGAAGAAAAGATGAAGGGCAGATCGATTCAACGGTTCGTATTTCCTACAGGAGTCGGAGACGGACGCTGGCGGCAGGAATCACGAGCCTCTTCAGTTTCCAAGCGAACGATGGCTGCAATCGATCGAACAACGATGGAAGCCCACCAGGACGACCGAGTGGACGACATGCGCGCGGCGCGACGCCAGAATGCGGCCCGTCACGCTGATTCAGCCCAATTCTTCAATAAATTTTTTCAGATTTCGACCGGATAAGCATATACATGTACATGGGCCTATACCAAAATTTTGGGCCCCCATATTTGTGGGCCCTGTGCGGCCGCACAGGCTGCACTCCCATGGGCCCGGGCCTGACGCCAGAAATCGTGCCATGTCTCTCCGTGCAACTGTTTCATGGACTACGGGTAGCCGAAATGGCATGATTGGACTGATAATCGCTCGATATTTGCTTAACATCGACTACGATTGTATAACTATGTGATCGTGTCTCTACGATCCGAGTGCTACATGTGAAAGAGGGCGAATTTTCGAAATACGAAACGACAATTAGATGCTACCGCAAATCAATGCAAAACAACATCTTCTTGTTGGCTGTAGTGATTGATGTAGCCCGGTCAGCAATTTCAAATCTTGATGTACATAGTCCATTTGGCATTGTGGTCCGGTTCGCGTGATGAGGGCCTCTGAACTTGCACATCAGCCTTGATGTCCTAGATCTTCCTCTAGCACCAGCAATCAAGAATGGAGCGACTTCCCTTCGCTTTGGCCGTAGCTCTCGATGGAGAACACTCGGTCGAGATATTTCCCTCCCCCTAGTGGCTTCACCCGAGCCTCTTCCATGCCAAACTAAGGATGCATGGAAAGCGTTGCCGGTCCGCTTCTCTCCTTAACCTCCATGGACGGTCTGAAATGACCTCTCTGGACCGCATCTCACATGTTTGGCTAGAATGAAACCACACAATGTAATTTGTGGAAGTACATTTAGGTTTAAAGTTTTCCTAATGCCTCTCATTCCGAAGATATTTTCATATTGCCTTCTCGAATTGATCTTTTGCTCGAAGTTATGAACCCGGGAGAAAGGGATGAAAATCCTATACGATACAAGGAAAAAAAATATGTTGCTTCTTTTCAAGCTTCACTACGTGTTCCACTCAAGGCATGGTATGTGTCTGACCTCGAGTATATATAGAGAGACGAAACACACAATTTTATCAGGCAACTAGGTGTGGCATTACTTATTGCATGAAAACTGTCTAGAGTACAGATTCACTTTAATTGTTAGGATGCTTTTTATTTTTCAAAAGGAGAGTATATATACCCTAGTCTCCGTATCAGTTGGTGCACACATCCATTTTCTTGAATAGGCATTATCATTAAGAGTTTACGATTCATGATCACACATGGTGGATACATAGACCAACTAGCCGAATAAAAACCATATAAAAGCTCTTATGCGTAATGTAATATATGGAATTACATCAAAGCAAACATATAATTTTTTCTTAACATTCCGTATCCTACTACGCAAACAGCCTCATGGAGAAAACTTCTGAGAAGTAGAATCATCCAAAATAATCGTATGAACAACAACATGGGCAAAAGCCAAACAAAATTTCACCATTTTCATTTTGTGTTTGCCTTATAGAGGGCAAAAAGTGATGTATACCAGGAACTAGTCGGACAAAAGCAAAATGTAAATATTTTGACCGGCAAAAGTAAAATGGACAAAAACTAGTGTGCTAAAAACAAAAATAATAATAATTCAACTAGGAGTACATTTTCAATGTTTCATAGCGAAATGCACAGCTCCTCCTAGTATTACCTTTTTCAAGCGACATTGCAAAAATTGAATGGAAAAAAAATCATGGTTTAGCATATCTACAATTAGCTCTCAAAGAGTTTTCCAGTTAGCAAGAGAGCTGCTACTATGATTCATTATCGCAAGAAATTAAACAGAGCAGCAAGAGAGCTGCTACTCTCTTTTGGTAAGAATACGTGCACACACTCTGTCTTTGGTAACAGTGTCACACTGTATTGTCTAGACAAGCGCATCTTAATTAACTAACCAGAGCAGCGTGGTTTGTCGTCAATTAACTGGCTGCCCATGTCCCCCGTCTTCTCTCCGCCGGACGGACGGCAGATATCGTGCCATGTCTCTCCGTGCAACTGTGTATGCCAATAGCTCTGTGCAGTCGAGTGAGGCGTTTTTGCCCTCTCGAGCTCCAGGTAGCTCGTTTTTTGAAAAATTCATGATTTGTATTTTTTACGTTTCCAGAAATCGAGAAAAAAAATCCCGGATACATATATTTATATGATTTACAAGTCTGCAAAATTTCTGCACGAAATTCGTTGTATTCTTGGCTAGGCAAAACTGGCAAATGAGTGGATCTGGGTGAGTAACAATATGCAGACTAAAAATTGAATTTTCCCGATTTGTCCTTTTTGTATAGCCCAAAATAAAACGCATTATGAGTTCAAATTTTGCATGCTTGTAAATATCGTTAATATCTACATCTGGTATTTGTTTCTCAATTTTTGGAAACCAAAATGTGCTGATTTTGAACTTTTTAAAAACCAAGCTACATGGAGCTCGGGCTCCATTTGCACTTTTCGTGTGCAGTCTTCTTTCAAAGCGGAGGAGTGCTAGTAGGCATCGAAAATGACTAGACCCACAGACGACGTGACCCACCATATGTCATGATCGGACTGATAATCACCGGATTTTGCTAAACATCGACGACTGTACAACTACATGATGGTGTCCCAACGATGGGCGTACTACATGAGAACGAGAATGATTCTTCCAAACACGAAACGACAAATTAGATACTACTCAAAATCAATGTGGAACACCATCCTCTTCTAGGTTGTAGTGATTGATGTAGCTAGCCCAGTCAGCAATTTCACGATGCGCAGAAAGCGATGGCGGTCCGTTTCTTCCCCTAGCCTCCATGGCCAGTCAGAACTGACCTCGATGCACCGCATCTCACATGTTTTCCTAGACTGAAACCACACGATGTAATTTGAGGATGTACTCTTAGGTTTAAAGTTCTCCTAATGCCTCTCATTCCGAAGGTCTTTTCATATTCTCAGATTCATCTTTTGCTCGAAGTTATGAAACCCAGGAGAGGGATTAGAAATCTAATATTATACAGGGAAAAAAATGTGTGGCTTATTTTCAATCTTCACTACATGTGTTACTCATGGAATGGTACATGTCCGACCTCCAGTAGATATAGGGAGACGAAACACAAAATTTTATCAAGCAACTAGCTAGGTGTGACATTACTTATTGCATGAAAATTGTCTAGAGTACATATACATTTTAATTGTTAGGATACTTTTTTTTAAAGGAGAGTATATATACCCTAGTCTCTCTATCATTAAAATTTTACAATTCATGATCACACATGGTGGATACATAGGCCAACCAGCGGAATAAAAAGCACATAAAGCTCTTATGCGTAGTGTAATATATGGAATCCCATCAAAGCGAACACGGATTTTTTTTTCTTAAGATTCCTTATCCTACTACTCAAACCAGCCTCATAGAGAAATTATCTGAGAAGCAGAATCATCTAAGATAATCGTACAAAATCTTTTGAACCAAAGAGGCCCAAAGCATTCAAATGCTCTACTAGGCGACCCTCTCCCACTTTTCGATCTCGATGGGCAAATCAGTTCAGGTCTACACTGCGGTGACCTCCATGTCCTTTCTTACTTCTGTTTGTTTGCTGCAAACAACAGAAATACGTTCAGTCTCGGCCTGGGGAATTCTGTCATTTTTAAATACTATTAAAAACGGAAACTGAAGCTGGCAACGGATTTGGTGGTGCTAAAAAAAAGGAACGGTGCACCCTCCGTTTGTCTTGCCTGTCTGATTTTCGTCTGAAGCTGCATTTTTTTCAGCGAGCCTGTTGCCCCACGAGATAGGGGATGGCTGATACTCTTATTTTTTGAGACATCCATGCATGTGGTTTTCATTCGAGTTTTTTTTCTTAAAGTTCAACTAGGAGTATATTTTCTTGGTAAAATTTTGCTTTTGCAACACTAATTTTAAGTTTTTGCCCATTTTATTTCTGCGACTCTAGATTTTGACATTTTACTTTGAAGGGCAAAACCAAAACAAACAACAGCATGGGCAAAACCAAAACAACATTTCATGGTTTTCATCTTGTTTTTCCTCCGCATAGAGGGCAAAAGCGATGTATACCAGGAACTGATAGGACCCAAAAAAAATCATGTAGGAGTACATTTTCATCATCGCACTCTCTTTGGTAACAGTGTCACACTGTATTCTGTAGACAAGTGCATCTTTACTAACCAGAGCAATGCTTCGTTTGTGGTTAATTAATCAGCTGCCCATGATCGATCGACGCCAATCACACAAAACAATTAGCATCACGTAGCGTGCACTCACTGTGCTGAGCGGGCGACACGACATGCCACATCTATCCGTCGTTTACCCGGCCATGACTCGGAGATAGCGACCGGACTGGAAGATGCAGCAAAATGGGTTGATTGGACCGATAATGGCTGGATTATCTTTGCTAGGGCCTAGGACGCGAGGGCGACGGCGTGATCGTGTCTGAAGATCGACGTGGGAACGAGAGCGAATCTTTGAAACGTGGAACGACGAGACGTAGAGGCTAAAATCATCTTTCTGTCAGTTGCATCGTGTAGATGTGAGTGAACAGGTGAGATGTGGAATAAACCTGCTAGATTAGTAGCGTAATTAGATTCAGTTCGGGTATATGCAGGAAAAATGACAAAATCCGTTAAAATTTAGAGATTTAAAAATACACATAGTTCGTTATGATCTTTGTGTACCTCCCGAATCACAATGTTACAATCTCTTACCACTAATGCTGTGTTTGGATGTAACAAAGTTTTCTTGGAATTGAATTGGACTAGCAATTCCATTTCCAAGATGGAAAGGAAATGGGCTCCAATTCAAATTCTGCTGTTTGGTTGTAAATGGAATTTATGGTTGGAATCACAGGGTAGGACATGATTCCAATTCATGTTTGGATGTGTAGACCATGGAATTGGATGTTTTTTGAGTTTGGAGAGTTCGAACAGTATAAACTTGGCAATACATGTATGAACAATATATTATGTGTATATTTGAATATTGCTATTATTTTGCACACATAATAAAATTAAAAAATTCGAAATCAAGTCACGAAAATAGCACAAGGAGAAATAAATAGTTTTAAAGTACCAACAACACATAAATTTGTCTCTAAAAATAGCACAAGTGAGTGGTTATGTCTCTTACACATAGCACAAATAGTAAATTTGCAAACAGCAAAGTACATCATACGTCAACCAAACAGGAGGCCGGTACATCACTCCAAGGTCAATAGCCATGGCTTCCTGAAGTCCTCCGGGAGCGCCATGAGTGCTTCAAACAAGCGCTCATTGACGATCAACTTGTCATAAGTTCTCAGCATATCAGTGGCCTCCAAATCTGGTATCTTCTTTAGTGCCTCAAGTATTTCAGTTGGAGGAGTCACCTTTGGCATAGGAAGTGGCTCGGTTGTCTTGAGAGCATCATCAAACGACATCTTCATTTGTCCCATCATGCACAAGATAGCATCCCCAGTACGTTGTCTCTTCGGAGGCACATCCGGAGTTTCTTCAGGAATTGGTGTGTTTTGTGGTTCTTGAACACACTCAACACATGTCCTAGCACCTGCACCAGTTTCCTCCTCGTAAGTGAAGCATCCGAGGCCTCTAGGTGCCCTTTGAGTACTAAGATAAGCTAGAGCAAGACATGAAATTTCGAAATACTTCTTTGACAGCAATATTCTTTTCCTTTTCTTCTTTTGTTCTCTTCGGTAATGTAAGCAACCATCTCTTGCTGAGACATGATAAAAAAGCTACAATACACACACCATTTGCAACATTAATTATTCACAGCATGATAATAAACCATTGCACAACATATATCACAAAACAATTCACATGTTGTTAAGTTTAGCACCAATATCACAAAAAACTAGTAGTTCAGCACCAATACACAATTTGTGCAGCACCCATATCACACAAAGCTACGAATTCAACACAAAATAGACATGGCCGAACCAGAGAGGAGAATATACCTGCTGGTTGCACACAAAAATTAACTTCGAGTTGTTCCTAATTCTCCTGGAACCTGCACACACAAAAATCCGTAGTCAAATTAATACAACAGGAAAGAACATCTACACAGGGGATCGATGGGAGCAGATAAGAAGATGCATCGGTGGAGGAGCAGCGAGAGGACGGCTTGGAGCTGTCCAGAGAGATGAGACGGCCTAATCCCCCCGCCGTTCACCTCTCACCATTCCCGCCGCCGTTCACCTATCGCCGCCAATCTCGGCCGCCGATCTAGGGTTTCTGGACCGAGGAGGGGACACATGGCCGCGGGGACGGACGGAGGAGGAGGACAGAGAGAGGCTGAGGACGGCGGGGAGAGGGAGCCGGAGAGCAGCGAGAGGGAGAGGGGTCATACCGCCGGTCGCCGCCGCTGGTTCTTCTCCAGCTCGAGCGAGCGAGGTCGCCAGCTGGGAGCGAGCGAGGTCACGAGCAACGAAGCGGTACGCGGGGGGAGGGTGTGCTACGATTCCCAGCCTTTCCGAGCTCCTCCGCTTGGAAAGATTGGTCGTCCAGGTTACGTGCGTGCGGGGATGGCTCGGAATTGATGCATCTTTCCAAGGCCCAATACCAAGACCACACCAAACGGACGAATCTGCTTTGCCAATTCCAAATCTACGATTCCAAGGCCCAATTCGAACATCCAAACACAGCCTAAAAATATTCTCAAGTACGATGGTGGTAAAGTTGAACAACTTCAGCTTGAGAATGCCATCAACTGCATAACCCGACTCAGTCTCTTTATGCATTGCTAAGTACATGAAACAAAGTGTTTTGTAAGAGAAAGATGGATTGAAACTAAATGGAACAGCAAATGTTTCAACCTTATATTTCACAATCTGGTTGCCTAGACTCCAGAGCAATTTTCGTACTATCAGGAAACACTTTCTTGTTTATTCATTTTCTGATGTCTCTCGTTCAGAAGGTAGTTTATGTACATTCAAACGAATTTTTGCTCATAGTTATGAAACCCAGATGAAAGGTATGAGAAATCCAAAATGACACAAGAAAAGAAATGTGTGGCACTTTTTCAAACTTCCTTGCATGGTATCTACGTGATCTCGAGTATATGTAGATCGAGAAAATGCATGATTTGCCAGACAAGTAGGTGTGCTCATAACTTATTGCATGAAAATTCCTGGAGTACATATTCACTTAAATTGCCCGATACCTTTTTTTTTTAAGATGAGCATACCCTAGCATCTCCATCAATAGATTTACACATCCAATTTTTTCAGAAGTTATTACCATTAAGAGTTTACATTCATGGATCACACAACCAGCAGAATAAAAAGCACGTAAAGCTCTTATGCATGAATTAATATATTAATATTCATCTAGCCACCCCGGTAAGATATTTCGACCATCTCCGGATGGTTGTCCCTAGCATTTATATACTCCTCCTTCAGGAAAGAAATGACGACACGTGGATCTAATGAGTAACCTTGTGGATAACTTGCAGAAAATGAGCAACTTTAGGATTGTTAAAACAACAACTTCGTATAACCCAAACGGAAGGATAAGCCCCATACAAATGAGCTTTTGTTTTCCATTAATCACATTCAATGAATTTTCAAAAATATTTGTGATGATGGGTGGAGCGGTACATTAAATGTAGTGTACTATCCTCCATATACGACGAGTAGAACGACGTGTGATAAGTAAACGTTGAATAGATTTCTCATAACCGAGATGCGCAAAAAAAAACATCATTAATTTTGGATTTCGCCCCACCTAATAAAAATCGTCCTCCGTGTACCGTGAGTATTACCACAGCTCCAGCGGGCCAGCGCATTTCGTCTGTTTATATCCGTGTTCAATCCGCGTGTATACTGTGGGATAAATCCACCACCCAACCTGGCAGCACAAACGAACCGGAGAGGTGCGAAAATGTCCGGCTCAATCATTTTGGCCCAAATTAGAGCAGAAATGTGGACCAGCAAACGTTGTCGCGTATGCGCCCTGTGTCCGCCAGCCTCTTCCAACAACCAACCACCGCTTCTAATATGGCAGGCTAGTTCTATAAAGGCACACCGGCGAGCCAAACCTTAGCGCCGCCACCCCCTCCTCTCCCAGTTGTGGTCACCTCAGATTCCAGCTCCGGCCACCTCTTCTCCAAACTCCAGAATGGATCCACCACCGCCGTAGCATCTCCTCAACCAAATCGTGCGCATGCGCCAGAACGCGCTCAAGCGCTTGGAAATGTGGTTGTTTGAAAAAGAAAAAAAGAGGAAGACTGACCAAATGGGCCGACTGTCGGGTGCAGCGGCCATGAAAGGTAGGAGATGAGCCGGACGCCTATCCGTATGGCAATCCAAACGACCAAACGTTGGACATATTACATTTCCGTTTGTGTCACGAAGTTGCCCTTATTAGCTCGTAGTGACCTGTGCGTCGTTGGAAATTTTAATCAGTCAATTAGTTATCCTGTCTGGCTTACAAGAGTAAATTAGTTATGAAAAATAGTGACATGATTTAGGATAAAACCAAATGTATTGACGGGATGGTACAAACATAAATTTAGAGACAGACATGCTCACCGAATGAACACGGTAACTCAGTAACTAAAAATTTGTCAGATAGACCTTGGCTTTTTACTCAAAAATAGGATAATCTGTTTTGAAAATTCAGATAATCCGTATTCAGAAAATCCAATGAAAAAAAAGGAAATTCTTTGGTTACTTTTTGTCTACCTTTAGTCCACGGCATTGCCCAAGTCTACAAGGTTCCATCAATTTATGGTATATGTAGAAAGATAATTGGTATGAAGAGTTGTAGAAGTAGGTGTGGCTTTACTCACATCACTGAATTTACCTTGAGCGGATAGACAATTTAGATATTTTAGTATGGTGATTGTAAGGTCAATTAGCTTTGATGGATAAATGGATGAATAAATCACAAATCGGAATGTTAGCATATCACAATTGTTACCACTGGAAATATTCTCAAGTACAGATGTGGCAAGTTGAAGATAATCACCTGGTGTGAGTGGGACGTCAACTGCATAACCCACATCATTCTCTGTATGGATTGCTAAGCACATGCAACAAAGTTTTCCGAAAGAGAAAGATACATGGAAACTGAAAGGAGGAGAAACTGTTTCAAGCTTAGATTTCACAATGTATTTGTCTAGTCTGAATTTGAGAGATTGTAGTTCGAGGAAGTACTCTTAGGTTTATTGTTTTCCTGATGTCTCTCATTCCAAAGGTATTTTCATATTCACTAGTCGATCTTTTCCTCAAAATTGTGAAACCCACGTGAAACGAATGGAAGATGCAATTTGATTTTAAACAATAGGCTTCCTTTCGAGCTTGACTACATGGGCAAAGCTCATTGCTTGCCATCCGTTCGACCTCGAGTATATGAGAGAGAGAAAATGAAAGATTTGTAGACGAGTAGGTGTGACATTACTTATTGTATGATAATTATCGGGAGTACAACATTCACCTTAATTGGCAGGCTATAGTTTTCTGAAAAGGAGAGTATACCCAGACGGCTTGTAGGCTGTAGGCACCGAAAAACGTTAGACCCACGCACATGACACGACGTGGCCCGGATCAAAATGTGTTAAGGGAGTATATGAGAGAGAGAAAATGAAAGATTTGTCAGACGAGTAGGTGTGATAGTACTTATTGTATGAAAATTACCCGGAGTATAATAATCACCCTTTTTGTAAGGGGAAGTACAATATTCACCTCAATCGGCTGGTAGGCCGTGGGCGCCGAAAAACGTTAGACCCACACACATGACACGACGTGTCCCGGATCAAAATGTGTTAATTGGATTGTGGTGCTGCGCGCGACTTAAATCCAGCGATGCTACTCATACGAAGGCGTCGGCAATACTCGACCATCAAGCAGTGCATAGCAATCTGCTACTACTTCCTTAGAGCATCTCCAACAGGCGCCCTATTTGGACCGCGCGCTGGAAATAACGACTTTTTAGCGCGCGCGGAGCGAAATCCAGTGCTCCAGCGGCAGCGGTAAAAAACCCGCGCGCGCTAAAAAACGTCCAGCGCGCGCTGCCAAGCGGTAGATTTGGCCCCAAATTTGAGGCGGCGACTACAGCGCGCGGGACGACAGCAAATCTGGCGCGAGCTACCAACCGCCAGATCTGAAAAATCTCACTGCTCGCGCCGCCGCTCGCATATCTTCCCCCCAACTTGTCCGGCGCCAGCGCGGTCGATTTTCCCTGTCGCCGGCGCTGCCTCCGGTACTCCCTAGCGCGCCGCCGCTATATATGGCTGCGCGGAGCTCACCGCAGCGCTGAATCGAGCCGGGCGAGCCGGGCCTTCACCGACACCTCCGGCGCTTCCGGCGGCTGCTGTTGGGGCGGAACAGTCGCTGCCGCTTCTTCGCCGCCGCTTCGTCGCCGCTGCTTCGGCGACCCGTAGCCGCTGCCACCTCGCGGGCGCACATCTGCACGCGCGCAAGGTGTTTGACAAAACACCTAAGGTAACAATGACATGTGAACTTCAACTTAGATGAATTTGGTTCATATTTATTTTTAGAATTTAAATTAGAGTGCATTGATGCATGTAGATGAGTTATTTGTACAATTCTTCCGATGAAGAATTTGATCTTCAAGAGGAGGAAGAGGTTGCAATGATCCTAGCTATTCGTGCGAAGAGAAAACGGAAGCATGGTGGTTCCGTTGTTGGCCGTATCAAATTGTGGAGGGAAAGAATCGATGCTCATGAAAGATTAATGAGGAACTATTTTGTGGAGCATCCAATATATCCCGAGTCTTATTTTCGGCGCCGTTTTAGAATGAGGATTGACTTGTTCAAGCGCATCGCTATGAAGTTAGCGAGGCATGATCGGTTCTTTCAGCAAAGGAGGAACGCCGCCGGTGAACTAGGGCATAGCACCTATCAAAAGGTGACCGCCGCTTTGCGTATGATGGCATATGGGATTCCGGCGGATCTAGTTGATGACCACTTGGCCATGGGTGAGAGCCAAGCCTATCTTATCATGCCATTCGACGCAACGAACGGCATGATGAGCTTCAAAAGGATCTAATCGAGGAGTCGTGGAAGTGGAATGGACAACAATAAAATTCATTCAATTATTTGTTATATTTTTATTGAACTATTCATTCTATTGTTTGCTGAACTATTTGTATTCGACAAAAACTATTTGTTTGTGTTGTAATAATAATTATACAATTTATTGTTGATTTATTTGGTATTTGTTTGATCTTCACGGTTGTATGTTGAAGTGCAAATGTTGTTTCCGCTGAGCTCGCGCGCTGCAATCTAGCGCGCCTGGTGAAGCACGGCAGCGACGCGCTAAATTATAGCGCGACTGCTAAAGCGAAACCTGCGCGCGGCGCGCCAAACGTCTATTTCGGCGCTGCAAAACGATTATACAGCGCCTGCGCGTTGGGCGCCTGTTGGATATGCTCTTACGCTCATCGCTGCCTTAGACCAGGAATAATAGGACCTGGCATTATTTCGTGATCTGTATATACATTCTTTCTACGGAGAAAATGACAGCCATATGCCCTAATAACCCCGACCTGGTTAGCGAGCATCGCGGCTAATCTTACGCCGACACAAACACAAAGGCTACTCACGAATAGCCAAGAATCTGCGCGTGCCTTCGCGTGTCCCCAAATGTCAGCTAGCGTGACCACGCATCCCCTTCCAAACCCAGCTTGGCGCGCCGCATTGGCAAGGGGCAACGGAGCTTGAAAATGTTTCAAGTTTAGAGTACACAATCTGTTTGTCGAGAGACTATACACCAATGTTTGTACGCTAAGTAAATGCTTTCCGGTTTATTGTTTTCCTGATGTCTCTCACTTTTTTTTTTTGAAAAACACAGTACAACGAAAGCGCTCATATACACGCGCATACACTCACCCCAACGAATGAAATGAAACAACAGCCTCTCCCTCTCCCGTCCATCAAAAAGTGTTATTTCCTCTCAAACGAACTTTTGCTCATAGTTGTGAAACCCAGGTGAAAGGGATGAAAAATCCAACACGACACAAGGAAGAAATGTGCGGCCCTTTTTCAAGCTTCGTTGCATGGGCCACTCGTTGCATGGTATCTGCATGAGTAGATACAGAAAATGCACGATTTGTCAGACAAGTAGGTGTGACATTATTTATTGCATGAAAATTACTGGGAGTACATATTCACCTAAATTGTCACGATACCTATTTTAAAAGGAGAGTTTAATGTATACCCTAGCCTCTGTATCACAGCACACATCCATTTTATTGAATTGTTATTATCATTAAGAGTTTACATTCATGGTTCACACAATCAGCCGAATAAAAAGGACATAAACCTCTTATGCATAATGTAATATATGAATATTCATACATCAACCTTGGTTTATGATTAAAATTTTAAGTGGGATGGGATTCCACAACAATCTCCCATCCCATCCGACCAAAAATAGTCCACTCGTCCCAATTAAAAGAGCCACTAATCCCGCACGGGTTGTACAGAATGAGCCCACCTAGCCCACTGGAATCCCACATATCCCGCTAGTATTCATCTTAGTTCTCTCTTCTCAGAGTATCAACGAAACCAGCGCTGCCTCCTACCTCATTCCCTCGCACGACGTAGCTGCTCGAGGGTACTCCCAATGGATCCTTGCCAGCCGACCGCGCGCTCGCCTTAACTGCTCGCGGGCGCTCCGCTGGAGCCAGGCCATCCTCGTCGGCCAACCACGCGCTTGCCGTCAGGGGCGGACCTAGAATCAAAATAAGCCGGTGTCACTGTTTATGTCACAGATATTTTTTATCTAGATTTAGGGGTGTCACCCACTATAAATAGATGAAATTTACCAAAGAAATACATATTTACCCGGTGTCATGCGACCACTTGTACCTAGGTACGCCCCTGCTTGCCGTGTCGCAGGCTCTTCCACTGGAGCAAGGCCATCCTCGCCTCCCGCCGGACGTTTCCAGTCCACCCACTGTGTGCGCCTCCGCGCCCCAGCTTGCGCCGCGTCGCCGACCATGGTCACTGCGAGCATGAAGGCGTGTGTCGTGGCCTCCGACGTCTCCATATAGCAAAATGGGAGGACAAGTACCCACACAAATATGAGCTTTCGTTTTTCATCAATCTCAATCAATAAATTTTCCCAAATATTCGTGATGATCGGTGACTGTTCTCCATAAGACGAGTGGCGAATAGACTCGTAGAACCGAGTTGCGCATCTCTAAAAAAACAAATTGCGAAAAAAGAAACATCTTTGCATAATTTTCAGTTCGCCCTACCTCAAAAAAGATGGCCCTCCACCACTGGTACAGTGGGTGTTATTAGCTAGCCAGTCAGGAAAAAAAGTCAGGATTGAACGAGGAAGGGACGCACGAGCGGTACGTTTTGATCTGGCATTCGTTCCCAGCTCTCCGCCTACGATGTGCAGTATGAATCCCCGGCCAAACCCAGATTGGCGCGCAACACTGGCAACGGAGCAGACAACAGCTTAAAACGAAACATGTTGGAGCTTGTTTTTAAGGGCCAGTTCGGCAGTGTCGCCCTTTGTTCCTTCCTGCGGTCAGATCTCAGATCCGCCATTGCCATCGAGGCTGCAGCTACTCTGAACAAGACCGTGGCCGGGTTAGAACATGATTTATTTACGAGGATGGCAATGCGGCGTCTCAGATCATCCTATCGTGCCCGTGTGTAGTTTCTTTGGCAGCTTCCATCTGCTGTTGTACACGTCGATCTCCTCGTCATCCATCCGCAGCTTGTCCTAACACATTTCTTCAAACTTATTAGCAAAAAAATCATACTACTATTTTGTTAGGAAAGGTTTTTCGTATTCTTCTTGAAACTTGGGAAAACAATTTTTGCTAAGTCCAATAAATGTCTAAACCAAAAACCATGAGCATTATGTTGATTTTATTTATTTTGAAATGGGCGCACATTCCCGGCCTCTACATCAAAATGAAGCACACAACATTTTTTCCATTTTATTACAAAGTTTAAAAAGTAGCGAAAGTTATAAACTTATTGCGAATCATGGATCACCTAAGGTGAAGATAAAAATCAGCCAACAAGAGACAGAGTTTCTAACATCTAGTTTTTTAAAATGCCGCCAACAACCCTAGCTGAAGATAGCCTGAACGTCCGGCATCGGTCAAGTGCACCCAGATTTCGTATGATCATATTGGTATGTAGGGAGGAGGAATGACCACATGTGGATCCGCTACGTGGCTCTGTTGACAACTTACAAAAAAATGAGCAACTTCTGTCTTGTTAAAAACAGCATGATTGCGACAATTGCAAATTGCCCAAAGAAAAGGCAAAACGGCTATATGTATTCGTGCCTTAGTGTGTGTTTCTCAACCACGTTTAACTAGATCCCAAACATATTTGAAACACTAGCCAGATATTTTTAGCTAAGTGACAAGAGATGACAAGTGTTTTACAGACTCGTCTATACAGCAAAATACACATATCTTACATGCCGTCTACCGCCTTTTTAAAAGGATGTTTTTTTTAATAACTTGCTTGTTTAGAAACCATAAGAAGATCCTAATCTTCACGATATCTTAATGTTGAACATCCCGTCTATCTTGTGTGACCATTCATAAACTCGACATATAAGGACTTAACCATAAACATGCCTGGAGATGTTAGATTGGCCTTGACCCATTTGGTCTAACAAAATATGAAAGGGCAATTCAATTTGGTTGTATGGTATGTATATGGAGTGAGACCGAGACTAAGTTTAGTCCCACATTGTTGGTGAGATGAGTTGTAGAATTAGGTGTGGCTTTACTCACGGCACTAGCACTAATTTACTCGAGCTGATAGACATTTTAGATATTTATTATGGTTATAGTAAGTCAATTAGCTTTGGTGGAAAAATGGATGAATAAATAAGAAATCGGAATGTTCGGATATCACAATAATTACCACTAAAAATATTCTCAATTACAATTATGGTAAAGCTGCAGAGCATGAGAAGGTGTGAGTAGGACGTTAACTACAAAACCCACCTTATTCTCTTTGTCAATTTCTAAGTACATGGATCCAAGTGTCCTAGTAGAGAAAGATTGATGGAAACACAAACAAAGAAAAATGGTTTCAAGCTTAGATTTCACAATATGTTTTTTTTTTTTGAAAGGACCTGATTTATAAAGAAGGAAGCAGAGTACAAATTACAAGGCGATCCAACTTAGGAACGAAATTACATAGGAGTCCCTGCAAAAAGCACCGAGCACCCCGAGCCTCCAGGAAAGAACGCCATCAGGTCCACCACCGTCGCTCCCGAGAAACCTAGCCGGAGCCGCCATCGCCGTACCTCGAACCACCGGAGAAGAGACTCCACCTCAAGAAGAAGACGGCCGCAAGATCCATCCGCCGCCGCGCGACGGAATCTGAGCCCGCTGAACGACCACGACCACAGAGACCTCTCCCCAGCACCGCCAAGCTTCCAGCCGACGCAGCTCCGACGAGGCCCACCCTCCACAGCACCCAAACTCCGGCAGACACCACCCCCCTCGCCACCACGGCCGGCCAAGGCAGAGAAACCGAAGAAGAAGAACACCACCAGGACTCACCTGCACCAAAAACAGCACGCCGAGCTTCACCGGCTCCTCCCCTCGCCACCTCAGCCGGCCAGAGGAACACGGACGAAGCCCTGCGCCTGACGAAACACATCCACGACCTCCCCGGCCGCGAAGCCGTAACGGGAAAGAGGGGGAAGACCAAGCCCTAAACACAAGCGCCTCCGCCACCGTCTTCGTCGGCGCCAAAACGGGCACGCACACCTACTAACTACCCTACCTACACGCACGGACGGAGGCCGAGGCTCCCCCCCACCTCACGGCGCCAGAACGGCCGCCGGAGGCGGAGGGGAGCAGCAGATCCGCCGGCGGAGCTCCCGGAGCGCGACCGCCTCCTTTTCGCCTCGGAGCACTGTAGCGTGCTAGCTGGATTTGTTCGTGACCCTCAAGTCTGTGAATATATGTGTAGGTTTGGCGAGAATGATTTCACAATATGTTTGTCTAGACCGAAAGGCAGAAGTTGCAGTTTGAGGAAGTACTTTTGGGTTGTTGTTTTTCTGATGTCTCTCAATCCAAAGGAATTTTCATACTCCCAAATTGAACTTTCAATCAAAGTTAAACACACGTGAAACGAATGAAAAATTAAAATATGTGGCTTTTTTAAGCTTCAGTACATTGGTCACTCATTGCATGGTATCTGTCCAACCTCAAATATATGTAGAGAGAGGAAATGCATGATGTGCAGACAAGTAGGTTGGGACATTACTTGTTGCATGGAAATTGTCTGGAGTACATATTTACCTTAATCGTTAGGATATTGTGTTCTTCGAAAAGGAGAGTACACCCTACCATCTGCATCAATTGATGCACACAACCATTTTATTGAATAATATAATAATTATTATTATTAATATTAAAATTTCACAATTCATGGATACATAGATTGACCCACAGAATAAAATGCTCATAAAGGTGTTCTGTGTGTTGTAATATATTACTCCCTCTTATCCGAATTTATTGTAGTGAGAAGTGAGCTATGGAAGATTAAAACTACAGTACTACTTGCGACATTTTAATCGGATCAGAGGGAATAATATTTTGTTAACCACCCGATTTAAGATATACTGACCATCTCTACACAGTTGCACCCAGTATTAATAGACTCTTGTTGCTCCTCCAAGAGAGAGGACGTTTCTTAGGCACGTGCATGCACGTTAGATGGTTCAATGCAGTTAATTAGCTTTCATGCACATGCACACTAAATTGATCAATCGAATGACCGGCTTCATGCATAAATATATGTAGCATTTTATTTTCATGTTAAATTTGTTTTATCTACGGGAATAAAAAAGGGGTCCTGATTTCAAACTGCTTTGGTGGTTTTTCAAAGGCCTTTTGTTTTATAGGATTCTCAAAACGGCATAAAATATCAAGAACACAAGAATATAATAGAAATGCACGTGCAAGACGAAGGACTAGAAAACATAGAATATTCGTAAAATTGGATGTTAGGTCCACACAAGAATTAAAAACACTTAGGGATCATGATAAACAAAATCAAATGAAATTCAAACCACATAAAAAAGTATACTTAGAATGTTATTATACCAATTATGATTTAGTTTCTTCGGACGTACGAATCAAAGTAGGATGTCAAAGTGAATTGTCAAATGCCTACATTTCCTTCAAATTGTGATCCAAGGAAATTTCAGTCTATTTGCTCATTGCTTTGAATCAAAAGGGTGAACAGTTCCACCATAGAAGAAACTCATGTTACTTTGTTTTTATTCCACTTTTCCTTTGCGCCAAAGCGAAACTCACTTCAGTATGGTTCCAAGGTAACACGTAAAAGGGCTAATTGGTTTGCAAGATTCTAAAATGCAGAATAAAAAACATACTATTCAAATGTCATGCTCCTCTGAATCCTACGTCAACTACAAACACATGAATGTGTAGTAGATGTTGTCTCGTTGAGACATGGATTTTTTTTGAAATATTAGGTGTATTTTCATAATTATCATGTTCAAAAAATCACGAGGTTGGACTCAAGGAAAGATTTCCTATGGAATTACACCAAAGTGAACATAGAAATAAATATCAAGGTTTTTGAATCCTACTACCCAAAAAAGGAATATAGAAAAAAATCTCCGAGAAATACAATCCTCCAAAAAAAGGTAGGAAATCTTTTGACCAAAGAGGCCCAAAGAATTCAAATGTTCAACTAAGCAAACCCTCCGTTTGAGATTCTGCCAATTAAGCGGTGGAAATTGGTAGTGCACTCCACTATCGGTTTCAATGGGCAAAACAGTACACGTGTACACTTAGGTGACCAAAGAGGCTCCATGTAGTTTTCAGCCGAGTTTTTTTTTTAATAATTCGACTAGGAGTACCTGTACCTTTTCACAGCGGAATGCACAGCTCCTAGTATCACCTTTCTCAAGCGACTTCCCGAAAACTGAATGAATAAATACATCATGGTTTAGCAGATGTACAGTCAGCTCTCACGGAATTTTCCAAGTTAGGTAGAGATCTGCACACTGTATTCTCTAGATAGGTACAGATTAATTAACCAGAGCAGTGCTTGGTTTGTGGTTAATTAATCAGCTGCCCATGGTCTATCGACGCCAATCACGCAAAACAATTAGCTTCAAGTAGCGTGCACGCACTGTGCTGAACGGGCGACACGAAGTGCCACATCTGAACTTTCGCTTGAGGACGATGATATGGGTGGGCGCGCCGGGTCTGACGAGAGCTCGGACCGGATGAGCTCATCCGGACCCGAACGGCTAGTGGGCGCCGAAATTGCTATACTACGCGACGTATTGTAGGTACTATATATAAAGGAGGGACATGTCCACGCCCAATCCACGCGGCCACGTCGCCATTTTCACGTGGTCCGTCCGATCGGTCGGATGGACGGCTGGGATTGGCTCGCGCAGCACATCCCCGCGCGGAAACTGTTCATAGCACGAAAATTGACTCGCGCCTGCGACCGGTTGCCGGCCCGCGGCCGGTCACCCTCCCTTTCGCACGAATTTTGTTGCACGCCCGTAACCGGCCCGTACACAGCATCTCTACCGTCCGCACGTTTTTTGACGCAGGCTCGAACCGGTTGCTCCCCGTCGCCCCGCGGTTCATCATTTTCCTTCTCCCGCACTAGCCCGAGGCTGCTGCGCCGCCCCCTCTCTCCTCCACCGGCAACCCGCTCCCGTCCTCTCCAGTCGCCTCTCCCTCCAATCCATCCGGAGTTCGCGGATCGGCCGCTACTCGCCGCCGCGGCCCCCTCCCCTCCCCTTTTCCCCGCCGCGGCTGGAGATGGACGGCGCCGAGGCCAGCGGCGGAGGATTGGCACATCTCCTTTCCCCGCACGCCTCCCGCTCTCCCCTGCTCACCTCGCCGCCGACCTCCGTCGCCAAGGCTCAGCCAGAGCCCCCGCTCTTCTCCCCTGCGACCTGCTCCACTCTTCTCCCTCCGGATCCTCCCTCCGGCCAAAGCTCTCCCTCTCCCTCCCCTCTCTCCTGCTCCAACTCTCCTCTCCCTCTCCTCTCTCATCTCCGGATCGACGGCCGCGACTCGCCGCCGCTGCCCCCTCCCCTCCCCTTTTCCCGCGGCGGCTGGAGATGGACGGCGCCGAGGCCAGCGGCGGAGGATTGGCGCATCTCCTTTCCATGCACGCCTCCCGCTCTCCACTGCTCACCTCGCCGCCAGCCACCGTCGCCCAGGCCCAGCCAGCGCCCCCGCGCTTCTCTTCTGCGACCTGCTCCTCTCTCCTCCCTTCGGCCAGAGCTCTCTCTCCCCTCCCCTCCCTCCTGCTCCACAACTCCACCCCCTGCGGCCTCCGGCCGCCCTGCTCGCGTCCACGCGTCTCCTCTTCCTCCAGCGACCGGCCGCCGCTCGCCTGCCCCTGCCTCGCTCCGGCCGCGCAGCGCCCTCCTCGGCATCCACCTCAAGCCAGCGACCTCGCCTCCTCTTCCTCCACCTCAAGCACAATCAGCTGACCGGCAACCTCGCATCTATTTCCTCCACCTCAAACAGCTGACCGACATCAATCCGAGCATCAAAGTAAGCTCGGAAATCCTTCTGGTTGTTTTTTATTCCATTTCGTGCTTCCGTTGATGCGTACTCTCTTTATTGTGATTCTATTGTGATACTCTCTGTAATGTGCTGCGAAGATAAACTGAACTTAAATTAGGACACTATGTGATACTCTCTGGAATACATCCATGAGTGTGTTAATTTAATTAGCCTAGCTACTGTGGCATGCTATCAGAATATCAGATGGCTTCTACCCTGTGAAAATTGGAGTAGAATCCACAACAGTAATTGGTGTTTTTACTGCTATATGCTAAATAAATTGCAAGATTCGAGTAATCAGAAATCTCCTTATATTGAATTGCATATCATTCTCTTTACTTGAACAGGTTAAGTGTAGAAAATTCTTTGATATCGTAGTGTGCGTGGGGAAGTAAAAAAAATGGAGTGCAGGCCCAAATTCATGCATTTACCTGTAAAATCTAACTGCTTATTTCATTTGGTAGATCCATGAAATAGTGGTATAGAATACATCAATCTGAAACACTTATGTAATCAGTCACAGTTGTACAAAGGAAAAAATATTTCCAGTCGTCATTGTTAGAATTGAATAGCAAATGAACTTCATTGAACAAATTTATGTTGTACCAGACGAAATATTTGAATGATGATACTGATATCTTGATCCTTATGCACACAATTGCTGAACGTATGTAAGAAATTTGGATCATATGCTAATAAGCTGCGAGATTTGAGTAATCACGAACCTCATTACATCGAACTGCATATCATTCTCTTTACTTGAACAGGTTAAATATAGGAATTTCTCAGATTTTATAGTGTGGGCGGGGAAGTAAAAGGTGGAGTGCAGGTCAATCAAAGGAATTCCTGCATTTGACCTACAAAATCTAACTTCTTATTTCACTTGGTGGATCCAGAATATAGTGGCATAGAATAGATCAATCTGAAGTATATGCACTTATGCAATCAGTCACAGTGGTACAAAGAAAAAATATTTTCACTCATCGGCGTTAAGAGTTGGATAGCAAATGAACTCCAATGAACAAATTTATGTAGTATCAGACGAAATATAAATAGAATGACAGCACCGTGATCGTCACTTAACTCATGGTCGATACCACCACATGCGTTATTTCACTACTTATAAGCTGTCAACTTCAAGTAATGCAAATCAGGGTGCTGTCACATTGCTAAAAGAAAACAGGTAAGCAAAGATCACAGTTCTAATCACACCGTTGTCGGTACATTCCATGCATGAGATTGCAAACAATTCTGCTCCCAAAAATCCACCCATCAATTTATCTTTTCTTTTTCCCTTTCTGTTGGGTCTGTCCTTTTACATTGTAATCATGATTAACTGACAGAGGGCTGATGCATGGACGGTATAGTAACACATTTCGTCGGCAGATATCTTCACCAGCTGCGATCATGATGTAGCCAATTTGGTCAATAAATTTCGGTTGATTTGAATGCTGTTTATTAATTCCACCTCCTGAGGTTTTATTTATGGTATTAGCTGGTGTTTGAGAGGTTTAAATTAATTTTATGTCTTCATGTTAATTATGCAGAGAGAGGAAGTGAGTGCTCTACTTTGGAGGTCATTTTGTCAGCTCATGCTGAACAAATTAGCAAAATGCAACCTGATCAGGCTAAAACAAATGAAGTCGCGAAGAAGATGGACTGTCAGAAAAACAAGAGGAATGTTGAAGATGCACGAGAATCTAGCACAACCAGCAAGGTACAACATAATCAACATTTTAGAGGGCTTAAGCAACCCAGAAAAGCCTCCATGTTTGATTATCACAGGGATTAGTGAGTATGGTCATTTTGACATTAATTGTTAAGAATTTAAACCTGAGGTTTCCAGCTGCTACTGTTGTGGGCTGCAAGCTTTTGAAGTTCAGTCCTTATATTTTTCTGAGATTTTGATGACTCTTGTGACCTTTTGATGACGGAAGTATTCATGATATGAAGTACTTGTGTTTCTTAATTCGTTGCTTCAGTTTTATATTCAAACACATCATAGAATTTACAACTGACAAAATGCTTTTGTCACATCCTCGATTTACATAGCTGATACACATCGTTTTTCACAGCTGGGCACATCATATTTCAATTGTCATTTTTGCTTCAGGCTTTAGACCACACAAACTAGGCAAAACCAATAAATTACATGGCAGCTCATGTTACACAGGTTTTGGAGCAGCAGTAAAATGTCTACAAAATTCTAAGCATTCCATCTCTTTTAGCGTACACAATTGGCTTCAAGCTTCATTTCATCTCTTTTAGCCCTCCACATTTGGCTTCACTTCATTGGTCTACTGCATTTCATCTCTTTCAGCACACACAATTGGATTCAGATCAATAACAGTTTGTTTCACTTCATTGGTCTACTACATTTCATCTATTTCAGCACATACAATTGGCTTCAGAGCAATAACAGATTGTTTCACTAATTATATTTACAAAAAAAAAATCACAATTAAAAACCACACGGGCGCGGCGTGTCGCCGCGCCAAGTTGCCTAGTATCAGGTAGCCCTGATCAAAATGGCTTGATTGGACTGATAAACTCTGGAGTATCTTTGCTAGGGCCTAGGTCGATGACGACGACGTGATGTGGTCTAAAGATCGACATAGGAAGGAGAGAGAATCTTTGAAACGCGAAAAGACGTCGACATAGACGCTAAATTACACACGGTCGCAATGAAAACTTCATATTTTTGTAAGTTGTATCGTGTAGGTGTGAGTGAACACGTGATATGTGGAATAATACTGTAAGATCATTACGTAATTAGGTTAAGTTTGGGTTTATGGGGGAAAATGACAAAATCCGATAAAACTTAGAAATTTGAAAATACACGTACTCAGATCCACACTGTTATCATTTTTGTGTACCCCACGAATCACAATGTTACAATCTCTTACCACTAAAAATATTCTCAAGTACAATGGTGGTAAACTTGAACAAAGTAAGCTCGTGTGAGAAATCCCATAACCCGACTCATTCTATCCATGGATTCCTAAGTACATGGACCAAAGTGTTTTGGAAGAGAAAGATATATGAAAACTAAATGAAACAACAAATGTTTCAAGCTTGGATTTCACAATATGTTTGTCTAGACTGGAAACCAGATTTTGTACTCTAAAGAAATGCTTGCCAGTTTATTGTTTTCCTGATGTCTCTCATTCCGAAGGTAGTTTTCGTATTCTCAAACGAACGTTTGCTCATAGTTGTGAAATCCAGGTGAAAGGGATGAAAAATCCAACATGACACAAGAAAAGAAATATGCTCCCCTTTTTCAAACTTCATTGCATGGTATATGTGCGATCTTGAGTATATGTAGATAGAGAAAATGCACGATTTGTCAGACAAGTAGGTGTGGCATTACTTATTGCATGAAAATTTCTAGAATACATATTCACTTAAATTGTCAGACAAGTAGGTGTGGCGCTCCTTCATGGTTTACACATTGCCAAAGAATTAGGCGTCCAGCGCGTTCTCTGCTACGGCGATTCAGACCTGGTTGCGCAACAGACACGTGGTACATGGGATGCAAAAAGTGCAACAATGGCGGCGTATCGCTCAGCTGTTGATGAATTCGCGAAATGCTTCCTAGGATATGAGGTCCGCCACATCCCAAGGGTCCAAAACGAGGCGGCAGACACACTTGCTAGATTGGGGTCTGAGCGCAAAAAGGTACCGAAAGATGTTTTCCTGGAACACCTTCACAAGCCGTCAATAAAAGGAGCAGACCTGCTTGACCCTGAAGCGGAAGAACCAGTAGAAGACGCTAGTTATGCCGTCTACTTGGTGAAGCCGGACTGGACAACCCCGTACTTGGATTTCCTAATTAACCAGAAGTTGCCGGATGATGAGGTATTACGAAGGCAAATCATACGAAGGGCCAAGGCATTTACAATTGTCAACAGTAAATTGTACAAGCGTAGCACCACTGGAGTCTACTAGCGCTGCATTTCACCAGAGGAAGGCAGAAACCTGTTGGATGAGATACATTCTGGAGTTTGTGGGCATCATGCATCATCCCGATCTCTTGTGTCTAAAGCTTTCCGGCAAGGTTTTTACTGGTTGACAGCCAAGGAGGACGCAGAAGATATCGTGAAAAGATGTAAGGGCTGCCAATTGTATGCCAGACAATCACATATGCCGGCTCAGGAGCTAAAAACAATACCCATCACTTGGCCTTTCGCAGTCTGGGGCTTGGACATGGTTGGTCCATTTAAGACGGCACCTGGTGGCTACACACATTTGCTTGTGGCTGTAGACAAGTTCACCAAATGGGTTGAAGCTAAGCCTATCAAAAAGCTTGACGGCGCAACAGCCGCCAATTTTCTGTGGGGCATAATCTCTCGGTTCGGGGTGCCACATAGCATTATCACCGACAATGGCACAAACTTATCGCAAGGCGAAGTTGAGGAATACTGCGACAAACGTGGCATCCGGCTGGATTTGGCTTCCGTAGCACATCCCTAGGCAAACGGGCAAGTAGAGCGTACTAATGGCTTGGTTCTTCAGGAATCAAACCACGTCTCGAAGTACCTTTGCACAGGGCAGCTGGGGCTTGGGTTGAAGAGTTGCCATCTGTCCTTTGGAGCTTGCGCACAACTCCAAACAGATCAACCAAGTTTACTCATTTCTTCTTAGTCTATGGCGCTGAAGCAGTGTTTGCCATCCGATATGATGTTCGACTCCCCCAGAATTCAAGCCTACGTCCAAGAAGACGCAGAAGATGCAAGACAGGACGGCCTTGATCTACTTGATGAAGAACGAGACGTTGCCATTGCACGATCCGCCATCTATCAGCAAAATTTGCGACGGTACCACAGTCGAAGAGTGCGACAACGTAGTTTTAGAGTAGGTGACCTGGTCCTCCGCCTAATCCAGGATAGGAAAGGCTTGCATAAGTTATCCCCTCCATGGGAAGGGCCCTTTGTGGATAGCAAGGTACTGCTCAATGGTTCCTATTACTTGATGGACATTCGAGATGGCTACAAGAAGAAGAGAGGTCGTAAGCGCAAGCGGAAAGTTGACGACAAGTATGAGGAAACCAAGCGTCCGTGGAACATTGAGCAGCTACGTCCCTTTTACACTTAGTAATTTTTGATTGTAATAAGTATTATATGATTATGAAATAAAAGTCCGTGGTTTGCTCAAGTCCGTCTAGAGATCATGCCATCTTTTGTCTTTTCTTGCAATCATATATCTGTCATGTCAAAAAGTTACCAAAATTTTTCGCTCAGTGCTAATGGTTCTAACTTTTTTGGCATTTGCCGTCTACCGGCTAAAACTAAGCAAATAACCTTTGCACCGCCTAATATGACTATCTGTTTGTTTGTATGTGGGTCGCCTAGTAATATGTCGTTGGCACCAACATGTTGGCTTTTGCCTCTGTGTCTAAACTAATTGGTATTGCACCTGGTTGGCACAGCTAAAGTAACTGAGATGAGGTTCCGCCAACATATGAAAAGTTAAGCATATGAACACAGATACATTTTAAGGCGGACCACTTAACATAAGCCTACCATCAAGTGTAGCATAAAAATTGGCCCAACATAGTCTATTTACATCCCAACAAAATAAGACAAGTTTTTTGCATCAACAGTTTTAATGCATCTACTTGTTGCATTGTTTGCAGGAAAGTCTAGGGTGTTGCCGCCTTGGTCGGGTCGTCTCGGGGGCTTGGGGGCTGACGCCGGCATCCTGGGACCTGGCTCCGCCATCCTGGGGCTGCGCTGGTCTGTAGAGGTTTCCCCTTCGCCAACTGAGGCATCTCCGACGGCAACTGAAGAGGCTCCACCTGCTGCAAGATGGGGATCTGGATGTTCCTTGTAGAAAGCACGAAGATCCACCATGTTGGCTACTCGAGTGGCATAGCCAGACACAGAGGCCATCACTTGCTTGGAATCAATGGCGATGCCATTTTCATCTTATGTGGGCATGAACTCTGTCACCTGGTGCATGTCCGCCTCTGGATACCAGGCCTCGCACAAGGAAAGGGCCACCTTGGCGGCTCCGCGAGCAGCGGATCGTAGCACGCTCTCATGTTCGCCGGCTGCTTTCCTTAGCACCTCTGGCACCGCCTCGAGGACAACTGGATCACTGCTTTCACCCGGGTAAAACTTGGAGGCAAATGCTTGGCCTGCGTTGATGATGTCGGTGATCAGCTCACCAACCTTCAGTATACACGCAAGGCGGGGAGAGTTGTCCTCCGCATCGCTCAAGTTTGCCGGGGCTGCAAGGCAAGAACATTCAAAGTTAAACCAGCAAAAGCAAGAATTTACAAGGATGCAACTGACAGGAATAGGAAGGGCAAAGTGTTACCCAGGATGTGCTCATGGACGGCGTTGATCTCGTCCAAGTGACCGGCAAGAGTATCCTCGGCTAGTTGCACTGCCTTGGCATGCTTCTCTTGCTGAAGCTAGGAGTTCTTTGTCACCTCGGCAAGGTTGTCGCTCAGATTTTTGATCTGATCCGTCAACTTGCTCACCGCAGTGGCATGATCCATGTCCCGCTTCTCCAGCTCCTTGGCATGATCCGCCTTCAGTTTCATGACCTCCTGGGCAAGATCTGCAGCTTCGTTCATCAAAGCTTGCATGTCAGAGGAGTTCCTGAGAATATCTTGCGCAGTGTTTAACAACTCTACAACAAAAATGGAAAAACTCCGGCTAAAATACTTGTCGGAGGAAAAATGAAAAACTTGGAGGATGAAAAGAAGGCAAAGAAATTTTGTTACCTTCATCTTTCTTGCGAGCCTCTTCAAGACTTGCAATTTGGGCGTCTTTCAGCTCTAGTTCTTGCCGGAGTTCCCGGCACTCCTTGACCTTCTTCTCTTGGGCGGAGAACAGCTCCGCATTGGAGGCTAACGTTGCCTAAAAAGAACGGACAGACAAGTCAGCTTCAATGACATAGTCAATGGACCACTCTGCCGGTTAAACGGTCTTTTAGCCGCCCAAGTAGTCGGGGGCTGCGACTATGGACTGTCTTACCTCAAGTTGGCCGTGAAGGGTCTCTTGGAGATTTTCCATGTGCGTGTACCAATTTCTGGTACCATCACGCATGGTCTGGAGCGTGAATCGCGCTTCCCTTGTTTCCCCGCCAAGTTCAGGGCCGGGATGCGAGGAGGACCCGCCAAGTTTCTCTCCTGCTGCATTCGCCATCTCCTGCTTCATGGCAATAAATCGGGTGGCATCATTAGCCGAAGCTTCAGCCGTTTGTAGGGGTGCGCGGGCGGCAACTCTTTTGCCTGCCGCCTTCTCCGCGGCCGACGGACCAGTTCCGGCCAATCTCATCTTGTCCGCCTGAAGAGTCCCCGGGCACACAACCACGGGAATGTTGGCAGAAGGGGTGGCTGGTGCGGTTGCCGGGGAAGGTCTTGCCGTCCTGAGTCTGCCAGCTGCCGCCTTCATGTTGGCGCGTAGCTTGGCCATGGCGGGTTTGGCCCTGCGAAAAGAGATGCAAGCGAGTTAGCGGATGTACAGCATAAAATTAAGTAAAACGAGGGGACGTTAACTTACCGCTTGGTGGGGATACGTTCTCCCATGATCTCATCCTCCGCCTCGATGGTGATGGCGGCCTTCTTCCTTTTCTCCAGATCCCTGGTGGTGGTAAGCTTGCGCTTCTTGATCTTGGTCCCAGGGTCATAGTAGTTGGGAGCCAAGTCATCCTCCGTCAAGGATCTCAGCTGGGGAATAGGGTCATGTCAGTCCAGCCACAAGCAAAGGCAAACCAAGAAAACAACATTCGCAGGAACTTTGGTTTACCTCTGGGGCTGGGTTGTCGTGGGTGAACATGGCGACGCTTTCGGCCGCCTTTATGAATTTCGGCTGGATGAGTTCTCTCAGCCGGAAAAGCAACACATCCTCGTCAAGTGTGTTGTTGGACGCCTCCGCCTTGTATTCGCACATCTTCAAGGGGCGGTGGCGTAGAGGCATAATCCGCATAGACAGCCAACACACAACGGTGTCAACTCCGTCAAGGAGGGGAGGGACCATTGTCCTGGTGAGGAATTCAATCACCCAAATGCTAGGCGGAGCTCCTCCAGCAGGTTGGTTGCCGCCTTCTCCGTCCAGTGGGATTGATAAGTTGGCGGAGAGTTGACGAAAGGAGGAATCCCCACCGTCTTGCCGGGTGCCGGGATGTCCTTGCAGTAAAAGAAGGTGCTGGACCAATTCTTTACCGATTCAATGTAAGGACTTTTGGGTACCAGTCACCTTGGCGGCAGTTGAAGGTAACACTGCCACAAGTCGCCATCACGCCGGCAGAAACAGTTTGCCGGCGGCAGATAAAGCAGTACTTGAAGTGATCTACTGTAGATGCTATGCCTAAGTAGCCCTCAAACAGTGCTTCGAAGCCGGCTAACACTAAGATGCTATTGGGCGCAATATTGTGTGGTTGCAGCCCGTAGTGTTGGAGCACGGCAGAAAAGATGGCGGAAGGCGGCAAGGTCATACCGCGGAGGAGATGCGAGGCTAGGATGACCCTCTCTCCGTCTTTAGGATCCGGGACCGCCTCATCGCCAGGAACCCACCAAAAACACTCTGTTCTTGGCGGCAGGAATCCGCCTTCCTCCAGTTGCTTCAAGTACTCTTCCGTCACACATGACGGAAGCCAGTAGCGGGAGCCCAAGTCCGCGACCTCTTCGTCGTCGTTGTCCTCGCCGGCGGGGACCTCCAGATCAGCCGTGGGCTCGGAGTCCACCGTCGCCATTAAGGGCAGAGGAACGGAAGAAGGTGCGGTGGCTGCTGCCGCTGCCGGAGCCGGAGAAGATGATGGTGCCCCGCTCGTGGCCGTGGTGGGGAGAGAAGAAGACGACGGCGCGAGGCTCGCCGCCGCCGCCGGAGCGGATTCAGATTCAGACGCAGCCATTGCTGCTGCCACCACCGCTGCCGCCTCCATGGAAGGGTTCTGCTCGCCGGAGCTGGCCATCTGGTGGTGGATGCGCTGCTAGGTGGAGCTCGCCGGAGTTGGGTGCAGTGCGAGATGAGAGCTTGAGGAGAGGGAGCGGTGGCTGGAGCGAAGAGGTGAAGAATGGATCGGCACGGTGAAATTGGGGATTTTTATCCTCCCCTGCTCCGCGATTCGTGCAAATAACTGCCGGAGCCGCGATCTCCGCCACGTGCCCACGATTGGCACGTCGTGGCAGCGGTTTGCGAGGCTATCGCCTCGATTCACGCGAGTAGTGGAGAGGTAATCATGATTCTCGCGAGGTTCAAACTGTCGTGGACCCCGTGACGTCATCCGTCAACATTTGACGGAACTTGTCAGTTTGACAAGACTTCACATGGAAGATTCCTGACAAGCAGTCAGGCCGTCTTTCCCATGTTGGCGGCTTTGTTCCGACTACTTTAGACGGATCGCCGCTTACTTCAACTTTAGAATGCTTTAAACTCTTCAGCCGCTTACAAAACAAGACGGATGTTGCCGACAAAAGAAGACGGCGCCTGAAGAACTTCAACCCTTCCTGGGGCTAATGTTGGGGATATACCAACCAGGGGTATCACCAACATGGATCAATCCAGCTAGTCCAGGGTGGCCCGCAGTGGTGGTTAAGGCTTTGCCTGCTGGGCGGCCCAGATAGCTGACGACCAAGGGTAGGCGGATGCCGGCAAGGAGGAGGCCCAAGACCGAAGCCCATGAAGCCATCAAGATTAAGGCGGTAGACGGCACACTTGCCGGATAGGTTTAGGACTTTGTATACTTGCCAGATACGTAACCTACCTGTAACCCTGCGTCTGGCCGCCTATATAAGCCGGACCAGGGACGCCTCTAGGGCATAACTTTCATCACAACCAACTCATTGTAACCCGATCAAGGCTATTGCCATTATAGTGAGTTATAGCAGCACGTAGGAGCTCGCCACCGTTGCGAGATCCGAAGCTGGGTAATCCGACTTGTTCGATCCCGACCTCGACGACGCTCCCTTTCACCCCCTCAGTTAACCTGCGGCTAGAGGACCCCTGTCTCCTATCTACGATGCCGATACGACGACACCTTGTTTAAAAGGGGAGCATACCCTAGCCGTTGCATCAATCGATGTAGATATATATTATTGAATAGTTATTATCATTAAGAGTATACATTCATGGACCACACAACCAGTGGAATAAAAAGCACACAAATCTCTTATGCGTAATATGTAATATATGAATAATCATTGTCACCCCGGTAAGATATTTCGACCATCTCCAGATGGTTGCACCTAGTATTTATACTAGGTAAATTTGGTGCGGCGGCACCGCCGCACCCGTGTGGTAAAATGCAAATTTGAAAAATGTAGATATTTAAAAATTGTGGAGATTTGAGAACTGTTTAAATGTGAAGAGTTAGCAATTTTTTGAAGTTTTGGAATATTGATATTTGAATTTTGGTCGTATGCCGCAAGTAGTTATCATTTTTTTTTGTGTTGTGATATTTTTTGATATATGTTTGCAGTTTATTTGTATTTATTCGCATATTTGAGGTGAGTTTATTTGAAGTTGAATATTTATTAGTTTGTGTTGCATAATTAGAGTGAGTTCAGTTATAGTATTTGTAAATTGGAACTTTTTCAAATTGGTATAATATGTTTGAGTTTTGTATTAAATATTTAATTTGATTCAATGGTAGGAGATGTTACATTATTTGAGCTTTTTTTTGAATTCAATTAAAATTCAAAACATATTTAGAGAAAATGAATTTGTATTTTGTACAAATATGTATTTGATCAGGCAATTGTTAGATGTAATTTCATTATTAGAGAGTTCTAAGGTATATTACCGTTTACATGTAATTGTTGTCTAAATATTTATTTGCTCAGACATTTTTTAATTTAGTTTCATTATTAGGGAGTTTTAAGTTATTTTAGTTATAAATATGTTAGCGTACTTGGAGTCCTTAAGTTTGGTTGCACTCTAATCAGATAAGTTATATTATGGTTATGAAGAAATAATAACCAAATTGAGCATTAATTTATTTTTGACGATCTACGCGTTCAAAAAAAATGTGAGGTCTGAATTTTTTTGGAATTGAGTAAAAGTTTGCGTTTAAAAAAATGTTAAGTTTCCAAAAATTATTCATATTAGGAAGCTGTTGAGGTCTGAATTATTTTCTATTTACAAAATGGTCAGTTTTGAAAGTTGTTCGAAATCGAAATTTGTTGATATTAAAATTTCAAATTCGTTAGCGTTAGAAAAATAGGTTGCATTTTTTTCGTCATTGTTTTGATATATATTTTTTTCCTTGGTGTGTAGATTTGAAGTTACTGAATTTAGAACATTTTTCGTTTTATGGAGTTCAAATTTTTTGGGAGGGCGATTTTTTTTCTTTTCTGGAAATGCCTGCCAAAAGAGGGAGTCTCTGACAGTTGGGTCCAACGCTGAAGTCGTATTGACGTCAGCAGTGGGTTGCAGGCGCACTACTGCAGCGGCGTGAAGAGCTAGGTAGATAGTTGCTGAATTTGTCAAATATTATGACGACAGATTTTGCTGCAAAAATGTTTTAGGTACGCGGGGATTCTTATGCAAAAATATTTTATTCCTGGGGTCCGTTTTATCAAAATAAAAAAGTTAAAACATTGAAGTTGTTTGGAAGGATGATATACATCTACTCGTGGGACAAACAGATGACCGAGTGCGACGAATTTGTCAAATTTCGGCAAATGTTTTTGCGATTTTGGATCCAAAATTAAGGAGGTAGAGTCGACCAATCTCGAAACCGATCACGGGGATGAAATCTACTCGTCGACGTGAAAAAAAAAAAAAAAAACGCGAATACTGTTCATGAACAATAGATGGCACTGTAGAAGTGCGTTACTGTTCATAAACAGTACGCTAGGGGACGTGGCTCAATCTGGACCGTCCGTTCCGTCGATCGGACGGTCCAGAAAAGCAGGTTATGTGGAGGGGTTCTGGGAGGCCCTAAACGGGTGGGCTTTGATATATGGTATGATACTCCTCCTTCCGGACGGGAAAGAAATGATGACATGTGGATCCAATGCATAGTCTTGTGGATAACTTGCAGAAAATGAGCAACTTTAGTCTTGTTAAAAGCAACAGTTGCAGATAGCCCAAACGGAAGGACGAGCCCCCATACAAAATTGAGCTTTTGTTTTTCATTAATCTCATTCAATCAATTTTAAAAAATATTCGTGATGATGGGTGGAGGGGTACATTAAATGTAATATGGACTATCCTCCACATAAGACGAGTAAAATGACATGTGATAAATAAATGGTGAATAGACTCCTAAGTCCTAATTGGTGCTGTCTGACACAAACACAAAAGATACAGTATCAAACGGTGTGCAGTGCTCTTGCGATCATGCATCCCCAGCCAGCCTCTTCGTTCCAAACCCACAAGGCGCCAATGGCCGGGTCATGACGGGCTGGACCATGATTTTCTTAATGAGGAGGGTGATGCGGCATTTCAGTTCATCTTATCCTGCCAGCGTAGCTTCTTGGCCTCTTGGGCAGCTTCCGGCTGCTGTTGTACACGTCGATCTCCTCGTCATCCACCTGCAGCTTGTTAATATTACGAATGGTTTTTGTTTCTGTCTTGAAACTTGAGAAATCGATTTTTGCTGAATCCAAGAAGTGTCTAAACCTAAACCCAGGATTGTTATGTTGGATTTTTATGGGTCTTGACTCATTTAGCCTAACAAATCCTAAAATCTCAAAGGCCAATTCAATTTGGTTGTATGGTATGTATATAGAAAGTGAGACTAAGTTTAGTCCAACATTGTTAGTGGGGGGAGAGTCATAGAATTAGGTGTGGCTTCACTCACGGCACTAGCACTGAAGTTACAATGAGCAGATAGACATTTTAGGTATTTGGTATGATGATGGTAAGGTTAATTAGCTTTGGTGGATAAACAGATGAATAAATCACAAATTGGAATGTTCGGAATATCGCTGTAGTTACCGCTAAAAACATTTTCTCAAGTACAATGGTGGTAAAGCAGCAGAGGGCGAGCACGTACGAATGAGTCGTCAACTGCATAGCCCGCCTTATTCTATTTATGGATTCCTAAGTACATGGAGCAAAGTGTCATGGATGACCAAGATAAATGGAAACCGAAAGAAGGAGAAAATGTTTCAACCTTATATTTTACAATCTGTTTGTCTAGCCCGAAAACCAGGGTCGGTAGTTTGAGGAAATATTTTTAGGTTTATGGTTTTCCTGATGTCTCTCATTCCGAAGGTATTTTCATATCCTCGAATTGATCTTGTACTCAAAGTTGTGAAACCCACGCGAAAGGGATGAAAAATCCAACGCAATACAAGAAAACTAATATGTGGCTTCTTTTCAAGCTTCACTGCATGCACCGCTCATAGCATGGTATCTGTCCGACCTCATGTATATGTAGAGAGAGAATGCATGATTTGTCAAACAAGTACGTGTGTGATATTTTTATTGCATGAAAATTGTCTGGGTACATATTTACCCTAATTGTTAGGATACTGTTTTTTTTTTGAAAGGGGAGTACCCTACCTTCTGAAAGTGGTGCACACAACCCTTTTATTGAATAATAATTATTATCAGAAATTTACAATTCATGGATACATAGATTAACAAGCGGAGTAAAAAGCACATAAAACTCACCTAGATCTTACTATTTGTTTCCCTAAAAAAAATCTTACTACTTGTTTTGAATAGTTTTATTTTTTTCTTGAAATTTGGGAAAATGATTTTTGCCAAGTCCAGGAAATGTGTAAACCAAAACCCATAATCATTATATTGATTTTCTATGGGCTTTGAACAATTTATCCTAACTAATCCTAAAATCTCAAAGGCCAATTCAGTTTGGCTGTATGGTATGTATCAGAAGCAAGATTGAGACTAAATTTAGTCCCACATTATTAGTGGGTGATTAGGTGGGGCTTTACTCACAACAGTAGCACTGAATTTATCTTGAGCCGATAGACATTTTAGATATTTAGTATGGTGATGGTAAGGTCAATTAGCTTTGGTGGATAAATGGATGAATAATTCACAAATAAGAATTTTCAGATTTTACACAATAGTTACCACTAAAAATATTCTCAAGTACAATGGTGGTAAAGGTGCAGATTGGGCGAGCTGTGAGTGTGACGTCATCTGCATAACCTGTCTTGTACTCTTTATGGATTACTAAGTACATGGGGTAAAGTGCCCTGAAGGAGAAAGATAGATGGAAACCAGAAGAAAGAGAAAGTGTTTCAAGCTTACAATTCACAATCTGTTTGTCTAGACGGAAACACAAGGTATGCAGTTTGAGGTAGTATTTTTAGATTTATTGGTTTCCCGATGTTTCTCATTCTCAAGTTATTTTCATATTTTCGAATTGATCTTACTCAAATTTGTGAAACCCACCTGAAAGGGATGAAAATCCAACGCGATACAAGGAAAATAGTATGTGGCTTCTTTTCAACCTTTGCTACACGGCCGACTCATTGCATGGTATCTGTCCGACTTGAGGTATATGTAGAGAGAGAAAATACATGATTGTCAGACAAGTAGGTGTGACATTGCTTATTACATGAAAATTGGCTTGAGTACATATTTACCTCAATTGTTAGGATGCTGTCCTTTTTTAAAAAAAAAGGGGGAGTATACCCCGGAAATACAACTTGGGTCATAGGAGTGTATGCTCCCACTGTTGAAAAATACAATTAAAATGTAAACAAGTCCGAAAAATATCCGTGTGTACATCCTAACATTCTATTATCACACACAAAATTTCACGAAAAAGAACATTTTTTGGTGGCTTGTACTGAAAAAACAAAATGATGTCCAGTGAAAAGTCAATTGGAAACACCAAAATTGTCTTTTTTCACGAAACTTTTTACAAGTGTCCGGGATATACATCTGTTTTATTGTCAAATTCTTTTAACATTTGGAAATATTTTTAAATTGAATTTCCCATAATGGGAGTATTTATCATACCTTATGCTTTCATATTTGTTTCATATATGTTTTGTTGAATCCACAAATAGATGATCATATGTGTTGTCATTTTTCATATATTTTGTGCTGTTATATTTACTTGTTGAGTTGTTGGGTGGGTTTTACCCGCGGGTTGCCAGGTGCAGGTATGGGTTCAGGCCTGGTGCCATCCGTATTCTAGTACCCTCGTCCACCTACAGGTTTTTTTTTCCAGAAATGTCCAGCTACAATACTAAAGTCAAATTTGTCCTTCTACTTGAATCTTGGCAGCTAACTGCGATGGAGAGGAAATACAATACTGAAGGCAATTCTGGGAAAATATGGGGCGAAACTATCATAGGACATTTCTGGAACCGGACTAGTCTTAAATGATACTCGAGAGTTAGTCAAGAACACTCTATATTACTACCTGCAACAGCAAGTGCAGGTGCACCCTACAGATCAAAGTCAGTCCAGTATTGGTGCACCATGCATTGCAGTGTTCTGCAGCACAAGGGAGAGAAGTACATACACAGGTCAAGGACTACAACCCTACAACAGAGCCTAGGGATAGCACAAACTGTAGAGAGCATAGGACCTTCTAAGTTCTACCCTCCATGAATCTGAAGATGACGCTGAAAAGCGACTAAATGAACGATTCCTCACCATTTACAGATATATATCTATTTTATGTACTTTTCTCAAACACGCACACCTAAATGCGCGGCGTTTCACATCAGAGATATGAATTATGTTTGCTTTTGTAAGTCTTTATTCATCCGTCACGGATCAGATTCGTTGGCTCGCTCAAAACATAATTAGGCAGTTCATACTTGGCACCTGCATCGCGGTTTACACTGAATTAATGCAGATTCTAGAAAGACAAAAACACTTAAACTATGGCAGTGCATCTTGCTGAGGTAAAACAATAACTCCGAGTGAAGATATGCTCACCTCTCTCATCATAACAAACCGTAAGATCGGGATTTGAAACGATGATTCCAGCACTGTCCACTATGGTCTGTGCAAGAGCTAAATCAGCTTCTGTAGCAGCAGCCCTAAGTGCATCCCAAATCTCTGTAGGAATAGATAGACAGTAGCTGATCACCAGGACCATACTTGTAAATGTACCTTTGCTACAGTTAAAGAATGGTGTTCAAAGTTCAAAGCATGAGACCATTCTATAAAAGAAGTTGCAATGTCAATGGCTATGAAAACTTTCTCATATTCTGAACTGATTATTGTAAGCAAATTTCATCCAGATGGGGAAACCGAGAAATAATCTGATTGCTGGTAAAAATTAAGTACTAAAGATATTTCTGTAGCAAATTTAACAGGTACAGCTGTATCAAATAAACCAGAAAAGAGTGTTACCATAACTTGAGACCACACACAGCGTTGCAAATCCACCCAGCTAGGTGGGAGTAATTCTTATCCCTTCAGAATATTAACTTCTGACCAGCTTTGTGTAAGCAGTTAAATACCTTTCTGTCCACCATAATGTGGAGCAGTGTCCCAGAATTCATCACGCATCTGTTTGAGTTGAGCTGGTGTTATTGGCTGAGTGTGCTTCCAAGGCTTTGGCTTTCTTAGCTTCTTACTGCTCTCTGTATAGAAGAGAAAATGTTAAAGAGTTAATTATCGAATGATATCCAAAGACACCACGAAGAAGTTATCATCCAAAGGAATTTAGAATTATCACGCGAAGGATATCAACGTGCGACCATAAAAAAAATTTCCAACACATAAGCAGGAATCTAGCTAGTCCAGTAATTGCTGATAAGGGTAAGCAGCATGCATTTGTTTTATCAACTCTGCTACAATAATACCTACTTGTTACAGTACAACGCAACTGTGTCTATAAATGGACAAGCATCTTTATGAACAGATATCTTACAATTTTCCAAATGGTACAAGCGAAAATTTGTCTCCAGTAACTTGGCCTGTACTTAGAGCAGTAATACCACCGCACAGAACTCTCTACATAAGTGGAATCAATGCTAGAAGTAGGAGGGCGCGCTACATCAGTGGACACTGAACAGACAAGTATTTAAGGGGAGAAAGATGGTCACTTAAAATGGTAAGCTGGCCAACCATTGGCGCAAATGAGTGCGTCTTTCTGAAATGCTCCACCTAATAAAGTACAGAGAACTAGATATAAAGTACCGGGAACTAGATACCGTATTAGCGATCGATGAAAATAAATTGTGCTTAATCCAAACAAACGGAATGCTATCAAAGAATAAACTGTCATTTTTGCTTTTGCAAGATAGTACAGATTAGTACATCCTCCTAGAGAAAGATTTCATCTCAGTTGCGTTGCAGAATAGTGATAATTATATCTGCCCACTAACCAAACCCACATGCTACTTCCATGAATTTCCACTACTCTCTCCACTGTAAGCCTGACCGAAGTTCGAAAAAGAGCACCATGAGGGCAACAAAAAAAATTATTCAGTACAGCAGCAAATAGGATAAAAAAACCAGATCATAACAATCTCCAGGTACCACTGAACTTCGTTCCCATGAACAATTCTACCACTCCGTCGCAAAATAAATAATCCAATCACAGCAACGAATTCTTCGCTTGAGCTGTACATTTCTGTTGAAATATTAACTAACCAATTTCAAACGGGTAGCAGTACAGTTTGAGTACTTAGATAAAAGACGAGGAGGATGATCACCAAAACAAGTACTCCCTCCGTTCTAAATTATATGACTTACATTTGTCCACATATGGATGTATCTAGACACGTTACATGTATAGATACATCTGAATGTAGACAAATGAAAATCATCTACTCCCTCCGTTCGGATTTAATTGACACGCATTTTGTTACACATGGATGTATCTAGACATCAAACAAGTATAGATACATCCATATTTGGACAAAACCAAGTCAATTAATTTGGAACGGAGGGAGTAATTTGAAACGGAGGGAGAAGTTAACGCTACTCATAACCTTAGACGCAATTCCTGGAGGCAATTCAACTCTGAGAATACCATCAACTTTGGGCGTGGATCCAGCGCAGCCCATGGCGGCGGCCGCCGATCAGACGCTCATGCGGCGACCCCTCCGGGAAACCTCTCAGAGCGGAGCCGGACCTCGCGGCGGGAGAAACGGGTTGTCCAGGAAAGGAGAACGCGGTGGATTGAAGCGGAAGCGATCAGCGGCACCGGCATGTGACTGACAGAGTGAAGGAAGAGTCAGGGAGAGAAGAGAAATACCGGCTGGCAGAGGGGGAGTTGACGTCGACGCCCGGGCGCCCGGGCCAGGTGCCCGCCACGTGGCCTCCGTAAAGGCCCACGTGGCCATCGGAAAAGCACCGTTCGGTCACTGCATCGTGGGCCCCACCAGTGTCGAGACACGTCTTCCTCCTCCGCCACCTGGTTCTCCAGGCCCGCAGTCACTGCCACTCGGGTCCCACCGCCCGGTCAGGGTCACGCCGGTCCGCTCCTCCCCTTCCCGTCCTTTCCTTCCATTGCTGGCCTCCTCCCCGCCATTCCCCTCCGCATCTGGAGCTCCGAATAAACCCCGAACCCTAGCCGCCGCCGCGCCGCCGGCGACCCATCCGCCGCAGCCATGAACGCCTTCCGCTTCCTGGGGGACATGACCCACCTCTTCTCGGTCATCGTCCTCCTCCTCAAGATCTACGCCACCAAGTCCTGCTCAGGTAAACGTTAAACACAATCCCTCCATGCTCTAGCGTTTCCGCCCTTTTTTCTTCTTCTTCTGGTAGGAATCCGCCGGCCGCTCACGGATCTGTGCGCTCGCCTGCAGGGGTGTCGAGGAAGACGCAGGAGCTGTACCTGGCCGTGTTCGTGGCGCGGTACCTGGACCTCTTCACCGACTACATCTCGCTCTACAACACCGTCATGAAGCTCGTCTTCATCACCACCTCCGCCGCCATCGTCTGGTACATGCGCCGCCACCCGCAGGTGCGCCGCACCTACGACAGGGAGCAGGACACCTTCCGCCACGTCTTCCTCGTCGCCGCCGCCTTCGTGCTCGCGCTCATCTTCAACGACCGCTTCACCTTTCGCGAGGTGATGTTTTCTCTTCTCCCCTCTATTGGTCGCTGCATTTTTTTTAATTGATGGTGCTATGACTTATGAAATGTGGATTGATATGATTCATTTTTCAAGTAGTATGGTTGTCCAGACCCCATTTCCTCACTAAGACCTGTTGAGAAATTATCATCACAAATTGACTACTAATACTACTACTGTGGACATTGTCATTTAGCAGATTCAGCTGAGTATGTCCAGTTGAGCCACATTGCTAAACTTACTTTGCAGTTTGACCTTACTCAAGAAAGGGGAAAACTGTTCTTTATGCAGTAATGAGGTGTTTTGATGTTCTTACATGACCTAAATATCTACTGGATTCCAAATTAATCATCATCACAATTTGTGTCTCACAAATTAGCTCGTAGTCCTGTGTGACATTTTCACGCAACAGATTCAGCTGACTAGCTGAGTATGTCTAGTGGAGCTACATTACTAACCCCATGTGGCAGTTTGGTTTTAGTAAAATAGGAAAAAAAAAACAGTTTTTTGCAGTAATGAGGTGCTTTGATGATCATACGTCACTTAAATCTGCCAAATTCATATTAATTTTTTCAGTTCACATTTCAATCTATTCTTACAAAACAGTCTGCGTTACACTTGAAAACTTGAGTGTTAAGCTGAAGGCCACAATCCTAGGATAGGATATTCTAGATAGACAAAAGGTAAAGAAAAACCATGGTACTGTACTGAATAATGAACTTTAAAGCTTTAGTGATTTTTTCAATGTCCACCGCTTTATGCAAATAGTTGGCAATTCTTCTTGTGTGGGTAAAATTTAATTTAAGCAATCTGTCTTTAGGTTCAATTATGCTGTACAGCTTATATTATTTTGTAAGTGACCACCATTTCTTGGAAACATATCCCAAGTTCTTGTTTCTGCTTTGGTTTCAGTTACTTGGTGGGCAAAACTAGTGCATTAGTGAGATGTGACCAAATTGTTCTAATAATGCATCATTGTGGCGCCCTAACTTTTCATATAATATCGTCACTATGCAGATATGCTGGGCTTTTTCGATTTACTTGGAGGCTGTGGCGATTCTCCCTCAGTTAGTTCTACTCCAGAGAAGCAGAAATGTGGACAACTTGACTGGACAATATGTTTTCTTTCTCGGGTACGATTTTTACACAAATAAGCAATTCACTGGGCGTGCTTATCTTGTACTCCCTCCATTCCCAAATATAAGATGTTTTAGACTTTGTCCACATACACATGTACCATGGTTCAAAAAGGCGTTTGCCTAGGCGCGCCTAGGCACGCATAGGCGCAAGGCGTTGGCCAAACGCCTAGCGCTTAATCACGCATAATCACCGCATAATTGCGCATAGGCGTGCGCTTTGATCAGAAAAGCGCAAGGCGCTGGCAAAACGCATAATTAACGCCCAGCGCCTTTTTGAACCTTGACATGTACACAAATGCATCTAGACACATTTCATGTGTATGTTCACTCATATGTATGTATCTAGACAACATGTGTAACATCTAAAACATCTTATATTTAGGAACGGAGGGAGTATGTCCCTATTACAAAATAAATGGAACCAGTCTTCATACAATGCTTCATATAACTTTTCTTGTATGTTATATTTCTAAAAGATATTGGTTATGTGAGGGTCCATTGAAGGTAGCAAACAAACTATGCAGTCCAAAACATTATTAAGTGTTGTGTTGTTCATAGGGATTTTTTTATAGCTTCTATGTAGGTATCTGATACTCATATTATGTGCAATCAAGTGTTGAATTGTTCTAGAAATATGACATCTAATGTTTGCCTGATTTTTTTAATTTCAATTATGGGAAACATAAAAAACCTAAGAAAATAATAAATGGAGACAGTTACCTCTTTGAGACATTATTTTTGAGACATATTATTTGTGTAGTTTGGTCTTGCTGGATCCTATATGGACAGGAGAAGGTTGAACCCCAGTAGTTTTGACCAGGGCCAGTCTTGAATTGAAACTTCAACTTCCAATTTATATTAGGTGTAGCCATGATGGTAACATCATATTTTCGCAGATGTATATATTGTAGTCAGATCTCGGCCTGTGACTTTGTGGAGAATTTAATTTTAAAATCTCGGAATAACTTCTGGACAAGCATTTACATGAAAGAGCAAGAGCAAAATTGAGCATAGAATTGTGTTTCTGCATCTCCTGTTATTTCGTTTGTTTATAGTCCAACAATACTTGTCTTTGCAGGGCCTACCGCGGATTCTACATTATAAACTGGATTTATCGTTATTTCACTGAGGGGCACCAAAGCAGATGGATCCGTGAGTCCATATCTTCTTTTTATTTGTGCCTCGTATTTTATCGCATAATATATTTTCCTAATGTTTTCTGTTTCTTTCAGCTTGGATTGCTGGTCTGGTCCAAACAGGTCTCTATGCCGATTTCTTCTACTACTATTTCTTAAGGTAAACTGCATGACGTTTTTCCAAAACATGTGTCATTTACACACTTAGTTACTGACAAAATTGTGTCAATCCTTGCAGTTGGAAGAACAACGTGAAGCTCGAGTTGCCCGCCTGAGAATGCTTTGGTCATGTCAGAGAAGGGGCAAGGTTGCATGACCCCGAAGTTCTACCAAAATTAGTCGATACTATTGGCATGAAGAGACATGGTAATTTGGTGGCCAGTTGCATTTGGTAGGCTGAAATCTTTTAACTGTGAGAATTGATGGTCTGTATTGGTTCCCTTGAACGTTTTCAGAAGCTAACAGTTGCTACCGCACAATAGTAGACTAATAGTACCATTTTGTACCCTTGGATGGAGAATCGGCAAATCCATTGTTCATCTTGCTCTGTTGTTTGCGCGCTCAATTGCTCTTGTGCTGTAAACAAACAATGTGATCTCCCAAGGGCTTGTCAGCTTATTATGTAAACCAAAGCACTTTGAACTATGCGTATTGTTTGTCGTCGCTGTCATGAAAATCATTTTATGCTGCATGTGGTCTTGCCAACAACATACTACGGAGTATATGCTAGTACAACGGATCAGAACCTCATTTTATCTGGTTTGGTTGGTGATGCTAGGGAGCTGCTGGGATCGTTAAGATTTGGATAGTTAAGCTCGTTAAGGATAACGAACTAAATTTAAAGATTGGCTCGATTCGTTATATGTCGTGATCAACTCGTTAAACCTCGTTAAGAAGATGTATCAGGGTATTCAGCTAATTACGAAAGCTATCAAGAGACGTTAAGAAGACGTAGCAGAGAGACGTTAAGAAGACGTATCAGTGTATTCAGCTAATTATGCAAGCTATCAAGGAAGTATCCGGAGCAACAAAAATTTCGCCCATAGAGAGAAGAATTTTTGGTTTGCATATTAACTGGGATACATTATAAGGCCAACCATACATATTTGCAGTCTGCTGCGACGATGTTAACGAGCTTAACGAGTAGCTCCTGAAACTTGTTAGATTGATTGTTTAACTCGTTAGTGTTAAGGAGGTAAAATTGCTGCTCAGCTCGGTTCATTAAAAAACGAGTCAAGGTTAAACATGTCAAGCCCTGATTAAGCTTACCGAGATTTGAGTTTTATGTCCAGCCCTTAGACGCAAGTGGTTGTCAACTTCTCATCTCCCGTTGTGTACCCGAAGCCGATGAGCCGATGAGATCGACTGGTACCCGAAGCCGCATGCTGGTCCAGTTTGCATCTACACAAATTGAATAATCGCTGGTTGTTGAGGCGTTCGTCGGTCGCCTGAGACTCCGATCTTGTTTGCAAAAACTCTGCCAGAGTTACTGAGACCTCCAAGTAAACTTTCTTTTCTCGCGTCACGATGACAAACTCAGTGATGTGGCGGCGCTTCCGGCCGCCGGGCCGTTACATCGTCGCGCTGTAGCTGCCGCGAAATTCCTCGACTGGTAAAAGAAAACACGAGCACTCGTCGAGTTCTCCGCTGACGCCGAGCGTTAAATCTCCACACGCAGCTTCGTCCTCTGGTGCCTGCACGACTCCTCCGCACACCAACCCAGCACCCAAAGTCCACAAGCGCCCCGAGGTCGCCGCCGCAGCCCACGATGTGCACGCTGGAGCAGCGTGGCCGGGTCTTCGTGCTCACCCTCACCGGCGACGGCGAGCACCGGCTGGGCCACCCGCTCATCGCCTCGATCCGGTCCGCCCTCGCCTCCGTCGCGGCCCAGGCCGCCGCCAACGGGGCGGGCCCGGGGGCGGCCCTGGTGACCGTCGCCGAGGGCCGCTTCTTCTCCAACGGTCTCGACATCGGGTGGGCGGGCACCTCGCACGCGCGCCTCGGGGAGCTCGTGGACGCGCTCCGCCCCGTCGCCAAGGACCTCCTCGCGCTCCCCATGCCCACCGTCGCCGCCGTCACGGGCCACGCCTCCGCCGGCGGCTTCCTCCTCGCGCTCTGCCACGACTACCGCGTCATGCGCGCCGACCGCGGCGTGCTCTACATGAGCGAGGTCGACATCGGCCTGCCCCTCCCGCCCTACTTCATGGCCCTGCTCCGCGCCAAGATCACCGCCGCGCACGCGCTCCGCGACGTCGTGCTCCGCGGGAGGAAGCTCAGGGCGCCCGAGGCCAAGGAGATGGGCATCGTCGACGTCGTCTGCCCCGGCGGGCCCGAGACCGCTGCCGAGGCGCTCAGGCTCGCCGAGGAGCTCGCCGCCAGGAAGTGGGACGGCGCCGTGTACGCCTCCATCAGGGTATCCATGTTCCCTGACGCGTGCAGGTCCGTGGGGATTGTAGAGGAGAGCGACGAGGAGAAGGCCAGGAACTTTGCTTCCAAACTCTGAAGACACGAGCGGGTCAGTCTCTGCAGCTTTGCATCCCCAGTCTCTGATGTGTCTGCCATGATGTTTGCTGAATTTACTGCGTGAAGAAGGGACGTTGATATTCTCGTGATTGTGCTGTTTGGTGACAAAACTTACAGTTTGCCTCCTGCTTACAGTTTGCTGAAACCAATTATAAGTACCAATACTCCTGTAGTTACGATAGTAGCTGAAGGATCTACATAGTTTGAGCTGCAGCTGTAGTGCGTGAGACTAGCTTGAATCTAATTGAGATCATCACTAGTCAAGCTCAGATGATGTCGATAATCTATCTGATTTGAATGAACCAACAGTACATTCGATAAACTGGTTTAACATGTGAACACAAAATACAGCTAGAGGATTCATTCAAAGTGTCATTTCAAAACACAAATGAAGGCGGCACTACATGTCATTTTCCACCTGTGAACAAGGCGTCAGTACCCAAGCTATTGATGTGTACTATACTCTGTAAAGCATTATAAATTTCGTGATTCGGGTGCTTGGAGATTTATTTGTCAAGTTGAGGGCTTTGGTTCACTATGTTGTCCTCGTGCAGTTATCTGTTCTGCCGAGACACATTCATCTTGTTGGATGTTTCAGTGTTCCTCCGTATAAGGGGGGCAATGGAATTTTCCATGTGTAGTTGATCATTGCTTTTACTTTGAGTTTATGTCGACAAGGTTCTTGAATAATTTTGAGAACTATATTAGCTGAACGTTAGTTTATTCATCACAATTACGTAACTGACATTTGTTGGTCTCTCCAATTAGTTTGTGTATGTACGTGTTTTGTCTTCTTCGCAAATAAAAAAGTATGTGTTTGTCTATGATAACCTAAATAGGTAATAGTTTAGCTATGAGCCTATGGATACATGGTTGTGCTTAATTAAGGATGAAACATCTGACCTACTGACATTTGGGGTGTTTGGCCACAAGACTAATCCAAAGCAACTTCATGCTAAGAAACAAAAGAACAAGCAGTTTAGTCCTCTTTGTATGCATTGAACTGATTCGATGGATTCCATAAAGACAAGCAAATGGTAGAGCTGTAAATTTGCATCCAATATTTATTCAAGCTTCTGAACCAACCTACTTTTTTTCTGCAGGGTTTCTATGGATCGTGGATCCTCTCATCGTATTTCACATGTGTACATTGAACAGCCACTGATGTATGAAGCACAGTATATACATCTGCAGACATTGTAATTTTCTTGTTCCGGAAGTGTGAAATAACAACATGCTTGTGCGTGCGTAACTGTTGGACTGATTATCTTGTTACTGCTGCAGTGAGATATCCATTTACAAAACTGACATATGATGTGCGTCAATGCAATTTTGTTCTTAAGATATATTGCCTATTGGAACAATAAGAGAATGCTTGCTAGGCAGATAACTTAAGCGACCTTCCACATCCAAATTGAAATGTTGCAATCTCAGAATAGATCAACAAACACAGTTTCTCTAAGAAAAATCAACAAGTATTTCAATATGTTGCAGTCTTAGGATAGATCAACAAACAAATAGTTTCTCTAAAACAAATTAACATGTATTTCAACAAGAGGAAAACCACAGTTAGATAGCCTGCTGGATTTGTCTTATGGAATGACCTGTTCTGTAAGAGGAATATAGGCCAAATCTCAAGGAGGGGAGAGGTTCAAGCTCACATTTAATAATATTTTTGACCGAAGAGAAACTTTGGCAATCTTAGGAATCTAACTTGGTTGAATTGTTTTCCCAATGTCTCTCATCCTGAGGTGCTGTCACATTCTCCAATTTCTCTTTCACTCAAATATGTTGAACTTGGGTGAAAGGGATGCAAAATGCAACACAAGACGAGAAAATAATATGAAGCTTCGTTGCTAGCTTCACTTCATGGGCCACTCATTTCATTGTATCCTTCAGAGGTATATGTCGGGAGAGAAAATGCACACAATGCATGACAAGTAAAGTGGCTCTACTCAATGCATAATTTGTTTCTTCAGTATATATATACCTTAATTGTTCTGATACAGAGAGTAAAGAGAAGTAGCTTTGGTGGAAAGATAGGTTGATAGATACTCCAAAGTGGCTTGGGCAATATGAAATTTTACAATATAGGTTTGCAGCTTTGCATCCCCAATCTTCGATATATCGGCCAAGGTGCTTGTTGAATTGACTAAATAAGGGCCATTGGTATTCTACAGTACAATTTAGGATAAAACATCACATATTTGATTTCTGCTGGTTTGGGGTATTGTGCTATTGGGCTAAAGCAATAGGACAATATATACATCTGCATACATTGTAATTTTGTTGTTTTGGAAGTGTGAAATAACAACATGCTTGTGTGTGTGACTGTTGGACTGATTATCTTGTTGTTGCTGCAATGAAATACTCATTTACAAAATTCGCATATGACGTTAGTCAATGCACATTTGGTTCTTACGATATTGCCTATTGGAACCATAAGAGCATGTCTGATTGGAGGATAAATTAAGCAACGTACCTCATCCAATTGAAATGTTGCAATCCCAAAAGGAAAAGACGTAGGTGACCACGGATTTACCTAAACTTGCACCTTTTTACAAGTATCTCCTTTTCATTTATCTCAGGAGTAAAATGATGTAATCTTCAAATTTTGTAGGCGAATGATACAGTAGAACGTGGATTCGAAAAAAAATGAAATGAAATTATTTTTTGTAATTTAAGTATGTAAAAGAATTATTCCAACAAATATCATTCTGTATATTTACATGATATCAATAAAATATGAACTATTTTCTCCCCACTTTAGTTCTAAAGTTTCAGTGACCTGCAAAGTATTTTGGCTATACACAAGCACAAAGTATGCAAAAATAATTAAAATCTATATAAATACATGTATTTGACTACAAAAAATTCAAATTGACTACACGGTGTCAAAGTTTTGGCTCCGCCACTGCATTCCATCACCAGTTAAAATTATTAGTGAGAGCCTACACCGCGGGGTGAAGCACACGCTACTTACAACTTTGTGGCATGTTAATGGAGAGCTACAGTGGATGTTCCTGGGCAGGTCGAATCAAATTTCCTGACGCCTATCCCTATGACATGGTCATGCCGGGATAGCAATGCCAGATGGGTTTTCTCACTGGAAAATATGAATCCCGCATGAGTAGAAAAGAAACAGCAAAAGTGCAAACTTTGTTATCTTCACGACATGGGTGTGTCTACCTCACCTCCAGACCTCCTGGTATATGTAGAGACGAAAAACATATGATGGCTAGACTAGTAGGTGTCGCCATTAATTTTCTACCCTTCATGCCTTTTTTTCTTCCATTTTGTCGTTCCTCCCATTCGCTTAGTCTCAAATCCGTACAACAACCTCAGGCCCATAACAAAGAACGAGACCATGCACTCTATCCTTTTGCCCCGCTTCCCTTAGGTCGCCACTGCATCTTCTTGCTCTATGCAAGACGTCTACTCGAGCAGGGCAATGACTAGCTCGGCTCTGCCTGTTCGGTGAAGCAAGGGGTCGGGGAATGATGGTGCACCCCGAACAAGCGCTATTGGGGCCGTCTGGGCGAACTGCCGCGTACTGGGGACGCCTCTTCCAACTCACGGCCTCGATAACGATTTTTTTCAACTTCAAATTCGATGATTTTCATTCGAACTTTAGGAAAAAAATTACATATTACCCTAAATCTAAATCTGCCGCAACCGGAACGCCTCCAAGTTATCCTTCTTGATGAACCCGCTGAGTTGCGCCGCCGTCCTGGTCTCATGTGCCGCTGGGCCCTGCCTCGCTGTTGTCATGGGTGAGGTCGACGAACGGCGCGTCTGGACGTGGTCCCTCAAAGACCATGCTAGGGCATCCCCTCTGGCAGCGTCGGGGCGTCGTTCATCGACTCCTCTAGCACGTGGTTCAACCCGAGGGAGTCATCAGGGTCAATGTCCGGGTCTCACATCGCCTCTTGCAGACGGAGCATCCGGGAAAGCTCTTTTTTCACTGGCTCCGTCTTCACCATCTTCGCCAGCGGAGGAGGTGCGCGCTCGCGGATGACGAGACCGCTCGTGCAAACTCTCGGCGGTCTTGTCACAGCCCAAATTTTGGCAAGCCCTTCTTAACAATTTCCTAAGTATCAAAAAATTGGAACCAACAAAAACTTTTAATAAAATGGATTGTTTTGCTTGATGTGGTGTTTTGTTTCTTGTTTAAATAGATGATCTTGTTAACTAGTGCTTAAGTATGACTTGTTTGTTTGCTTGATGAGTAAGACTAATCAAAATGCAACCCAAAACATCAACCACAAAACCTCTCCAAAAATTGAAATCCTAGCCAGAACCCTCTCCAACACTTTTCTAGGATACTGTTTTGGGCCCTTAATTAAAGGACTTGTGATGTTCCTTAATTTTGGTAATTGTCATGGTATTGTAATATTGTGTTTATACTTGACAGTAAAACCAAGATATTTCATGTTGGGATTGTCTAAGATCATGAGATCATGCTCTCAACTTGCTATTCTTGTTTTCCATCCATGTTTGTGGTGAGTACTGATTTATAAAATCATCTCACTCAATTTGGACATTCCTAGACCTTGTTTGCATCTGTTGAACATAGCTACTTGTTAACAGAAATTTAGGACTTAGAAATTTCACCAAGTCCTGAGTCTGAATTTTTCTGAAACTATTGTTTCGGTTAAATTCAAATTGTGGTTTGATTTCGAATCAAATCTCACTCAAACACTCACCTAACACTACCTCTCACCTACCCTGTCCACACTAGTGCAATGTATGCACTTGTGGCGAGAAATCGTGGCCAAACACGGTCGTGTCGACCACGGTGTCCACCCGCACACTACACACACGAAAACACACACACACCCGTGCTAATACACGTTCATCGTGTCCACAGGCACCACACAGTCACCAGCAACTCACCCCTAAAACCTGGGCACGCGAGGAGGAAGAAATCGGCATCAAATCCGCCGTGGCCAACCCGAGCGAGGGGCAGGGCATCATTGCCTCGACACCGCCTCTCCCTGCCTCGTTCCCACCCCAGCTCGTCTTCACTCCTCACTGCCGCGCTGCTGGACACGCTCCCGCCTCGATACCGACCTCGCTGGCCAACGAGCGGCCGTGGTTGCCACTCTCGGTCCGCACCGCCGCTCTGCCCGTTGCAAAACCAGGATAAAATCCCATGCCCGAGCTCTCCCCTTGCCATTCCACTCATTCACACCCACCACTCCATCTCCACCCACTGCACTGCTCTCACGAGCTCTCGAGATGCCGTCCATGGCGTGAACCCGCCGTGAACTTGCTGGAAAGGTTGCCGGTGTTCTACCCAGTCGTTCTTCGCCATTCTTGCACTGGCGTGTAGCCCTGCTTCTGGAGCATCTCGCTGACGCCACCCTTTTCTCTCTTTCCCTCTCAGATCAACGCACCCGTGATGAGTCCGTGTCGGAAACACTCGAGTACGCCGACGCTGAGAGCTGCCGTTCGAGTTCTGCGTCAAGCCAAGCACTGCCCCAACCCTCTGCTACACCTACGTCGCCAAGTCACAGCCACTCGACGCCCCTAGGTGAGCAAATCCTGCTCGACGCCATTGTAGTACCTCTGCCTCCGTTTTGTGCATCGCGAGGAAGGCGATGAACCACAGCCGTCCATTGCCAGATCAACGGTTCCCATTGAATCCCGTGTTCCCGCGCGCGCACTGCCGTGTGGGATGGAACTGGGAATTGGGCCGGGCTGCACAGTAGATCTGGCCCAGTTCCTGTCTTTTTCAAATAAGTTTATTCTTTTCTGTGTGTAGATGTTTCAGATCTGTTAGTTTAAATCGAAATAAAATAGTTAAACATGAAATTTGCCCCAACCAAACATCACAGCAGTAAAGCAACAAGTTTAGAACCATGTCCAACTTGCAGATCTGGAAAATATTAATTTTTTTAAGCATGATAATTACTGTGCTGCCACTGGTCTAAATCAAAGAACTAATTTTAACTTGAGTTTTATGAGTCAAAAAATGATGAATACAATTGTTTTGGATAGCCTATGGCAGTAGCTGTCAGTAGAATTTTATATCTTGTGTTTTTGATGCTTAGAATTAAAATGGCATGTGTCTGTAGTTTAGGCAAGTAGGGTATTAAAGCATTTATTTAATTTTTGAGGATTAAATTTTGGACCAAATCCAATTCCATTAGTTTCTAATACACTTGGGGAACTCAAATATAGCTTTGCATAAAAATTGGACCACCAGAACAGCCTAGTCTTAATAATCACTAAAAGTAGTGTTTCTGTCTACTAAAAGTATTAAGATAATTTAAATGTCTCTTAGTAAGAAATGGTTAGTTTTGTTTGTAAGATGTTTTGGTACTGTAGCTCACTAAATAATGTTACTTTTAATATGTTAGTACTGTTAGTGCTTAAGTAAAGCTAAAATGGAGTTAAAGGTGAAATGTTAATTGAAGCTTAAGTAGAGAAAAGCTTGTTTAATCATGCTTGTGTGTTTAAACAATTAAATAAGGAATTAAAGTAACCATCAGTAATCAAATTGCTTAGCTACTGATTGTGTAAAGTATATTAGTGTTGCTTGCCTTGTTTGCTAGTTGTGTGATGTGTTGGAATGCTTGTCCTGTTGTATGTTGATTGTGTCCTTTTATCATTGCGACGCTAGAAACTCGCGAGGAGGGATTATCTGCTGAGGATTATTGTGGGGATTTTGTTGATTATCAGCAGCAGGAGCAATCCACTGATCAAGGCAAGCCATCTCAAAAGCTTGCAACTACCACCTATTTTGTTTTACTTGCAGTTATACATTTTTTTACCATGCATTATATAGTATCTAGTATTATCCCAGACCGTAGTAAAACTATAGGACCAACCCAACCACCACTCTACTAGTATATCAGAAAAGAGAAATTTTAGGATGGGCAAACTTTGTGTTGTTTTTGGAAAAACAAGAGTTGTGTTGGAGGTATCATTGGGAAGGCGGATCCTTGCCCAAGTGATAGCCGGGAAGTGAAAGAATTGGGTAAAAGTGTTTTTCTAAAAACAACACATAACCTAGTCTTCGCTGGACAGCCTTACCGTACAGCCACATTACCCAAAATGGGCACGGGGCTTAGCCGAAGCTTGTTTGTGTTAGTGTGAGATATTTTCCTCAAATGCTATGAGGGATACGTCCCTTGAACCAAAATGTCGCCAGGAGTGGGGTAACGGGACATACAGAGTGTAGTGTTGTTACTTAGTAACATCTGGCTACCGGTTGCAAGCTTTTGGGCCTCCTGTCATGGTGGTGTGATGTTGAGGGTAACCGGAATGTTACGGCTAACACGCTCGGTGCCGGGGAGGGCAAAACCCAATTGAAGAGGTAGACTCATACTAGCATCGACATAGTGGAAGTTAGGATTGGTCGTCTGATGAGTGCATGCTGTCTTGGACAGTTCGTGATTAAATCACGGCGGATGTACCGGATCTTGTGGTGAAAGTATACACACTCTGCAGAGTCAAAACTATTCGAATAGCCGCGTCCTCGGTCATGGATAGTTGAAAGGCCATGTAGCTAGCATTGTGTCGATGATTTCTAAAAATGGTGTTGTGTTGGAAAGAAAGTAAGTACTTGGGAAGTACTGGATGAAAGGGAATGATGGTACCTTTGAGGTACGGTGTTGATAATGGAAAACTCCAAGGAACCTTAGTTCCAAGAAGTTTTGCAAAGAAAACCTAGGATAAAAGGCTTTTTCCTAAAAACCTCGAAGATACTTGTTATCTAAGAGAGATAAATTATCTTATCTTTTGAAGTATCTTTTTCAACAAAGATATAGAGATGTCATGTTATCATGGTGTACTTTCCGTTCACCGTGAGTAGTAAACCCTAAATACAGCTTGCCTACCACAGCCATAAAAGCATACTTGCATTTCTAGCTAGTTTTTGGATAGAGCTTGCTGAGTACATTCAAACGTACTCATATGGATTCGCCCATGGTTATTGTCCTAGCCAGACCTCTACTACGAGGAACCCCAGGAGGAGATTCAGGAGGAGGAGGGCTTCGTTGACGACTACGCGAACTAGGACGTCTCCCGGTCAGCAGCCTGTAGGTGTTAAGGCGTGACTATGGGCTTTGCCGTGTTTTGTTAAGATTTCCGTTGTGTTAGCTATTCCTGCCCTGCGTGGCAGCTATGTGAACTTGGTCATGTGACCATTTGTTGTAAGACTATTTGAATTCGTGTACTGGATGATGTAATTCTGCAATGCCAACTCGAGTATGTTGTTCACGACTACTGATCATGGGATCGTGAATGTATGCATGTTGTTGTTCCTGAACAGCTAGTCTGGGGGGCCCACAGGTCTGTTCGCCTCGTCCTTGGGCATGCGCGCTGCCGATAGGGAGGAGGAGGAAGACGATTGGATCCTCCTCGGTCCCATCGGCTTGCCAGGGCCCTGAACGTCGACAAGGGGTGATCATGCGCTCACCGTGGTTGGCGACGTACGCCATCACTGTGGGGAGTGTGCGCCCAGGCTCGTCCAGAACAGATCACGCCCTGCGACAAGTGAGGATTGTTAGTTTTGATCAGGTTCAGTGCCTATCGGGTGCAAGCGAAGGCAAGGAAAGATAAAGTGAGATTCTTACGTTGCTTATTGTAGTTTAGCTTGTTTTCCTGCATCTTTAAGATCATTTGGTTGAACTTTGAGTTTGTATCAATAGCTGGCAACCCAGACGTGATATTGTAAGACTTGAAACTGCTAATCGGTTGATAGCTTCGTTAATTCGAAGTTGGGCTCAGTTCGAGCCTTCTGTCTAAAGGCGATGGGGGTGGGGTACCGGTGAGAGTCGGTGGTGGTGCCATCTCGGGAAGGAGACAACCTCCAAATTCTTTTTCACTTTTTAAATATTTTTATTTTCTTAATTGGGTGTCAATTCGTTCGTTACATTTTTTGCAAAAATAACTTTTTCTAAAACGGTGGATTTCTGTCCCAAAATTGTAGAGTGGTGCCTGCCAATTGAAAATTTTGGCCTTCCAAATAGTGCTTTTATACTAATTCGAGCTGAATTGCCCCATGTGCATCAACTGATGCAGAGGCTGGGACTGCCTCTTTTCGAAAAAAGAATTGCCCCATGTGCATTGTTTTCAAAAACCGACTCTCGATTATTTTTTAGATGAGTATCAAGGTTATTTTCGCATTTCTGTTGAACTAGCCCTAGTCTTTTCTGCTTCAGGAGAAAATATTTGGTTTTTTTTGTTTGAGGGAAACCTGCCAAGCTTTATTGAATAATCATCATAGGTACAGTATCAACATCGTGAGGAATCCCCAGTCAAACATGACGGCCTATCCCCAGCGATGAAGCAAACTTGGCGAGGTTATGAGCTTCGAAGTTATGCGACCTAGGTTCAAAAGTAAAATTACAACTTTGAAAAGCTAATTTCCTATCAACTATCTCCTTAACTATTGAGCTGTATCTTCCCAACGTTCCTGACTTGATATCATCGACTACAACCTTGCAGTCTGACGCCACATGAATTTTCCCAAGATTGAGATCATCTGCCAAGCATAGAGAATCTCGACAAGCCAACGATTCAAGGATACCCGGATCAACAATCTTTAAACACCATAGCGGACGCACCCAAGTAATTACCCAGCTCATCTCTACACACCGCACTAGCTGTTGACCGCGTACCAGTGCTCCTGAATGCACCATCAACATTAATTTTAGCACAGCCAGGATGTGGCGGCAACCATCTGCTTACACTTCTTGCGTTGGAGCTCGATGGAGGTACATCCCTTGTCTGACGTGATGGAACACCAGCACTCGAACTCAAACTGTGTAGCTCCTCGATGTATGATTGTATGAACAAGTGCGTGGATAAAGAGCTCTGATATTTGGTGGTCTGACGCGGGGGGCACCAGCGGCCCATCCAAACTTCGCAAAGATAGGCCGAACAAGGTATCTTCGCATGCATCCCATAGGCCTATCAGCCCTCACGGCTCACGACGGTTCTGCTATATTGCTATGCTCCGCCTCCCGCCTAAGTTCTTGATCTGTCAACGAACACGACCTGTTCGACGCCTCTCTGTGTATCGCGAGGTATCGTTCATCCGCAGCTAAAATATATGACTCCACCTCGCTACCACGCACAGCCGCCTCTACCAGGCCCTCCCACATAGATTTCACAATCCATCAGATTGGACATAAACTCTCCGTTTGTAGTTTCAAGCATCTCTCAAGATTGAATTGTTTTCCCGACGCTCGTTCCCAAGGTATTTCTCACATTCCCGAATTTCTCTTTCACTCAATTCAAATATGTGAAACTTGGATGAAAGGGATACAAAATCAGACATAAGACTACAGAATATTATGCAACCTAGTTTGCTGGTTTCGCTACATGGGCCACTCATTGCATGGTAGCCTTCCTCTCACGTATATGTAGGGACGAGAAATGCACAATGTGTTAGACAAGTAGGTTTGGCGTAACTCATTGCATGACAGTTAATGAACAGATATTCGCCTTAATGGTCCTGATATTGTGAGTAAAGAGAAAACGTTTTGATCGATAACAATGTGATACATGGCACTGAAAATACATGTAATGAATTCCCAGGTATAATCTAGTAACGCTATCCACGTACATCTCTCACAAGTAGCATAACTCAAATCATGTACAATTCTACATTTTGTAAACCGAAAGGTCTTAGGAGTAAGTGTTGGCCAAATGCTAAACACAGAGAAGAAAAATGGATCAGGCTCATTAGAATCTATAAGGATATGTAATTTATTACCTTAGAAAATGTTACGCCAACACTTGCAAAACAATCCGAGAATTCCCTCTTTTGCTACACTATGTACCAAATGAATGTGCACAAGGAAGTTGGGCGGCTTTTAAAGGTGTCGAAGTTGGTCTTTGAAGGCCAATAGCAAAACAAGGAGACGCTTATTGCAAAAGATGGATGGAGAACTTTGAGATCAGACAACTCGGTTAAGTAAATCTTGTAAACACATGTAAATACAAAGAGAGGTCGAGATGAATTCGGTCATGCATTTTACTCTCGGCATTCACACAATGTACACTCTAATTCTGCGACAAAACCACTCATTCGTGGTAAGGCAAGAGAAGCCATTGAAAAGCTACTAAACATAGTAAAAAAATGGGCGAATAGCTCAGGTACTACGTTTTTTCAGGGAATTGGCTGCGATGCGACATAGTTGGAGATAATAGCTAGGGTACGACGCGTGAGAGCAGCAAAATAGCCACGACCCACCCATTGTGATGAAACGGCCGTGTCACTTACTTGTGCTAGTTAAGGAGGGTTTAGCGGACGTGGGACCCACTAACTTGTACCCGGTCAACTCAACCGGTTCGAGCGACCGCACAGACCGACCTTGCCCTAGCGCGCCATCTGAACCCCGACAGTGCGCGCTGCTCCCTCTCCGGCGGCGGAGCTATCCACTCCTGGCGTCGAATTCGTTGTCGCCGGCATCTGGGGTGAGTCAAATCGAACCCGCGTGGCCTTCCCTTCGTAATTCTGCCCCAAATCTAACACATTCCCTGCCGTTTTTGCTCGCGGCCAGGCGTATTGGAGGCGGGGGAAGCAGCCCGGAAGAAGGAGGTAGATGGCGAGCTCCGCGGAGCCGGCAGAGTCAAATTCGAGGTAATCCATCACTCTCGTGCTCATTCCGCTTTCGATTTGAGCTCGTTCACTTCCAAGTCATCAAATTCTACTGTCGTCACATTCCCGCGTCGTTGTCAAAACAGGGGAGATGCCCGAAAAAGTTTCGAATTGGGTGTCAAATTTATGCTATCTCAGGCGAAGCTAGCTGATGGTAGCGTGAGGACCATAGATCACGACACATTAGTTAGTTTGGAGCTTTCATTTTACGACATCGATCCACAAGAACTAGTGAACCAAGAAGAGAAAGCGGTGAGAGATATTGTGGAGAAAATAGGGGAGAGTATTCCTTGGGGTCCAGAGCAAGAAGTGGCATTGCTACGGTACGAAGATTGGAAGGGAGAGTATGTGAGAATGGAGGATGGCGAAGCCGTTGTTGATGAAATCGATAAACAAGAGGGCTTTGAAAAGAAACGTGCTACACTTCTTGCCGAGCTGGTTGATCTGAAATCAGATTCAAGAGTAGGATATGTGGCATCAAAGTTGGCTATGCAGATTGCAGATGATGAGTGGGCTGCAGCTAGACAGATAATGCCCATTGTAACCGAATTGACAGTGTTAGCAGATGATGCACAAGACCCAGCCCGTGATGGTGCTGCTAATGGGGTGGCTGGTACGGGCCCGGCTGTTGTTGACTGGAATTCAGTAGAACTGCAAGAGCTTACTGATTTGGTCATTGCACCCTTGGATGACACTGAGATGGCAGACCTTTTTGGAATTCCAGTCGATGATAAAGACAAGGAGAAGAAGAAGAGGGATGCGGCTAATGCGGCTGCTGGTTCTGGAGTTGTGGATGCAGAGTTGATGAAGGAAGCTGCTGATGATGTAGATGATGAAAATGATGATGAGATGATAAATGTATATGACAAAGATAACCCTGTAATTGCAGTAGGAAAGTATTTTCCAACCATGGCTGAGTTTAGGATGTGTTACAGGACTTATGCAGTGAAGAAGCAGTTTGACAGCAAGACTCTGTGGACAGATACAAAGAAATTTTATGCGAAGTGCAAAGGCTTTGATGGCAGTGCCCAACCTTGCAAGTGGTACATTTCTGCTAGACGCCAACCTGATGGCAGTACAATCAGAATTAATCAAATCCCCAATGAACATACTTGTATTACTAGTTCACAGACTCCCTCAACCATGACATCACAGGCCTGGGTTGCACAAAAGATCACTCCTATTTTAGCCAAAACACCAAACACTACTGCAAAGAGACTGAAATTAGACATGGAAGCCCAGTACCCTATTAAGCTGAAATATACCACAGTGTGGAAGGCAAAACAGAAGGCAATGAAAGAACTATATGGTGATTGGGCAAATACCTTCAGGATGCTGTATAGTTTCAAGGCAGAGGTGGAGAAGAGGTCACCTGGCAGTATTGTGGAGATAGATACCGAGGTTGCACCTGATGGCAAGGTATTTTTCTCCAAATTTTTTATGGCTTTGAAGCCTTGCACCGATGGCTTCAAAGCAGGGTGTCGGCCATATTTGAGCATAGACTCATCTTTTTTGACTGGAAAGTGGAATGGTCAATTGGCAGCATGCAATGCTCTAGATGGACACAACTGGATGTTTCCTGTTGCTATTGGCCTGTTTCAATCAGAGACAGAGATTTCATGGACATGGTTCATGATGCAGTTGAAAAGATCCATTGGGACAGTGACACCTTTGGCTATACACACTGATGCTTGTAAAGGGCTAGAAAATGCTGTCAAGGCCGTATTTCCACATGCTGAGCAGAGGGAGTGCTTCGGGCATATGTGGATGAATGTGATCAAGAAACATAGAGGAGAAGATTTTGGGCGACTGTGGCCAGCAGCAAGATCTTACTCGAAACAGACACATGCTTATCACCTTGCGAAGGTTATTGCAGCAGATCCTGAGTTTCAGCACTGGCTGGAAGCATACCATTCTCTTTTGTGGTATAGGTCAGGATTTAATACAGACATCAAGTGTGATCATATCAACAACAATCTAGCAGAAAGTTTTAACAACAAGGTGAAAGAGTTAAAAGACTTGCCTGTGCATGACATGGTTGACCAAATCAGGATCATGATCATGCGGATGTGGGAATTGAGAAGAAGAATAGGTGATGCTTTGCAAGGGGATAAGCTTCCAGCAGTGGTACAGCAGGTGGTTAACAGGAGCAGAAATCTTACACATTTGGCAGTTGATAATTCTTCATTGTGGGGAGCTGAAGTGAGAGATACCAAGACTAGAAGAAGGCATGTGGTTGACACTGAACTGCATGAATGCACTTGCCTCGAGTGGCAACATACTGGAAAACCATGTGAGCATGCCATACTCTTCTTGGTGGAAAACCGAGGGTAAACATGCACCCTTATCTGCATGAGTATTATTCAGTAGCAAGATTCAAGGCTGCGTATGCAGCTCCAATACCAGCACTTACAGATCAGTCGCAGTGGCCTGAAGTGCCTTTTGATTTTGATATGTGTCCCCCCTTGCCAAAAGAAAGGCTGGCAGGCCTAAAATGAGCAGATTCAAGGCCTGGTTTGAGAAAGGAGGCTGTAGTAAGAGGGCAAAAAAAGATGACAAACCAAAACGGCCTCAGAAAGGTACCAAAAATAGATGCAAGGAGTGTCAGGTACTTGGTCACCGAGCTGGATCATCCAAATGTCGGTACCCTCGTCCACAACAACCAAAGTAAGTTGAAGTATTTGATCATTTATTTAAATTCAACTGCAATTCTACTCTGTTTTCATACTCTGTTTTATTTTTTCAGAGCAAAGGCTGGAAGTGAGCCCATTGTTGTTGACAATCTCTGGGCAACAAAAAGGGCAAGACAAAATGGCCGAAGACAGATAAGTGTGCCATCTGAATCAGTTCTGAATGATGTGGTGCCATCTAATTCAGTTTTGGATGATGTGGTGCAAACTGATTCAGTTTTGGATGATGTGGTGCCATCTGATGCAGTTCTTGATGCCGCGGTGCAAAATGAAGCTGACGCTGAAGCTGTTCCAGAACTGAATCTGTCATCTGAAGAGGTGTCATCTGAAGACGAAGAACGACTTATGTGGCCTCGGCCTCGTATGACTGACTCGAAGAAAACCAAGAGCATGAGGGTTTTGTCTGGTGTGCCGACACAATCTGGTGGTACGAACAAGAGAAAATCGAGATCGTGAAATTTGAGATGAAACTTGAGCCGTGAAATTTGTGTAATAATTTGAATTTGATTTTGAATTTGGTTTTGAATTTGAACCAAATTAAAAATTGTGTGAAATATTTCTCACAATTTGAACCAACCCTGATTTCTCAGTTGTTATGCTCGTTTTGTGAACAATCCTTCCCTTTTGCTAGGGTAAACATCTCCAACAAGTAAGCGGTTCTCCAAAATGAGCTACAAAAAAACCCCAAAGGTAGCCCAAACAGTCCCATTTCTAATCTGGTCATTTTTTCGACCATCTCCAAATGATCTCAAACTCTAGGGTTAACATCTATTGCACTAATATAGTGCCCTAGACCAATATGGAGTCATTTATCAAAACATAGAACCACTTCTCTTCACACATAAGAGTTCATAGTTTGAGATGTGAGATTTCACACCATATTGAAGCATTTCTTGTTTAATTATATCTAGACCTTGTCTATCAGTTGGAGTTGTTAGTACATGACAAAATAAGAACATGTGCACTGGATTTTCATTTTTTTGATGTTTTATGATTATTTCAAATTCGGTCAAACCCAATTTGACCAACATTTGAACATGTTTTAAACACCAAAATGAAAAACCAAGCCTGGATCCTTCTTCGTCAATCCAAAATGAAGCTTTGGTGAGTTTTTTGTAAATTTCATGTTGCAAATCCCAAACCACCTCTCTTCACACATAAGAGTTCATAGTTTGAGATGTGAGATTTCACACCATATTGAAGCATTTCTTGTTTAATTATATCTAGACCTTGTCTATCAGTTGGAGTTGTTAGTACATGACAAAATAAGAACATGTGCACTGGATTTTCATTTTTTTGATGTTTTATGATTATTTTATGATTATTTCAAATTCGGTCAAACCCAATTTTGACCAACATTTGAACATGTTTTAAACACCAAAATGAAAAACCAAGCCTGGATCCTTCTTAGTCAATCCAAAATGAAGCTTTGGTGAGTTTTTTGTAAATTTCATGTTGCAAATCCCAAACCACCTCTCTTCACACATAAGAGTTCATAGTTTGACATGTGAGATTTCACACCATATTGAAGCATTTCTTGTTTAATTATATCTAGACCTTGTCTATCAGTTGGAGTTGTTAGTACATGACAAAATAAGAACATGTGCACTGGATTTTCATTTTTTTGATGTTTTATGATTATTTTATGATTATTTCAAATTCGGTCAAACCCAAGTTTGACCAACATTTGAACATGTATTAAACACCAAAATGAAAAACCAAGCCTGGATCCTTCTTAGTCAATCCAAAATGAAGCTTTGGTGAGTTTTTTGTAAATTTCATGTTGCAAATCCCAAACCACCTCTCTTCACACATTAGAGTTCATAGTTTGACATGTGAGATTTCACACCATATTGAAGCATTTCTTGTTTAATTATATCTAGACCTTGTCTATCAGTTGGAGTTGTTGGTACATGACAAAATAAGAACATGTGCACTGGATTTTCATCTTTTTGATGTTTTATGATTATTTTATGATTATTTCAAATTGGTCAAACCCAAGTTTGACCAACATTTGAACATGTTTTAAACACCAAAATGAAAAACCAAGCCTGGATCCTTCTTAGTCAATCCAAAATGAAGCTTTGGTGAGTTTTTTGTAAATTTCATGTTGCAAATCCCAAACCACCTCTCTTCACACATTAGAGTTCATAGTTTGACATGTGAGATTTCACACCATATTGAAGCATTTCTTGTTTAATATGTATCTAGACCTTGTCTATCAGTTGGATCTGTTAGTACATGACAAAATAAGACCATGTGCACTGGTTTTTCATTTTTTTTTATGTTTTTTTGAATATTTTATGATTATTTCAAATTTGGCCTATTTCACACCATATTGAATCATTTCTTGTTTAATATGTATCTAGACCTTGTTTATCAGTTGGAGCTGTTAGTACATGACAAAATAAGACCATGTGCACTGGATTTTCATTTTTTTGATGTTTTTTGAATATTTTATGATTATTTCAAATTCGGATGCAACGTCGACCGTTCATCCGTGTGATCGCTACCTTGCTGCACTGTGGCCGTGCGATCTGGCCCTGAGCTAACACACGATCCGTGGGATGGCTGGTTCTGCTACCTGATTGGCTGAGAAGCGGTGCACTCGTCGGACCGTTGGATTGAGCGGACCCTCGTAGACGCATGCATGCCATCGAGTGGGCCCCGCTGAGCGATTCGACGGCAGTGCATGCAGACGTCTCATCTGAGCGATTTCGCGCTGCACCCCGCTGCGCTGTACGCCACGTAGTATCAGGCTGCGCGCTTGCAGTGTGCGCGTGCCTCTTCCCAACCATCACATTAAACCGAGTTTTACACTTCACCTCCCCACCATCGCATTAAACAAGATCACTATCCGCTATAAAATAGCACCCAGGTCTTCTCCAAGTCGCATACCGCATCCCATCTTCCTCCAACCATCTTCTCTCAAACAAGCAGCCGCCCCGCCCTAGCAGCCCCAGCAACCATGGCGTACAGCGCCCCGACCTACCGCCTCCCCAACCTCACGCGGGAGCACCGCTCTACCACGCCCAATCTCGTAGAGCATCGCCAGCTGCGCGTGTGGGCCTTCTCGAGGTGGAGGGGCGCAAGGGCTCTAGCGGAGTTCTTCCTCTAGTCCGGCTTCCGCCACCTCCCTCCTGGCGGGCCGCCCATGTACCGGCTCGAGGAGTTCCATGATGGCGGCCTCGTCATCGGCTACTACGTCACCCTCACCAACCTCTTCGACGCACTCCTCCGTCGGAAGGCGTTTTGGTATGGGTGCGAGTACATCGCATTCACGACGTTCAACGTCTTCACGGACTTCACCGACATCTTCCACTACCGGGGCACCATCCACGGCCTCCCCTATGAGGATGACGAGGACGACGAGTGAGCCACCAAGGAGGAGCCAAGGAGGAGCCCAGGAGAAGGTCAAGGAGAAGTGCCCCAAGGAGAACTCAGTGCCCAAGTTTATTTCGGGCTTATTTCCATGTTTATTTATTTCCATCCTAGTTTATTTCTCGTAAGTTGTAAGAGGGCACACGTTATAAGTGTGCTAGTCGTGTAAGAGGGCACACGTTATAAGTGTGCATTTTATTAATCTTATGTCGTTATAAGTGTGCTAGTCTTCAACCCACATTTATTTAAAACTACATTTTTCTACTTATTTTTCATTGGTCGCTGATGTACAAATAAAAAATAACTAGTTAAGGACTGCAATTTTTAATCGTGGAAAATAAAAAAATATAAATTAAATTTATAACACTCACGGTGGTCAAGGAGTACAATCTCATGGTGGTCAAAATCTTTCTTGTTCTAAAAAAGAGCCCGAAACGTAGCCTAAACAACCTCATTTCTAATCCGAGGAATTTTTTAACCTTCTCCAAATGAACTCAAACTTTAGGGTTAACATCTAGTGCACAAATATAGTGTCCGTGACCAATATGGAGTCATTTCATAGAACTATAAAAAAACCACTTCTATGTACACATCCAATTAGACATTTCTTTTAACTTGACACGTCATTTATTGGCCAACAAACAATATTTCATTTAAACCATTGTTTCTGTCCAACAACGGCTTGGCCCAACAACAGTTCCAGCAACGGGCCGAACAACATGAAATTCTTTTTTTCCCTGCACCTATTTTAAGCGAGCACTGACGGCTTGGCCCAACAACGGGCCCATGAACTTGTCGATTTTTCTATTTCGGAAATGGCTAACTGAACCTGTTCGAGGTGTTAACTGATTTCAGAGCTAATTTAGTCGAATCATAACATTGTTCATAAGACAAACAGCTCCTAAATCGAAATCCCCAACTCCTAAATCGAAATTTCTAATTCGAACGACAAAGATACACCAAATAAATGGCAATGATACACACATAAAATGCTCCGGCCATCATGTTTGACTGCTTCTTCATTCCACAAGCTGGCTCAACTGCTTCTTCAACTGCTTGTTCAATTTCTGCAACTCCCTATTCACCAAAACATCCTCCTCCAATGGAGGAGGGCCCAATGGAGGACGATCGGCTCTGTATGAGATCTCCTCCTCCACAGCAGACGAGATGGCAGCCTCCTGGATTGGGGGCCCCTGAATTGGGGGCAGCAATTCAACTTGAAGCCCTCGATCCCGAATATACTTGTCCATCCACACAAAATAGCCGCATTCCGCCAAATCCTGAAAAGGGGAACGAAAACACTAATTTCCAAATCCATAGTGCAAAATCAAATTCAGGCCAAATCGAGACAAATCAGGACAAACCCTACATTTCCATCCTTCCCACGATGCGGGGCGCTCTCGCATTTGACAAATTCCCGACCGACATTGCCCCTCGTCGAGCGCACACATATCAAGCGCTTAAGTGGATCTAGGCGAGGGCAGTCCGGGCATGTAGTCATCGGGACTTCTCCATAACGCGGCAATGACTTCTGGGAGCCAGAAGCGGAGCTCGACATCCTTCGCCGCCGCCGCCGTGGACCGTTGCCGGAGAAGAGGAAGAAGAAGGTGCGCGGAAGAACAGAGGAAGAGAGGCAACGGTAATGTCGGGGGCAGGGCAGGACCACGGGAGCGGGGCTCACTCTGCCTCTTTATAAATGGATAAGGTTGACGTGGATAAGTGGTGGGTCCATGTCTCAGTTGGCCCACAGTGGGTCCCGCGTTCCAACGGTCGCCTGGTGGGTCCCGCGTTCTAACAGCCCAGCTCACATAATCCAAATTGAAGCTGACAGTTTCCTTCCGTTTAAGGGCTAAAAGAGCCGTATCGGGCCGTCGCTATTTGGGCCGTTCCAACTGTCGCCTCTGAGCTATTTCATCGAACGACGTCGTTCTCCAGTGAATAGCATGCAAAGACGTCGCACCTGGGCTATTCGCCCGTAAAAAAATTGGCATTGGAATAGATATCCCCCCCCCCCAGTTCTTCGAGATAAACAAGACGCATTCTATAAGAAGCCGTTCCAGCCAAGAAAAAAAGTGTAGCACCAATAAATCCATGGGATAATATTTGTAAAATAGCTCCATTGAGCCCAATGTTAGTTATGGAACCAATTCCTATAATTATGAAACCCATGTGAGATATAGAGGAATAGGCTATACTTTTTTTTTGAAATTTCGTTGACCAAGAGAAGTTGAAGCTGCACAGATTATTTGAATCACTCCTATTATTACTAACCAGGGCGAAAATAGATAATGAGCATGAGGTAACACATGAATCTAGGAACTTTTGCTTGCATTGTATTATTTGGTCTACGTACCGGAACTGATAACATTTGAGATTATGCAGGATTATACACGGAAGATCCTTTTTTTTTTGCTCTCTCTTTAGCCCTATGTCTCTTATCCCTAGGAGGCCTTCCTCCACTAGCAGGTTTCTTCGAAAAACTCTATCTATTCTGGTGTGGATGGCAAGCAGGCCTATATTTCCTGGTTTCAGATCTATAAGATGCTTATACCTCCGTTAATAATGTAAGCCTTTTTAGCTTTTAGGAACGGAGGGAGTACTTAGAATCCTCATATGTGATATTAGAAATCTGAATCATAGGCAGATATCAAACAATGCGGCTATGGTGTAAGGCACTAATTCAAATTATATGAATTAGCTATGTTTAGGGGTGAAAATACTTCTCGACCGAGACTGAAATCCCACAAATTAACAGCTGGTTCACCGTGGATTCAGACTTGTACAAGGGCAGAGGAGAACATATCAGATAGTTCCAATGGCATCTCGTTCCACTGGCATGAGCAGCGCGTCGTTGCACAACAGAAAACAATCCGTTCCACAAATAAGGCCAGACCATGAATCTCATTAAGTATTGCCTAGAAGAACTTTCTGTATATACAAGAACTTTTCATCTGAATCTGGTAATTTCACTCTGATTCTCTAATTGATTTATTTTCGGACACATGAATCTGGTTAGTCACATGAAGATGGATTGTTTCAGGGGGGAGATGGCGTGCGACTCTCCCCCACTGTCGCCGCCGCCGACCGCTGCCCATGCTCCGCCACCCCTCCCCCCTTCACCTCTGCCTCCTCCCTCTAGGAGACACAAGGCAATATTCTTCCCGAGGTCCTCTGATGTACCTCGTACGAGGAGAATCGGGGCGATCGAGATCGATCATGGAGGGGCAGCAGCCCTGCTAAACTCCTTCGCCAAGACGATCGGCTTTCTCGCCGGCCCTCGCCGGGATTGCTGCTCCGGCGCGATTCTCTGGTTCGAGCACTACGTGGCGTTAGTTGGACCGCCCATCGAGACAGCTGGCCGCATCGGGGGCACATCCCGCCGTACGCCGTCCTTTGCACGGTGCTGCGGTGTGGTTCATGTTGGACCTCGACACGTTGCTCCGTCAATGGCGGACCCCAGGTCCCACGCTTCAGCCGCCGCGCCCGACAGACAGGTAGACCCCATACACACCCCTCATAACTTCCCCATCGAGAAGTTCCGAGCAAACCCTAGATCGGGGACGTGTTGTGTCGTGTTCGTCCCCTCCCCTCCCAGATCCCACCTCACTCCGAAACAGCCGCCTCCTGGTTGGATCGGCACTCACTCCGGCGACCAGAGATCCTTCGCGGAGGTCTTGGCCTCTCCGCCGCCGATGAGGAGATTCGGCGGCCGCGGCCGCTCCCCTCCGCGCGGCTATCAGAGACCTCTACCATATGGCTAGCGTCCGCGACAAGATCCGCAGGCCGAAAGCCGCAACGACGCACGCCGCTTCGATGATCTGCGTCGAAGAGAAGAGGAATGGAGACTAGAAGATGCGCGGCGCCGAGATGAAGATGATAGGCGCAAAGCAGAAGAGCGCCGCCGCTATGAAGAACGGCGTCGACAGGATGACGAGCGACGCCGTGATACGTCACAAACGTATCTATAATTTTTGATGTTCCATGTTGATATTATGCCAATTGTTACATATTTTGCATACACTTCATATCATTTTTATACATTTTCTGGGATTAACCTATTAACAAAATGCCACAGTGTCAGTTCCTGTTTTCTGCTGTTTTGGTATTTCAGATAAGCTGTTATGGAAATATTCTCGGAATTGCACGAAAAGTCATCTGGAGGTCCTATTTCACCGAAGTCTGCAGGAGAAACGGAGGAGAGCCAGGGGCTCTCCACACATACCCTCGGCGCGACCAAGGGTGGGGCCGCGCCCTAGGGTTGTGTGGGCCCCTGGGTGGCCTCCGTCGCCGCCCTTTCGCCTATTTATTCCCCCCGACGCGAAAACCCTAAATACCTGAGTCATATTCCACGAAAAGTTCCAGAGGCGCCGCCGTCGTCAACCCTAGCTCGGGAGGGTCCAGAACCTCTTCCCGGCACCCTGCCGGAAAGGGGAATCATCACCGGAGGGCTCTACATCACCATGCCTGCCTCTGGAGTGATGCGTGAGTAGTTCATCCTTGGACTACGTGTCCATAGCAGTAGCTAGATGGTTGTCTCTCCTCCTTGTGCTATCATGTTTAGATCTTGTGAGCTGCCTAATAAGATCAAGATCATCTTATTGTAATGCTATATGTTGTGTTTGCTGGGATCCGATGAATATTAAATACTATGATCAAATTGATTATCAATCTATCTTTATATGTTATTTATGATCTTGCATGCTTTCCGTTACTAGTAGATGCTTTGGCCAAGTAGATGCTTGTAACTCCAAGAGTTAGTATTTATGCTAGATAGTGGGTTCATGCCTCCAGTAATCTGGGCGAGTGACAGCAACGTCTAAGTTTGTGGATGTGCTGTTGCCACTAGGGATAACACAACAATGCTATGTCTACGGTCATATGTACTTGTTTACATTACGCACATTACTTAATGAAATGATCCGTTGCTTGCAACTTAATACCAACGGGGGACACGAATGTTAACCTGGCGGTGGATTATTAGTCATAGATGCAGTTGGATAACGGTCTGTGTATCTTGTCGTAATGACCAAATAAATATCATAGTAGTCATCATGTCATATATATGCATTGTCATGAGCTCAATATTTGTCAATTGCCCAGCTGTAATTTGTTTACCCAACATATTAATTATCTTCATGGAGAGACACCACTAGTGAACTGTGGACCCCGGTCCATTCTTTTACACTGATAAAACCATCAACTGCAATCATTGTTCTCTTTTACTTTCTGCAAGTAAACACTGTTTTCCACACCATACGTTTAACCCTTTTTTTTCAGCAAGCCGGGGAGATTGACAACCTTCCTGTTTCATTGGGGCAAAGTAGTTTGATTGTGTTGTGTGCAGGTTCCACTTCAACAGCACTTTTTCTGGCGCCGTTGGAAACCTTCAGAGGTGCTTCTGCTCCTACTGGTTCGATAAACCTTGTATCATACTGAGGGAAAACTTGCTGCTGCACTGCTTCATACCTTCCTCTTGGGGTCTCCCAACGAACGTGTGAATTCACGCCATCAAGCAACTTTTTCTGGCGCCGTTGCCGGGGAGTAAGAAGACTTCTGCATGGGGAGTCTCACGCTTTCAATCTCTTTACTTTGTTTTTGTCTTGCTTAGTTTACTTTTTTTATTTTATCTTGTTTGTTTTTAATTATCAAAAACACAAAAAAAAATAGTTTCCTACATTTAGTTTATTTCGGTTTGTTATTATGTCTAGTTGTATATTTGCTATCAATGGCCTCTCTCTTTGAAACAAAATCGTATTGGCCAAGTAGGTTCACGGAGGAACAACAAAATAATTATAAGGAATACCGCTTGTCTAAAAAGGGAAACACTTATGGGTACAAATATATAAATTGAATTGTTTTGCTAGAAACTTGTGCTCTACTTATGGTGAATCTTACTGCTTTAATGAATCTTTATGTTGTAGAAGGCATAAACACCTCCCTTTCCAATGTTATTATAATGATAATGAAACATTGGCTGCTTATGCTAAAGGAAACTATGACTTTGGTAATCTTGAACAAATTGAAAAATTTGTTGTTTTTAAGGATGCCTATGAAATTGCTGGTTATATTCACGATGATGATTCTCCTTATAAATCTGAAAATTTTGCTATACTTGGTTATTGCCTTGAATATTACAATGATAATCCTTATATCACTGAATTTCTTGAGAAAACTTATTCTCCAAAACAACTTGCTACCTTTCAAGAACCTGTGGGAGAAGAAATTGCTGAAACTGAAAGCTCATTGGTTGAAAAAGAGGAAGAGATTGATGAACAAAAGGAGGATCTACCTTCTAATGATAGTAACTCTTTAACTCTTACATTATATGATTACCCTCCATGCCTATCTAAGGAGGAGAAATGCTATATTGTTGAATGTCATGATTCTATTGAAATATCTCCTTTTGATAAATTAGGAGTAAACAAGACCTTGACTCAAGAAAAGGAAATTGCAGAAAGTAAAAATGTGCTCCCTAATGTTATATATGATAATTCTCTTGATGATGGTCCTATATTGCCTAATGATATTTATTATGCTACTATTGTCAAAAGTGGGTTTAATGACCCCACAGTTTTTGAGCTTAATAAAAATTATGTGTTTGTGGATCATGAAAAGCATGCTTTATGTGATAGGTATATTGTTGAGTTTGTTCATGATGCTACTGAAAGTTATTATGAGAGAGGAAAATATGGTTGTAAAAGTTTTCAAGTCACTAAAACACCTCTCTTTATGTTGAAAGTTTTGAAGTTATATTTGTTTCATCTTTCTATGCTAGTTGCTTTATGCTTCAATAATTTATTTTGTTATAGGATTCCTTTGCATAGGAAGTGGGTTAGACTTAAATGTGTTTGATTTTTGCCTCTTGATGCTCTCTTTTGTTTTTCAACTCTTATTCTTATGAGAGCATCATTAAAATCTTCTAGCCTAGCTAAAAGGCATTAAAGAAAGCGCTTTTGGGAGGCAACCCAGTATCTTTTGTTTTAAGTTCTAGTCAAGGATTTGTTTACTTCTGTAGAAATTCATTTGTATCTTTATTTTATCGTATTGTTGTGCCAAGAGTAGTCTCTAATGATAAGATGATGCTAGATTTTGATTGTTGCGCAGAAACAGATTTCTGCTGTTAACCGTATTAAATGTTTAAAAATCCCAGAATGTGAATTAAATCTGAAAAAAATTTGCGTAATCCGGATATATGTATGCATCTTTCGTTAGTTCAAGGTTTTTCGATCTGAGCAACGTATGTGCCTCGAAAAAATTCGTCTTTGCGGACTGTTCTGTTTTAGACAGATTATGTCTTTTATTTTGCATTCTCTCTTTTACTAGTGTTGGGTGGAATTCTTTTTTGGGTGGAAGAGCTTCACATAACATCAGTGGCTGTAGTTAATGTTTAAAGTAACGGTCATATTGCATGTTTATAAAACATGTGAGTTTTTTATTGTGCACTAACCCTCTAATGAGATTTACTTTGAGTTTGGTGTGGCGGAAGTTTTCAAGGGTCAAGAGGGAAGAGTGATATAATTGGATGGAGAAGAGCTTAAGCTTGGGGAGGCTCCCATGGATCTTCCCAGCATATTTCAAGAAGACTCAGGCGTCTAAGCTTGGAGATGCCCAAGGCATCCCCTTCTTCATCGTCAAAATTATCAGGTCATCTCTAGTGAAACTATATTTTAATTCTTTCACATCATATGTGCTATTCTTGGAGCGTCTGTGTGCTTTTATTTTCAGTATTTTATTTTTCTTATGATCAACTTGATTGGATCCTAGCATTCTTGATTGGGAGAGAGACACGCTCCGCTTTTTCATTTGAATACTCCTATTCTTCTCTTATACTTGTTGAGTATTCTTGTCTAGCGCTGTTCAGCTTTTAGCTCTTGTTTTCATGTATCTCTTGTCAGACCTATTAGTTCTTTTTAAAGAAAGTACTCTCTTACTTCACTTATACTTGTTTGGAGAGTTATTGAAATAAGTTTATTGGTATTTGGGTGGAACAGAAAATGTTGCATGTGGTAAATGGCATAATGGAAAAGACTTACATACTCTTGTAGATCACAACTTGAATAATTTGATACTTGGCAATTGTTTTGAGTTAACAAGTAGGTCATGTTTAAACGGTTGCATCATGTAAGTTTAAGCCCATTAGTGGAGAAATACCGTAAAGCTTGTGAAATGTGGTTTGCATGGGTGGTATCTCTAAGGTCTAGATATTTTCTATTAAAAGGTTTTGGTTAGAGTCTTATAATATTTGCAATATGTTGTCATATAAAACTTGGTGTACCGGTTGACAGTCTGTGTTTGCTTAAATAACCTTGCTAGCCTAACTCTGTACTGAGAGGGAATGCTTCTCGTGCATCCAAATCCTTGAGCCAAAATCCATGCCATTTGTGTCCACCATAACTATCTATATGTGGTATTTCCTTGCCACTCCAAGTAAATTTTTCATGTGTTACCTTTAAACTATTCAAAACTGTTATTACTCCTTTTTTGTGTCAATGTTTACCAAGTTCATGAGGACGGGGTGGATATCTTTATGTCACCTGTCAAACAGACTTTACCACCGACTAGCGGCATATACATCCGCTTATCCATTAATTTTGCAAAAAGAGTTGGCAACGGGGTGCCCAGTCCCAATTAATTGCAACTTTAACAGCTTAATTCTCTTCACATTTTTGCCCTGATTTATCAGTCAAGCAATGACAAACAGTGAAATATCTGCATGTGTAAACAAAAGAGAAAGAGGGATGATCTGCCTTGCTGGTAGAAATAACGTCCTTCATGGGAGTCGCTCTTAAAAGTCTGGTTGGCAGGGTTGATGGCGTGAATCACACGCTCGTTGGGAGACCCCAAGAGGAAGGTATGATGCAGTTCAGCAGCAAGTTTTCCCTCAGAAAGAAACCAAGGTTATCGAACCAGTAGGAGCAGCAACTCTTCAGAAGGTTGTTGGTGGCTCGCACGGCGCAATACGATCACCAACGTGGAATCTGCACACAACACAATCAAACTACTTTGCCCCAACGAAACAGTGAGGTTGTCAATCTCACTGGCTTGCTGAAAACAAAGGATTAAACGTATGGTGTGGAAAATGAGTATTAAATTGCAGAGAATGAAAAAGGAACAGTTTGCAGTTTGTGGTTGTTTAATCAGTGTAAAAGAATGGACCGGGGTCCACAGTTCACTAGTGGTGTCTCTCCATAAAAGATAACTAACATGTTGGGTGAACAAATTACAGCTGGGCAATTGACAATAGTGAGCGCATGACAATGCATATACATGACATGTTGACTACTATGATATTTAATTGGGCATTACGACATAATACATAGACCGTTATCCAACAGCATCTATGACTAATAATCCACCGCCGGGTTGTCATCCGAGTCCCCCGTTGGTATTAAGTTGCAAGCAACGGATAATTGCATTAAGTAAAGTGCGTAATGTAAACAAACACATATGCCCGTGGACATAGCATCGTTAGGTTATCCCTAGTGGCAACAGCACATCCACAACCTTAGAACTTTCTGTCACTGTCCCAGTTAAACGGAGGCATGAACCCACTATCTAGCATAAATACTCTCTCTTGGAGTTACAAGCATCTACTTGGCCAAAGCATCTACGAGTAACGGAAAGCATGCAAGATCTTAAATAACATATAAGATAGATTGATAATCAACTTGACATATATTCAATATTCATCGGATCCCAGCAAACACAACATGTAGCATTACAATAATATGATCTTGATCATGTAGGGCAGCTCACAAGATCTAAACATGATGGCACAAAGTGGAGAGACAACCATCTAGCTACTGCTATGGACCCGTAGTCCAAGGATGAACTACTCACGCATCACTCCGGAGGCAGGCATGGCGATGTAGAAGCCTCCGGTGACGATTCCCCTCTCCGGCAGGGTGCCGGGAAGAGGTTCTGAACCCTCCCGAGCTAGGGTTGACGGCGGCGGCGTCTCTGGAACTTTTCGTGGATATTTGCTCAGGTACTTAGGGTTTTCGCGTCGGGGGGAATAAGTAGGCGAAAGGGCGGCGGCTGCGACCCCCGAGGGGCCCACACCACCCTAGGGCGCGGCAGAGGGGGGCCCGCGCCCTAGGTGCGTGTGGGGCCCTGGTGGCCCTCCTCTGTGCTCCTTCGCTCCGTCAGGTGTTCTGGAAAATAGGGACCCCCGTGTAGTTTCGTCCAATTCCGAGAATATTTCCAGACTAGCTTTTCTGGAATACAAAAACAGCAGAAAACAGGAACTGGCACTTCGGCATCTTGTTAATAGGTTAGTCCCAAAAAATGTATAAAAGTGATATAAAGTAGATGCAAAACATGTAGCAATTGGTATAAAACAAGCATGGAACATCAAAAATTATAGATACGTTTGAGACGTATCAGCATCCCCAAGCTTAGTTCCTACTCGTCCTCGAGTAGGTAAACGATAAAAACAAAATAATTTTTGAGGTGACATGCTACCATCATAATCTTGATCATATAATATTGCAAGGCACATGTAAATGAATGAAGTGATCCAAGTCAATGGTCTATAATTTGCTACCAAATAGATAATGAGTAAACAATGAATCACACAAGCTAAACGTTTTCATGAATAGTACTTTCGAGACAAGCATCAAACAGTTTTGCATAAGTGTTAACTCATAAAGCAATAGTTTCTAATAAAAGGTATTTAATCAACACAAAGGAAGAATTAGTTTCAGCATTTGCTTCAACTTTCAACATATTTATCTCATGGATATTGTCAACACAAAGTAGTATAACAAGTCCAATACATTGCATATAACGCATGTTGTAACAAAGTTGACACTAGTGTTTGCTTGTGGAAGACAGAAAGAATAGGAAAACTGACTCAACATAAAAGTAAAAGAAAGGCCCTTCGCAGAGGGAAGCAGGGATTAAATCATGTGCTAGAGCTTTTAGGTTTTTGAAAGCATATAGAGATTGCATAAAATATTTGATACTCCTCCCAACCTTGCTAACACAAGCCATGGCTAACCGAATCCTCGGGTGCCTTCCATCAATCACATACCATGGAGGAGTATCTATTTTTGAGAGGTGTTTGTTAATTGTCAACGAATGGTAGCGGGTGAGAACAGTATTCTACCTGTCAAACGGACTTTTAAGAGCGGCTCCCATGAAGGACGTTATTTCTACCAGCAAGGCAGATCATCCCTCTTTCTCTTTGGTTTACACACATTCAGGTATTTCACTGTTTGTCATTGCTTACTGATGAATCAGGGCAAAAGTGTGAAGAGAATTAATTGGTTAAAGTTGTAATTAATTGGGACTGGGCACCCCGTTGCCAGCTCTTTTTGCAAGTTATTGGATAAGCGGATGTATATGCCACTAGTCCAGGTGTAAAAGTCCATTCAACAAATAGAATAAAGAATAACCACACTAATTCCTCATGAGCTAGTAAACATTGACACAAAAAGGGAATAATAACATTTTGAATAATTTAAAGGTAGCACATGAAAAATTTACTTGGAGTGGCAAGGAAATACCACATATAGGTAGTTATGGTGGACACAAATGGCATGGATTTTGGCTCAAGGATTTGGATGCACGAGAAGCATTCCCTCTCAGTACAGAGTTTAGGCTAGCAAGGTTATGTAAGCAAACAAGAATATCAACCCGTACACCAAGTTTTATATGACAAACATATTGCAAACGTTATAAGACTTCATACCGTCTTCCTTGTTAACCAAACCCTGTTATTAGAAAATATCTAGACCTTAGAGATACCACCGATGCAAACCAAATTTTCAACAAGCTTTACGGTAGTTCTTCACTAATAGGCTTAACTCATGTGATGCACAATTTAATCATGATCTACTTGTTAACTCAAAACAATTGACAAGCATCAAGTTATCCATTAGTGATCTACAAGATTAAGCAAGTTTTTCCTTATACCAATTACCACATGCAACATTTTCTGAACCAACCAAACACCAATCAATTTATTTCATCAACTCTCCAAACAAATATAAGTGAAGCAAGAGAGTACTTTCTACAAAAGAAAGCTAATAGCTCTGACAAGAGATACATGAAAACAAGAGCTAAAAGCTGAACAGCGCTAGATATGAATACTCAACAAATATAAGTGAAGAATAGGAGTATTCTCATGAAAAAGCGGAGCGTGTCTCTCTCCCAATCAAGAATGCTAGGGTCCAGTCAAGCTTTATTGAAAATAAAAGTGCAATACTGAAAATAAAAGCACACAGACGCTCCAAGAAAAGCACATATGATGTGAAAGAATTAAAATATAGTTTCACTAGAGATGACCTGATAATTTTGACGATGAAGAAGGGGATGCCTTGGGCATCCCCAAGCTTAGACGCTTGAGTCTTCTTGAAATATGCTGGGGAGATCCATGGGAGCCTCCCCAAGCTTAAGCTCTTCACTCTTCTTGATCCTATTATATCATCCTTCTCTCTTGACCCTTGAAAACTTCCGTCACACCAAACTCAAAGTAGATCTCATTAGAGGGTTAGTGCATAATCAAAAATTCACATGTTCTATAAAGACGCAATATGATTTGTTACTTTAAACATTAGCTACAGCCACTGATGTTATGTGAAGCTCTTCCACCCAAAAAAGAATTTCACTCAACACTAGTAAAAGAGAGAATGCAAAATAAAAAGGCATAATCTGTCTAAAACAGAACAGTCCGCAAAGACGAATTTTTTCGAGGCACTTACGACGCTCAGATCGAGAAACTCTGAACTAATGAAAGTTCAGACATTCATAAAGATTACGCACAAAAATTTCAGATTTAATTAACAATCTGGTGATTTTAGGAATTTCGTACAGTGAACAGCAAAAATCTGTTTCTGCGCAGCAATCAAAATTAAGCATCATCTTAACATTAGAGGCTACTCTTGGCACAACAATGCGAGAAAATAAAGATACAAAGGAGTTGCTACAGAAGTAAACACTCCTTGACTCAATAAAAGAAAAATTGCAGAAAAAAAATAATGGGTTGCCTCCCATAAGCGCTTTTCTTTAACGCCTTTTAGCTAGGCACAAAGCATGCATCAAGTATTACCAAGTGAAGAAGCATCAACATTGTAATTTGTTCGAACAATAGAATCATAAGGTGGCTTAATCTTCTTCCTAGGAAAGTGTTCCATACCTTTCTTGAGAGGAAATTGATATTTTATATTCCCTTCTTTCATATCAATAATAGCACCTACAGTCTAAGAAAAGGTCTTCCCAGCACAATAGGGCATGATGGATTGCATCAATATCCAAGACAATAAAATCAACGGGGACATAATTGTTGTTAACCATGATAAGAACATCATCAATTCTTCCCAAAGGTTTTTTAATAGTAGAATCAACAAGGTGAACATCCAAGTAACAATTTTCCAAAGGTGCTAAATCAAGCATATCATATAATCTTTTAGGCATAACAGAAATACTAGCACCAAGGTCACACAAAGCATTGCAATCAAAGTCATTCAATTTCATTTAATGATGGGCTCCCAACCATCTTCTAACTTCCTAGGGATAGAAGCTTCATGTTTTAATTTTCTTCCCTAACTTGCATGAGAGCATTAGTAATATGTTTAGTAAAAGCCATGTTTATAGCACTAGCATTAGGACTTCTAGCTAGCTTTTGCAAGAACTTAATTACTTCAGAAATATTGCAACCATCAAAATCAAAGTCATTATTATCAAAAGTAATGGAGTTATTATCTTCCTTATTGCTAGAAATTTCAGCATCTTTATCAAGGACAGTTTCAGAGTTATCAGGCAATTTAGGACATTTTGCAATAGAAGTGGAAACATTACCAACACCAATTATCTTGCCATTAATGGTAGGAGGTTTGTTAACACTTGAGTTTGAAGCATTTTCAGAAGTAGTAATAGTATAAACTCTAGCAATATTATTCTTTCTAGCAATTTCATCCTCTCTTTCCCATCTAGCATGCAATTCAGCTAACATCCTCACATTGTTATCAATTTTAACTTGTATAGCATTGGCTACGGCAAAGGTATTACTCTCAATTGTTTCGGGCTTAGCTGCCATCTTATTAATCAAAGAGGATTGTGTTTCAGACATCGACGAAATACAAGTTTCAGCATGAGAAATTTTACCTTGCAAACCAGAAATTCCCTATTTAAATTCTCAAGTTGATGGCTTATATTTTTTAGCATAGCAGATTGTTCATCCATAGTTCTAGTAAACAGTTGGTTTTGCTCATATTGCTTTTGCATAAAAATTTAGTGGCCTTTTCAATTTCTAGCATCCTTTCCTCACTAGGCATTCTTGTTCTACCATAGGAATCTCCATAACCATTGCCACTATTAGAAGGATAGGGCCTATAATTGCTATTACCAAAATTATTCCTATAAGCATTGTTGTTGAAGTTATTATTTTTAATGAAGTTCACATCAACATGCTCTTCTTGAGCAACCAAAGAAGCTAAAGGAACATTATTTGGATCAACATGTGTTTGACCATTTGCAAGCATAGACATAATAGTATCAATTTTGGCACTCAAGGAAGAGGTTTCCTCAACAGAATTTACCTTCTTACCTGTTGGAGCTCTCTCGGTGTGCCACTCAGAATAATTAATCATCATATCATCAAGAAGCTTTGTTGCAGCACCCAAAGTGATGGACATAAAGGTACCTCCAGCGGCCGAATCCAATAAATTCCTTGAAGAAAAATTTAATCCTGCATAGAAGGTTTGGATGATCATCCAAGTAGTCAGTCCATGAGTGGGACAATTTTTAACCAATGATTTCATTCTCTCCCATGCTTGAGCAACATGTTCATTATCAAATTGCTTAAAATTCATTATGCTACTTCTCAAAGAAATAATCTTAGCAGGAGGATAATATTTTCCAATAAAAGCATCTTTGCATTTAGTCCATGAATCAATACTATTTCTAGGCAAAGATAGCAACCATTCTTTAGCACGTCCTCTCAAGGAGAAAGGAAAAAGTTTCAGTTTAATAATATCACCATCTACTTCCTTGAGCTTTTGCATTTCACAAAGTTCAACAAAGTTATTAAGGTGAACAGCAGCATCATCAGTACTAACACCAGAAAATTGCTCTTTCATAACAAGATTTAAAAGTGCAGGTTTAATTTCATAAAATTCTGCTGAAGCAGCAGGTGGAGCAATAGGTGTGCATATGAAATCATTGTTGTTCGTGCTAGTGAAATCACACAACTTAGTGTTCTCAGGAGTACTCATTTTAGCAGAAATAAAAACAGACAGAAAATAACTTGAAAGTAAACTAGATGCAAGTAACTAATTTTTTTGTGTTTTTGATAATTGAAAGCAAACAAGATAAAATAAAATAAACTAAGCAAGACAAAAACAAAGTAAAGAGATTGGAAGCGTGAAACTCCCCTTGCAGAAGACTGCTGTCTCCCCGGCAACGGCGCCAGAAAAAGAGCTTGATGCGTGAATCACACGTCGTTGGGAGACCCCAAGAGGAAGGTATGATGCAGTCAGCAGCAAGTTTTCCCTCAGAAAGAAACCAAGGTTATCGAACCAGTAGGAGCAGCAACTCTTCAGAAGGTTGTTGGTGGCTCGCACGGCGCAATACGATCACCAACGTGGAATCTGCACACAACACAATCAAACTACTTTGCCCCAACGAAACAGTGAGGTTGTCAATCTCACGGCTTGCTGAAAACAAAGGATTAAACGTATGGTGTGGAAAATGAGTATTAAATTGCAGAGAATGAAAAAGGAACAGTTTGCAGTTTGTGGTTGTTTAATCAGTGTAAAAGAATGGACCGGGGTCCACAGTTCACTAGTGGTGTCTCTCCATAAAAGATAACTAACATGTTGGGTGAACAAATTACAGCTGGGCAATTGACAAATAGTGAGCGCATGACAATGCATATACATGACATGTTGACTACTATGATATTTAATTGGGCATTACGACATAATACATAGACCGTTATCCAACAGCATCTATGACTAATAATCCACCGCCGGGTTGTCATCCGAGTCCCCCGTTGGTATTAAGTTGCAAGCAACGGATAATTGCATTAAGTAAAGTGCGTAATGTAAACAAACACATATGCCCGTGGACATAGCATCGTTAGGTTATCCCTAGTGGCAACAGCACATCCACAACCTTAGAACTTTCTGTCACTGTCCCAGATTAAACGGAGGCATGAACCCACTATCTAGCATAAATACTCTCTCTTGGAGTTACAAGCATCTACTTGGCCAAAGCATCTACGAGTAACGGAAAGCATGCAAGATCTTAAATAACATATAAGATAGATTGATAATCAACTTGACATATATTCAATATTCATCGGATCCCAGCAAACACAACATGTAGCATTACAATAATATGATCTTGATCATGTAGGGCAGCTCACAAGATCTAAACATGATGGCACAAAGTGGAGAGACAACCATCTAGCTACTGCTATGGACCCGTAGTCCAAGGATGAACTACTCACGCATCACTCCGGAGGCAGGCATGGCGATGTAGAAGCCTCCGGTGACGATTCCCCTCTCCGGCAGGGTGCCGGGAAGAGGTTCTGAACCCTCCCGAGCTAGGGTTGACGGGCGGCGTCTCTGGAACTTTTCGTGGATATTTGCTCAGGCACTTAGGGTTTTCGCGTCGGGGGGAATAAGTAGGCGAAAGGGCGGCGGCTGACGACCCCCGAGGGGCCCACACCACCCTAGGGCGCGCAGAGGGGGGCCCGCGCCCTAGGTGCGTGTGGGGCCCTGGTGGCCCTCCTCTGTTGCTCCTTCGTCCGTCAGGTGGTTCTGGTAAAATAGGGACCCCCGTGAAGTTTCGTCCAATTCCGAGAATATTTCCAGACTAGCTTTTCTGGAATACAAAAACAGCAGAAAACAGGAACTGGCACTTCGGCATCTTGTTAATAGGTTAGTCCCAAAAAATGTATAAAAGTGATATAAAGTAGATGCAAAACATGTAGCAATTGGTATAAAACAAGCATGGAACATCAAAAATTATAGATACGTTTGAGACGTATCAGGAGTCATATTGTACTTTCCATTTTCTGATTCGTTGACAATTAACATATACCTCCCAAAACTTAAATTTTTACTCTCTATATGATTTCAAAAACTTAAAAAGCTCTAGCACATGATTTAATCCCTGCTTCCCTCTGCGAAGGGCCTTTCTTTTACTTTTATGTTGAGTCAGTTTTCCTACTTCTTCTATCTTCCACAAGCAAACACTAGTGTCAACTTTGGTACAACATTTGTTATATGCTAGATATTGAACTTATTATATTGCTTTGTGTTGACAATATCCATGAGATAAATATGTTGAAAGTTGAAGCAAATGCTGAAGCTTAAATCTTCCTTTGTGTTGGTTAAATACCTTTTACTAGAAACTATTGCTTTATGAGTTAACTCTTATGTAAACCTGTGGATACATGTCTCCAAAGTACTATTCATGAAAAGTTTAGCTTGTATGATTCAGTTGTTTACTCATTATCTATTTGGTAGCAAACTATAGACCATTGACTTGGATCACTTCATTCATTTACATATGCTTTACAATACTATATGATCAAGATTATGATGGTAGCATGTCACCTCAAAAATTATTTTGTTTTATCGTTTACCTACTCGAGGACGAGCAGGAACTAAGCTTGGGGATGCTTGATACGTCTCAAACGTATCTATAATTTTTGATGTTCCATGTTGATATTATGCCAATTGTTACATGTTTTGCATACACTTCATATCATTTTTATACATTTTCTGGGACTAACCTATTAACAAGATGCCACAGTGCCAGTTCCTGTTTTCTGCTGTTTTTGTATTTCAGAAAAGCTGTTCTGGAAACTCGGAATTGCACGAAAAGTCATCTGGAGGTCCTATTTCACCGAAGTCCGAAGGAGAGACGGAGGAGAGCCAAGGGCTCTCCATAATACCCTCGGCGCGGACAAGGGTGGGGCCGCGCCCTAGGGTTGTGTGAGCCCCCTGGGTGGCCTCCGCCGCCGCCCTTTCGCCTATTTATTCCCCCGACGCGAAAACCCTAAATACCCGAGTCATATTTCACGAAAAGTTCCAGAGGCGCCGCCGTCGTCAACCCTAGCTCGGGAGGGTCCAAAACCTCTTCCCGGCAGCCTGCCGAAGAGGGGAATCATCACCGGAGGGCTCTACATCACCATGCCTGCCCCCGGAGTGATGCGTGAGTAGTTCATCCTTGGACTACGGGTCCATAGAAGTAGCTAGATGGTTGTATCTCCTCCTTGTGCTATCATGTTTAGATCTTGTGAGCTGCCTAACATGATCAAGATCATCTTATTGTAATGCTATATGTTGTGTTTGCTGGGATCCGATGAATATTGAATACTATGATCAAGTTGATTATCAATCTATCTTTATATGTTATTTATGATCTTGCATGCTTTCCGTTACTAGTAGATGCTTTGGCCAAGTAGATGCTTGTAACTCTAAGAGTTAGTATTTATGCTAGATAGTGGGTTCGTGCCTCCAGTAATCTGGGCGAGTGACAGCAACGTCTAAGGTTGTGGATGTGCTGTTGCCACTAGGGATAACACAACAATGCTATGTCTACGGTCATATGTACGTGTTTACATTACGCACATTACTTAATGCAATGATCTGTTGCTTGCAACTTAATACCAACGGGGGACACGGATGTTAACCTGGTGGTGGATTATTAGTCATAGATGCAGTTGGATAACAGTCTATGTATCTTGTCGTAATGACCAAATAAATTTCATAGTAGTCATCATGTCATATATATGCATTGTCATGCGCTCAATATTGGTCAATTGCCCAGCTGTAATTTGTTTACCCAACATATTATTTATCTTCATGGAGAGACACCACTAGTGAACTGTGGACCCCGGTCTATTCTTTTACACTGATAAAACTATCAACTGCAATCATTGTTCTCTTTTACTTTCTGGAAGTAAACATTGTTTTCCACACCATACGTTTAACCCTTTGTTTTCAGCAAGCCGGGAGATTGACAACCTTCCTGTTTCGTTGGGGCAAAGTAGTTTGATTGTGTTGTGTGCAGGTTCCACTTCAACAACACTTTTTCTGGCGCCGTTGGAAACCTTCAGAGGTGCTTCTGCTCCTACTGGTTCGATAACCTTGGTTTCATACTGAGGGAAAACTTGCTGCTGCACTGCTTCATACCTTCCTCTTGGGGTCTCCCAACGAACGTGTGAATTCACGCCATCACGCCGCGCTGAAGCCTCCCGCGCCACGGAGAAGCTTGCTAGAGAAAGGGCCTTGCTCGAGCAGAGACGCCGTGAGGAAGAAGAGCAGAAGAGGAACAGAGATCGCTGGTCTCATCGACCTGAGATGCAAGCTAAAGCCTCTGCTGCTACTGCGACATTTGCTATATCTCCTTCCCAATCTACTCGCAACAACATCACTGTTGCAAATGAGGTAAGCCTTCCCATCCCGGATAATATTGTTGTTGGCACCCAGGCAGGTTGCTTGTCGAACTCTAGGCCTATAAATGCTGGCTCATCACATAATGGGGCTCTGATGGGGTCCTCTGCACCTTCATCTATGCCACCAGCAGCTTCTCAGATTGCTCAGAAGGAAAATATGATAGACCTCACTAGAGATGTTGCTGCTCATTGTGCCTACTGTGGAGGAAATCATAATATCACCATCTGTCAGGAGAGAGAACCCTGGGACTATGTAGCTTCATATTTTGGATGCTCTGAATTCGATCAGGGCTTCTCTTCAATTCCTGCAGTTGAAGCTGATACCCAACCACTGGATCAACTGAATTATGCACAAATTACTGTTGAACAAGGTTCTGTTACTGCTAGAGACATAGAACATGAATTCCAACTGTGGGCTGAAACAAAAAAGTTCAACTGGAGGTTCTATGCAAAACAAGCCTCTAAAACTGAGTTTTTAACTCGTTTCCCAAACAGTGGTTGTATTGAGGAGCTGGCACACTTGGAAAGCTTTTCATGAAAACTGTCCCTACTGTAATTATCAGAATTCAGTAGTGGGCAGGTGATGTCCAACCTTTTGCTGTTCTGGATGAGAGCTGGTTCAGAATCAAGGGGATCCCAATGAAGTATAGAAACAAGTCAACTGCTTCTTATGTGGCAGGTTTGATTGGCAAACCTCTAGTTCTGGACAAGAACTACCTGAGAAATGTTGCCTTCATCAGGGTGAAAATTGGCTGCATTGATGCTTCCCTAGCTCCTAACACTAGAGTGGGGGAAATTGACAATGGCCTATATGAGTTCCAATACACCAGAGAAATTATTGATACTCGTGTTGGAAACAAGAACAACAATAACTCTGTTGTTGTCTCTGATGTAGAAGAAGATGATCAACACCAACATACCCCAAAAAGACAGAGAACCACCAATGCAAATGGCACTGGAGGCTCCTTATCTGCCCCACCCAGAGTAAATGAAACTTCCGAGCACAGACAAAACACCCAAGAAAATGTGGCCACCTTGCAAGATTCCATCAGAAAAGAAAAAGGTAAAAATGTTGTTTCCACATGCAGTGACTCACCTGTTGATGGCTCTTCCATTGGTAACAAAGTCAAGGAATACTTTGGTGCTGGTGAGTCTAGCTCACATGCTCAGTCAGGTAACATTGAGAGTAAGACCAGTCCTTTTCCTCTACAAGTTACCATTCCTCCTATACAACATGTTCCTGAACATGAGAGGATGCTTGGTAACATGGACAGGGTGCATGAACCCTTCCCCACAAATAATGATCCTGCTTTTCGAGCCTTTATTAACACCCTCAACAGAAATGGCTCAGACAAAGACCTCACCCTTCGCAAACAATACTCAACAATGATGGATCCCATCCCTGAAGGTAGTGTGGAGAGTGAAGGGATTGAAGATGATGAAGATGCTCCAGAAGAACAGGTTGACTATGGCAACAATTCTGCTGATGACAGTTCTGACAGAGAGACATGCAGTACTAGGAGAGGAGTGGTGTTTGCTTTACCTGCTTATGGGATACCCACCAATGGCCCTCAAGACATAATGCTGACTGATGGCTCTCAACCAGAAGTTATCACAACTCAAGAAGAGGTGATGAATGCAGAAGAGGATACTTCAGGAGACATCATCATGGAAGACGGAGTGGCAGCCCCTGCTAGGACCAGCTCAAGACTTGCTGCTCAAACCAACATCAACTCAAGGATTGCTGATAGAGCAAGTTCTCAGGTGGCATCCAGGAACCTGGAAGGTACAAATCTCAACTCCCAAAATTCTTTTGCTGTTCTTGATAATGATGCTATCCATGTTAGAGCTCTTGAAATGGGTGTAGATCCTGCTTCTTTTACTCTTGAAAAAATTAATTGCATTAGTGATTTAGAGATTGCTAGACATAACATCAATAACAAAAAGAATGAGGTGGTGGTTGAAGCCTCAGAGAACAATAGACAGGTGGCTTTATTGGGCTGGATTGATGATGAGACAGATGAGGAAGGTTTTACTCCTGTTCTATCTAGAAGCACAAAGAAGGGCATCAGGGCTGCTCGAAAACTCATTGTGGAAGGGCTACAGCCTGGTTCCAGTAGCTCAATGCGAGAAGCACAAGCAAAATCAAGTGTTGTCTCGGTGAAGGTTAACAACAACGACCCTTTGAGTGGTGTTGTTGCTGGATCCAGAGTGAGGAACAAAAAACCCAAAGTATCTATGATAGGTGCATGCTTAAACTGTAGAGGTGTGGGGAAGAAAGGAATGAGTGTTTTCTTGTCAGATTTCATTCAAGACCAAGAGCTGGATTTTGTTGGTCTCCAGGAAACAATAAAAAAAGATTATTCACAAGCCTTTTTCAAGAAAATTGATCCTTTGAATCGATTTACTTGGAAATGGTCTGCCTCTGTGGGAAGAGCTGGTGTTATCCTTGGTGGTTTCAGCTCTTCTAGATTTGATGTCCTAGATACTGTGGTGAGCAGATTCATTGTCCAGTGTTCCTTGCATGATCTAAAAATTGATAAGAGTTGGAAGTTAATTATTGTCTATGGAGCAGCACAAGAAGCAGATAAGGAGGAGTTTGTCACAGAACTCAGCCAGGTTTGTGGATATCAATCTCTCCCCTTGCTCATTGGTGGGGATTTTAACCTCCTCAGATTCTCCTCAGAGAAAAACAAGCCAATTACCAATCACAGATGGATGGACATGTTCAATTCAATCATCAATACATATGAGTTGAGAGAGATCCATATGACTGGTCAAACCTCTCCTACCTTAGAGAAGTTGGACAGATTTCTGATGTCAAGGGAATGGGAGCAACTGTTTCCTCTAGTTACAGTTCATAAGCTCTCTAGGGACATTTCTGACCACTGTCCCATCATCCTAGATACCATGGAGGGAAAGATGAAAAAAGGAAAGATTTTAGATTGGATAAAAGAGGATACTTTCCTTATGAGAGTATCTAAGATCTGGTGCCAACATACATGAGGTAAAAACAGCTTGGAGGTTTTCACAAAAAAATTGAAAAATGTTAAGAAAGACTTGAAAGGGTGGGGAGCCAATGTGAGAGGTCAAATTATTCAGAAGAAAAGGAGTCTGATTGCTGAGCTCTCTGACTTGGAGCTCCAAGAGGAATCCTCTTTCCTCTCTCCTGACCAATTGAACAGGAGAAGCTCTATTCAAAAAGAGCTGCTTGATATTTATGAATATGAGGAAGAGTTCTGGAGACAAAGAACTGCTGAGAAATGGCTACTGCATGGTGATAATAACACTGAATTCTTCCATGCATAGAGTTGCTAATGGGAGAAAGAGGAAAAAGACAATTTTCTCCTTGAAAGACACAAATTCTGATGATATCATTCAAGGAACTCCAAATCTCCTAAACCATGCTACCTTGTTTTACAAGGAGTTGTTTGGCAGGACTCAAATACCTGCTGTAAAACTGAGACATGATATTTGGGATGAGCATGAAAAACTGTCTTTCCTAGACAGAACTGATATAGACCAAAGCTTCAGTGAACAAGAAGTCAAAGATGTGATAGATCAGATGGAGAAAAACAAAGCTGCAGGTCAAGATGGATTTCCCATTGAATTCTGCCAAGTTTGTTGGCCCATTATTAAAGATGATCTGATGAAGGTTTTTGCAGATTTCCATCAACACAAAATCTCACTGGATAGAATCAGTTATGGGATTATCACTCTTATTCCAAAGGGTGATAATGCTGACATAATCCAGAGGTTTAGACCCATCTGTTTGCTTTAGGTCCTCTTCAAAATCATAACCAAAGTCCTGAACTCCAGAATGGACTCTGTGATGAAAAAAATCATTCATCCTTGCCAGAATGCTTTCATTAAAGGCGGATACATCAATGACAGTGTTTCCCTGCTTCATGAAATCCTCAGAGACTCAAAAGTCAACAAAGAACAGGGTGTGATTATGAAAATTGACTTTGAAAAGGCATATGACAAAATTGACTGGAACTTCCTACTAGACAGCTGTTCTCAGAAGGGTTTCAGTGATCATTGGTTGGATTTGATCAAAAAGACTTTGGTGGGAGGAACCTTGAGAGTCAAAATGAATGATGAGGTAGGCCCTTATTTTAACAGCTTCAAAGGTGTTAGACAGAGGGATACTTTAGCTCCTACCTTGTTTAACATTGCTGCAAACTGTCTCTCTAAAATGGTTTGCATTGCACAATCAAATGGTCTTTTCTCTGGCCTGGCTGAGAGATGGACTGATGGGGGCTGCCCTATCCTATAGTATGCAGATGACACAATTTTGATGATTAAGGATGATATGGAAGGGGCTAGAAATCTCAAGCTTCTGCTGTACATTTTTGAAGCAATGTCAGGATTAAATATCAACTTTGAAAAAACAGAAGTGTTGATGGTCATGGATGATGAAATTAAGATTCAGTTGTATGCAGATCTCTTCAATTGCAAGAAAGGGGAATGGCCTATCAAATATTTGGGCACCCCCATATGTGCAAGGAGAATATCAGTGTCAGAGATGAACTTTGTTGAGGAGTCTTTCCAGAAAAAATGGGTGGCTGGATGGGTTGCACTATGTCAATAGGTGGCAGGCTGACCAAGATTGATGCATGTCTTGCCTCTACTGCAGTTTATCAGCTGGGTCTGAGAATCTTACACAAATCAAATATTGTTGGGCTTGAGAAACAGATGAGGAGTTTCTTTTGGGCTGCTGGAACAAGTAAAAGGAAATACCACTGGGTGAAATGGAAACTTGTTTGCACACCCAGGAAAAAAGGGGGTCTGGGTATTAAAATTTTGTCTCTTTTTAACATCAGCTTGATGTGTAGATGGTGGTGGAGATTGGAAACTGGTGATGGACCTTGGCAAGATTTCATGGGGAGAAAATATCTGGGTGGATCTGGCATTTCTGCTGCCAAACACAGAGCCTCTGACTCTGCATTTTGGTCAGATTTGCTGCATACTAGAGAAGTCTACATGTGTGGTAGGAAAATGTTAGTGGGGAATGGTCAGTTAACACATTTCTGGTCTGATGCTTGGTGTGGTAACACTGCATTTAAACACAGGTTTCCTGATCTCCTTGAGATCTGCAACGAGCCAAACATAACTGTAACTGAAGCTGCACATAGAAGGTGGCGTCTAACTTTCAGGAGATGGTTACCAGAGAATTTGCAGAACCAGCTTAGAGAACTGCAGAATCTGTTGCTTGGTGTTGCTCTGAACTCTAACAGAGATAAACCCCTTTGGAAATGGACCAAAAATGCTCAGTTTACTGTCAGATCGATGTACAAAAAGATCAGCAGCTCTGGGATAGACAGATCCTCTAGACATCTCTGGAAAGCTAAGATACCTTTGAAAACTAAGATTTGGCTCTGGCTAATCTGGCATAATGTCATTGCCACAAAAGATAATCTTGTTGAAAGAAACTGGCAGGGGAGCACCACCTGTCAATTTTGCAATGAAACAGAAACTATCCACCACCTCTTCTTCACCTGTGCTGCTGCAAAATTTGTCTGGAGTATTATTGCTACTGCTATTGGAGCTCCTTCTCGCCCTTGCTCCTTCTCTCAATTTTTTTGGTGGTTGCCCCAGTACCTAGATGTTAGCAGAAATGTCCAGATTACTCTGATTGCTGCAGTGTGCTGGGCTATCTGGAAAATTCGCAACAGAGCTTGTTTTGATGGAATCTTAATTCGTAGCCCCATCAAACTAATTTGCTACTCCTGTGTTTTCATCAAATATTGGGCAGGTTTACATAACGTTGCAGATCAGGAGGCTCTTCGCACTGGAGCAGTCACTCTGATGAACATTGCCTCTTCCATGGGCTCGAGAAGGGCGGATGCTGACATTAGACGTCTAGAAGATCAATGAAGTCCGCCAGAATCCAAAGTTTGTCAGAGAAAATTGATGAAGATGATGGTGCTTCCTCAGTGTTGTTTCCCTCCGTTTAGATGCTGCTCTCTTTGGCTTGGCTATCTGGGCCTCCCATGTTTTGTAATTAGAGTTCTTACTGTCCGATGTTTGCCAGTCTCCCAGGTCGGTCACTTGCTAGTGAACTGGGAGACCTCGGCTTTTGTTGTTGCCAAACCATGTGTTGTTGGTGGTTGTGGCTGTTACTTTCTCTTGTTTAGACGTTTAGCGCTCGCAGACGCTGGTGACAGTGGCTTGTATTTCGTTATCGTGAGGTAATGAAATTCGACCCGTGGGGGTCGCGTTGGTATCTTAGGACACTTCTGTTGAAACTGACAAATGAAAACGACAATTTTAACACAAGATTAAATGAGTTTTTATCTGAAATCGTAATAGACATGTAAAAATGTTAGAAGGGAACGGTGTTCCACCAAAATGTCAAAATTAAGCCAAGTTCACAGCTCGATATCTTCTCTTTTTCCCCTTCTCCTCCTTCCTTCCCCTTCCTCTGCTCTCCTCCTCCCGTCCTCCCCGCCGCCGACCGGCGCCCTTCCCCTTCTCCTCCGGCGGCTCGGCCGCTGCGAGTGAGGATGGGAGGGTCCGCTCGTGCTGTGCTGTAAATACTAGGGTTAGAGGTAGGTTGTTCCTAGGGTTTGCGTCCTTTATGGCGACTTGGAGTAGAGCACTGGTTCCCGCCGGCCGGAGCCTGTGTGTGCTAGTGGTCTCCCTTGCCGTGTTGCTCGCGGGAGTGAAGACGCCGGAGATCTCCATCAATAAGGCCTGCTTGGGAGGTTTGGATTCGGCACAGGTGCGCGGTGTCGATCTGGGCGTGGTGTTGGCCTCTGTTAAGCCTCCATGGTGGGGGATTCATGGCAGAGGTGATTCCGCGGCCGCCTCCTTCAATAAGCGCTTTGGCCCTCAGTCTCATGGCCTCCAGACCGCTCCTCTTCTCTCGGCCGGCCACGGTGGCGAGGGGGAGGAAGATGAAGTGGGATTTCGGCCAGCCCTTGGTTCCTCTGATCGTTTTGGGCGTTCAGGACGCTGGGGGTTGTCTGGATTAGGTCCTGGTCCTGGTCCTGGAGGTCCGCCGGATCCCAATCTCCAGGCGGCGGCCAGCGCCGTGGCTGGAGCTAGAAGAAGCTGGGTCTGCTGGGATTCATGGTGGACTCTTAGCAGACCCAGGTTTATTCAGATTCGGCAGCTCTCTGTTGCTGGTGTGGAGCTTCTCTCCTCTCTCAGGTATGTCAAGCCCCTCCTTGTTCTGGCCGGCCATGGCGGCGAGGGGATCGAGCAGGGCGTCTCGGCTACCTTGGGGATCGGTGGAAGCCATGTTCAGAAGTTGGTGCCTGCAGAAGAATCCTTCGTGGTAGTGGCCTTCTACTGTCATTGTTTTTGGTCATTTGGCACCATATCATTCTATGAGTTGTATGGTCAGTGCTCTGGTTGTGTACTGCTTCCAATTTCTGCTGGTGGGAATGTTGGTGAAGCTTTCTCGCTGCTCGGGACATGCCGGAGACGGGTGAGAGCGTCTCTGCTGCGGTTTCTCAGATTTAGCGGTCAAGAACCCCTGATTTGAGCTCGGTGATGGACATTCAAGATCTACAGCTCAATCCTTCACCTCGCAGGCGTCTTCCAATGCGATTGCTAGTTGAGCCGCTGGCTCTACGGTTGGATAGATTGCAGGAGGCCCCGGAAGAATATGATTGCAGGTTTTGTGTGTCCGATTTCTCCTCGGACCCCCTGATAGGCTCCGATTGTATTCTTCAGCTTTGCCTTCTTGTTCTCTGAGCACTTTATTGTACCCAGCTAGGCTTGTCTTTGTCTAAGGATGATGTAATCGCTGCGCTGTAATTCGTTGATGAATATAATGGCAGTGGTTTCTTGTTCAAAAAAAAAAAAAAAAAAGCTCACATTCCTCCACTCTAGCACGACGCCAGTACGCCACCCACCTGTTCCCTGCACGCCGCCGACCAACTCCCTGGCCCCCAGAACGACCAGAAGCGTCCTCCCGAAGCTGTTACCTTCCCACGCGCGCACGGAACTTGCACAAACGGACTCCATCTCCTCAGCGCCGGACGGGATAGACAACAGACCGAGCACGGGCCCTCATTGTCCCCGACGTCGGGAGCCTCCCGAAGACTCCCTCTCCGCCGTGGTTCCCAAGCGCGAAAGACGCGGCAGCTCACCGTGAAGGCGTGCGCGTGTTCATACTAGACGGGAAGTCGGGAAGGACGGAGACGATGCAAAGGACTGGCGGACAGAGTCGAAAAAGATGGCGTCGATTCGCTCAGCTCGGGGCACCTCCGCTCAGTTCCTTCAGTGGGGATGATCAGCACAGCAGTGCGTACGGACCAGACGGTGGCGCGGCGGCGGCTAGGTCCAAGCGGAGCACTCCAAGGAGAAGAGGAGAGAAGAAAACTCAACTAAAGAAAAATACGGTGAAACCCCATCAAGGAACCGACCTGCTTCAAACCGACATATACATTGCGAAGATACAAACGAAACGCCGACACCGGCACATCGCAAAGCAGCGACAAAAAAAACAGTAAGACTACTCCGTATGTACCACACGGGGGAATCGGTGGAGCAACCACAGCTCAGTAATTCCAGAGAGTGTAGAGCTTGGAGGGGATTAGTACAAACATACGCCAGCGTAATCCAGCTTGGTGCCTTGGCAATGGGTCATACTATCTAGGCTAAACTACTTTTCCCAATGCCGCTCATCTCTAGCATGATCAGCCCAGATGAAGCTTTGATGACAGATACAAAATAGGTTCTTGCATACTGTATATGTTTACTTGGCTACACGAGTCATGTCAAATTTTTAGTATATGTAAAGAGGAAAAGGACATGATGACATGCTAGTAGGTGCAGCTTTACTCGTTGCACTAAAATTATTCGGGGTATATATAGCCATTTTTTTCAATTTTTTCACACAATGGTCTATAGTGTAACATGTGGTTCGGTACAAACTGGAATTTTACATTTTGCAACAAGTTTCTGCATGCGGTTGTGTGTCCCAAGATCGGGATCCAAACATGTAAAAGGTAGGTGATGAGAAGAGACCAAAGATCAAGATTAAAGCCCGATGGAAACCCCCATCTGCTAATACAATGAACATTAATGTAAATGGGTCATTCGATGCTTCAGCAAACGAAGGGAGCACAAGGGTGGGAATTAGAGACTATACGGGTAACCTGGTTAGGGTGCAAGCTCTTTGATACTTGGTATCCGGATGCTGCTGATGCTATGACGATGGACATTCAAGCGATTCGTGATGGAGTGCAATTGGCTCATGATTTAGGATTCAGAAATGTGATCATTGAGAGTGATGCTGAACAGGTGTTGAAGCTATGGAACTCGGGAGTCTATGACAAAACTGAGGCTGCTTACATCTTCCTGGATATTCAAGAGCTTGGCGGATTTTTCGATAGTTTAGTTTGTATTTTGTGGGTAGGGAAGCTAACTATTTAGCTCATATGTGTTGCAAGTAAGCTAGTGCTAGTAGGAGAAGATGCTTATGGGTGAACTCATCCCGGGTTTCTTATCTGCTTGCATTACCCATGACTGTAACTCCGCCGATTGATGAATGAAGCTCTTGTTTACTGCAAAAAAGATATTGCGACACAACCCATCAGCGAGGCAAACTACACGAATCCAGAAATATCTCTTTCTCTTATTTTCTGAGAAATCAAGAAACTTCTGACAGACATGTAATTGAGGATTTAAGTTAAGTATACAGTTAGACTAATAAAATTTGGGCCGTGCGATCCAAAAATCGTATCACTGGATACGGTTTTATTAGGCCAATTTTTAACTCTCCCTTGATTCCCTAACACATGATATTATAGCTTTGTAAATTTGTTCCTAAACATATGACGAACTTGGGATCATAGACTAACTCGGCGACCGTTTGTACATTATATTAGGCGATATTTTTCAAGAAATCCGAAGTAATGTTTCCTGTGGGGCTCTTTGCACTTTCTCTGATTGACACTGATCTTGGCATTCTATGGCTGGTCGAACTAATTAGTCCACGCATACTCCTAAGACTAAAGAACAGACTTCTCAGACCCTTGAGAACTGTCGTAGGTCTGACCCAGTCAGCTGAATTGTTTTTCCCAGTGCCACTCATTCCTACGGTATGATCAAGCCAGAATAGCAAATGCAGCAGGATCTTCCTCGCTTAAAGAAATTAAGCTTGGGCGAACAGATAAAAAAGTATGATGCTTCTCTGTTTGGTTGGCTGTGGCCTATGGGTCATGACACCACTCAAATCTCTGGTAAATATATACAGAAAAAGGAAAATGACTAGACTAGTACGTGGCTTTACTCGTTGTACCAGGCTATCCAGGGTAGCCCTTGTTTTATTTATTTGTTCTATATATAGTTATATACAACGAGAGTGGCGTTTTGGAGGCTGAGCTATATGTAGCTCGGTTTCCAAAAAATGTGAATCGAAATTTTTTGTGTTTCAAAAAATTCCAAAAAAATCCTAGACGTAGATAAAGTCGAGACATACCACTTTATAAGTTTCAAGGAAAAATATTACTATTGTTTTGGGCTACACGAAAATGACAAATCTGGTAAAATTTCGAATTTTTCAGACTCATCGCTCAAGTTTTGTGTATTTTTCATTTTTACCCAGATCAAAATACAATGAGTTTTTCATTAACATTGCACGGTGATAGATTCCTCTTGACTATTTACAAGCACATTATAGGGAGCAGATGTGCTCGGGTGCCAAAACGAATTTTTGCCATTCTTTCTCCTACACTAAGGGCATCTCTTACTTTTAGCCATGTATAGAGCTTAAGTTAACAAAGACATTTCACGATCTAGGATTTACAAACTCATAACCTCAACCACATGTAATAGCATATAAACAAATAAAGCAAATACCACGTCAAACAAAAAGTAAGCCATGGGCAAAAAACAGCGAGTACTCGCGCAAAATGAAGTGCAAGAAAGTAAAGCCTTATGTAGCGCCTCATGGACGTCCGCGCTATAGACCACTCCACACGTTAGCGTTAATTAGGATACCACCTCACTCATCGTATGCCGAGAAGAGGCCCCATTGCCCGTTCTCGCCAGCTCACAGCTGCTAACGGAATTAAAAACGAACGAAAAGGACACGTGACAAGAAAAGGAGAAGAAAATGTCTCTCCTTGGTTCATGTTATTCTAGCTTTCTTATATTTCTGTGAACATGTGACTTTCATCAATCTTGAGGCTAACTTCGCATCATGTTTTTCACACTACATCATGTGACATCTCAAGAAAAATTAGGAGGACATTTCGCTTGGGACTCTTGCAAGTCCCACGGTCGAGGATGGTTGTGTCATTGTAGCACCAGTCAAAGTACATGTACTAGAATGACACTCATCTACAGTCCGATGGGTTCTGCACGGTTGTTCCCTCTGCTTAATATATGAGAGCCAGCAATTGCTGGACCTTTCGGAAAAAAATACAATCCGATGGGTGAAGTACTTCATAGTGACACTATCAACTCTTGTAGTGGATGTTGATCTGCTATTCGAATTACTTTTCTGAACGTCGCACATTCCCAAGGTATTATCCGCGAGTAGCAACTGAATGTTGTTTTTTCTCACTTAGGGTGTGTTCGGTTCTGGGATGGAGTGGAATGGAATGGAACCGTTCCATTCCCATAACCCATTCTTGCGTTCGGTTGGAGCGAGGAACGGAATTAGGTGGTTCCAAAAAAGAGAATATTCCCTCAATATTCGGAACCAACCCGTCCGGCCGATTCGGCCGGACGAGGTGGAACGGCACAGTGCCTCCCTCTAATTTAATCAAGTTTAGCTATAATTAATCAAGTTTAGCAATAAATAATTCAGATTAATTATAATTAATCAAGATTAGGAATAATTAATCAAGTTTAGCACTACTTGATTAAGTTTAGCAATAATTAATCCAGTTTAGGAAATAATTAATCGAGTTTAGAATAATTCCATTCTCACTCCATTTCATTCCATTCTCATCCCATTCCAAAACCGAACACAGGGATGGAACGGTTCCGTGACAATTTTTTGTCCAAACCGAACACAGGGATGGAACGGTTCCGTGACGGTGGAATGGAATGGTTCCATTCCATTCCATTCGGTTCCACAACCGAACACATCCTTAAAGTATGCAACTTGGGTGAGTAGATAACGAAATAGGCTGCATTCCTATTTGCCTGGCTACATGGATATGTCACATCTCTAGTAACATACGCAAGGAGGAAAATATATAATGATATACTAGTAGGTGTGGGCCTTTACTCATTTCAAGCAAATCCGTTGGTAGCTAATGTTTCAATTTTCCTTGTACAATGGTGGGTAGTTACTATGTGGTTCAGTACAAAGGTAAATCTTACGGTCTTTCTCAGAGAAAATTAAGATTCCGCGTGAATATTCACAAGCACATTATGTTTCATCTTCTCTCCTACACTAAGGACCTCTCTTACTTTTAGATATGTATAAAGCATGCGTTAACAAAGACATTTCCCGATCTAGGATTTACCAACTCACAATTTTAACCACATGTAATCGCATATAAACAAATCAAGCAAATAATATGTCAAACAAATAGTAATCCATAGGCAAAAACAGCGAGAACTCGCGCAAAATGAAGATCAAGAAAGTATAGCCTTATGCAGCGTCTCGCGGACGTCCGCGATGTAGACCACTCCACATGTTAGCGTTAGGATAAGGAACTCATCAGGTACGCCACCTCATCTGAATTGTACGCCGAGCAGCAGGTCCAATTGGCCGTTCTCGCCAACTCACAACTGCTAACGGAATTAAACACGAACGAAAAGGACACGTGAAGAGAAAAGAAGAAAAAAAAGTCTCGTCTCCCTCCCTCGCTCGTGCCGAGCCAGTGCCCCCCATTCCACGGCGATCGGTCATTGGCAGACGACGACCCGACCCGACCGTCCGGCAGGGAGAGGTCGCCGCCCCCGATGATGGGCGACGACAAGTCTGCGCGGAGCCTGAGCCCGATGGGCGGCCGCGACCGCGACCGTGACCTGGAGCTCCTCATCCCCGCCTCCAACGGCGGCGGCGGCAGCGGAGGCTGGGGCCCCGGCCAAGACAGGGCGGCGAATGGCTCTCACAATTACCAACGGAATTAAACACCAACAAAAAGGACACGTGGAATGAAAAAGAAGAAGATAAAATTTCATCTCCCTCTCTACCTCCTTGCTTGTGTCGAGCCCATGCACCCTCCCATTCCACGGCGTTCGGTTTGTAGATGACGACCCAAGTTATCCGTCCAACAGGGAGAGGTTGCCACGAGCGGAAGGCGGGAAAGGGTTATCCCCTCCGATGATGGCCGACGACAAGTCCGTTATGAACCATCACACCTACTCTAACACCACATTTTGGTGACAACTATGAACGTTCGTTGTCAGTCTTTAGGACAGACGACTTTATGCCCGACTTTAGGTTTATAAAACTCCAACTAATTGAACTAGATGCAAGGTGTAGAGAAAAGTTGGAAACCTATTACAAGTGTGGCGCTCACATATATGAGGATTCAAATTTAACTAAAACTTATGCTAATAAAAATTGGCTAGGATAGATTGATCATTAATTAACCCCCTGGTTCATGGTATTCTAGCTTTCTAATAATTTGGTGAACATGTTACTTTCGTCAATCTTGAGGCTAACTTCGCATCATGTTTTCCACACTACATCATGTGATCAATTTTAAGAAAATTTAGGAGGGCGTTTCACTTGGGACCCTTGCACCATCCGACGGTTGAGGATAGGTATTTCATTCTAGCACTAGTCAAAGTACATGTACTAGAATTACTCACATTCACAGTCCGATGAGTGAAGTTTATCATAGCGACACACCCAAATTATGTAGTGAGCTTTGATTTGCTAGTCGAATTACTTTTCCCGATGCCGCTCATTTCCAAGGTATTATCCACGAATAGCAACCGAAAGTTGTTTTTTCCCACTTAAAGTATGCAACTTGGGTGAATAGATAACGAAATAGGCTGCATTCATATTTGCCTGGCTACATGGAGTATGTCACATCGCTAGTAATATACGCAAGGAGGAAAATATATAATGATAGACTAGTAGGCGCGACTTCACTTATTGCACGGAAATCTGTGGGTAGCTAATGTTTCAATTTTCCTTGGACAATGGTGGGTAGGTACTATGTGGTTCAGTACAAAGGTACGTAAAATCTTATGGTCTTGTCACAAGTGATCACACACGTGGTTTATCAATGAAAATTAAGTTCCCTCTTAAATATTTACAAGTACATTATCCAGGACTTACCAACTCATATGTTTAACCACATGTAATCACATATAAACAAATATAGCAAATACCACATCAAACAAAAAGTAAGTCATAGGAAAAAACAGCGAGTACTCGCGTAAAATGAAGATCAAGAAAGTATAGAGCACCTCACGGACGTCCGCGATATAGACTCTCTCCACACGTTAGCGTTAGGACTAGTACAAATGTACGTGCAACACACGTCTATAAAATCAATAAAAAACAATTGGTGTGAGCCGATATAAAACCAACAAAATATTCAGACCTTCGATACCAATGGTAGAAAATCGTCTAAAAACATTAGTGAACTGCCGAGCAGAGCACGGGCATCAGGTTTTCGACATTCAGGAACAGTCACACATATAACTGAGTCAACCAGAGTTTGGATACTCGTCTAATCTGTAAAATTGTAACCTCCCGTTGCATGTTTGTAGTCACTTTCATAATAACTGAAGAGTTGGCCAGTGACATTTTCTTACATATGGTTGCAGCCTTTGGGAGTAAAATTGTATTGTGCAACCAAAACTTGAGAGACAATATTAAAATTACAGCTACAGGTCCGCAAGTGCAGATCATTGTTTGCACTGTACCCATGGAGTAACATAAGATCAGACATGCCAGGCAGGAGTATATCACTATCCTAAAGAATAATCGACAGTTGACAAGCACTCAGAACTTGGTAGCCAATAACTGAAATGACAAATGCAAGTAGCAAAGTTTATGTTGCACAGTTGCCATGGAGTAAATTCAGAGAAGACAAACACACCCGTGCTGTAGCTAAGGACAATTCACACGAAAGCAATTGATATGCAGTTTATCAGAAGTTCCATCCAACCGCGTCATAGCTTCAGAACTCAGAAGTACCAATTTGCCTTTGCTTACTGTGTCAGGTACCCACCTAATTGATGCAATTTCAGGCCATGTTCTTAAAATCAAACAATTCGCATGCAAGCAGATTCTATGCAATTTGTAAGAGGTTCCAACCGCATAACGGTCCCAAATTTGCCCTTTCCTCACGGTAATAGGCACCTACCTAGTTAGCACAATCTGAAACCATGCTCGTAAACCAAACAATTCACATGAGCAGAGCAGAGCTGAGCAGACAGGGAAAGCAACCGCACAAAGGGTAGGGATACGCCACAAACAGAGTATATGTTACCGAGATCTTATCGGCGAGGTGGGCTAGGACGGAGAGGCCGGACTTTGAGTCGCTGCTGCCGCGGGAATCCCTGCTCCTGCCCTCGAGGAAGTCGCTGACGAGCAGGGCCAAGTCTATCTCGCCCTCGGGGCTTCCTCCGTGGCTGCTCCCGTGCCCCGGCTCCGCGGCTCCTCCGGGCGTCCGCAGCCAGAGCTCCCCACCGGGGACCTCCCCGCCCGCGGCCACCCTCGCAGGCGGCGGCGCCCTCCGACCTGCTGACACCGCCCCCGGCGGCGAGATGCCGAACTCCCGAGGACCTCCCCACCCGCGGCCACCCTCGCAGGCGGCGGCGCCCTCCGACCTGCTGACGCCGCTCCCGGCGGCGAGATGCCGAACTCCTTGGCCACCAGCATCATACAGCCAAGGCCGCAGCTGCGGTCGGACGAACAGGTCAAACCCGATTAGAGATCAGAGGAACTCACCATCACAACTCACCTCTCCGACGACGTAATAGAAGGCACCGGAGATTCGCGCACACCTCGAGCTTGGAGAGCCTGGGTTCCAGGTTCGGCGTGGGCGGAGGCGCGAACTCCGGCGGCGGTGGTTGCAGAGTGGGGCGGGACTTGGTGGGCTGGTAGTGCGCCTCCCGCGGCGTCGGCGTCGGCCTGAGGCTGCGGGCGGCATCTCTGGCGCGAGGATAGACACGGCATGGCCGGACTGAGCGTGAGAACCTGCACGATCCCGACGCGCCAGAGCATCCAGTCCTTCGTGGCAGCGGCGCGGGATGTTCGGTGGGGGTGGGCGAAACGGTACGGTGGCAATTTGCTCGTAGTATGTGATTTGGTGGGAGGATAAAACGGTAAAAAGTGGACATGAGCGATCCGGATTGTTGATTGAATATTGAACGGTTCAGATTTAATGTATCAACACAGCACAACACAAGTTTGCTCTTTTAATCTCTACTACTCCCTCCTTCTCAGTTTATAAGGCTTACGCGTATACCTAGGTCGCCCGCATGAGCTATATTATATGAATTAAATAATACAAAAATTATACCATTAGAAAATACAACATTTGAAGTTTCTAATGATATATTTTGTATCATATATACTCCATGCAAAGTTCATCAATTTGTCAACCTAGGGATACGCGTAAGCCTTATAAACTGAGAAGGAGGGAGTACAAAAGAATGAAATGTCCTGTCTCGGTCTTGGACGGACGAACGGACGACACATCGTGATCGTCAAACTGTTAAATCCACGTTCGAGATCGACTCCATGGTCAGTACTCCGTGGAAACCATCCGTCCGGGAGGTCCCCGACCCCAAATCACGGAAACTGTTCCGCTGAATCATCTTCCGAATCAATCTCCCCATCTCGACGAATCCGGCTGCAGTGCCCCGCCGGCCGCCTCGCTCTCCCCGCCCCGTACATCTCTGCCTCCTCAAGCTTCCCATATCGCAGCACCCGAGGTATCCGCCATACGCCTCCAAGCTCCCACGGTCGCCGTTCTCCGCGACTGAGTGCGCCTCCCTGCTTGCACCGCCGTCCCCTAAATTCTCTGGGACATAATCCCAGCAAGGGCACAGCCCGCACGCCACAGAAGTCGACGAACCACACGGAGCTGCAGCCCCCCGCCAAGGCGCCATCCAGAACCACCTCAGTCACGTCGCCTTCATGTGGTTGAGTCCCCCGGAGGCCGGAGAGGCGCGCTACGTTCGACGCCGGTGAGGTGCACGCCAATCTCTCAGATACAGGGCAGTCCAGCATAGCCGGCATGGGAAAGCAGAGATGGGGAAACACTGCAGCAAACGATTCAGCAGGATGAGGGAATTTTTTTATGGGTTCCACTGGAAGGACAGAGAGGAGCTGATCTCGACCAGTGTCACTGAAGTGTAGGAAGGCTGCAGGTATGGTGGTGGAGAAGGTCAGTGATTCGGTGTTCATTGGTCTTGCGACGCCAGTAAGAAGAGATCAGCATGGGTGACCAAAACCATGAGTGAGTTCTCTGATCATTTAAATAGCGGTGTCTGAAAAGGCCCCACAGCCCAAGGGTTGTTATAGCCTGGAAGTCAGTCAAGCATGGCTCTCGCGTCTGCGACCGCGTGAGCGTGCGGCCGCCGCCGGCCGGATCTCCCAGCTCCGGCCTCCCCTCCGTCCGCCGCGCTTGGATCCGGCAGCCCAGCGCTGCTCTCTCCCCTCGTCCTGCAGGAGTGAAAGCGAGAGGATGTAAGGCTGCAGCCGCGCGCCGTTGCCTCCGTCGTCGACGCCCTGCTTCCGGGCCGCATGCTGCTGCCGCCTCCGGCCGCCCCGGCCGCCGGGCTACCCGCCTGCAGCAGGCTTGAGGCCGCGGCCGCGACCTCTCCGCCTGGGGCTCCCGCTGGCGCCGTGGCCCCGCCGTCCTCCGCCCTTGCTTCCGCCGCCGCCCTGGCCGCGGCTGCGCTCACCTCCCGCAAGCAAGACCCGGCTGTTCGTGGAAGGCTGATGGTGAAGCGCCCGGCCTCCCAGCCCCGTCCGGCTGCATCGACGCCGCTGGCAGAAGTTCCGCCACCTCCGCGTCCGAACAGCGTCGACGGCCAGCGCCCCCAGCTTCGTCCTGCGGCATCCGCGGCTACTTCTCCGACGCCTCCTTGCTCGGACTTGGCTCCCCTGTCGAATGAAGGCCTTCGGTTCGACCCTGCCGTGATTATGGAGGGCCTCGGGTCCTTGTTGCTGCCGCCGGCTGCCTCGGGCGGCCTGGTCTCTACGGAGGTGAGCTCCATCGACGATGGCAGTGAAGAGTTGGCTGTGCATACACCGATGGCCTCCACCAAAAGCGATGTTTGCGGCTCGGTTCACGGCAACGTTGGTGTGCGCCATGTCGTGGAGAAGATTGCAGAGCCGTGTGGCGGCCTCTGTGCTGCCGCTACCGCTCTAGATGATGAAGAAGGCTGGGTGCAGGTTGGTCCGGACGGCCGTCCCCGCCGTGCGCCATCGTCTCCGCTTCGGAAAGAAGGCCTCGACCATAGCCTCGTCTTCAAGCGTTGGGCTCGAGGGAGGTGTTTTCGCTGCCTCGAGCGTGACCACCAGGTCAACAATTGTCATGGGCCCTTCAGATGTATCCGATGTCGTCGTCCTGGTCATCGGGAGCGTTTCTGCCGTGCGCGCTCTCCCGCTGCTCGTTCTCGCTCTCCGGATGCTCGTGATCATTCTCCGGACGCTCGAGATCCTTGCCAGCGGAGCCGTTTGTCGTCCGCTGAGCCTCGTCGTCCCTCGTCGCCTCGGAGCTTGGCCGAGGTTGTGTGTCGCTCTTCGTTGTGTCCTGCGGTGAAGCCGTGTTGCAAGTATTCCAATGCCAACGCCTTTTCAGTCTCTATCGTGGAGTCCCAGTTTGCTCTGCTACGCATTGAGGTCCTTCAGAAGGTTGAGCTGCTTTGCTCTGAGGTTCACAATGCTCTTGCCAAGCTTCAGGTTGCGTCGGTTGTGACTATGCCACCTGAGATACAGTTCGGTTCCGTTGGCCAGGGCCCCGAATGCTGCTTTGGAGAATTTTCTCCCCGTGCTCAAGATGCGATGTCATCTGTTCTTAGGACTGTTGTCCTCACCGAGGATGTGGCTCCAGTTGTGGAGATCTTGTCTGAACTGCAGGATCCTTGTGGGGAATCGTCTATGGTGCTTCCGTGTGAGCTGGGCCCATTGGAGCCTTTGGCGGCCGACATGGCGCCATCCCCACCTCCGTCTGAGTCCTGCGAGTTGCCCTCCTCTGTGGATAGTGGAGGTCTGGTTGGTTGTGTCACTCTCTCATCCTTGAGTGACCAGGTTGAGGTTGATGAGGAAGCACCTAATCTTGTGGCGATGAAGTCCGTCCGACCGCCCCTCTTTGATCGTGAAGGTTTTTTGGCACGTATTGACGAGGCGGTCTTTGCGAAAAAACTTGGTGGCTTGCTCACCTGCTTGGAGGCAGCTAGCCCTGGATCTGGCAAGGCGATTGCTTGCCTCATAGCTGAGGAGCCTTCTACTGGCAAAATCAAGAAGGTGAAGAAGGCTCTTACGAGCATTGGCAAGAAGAGTGGCGTCAGTCGTAAGGTGCCCGCGACTGCTTAACGGCAGCTGTGTGGTCCTAGGGTAGTTGTCAGTTCGCGGTTGCTTATGTAGAGTGGGGTTGTCACTTTAGGAGTTGCTTGTTTGAGGTGTTGCTCTTTGTGTTGTGTTGGCCCCTCCCGTGTTGTTGTATTTGTTGTATGGTTTTCGTCCGGTTTCTTCCACTAATAAACCGGGCACCTTCTTCTTAATAAATGGTTGGGGCAAAGCTTTTGTCCCACAGTTCAAAAAAAATAAAATAGCGGTGTCTGCAGTTTGCGATGGTAAGAATGGTTGACTTCAAAAACTGATTTCTCCACGCTCATTGTGTTGCAGGTTATTTGTGCTTGTTCAGATCTGAGCTACCTACATAAATAGAAATAAACCAATTCGATTGATTGTAAGATTGAAAATGTACGTGTATCTTCATACACTTCTTATTCTTTTGTTTTTAGACAGCGAAAAACTAGGCAATCCCTACCAGGCTACCCTTCTACCGTATTAGTGCTAGCCTCAAACTGAAGAGAAGACGGCCTAAATATTTTTTTAATTACATCATGCTCACAGGTTGCAAAAGCCGGTGGAGCATGTAATTATCATCAACAAGTGATTTCTAGGTGTTCCCCATGTTGTAAATTTTTCTACGTTTTCGAGTTGTCACGTTATACTTATTCTATAGTTAACGATTGTATCTGGTTGCATAGTACTTATTTATGGTTTTGTTTCATTTGATGTGTAATACATTTAATTTTGCATTGCCAACGGATATCAAATACTATATGTTTGATTTTGAGCTCCAAGAATGAACGAGATTTATGGAGTCTAATGAAGTAAAAAGTATCACTACTGCTGTAACCCAACCTGGTAATCACATGTGCACACCGGCATAAACCATGTACTACCAATTTTATTGTAAAAAAAAGCTGATTTGAAGCATGCATTGAAAAAGAAGAAATAGAAGCAAAAAAATATATGGAAATTTAGGTCGTGGTAAAACTTGAATGTGAAAATTATCACGGAACTTGAAAACTGAACCTAATAGTGAGTCATCAAATTTGTGGTACATGTGCTAGCCTGCTTGTAGACCCTGGTTTCGCTCATTCTTTTGGGGCCGGGCAATTTGAGTACTAAAAATTGTCACTTGATTTTATATGTAAAAATATTTTACACATTGTGGAAGAAATAATAATAATAATTTTAAAAAAAGCTACCACACACTGTTCCACGTGCATTGCACGTGATTGATTACTAATATGACCGGCATGCCTTTTATTGTCTTCATGACAATAAAAATCGAAGACACGTGCATTTTGGTTGACTTTATTAGATTTGAAATAAAAATAATTATTTGACACCCGTGGCAGTGCACGGGCATTCAACCAGTAGTAGTATAGATAAGAAACTCACGAGGTACGCCACCTCGTCTCAATCGTACGCCGAGCAGCGGGCCCCATTGGCCAGCTCACAGCTCACAGATGCTAACGGAATTAAACACGAACGAAAAGGACACGCGAAAAGAAAAGAAGAAGAAAAGAAGTCCCGTCTCCCTCGCTCGCTCGTGCCGAGCCCGTGCCCCCCATTCCACGGCGATCGGTCGGCAGACGACGACCCCAGCCGACCGACCGTCCGGCAGGGAGAGCTCGCCGCGCCGCCCCCGATGATGGGCGACGACAAGTCCGCGCGGAGCCTGAGCCCGATGGGCGGCCGCGACCGCGACCTGGAGCTCCTCATCCCCGTCTCCGGCGGCGGCGGCGGCGCCGGAGGCTCGGGCCCCGGCCAGGACGACGCGGACAGAACCCCATCCTCGTCCGCCTCCGCCGCGCTCTCCTCCTCCGGCCGCGAGGTTAGCCTTGCTCGTGTCCCTCTAGGACTACGTCTCGTTCGTTCCCCTAGGGTTACCTCTGCCATCCAGCTGCAGTTTATGTTCTGTAGTTCGGCTGATTTAGATTTCAAATCAGTGCGCGTTTTGTGTTGGTGTGACCTTGGCAACTCCAGTGTATTGTAGATGTTTTCTCGTGTTAGAAGTTAGAACCTTAATTCATTCCCAATCTGCCTAGGGTGCTTGCCGTGCTGACAGAAAATTCGAGCCAATCATTGTTTGAAAAAGATGAAAGTAGAATGCTGATGTTCTTTATCCTTTTTCCTTGATGCTTTTCCTTTTCAATACTTCCCTTGCACAAAAAGTATGCTCTTGAGATTTGGTAGCTGTCGTTGTATTTATCAGGTTTAGATATTTGAACAACTTAGTATTGATTTACGTCCTCTTTTGTGCAATACAGGCTTTCCATATGGTGGTCCGCAGCTGGGCCTCAAAGAAATTCATGACTGGATGGTATGTCCTTCCACTAAAATAAAACTTAATGGCAGTATAACGTGTAGCTAGTTAACATAAACCGAGGAACAATGGCGTAAAGCTTAAAAAAAAAGGAACAATGGCGTACACTAAAAAGGTCTTAACAGATGGTAGATCTGTATGATCTGCCAGTTACAGTGCTCTTTTGTGTTGTAGGAAATAATTTAGGCAGGTTATGTCATAAGGCTGTCAGGACTGTAGCTAGTTAGTTTGGATAGCGACTCAGTGTCAGTGCGATGTCTATTCTTTTGTTCCAAGCCATGCTTGACACATGATTATATAATTTTTCTTACAACTTTTCACTTCCTTGATAGCTCCATTTGTGATTATCCAACAACTAGAATGGGAACATGAATCCAGAGGATTATGTTACCATATTTTTCCAATAGCTTGACTGCCAGTTGCTTAGCCGGGGAGCTACTAGCCTAGAATTAACAATGAATTTTAGAATCCTCGTATTTTTAGTTAACTTCAGCATTCAGACACCGCTGTTATCTAGTCCAGTTGTGCAGCAAAATATTTTTGTTGCTTTTTCTGAAGTTTGGCATTGTTTAAAGACACCAATTCAGGCATTGCTACTGCCTGAACACAATAAATCTCACTCAAAGTTGCATTGTTTATTTTGCAAATAACAAGTTAGTAACTTAGTAAGTTAGTATGCACACCAACCATTACCAACTGTCTTGCACCTGAGGATTTTGCACACTCGAGACTTATGTGGAATTAATTTGCAACAATGTTATAGCAAAACTTTTTTTCCTACATGCACTGATACTGTTTTGTTATCCTTTCTTTTCTGGGACACTGCCAGTGTAATTCTCTTCCCAATAGCGATAACATTCTACTTCACCTGGTGGTTCATTCATTTTGTTGATGGTTTCTTCTCTCCAATCTATGCACAACTGGGAATCAATATTTTTGGTATGTAAACTATTCCACTTTTTTTTTGTATGGAAACATCAAATTCTGTAATGGTTCGTCATCATATTGTAATTTCTTCCTTCATTCCTTGACCAGTAGTTTGGGGCTTGGTCCTGTAGTGTTATTATTTATACTAGCAAAATGCCCGTGCGTTGCTACGGGTTAATTGTTATTGAAAGGACATGCATAGACGCAATTTGAAGAAGAGCTTAGTAACATAACGTTTCTTTACAAAATCACGATGGATTTTGTGCTATAAATGTTTCCAGCGTTACAGAAAAAGAAGACCATATGTGTTTCCAAACATTTTATCTTCTCAGTTTGACGGTTAATAGTTGAGATCATAGGTTCTGACCTCAGAGCTTTTTGGAGTACCAAAATACAATGTGGCAAAACAGTTATAAGATTTGGTTAAACTTCACACCTCACAAATTCATAGAATACATGTCAAACACATTCGGAATATATATATTCTTTATTGACAAGACATCGCAAGATAACTAAGCACTAAAAGCAATGTTGGACATAACGGGGGGGGTAATGGAAGAACTAAACAAAAACTGCTACTAATGTCATGTAATTAATGATCAAGTACTTCAAGATAGCAGGCTTTAACTACTTCCAAGATTTTCTTTTGTTGCGGGTAACTACTTCTGAGTATGACAAGAACGCTATCCCAGTAAAGCCATTTCATAAAATCAGTTTTCTCTTGACGGGTCAGCTGGAGTAACTATTACTAACTGCTAAGAACGATTGTTTTGATCAAATGTAGTGGCAATTAGGTAGGGCTTCAAATCTTCATCATTTGTTCATCATAACAGTACATCAATCTGACCAAAATTTGCACAGCGGACATGGGTGCTACCAAAGAAAGCGGAACAACAATCGGTATGAAGTGATAGCACAAATGAATTTTTTATGCTGGAAAACTGAGTGGCAGCGATTCCTTTAGCAGCCCAAATTCAATCAAAAAGAAAATAACTGTACACCAAATTAAGCTCTGTAGAACAACTGTCTGACGACCTCCCCTGCGCCAACAGTGGTAATGTTGCTGGACCAGGACTCCAGGAGGTTCCCCTCATGCGGTGTTGCATGCCTGCATCTGACGGGAGTGGATCGGACAGAGCGAGGGATTTTAGACCCGGTGCTGAAGAAGTTCAGAGGAGGGAGATGGATATTTCTGTGCGGCCTAGATGGTGGGAGCTCGACCATGTGGTGCAGACCGGGAGAGCTCGGCGGGCGGCGGTGCATGGCCATGGTTTGTGGTGGATCTCGGCGGTAAGGGGCCATGGCGGGGAGCGCGCCAAGGCGCCAACGATCCTGCTTCTGCATCACAAATCATAGGAGAGATGAGCCCACGTAAGAACAAACAAAGCAGCCTCCATTGCTGGAATGTGCAGAGTCGAGAGAGTAGTGTACGTATCGACGGCATAGACGTCGGGATTGGAGCAGGCGTCACCTCCGGGAGCCACCTCTCCACCCACGAACCACTGCTGAAAGCAAGACGATGCCCTGTGTCCTTGCCCTCGTCCGTGGACCGGTAGGAGGTCCAGAATCTGGTGGGGAGTACGCCGGGCGGCAAGGTTGGGCCTGCTTCTGCATCACAAATCACGACCGCAATAGTGGTGCGGCGGCGAAGGGCAGCGGTGGCGGCGCGGATCATAGCAGAGTGGAGGACGGCCGTGCCGCGGAGCGCAAGCTGCGCGAGCGAGATGAGGATGAGGTCTCCGTGCCGCCGAGCACGGCGAGAGGCAGCTGCGCGTAAGGTGAGAGGGCAGGGCGAAAGCCCTCTTGCCGGAGCTCGCGCTGGACATGGGGGAGGTCAGGGCGGGGCCGGTGGGGAAAGGTGAAGCTGTGGACGGCGGCGGCGTCGATGGAGTCAGCGGAGAGAGCAGGTGGGGCGTGGACTGTGGAGGGATAGGGTTGACCGGGGGAGCGGGGGTTGATTTTCCAATTTCCAAGGGACTAAACTGAAAAACGACCGACGTACCACCACCACGGTCGCTTATCTATATTACTCCCTCTGTTCGGTTTTACTTGTCATGGAGATTGAGCTGATCAAGTACAAAGGCGTAGTACAAACGGCGACAAGTAATACCGAACGGAGGGAGTATATAGTAGAGATTAACTGCCTAATTTTGTTGTTGTGTATAACACAATTTGTTTCATTTATATGCTGAACCTTTTTGGTGCATTCTTATTGTAACTTTAAAGTTTATCCCGTGTAATTAGATTTTAAATCTGTCAACTTGTGAGAAACTTACCTTGAAATTAGGTAGTTGAAATCAATACCGTTTCTAACTTAAGCATTGATAACAAGGGTACTTATTGCCTATCCAGCTTATTTACCCACCATGTGCTTATTTTGTGCAGGTCTTGGCTTCATCACTTCTGTTACTTTCATATTTTTCGTTGGAGTCTTCATGTCATCTTGGGTTGGAGCATCTGTCCTTGGCCTTGGTGAATGGATCATTAAGCGCATGCCACTTGTGCGCCATATCTACAATGCATCCAAGCAAATAAGTGCCGCAATATCGCCAGGTAGATTCACAGTTATCCTGATATCCAATCTGCATAGCAACTTGGATTCTTATTGATTTGTTATTTGAACAGATCAGAACAAGCAGGCATTCAAGGAAGCAGTCATCATAAGACATCCTCGTGTTGGAGAATATGCATTTGGATTCATTACCTCATCAGTCTCTCTGCAGGTTTGCAATTCTCCTGACTATTATTCCGGGTTACCAATAATGCTTGTTTAAGGACATAGTGTTCGGTATGACTTAAGGCTACTGGATTGTCCCTAAGAAACGTAGGTTAACACGAATCATCACGAGTTCAAATCCTTTCTGCAAAGCCTTGATCCCGGCTTTATGCTTAACACTATTTATTGTTTACATCTCTTATGCTTAACACTATTTAGTATATGCACATAATAGAGTTATGCTACCCTGTAATCGTAGTCACTGGCTTGAATCCTTGCACGGTGGAAAGATGAAATTATTGTACTGGTGAAATTGACAAAATCACTGTTCTATCATGTGTAGTAAGGGTTGCTTATGAAATACTCCAAATGTTGGCATATGATTTTATTTCCAGCCTCTATTTTAACCGTGCTACCTTGTAATCTTAGTCAGGGTTTGAATACCTGCATGGTTGGAAACTGAAATCCAATCGTACTGAATCTGATCATTGGGTGAAATTAGCAAAAGTGTAACTGTTCACCATGTGCAAGATAGAAAGAGTAGTTGTAAAATACTGAAACAATGACATTTTATTCTGATCAACGTATAGTCCTATGCTGTCTGAATATCTGTCCCATCATTATTCTGTAACAGAGCTATTCTGGTCAAGAGGAACTTTACTGTGTCTATGTCCCGACCAACCATCTTTATATCGGTGACATCTTCATGGTGAACTCAAGGGATGTCATAAGGCCAAATCTTTCTGTGCGCGAAGGCATTGGTAATTCACTAACTTTCCACTCGGTACCTTGTTTGAGAATCAGCTTCAGAGCACCGTAAATGATGTGACATATTTGCAGAGATCGTTGTGTCTGGCGGTATGTCAATGCCCCAGATTTTGTCAACCCTGGATCCTCATACAATCCACGCAGACCGCAGTGGAGCAAGCAGAAGCTGAGACGAACTTCTCGTGTACCTGTTCAATCGATAGCAACAAGTTACAGCTCCACACAAACTACACCAGTGCTTCGAACAACATCCTTGGCACAATGTGTTACAATTTGTCATGCTCGAGGATCACAGATCTGTAATTAAGTAGAATTAGGTGACTCACACGCGTTGCTGATTTCATGGAATTTGTACAATGGCATTTACTTTGTACCCGTCCTAGATGCTTGGTAGTTATACTTGTAATCTTTTACGGTTGATTTCTTCTGACTGTTATGTTGAAATCTTAGATTGACCTTTGTTGAAAGGGTTCGTTGTTGAAATTTCAGCATCATTCTATCTTGTTAATGGCAAATAACTTTTGACACTATGCGGATGATTTTCACACCTAACTTTGATCTTTCATTAAAACTGTTGATAAGTGAAAAATACGATTCCCTAATAATCCAATCTTTTTTGTTTCATTAATTTTAGAACTGCATATTTTCTTAGAAACACGACACTTTATTGATTAAGCAGCATCATTACATAGTGTTTCCCTCATCAACTCCGGGATAACACCTCGGATCTGTCACACCAGACCCACCCCATTTCTTACCAAATAGCCACACCCTGCCAATCTTCCCCTGTCTCACCCTAGCAGTTGTCGCCGTGGATGGAGAAAGACGCTGCCGCCGTGCACCTTGTGGAGAAGGACGTCGTGTCTGTCGTCGTAAGACCTGAAGACGGAGACAATCGCTCGGAAGGAGAGGCGCACCCAGCAAGCGGAGGAGGAGGCTGGGAGGAAGGCAACTACGGAGATGCATGTTGGCGAGTCCGCTCCGAGAGCCACGCCCACACCCCGCGCCCGAAACCAAGTGGCGCGTGCACAAGCTGGTGCTGGCGCCCGTGTCCCCGGCAAGAAGGTCGACGTCCTTAACCCTAAACACAGAGGACAACCCATCGCAGTGGCACATCTTAGAGGGGTTCACGCATGATGATGGTGAGGTGGTGTGCGAGTCTCTCCCGCTCCAACAGACGCAGGCATCACCGGCACTGCCCATGCCCACCAGTTGTTTGACGGAACCACGGAGTCGGCTCGGGTATAGTTCGGTTCCAAATGCACGGTTTATAATCATTTGATAGGACGATAGTTTTATTTTGAGTAATGTGTAAGACCAGATTATGATGGATCTCATTTGAGATGGTAGTGATCCTCCCAATTTTGATGAATCCACACCCACTTCTATGTTTAATGTTGGAGATTCATCGGACACTCAAAAGAAGAAGGACAATGGGTAAAAGAAACTAGAGGTACTTCTTACTCAACTCATGAGGATGTACTGTTAGCAAATCTTGGGGTGGCCACTAGATGGATCCTTATATGTGGAACCAAGCAAAAGGGCTCAAAGTTGGGAGAAGCTCCACAGATTATATCATCATCAAAACTACTATTTGGAGCCGCACCGAATCTATACCACTCGCAACGCCGCCTCCAACATAGATGGGCGACCATCCAAGTGTGCGTGAACAAGTTTTGTGGTTCTTATGCACAAGTACAAAATATGAGTCAAAGTGGTGTTCGGATCGATAGCCATGTAAGTGTGGATGTTTCATTGCTTGAAAATTTACATTTTCCTTGCTTGGCATTACATCGCTTGAATGTATCATTGCATTTTGATTGTTAGATGGGGTTGGCCGCCACATTCTACTAAAATTCGGAGAACAAACCATTCACTATGTCCTACTCTTGGGTTGAATTGAATGGTAAACCGAAATGATGCACCCTATCGATGATCTTATGAATCCAAGAAATAAGATGAAGAACAATGATGGATCTAGCTCCACTTTGCCTATTGGACTTGATGAAGATGATGCGGTGGCAGACAGACAAAGGACCGTTCAAATTAGGAAAAGACACTAGGTAGGGAAGAAGGACAAGGCGACGCGGCAGGCAAGAGTGCCGCAAGTTTAGGTGGAAGGAAAGCATCCAAACCCCGTGACAAGAGAGAATGAACCCACTTGAAATACTCGGATCACAACGCCCCAACCCATGAGTTGATCGTCCGGGAAGGCTGCCGCATCCACATTGACACACTTTGTCCCCTCAGAACCACACTTATTTTTTCGCAAAAAAAAGAACTACACTTATTCGGACTACTTTCACATCATTGTGACTTCTTTTTTGAGGGATCCCATTGTGACTTTTTTTTAGTACAATCCCATTGTGACTTGTGAGGAGAGCACGTACGAATGTACGATGAATGCCATTGTGCATGCACACACAAGGCATCTGTCGGGAAAGAATTAGACAAGCGAATAACGGGCCGAGCGGAATGAACCAGTCGTAATCGAGGACACCACTTGATACTCCACCGCTGGGCCTAGTTGCCTTCCCAAGCTTACGGCCCACAACGATCCACAATAGGCGCCGCCCCGTAAACCCTAACTCTCTCTGGAGGCCCTCTATATAAGCTCAAGCCGGAGAGGTCTTCTTCATCTGCGCCGCCATCTGCCCCTCCTCCTCTCCTCTCTACAGGCATCGATTTCGATCTGCTCGTTTGCTTCTTGATCTTTCTCTTTAGTTAGATGATGGTTCGCTGGGGGATTTGATTTCTGTCATGGGGGTTTGAGGACGATGACGATTGATATTTGGTCTCGTTCGTCGTAATGGCATGAATTTGCCTTGCCGACCATTCTGTTATATCACCACCCATAAACCGAGTCCTCTTCTCGACCCGAAATCTTTTCTCCATCACCCATTGATCTGATCCGTTTTCGTTTCTTTTATGTTTTGTTTCTGGTTCTTTCTGGCCGAGGATTAAACAAAATTATAGACAAGCATATGTCCGAATTTTCTTCATGTGGATCAATCTAATCTTCTCTATGAGGCCAACTGTGCAACCAGATCTCGCCATTTTGCTTTGCTCTTCGTTTTTCTCTTGTTACAAGTCGGGGTCTCGTGAAACCGATGATGATTAGTGTGAACCTTTCTCAATGAAATCACTAATGATTACATAACCTACTGCCTTCCTTCTGAGGTTACACGATTCCTAGAATTTTTTTTTCCCTGTTATATCCGAGTTTTTTCACTGGAGCAAATTACCTAGGTCGGATGATGATTACAAGTGCATAGTTCATATGATCAAACCGTGATTACTTGAACAAAATTAGTCTTTCGCTCCTATCTGACGGCCTTCACTGCAAATCACTCTTATGGTAAATAGATTTTTCTTTCCTGTGGCTTTTGGCACTACACATAATTAGTTTTATTTTTTTCTGTATTTGCATGGAGGACGCTGAAGATTGATATTTGGTCTCGTTCGTCGTAACTGGCATTTTTGCCTTGCCGACCATCCTGCTATATCACCACCCATAACCTGAGTCCTCATACTCTGAAGTGTTACTTAGCTTTGTTGTTTTTACTTTGGCCAGTGATTTCACCAAACAAATTGACAAGCATATGTCTCTTGAGATTGCAACATCAAATGTTGTGACAGATTTAATATACTAAAATTTAAATGAGGATGATGACTTCAAATTTGTCGCCCCAGTCTTAGGGTCTACTTTGGTGGATCTGTGCTGATTGACATACTTTCGAATCTGACTCTAAACTAATTTTTCTGTACTATTTTCTCTTGATCAGCTCATTTTAGCTTAATAGCTTGTAATTTCTGCTCAGAACTGAACTTGACAGGTCCAACTAAACGGTTCCGAGGATGATGAATTCAAATATGTCGCTCCACTCTTAGTGTCTGCTTTGGCAGATATGTGCTGATTGACATACTCTTGTATCTGACTCTTGATTTTCTCTTATAAATTGTCTGTTCTATGTTTCGTAGGCAGTGTTCTTTTCTTTACTCTTCTTCCTCTGTTCTGTAGATTAGATGCTTCAGACATTAAATGATTATTTGTGGTCTTGTCGGAGTTGACAGCCAATGATATCTACAATGTTACAACATCTTGTAAATCAGAATTTATAATAGTACTCTATTGTATTGTTGTACCAACATCGAGAATTATATTGTCGATTTGGTCATGATGATTCATAGTGTCTGGATGTCTCCTATCCTTTTGCAATAAGAATTTACCAATTCTGCATCTGTTGGCAAGTACAGTGTGAATTGATCTGGCAGCTCAATATATGTTAATGCATAGTAAGAAATTTTGTTATAAATTGACTGAATAATTTTGTAGAATTCATAATGGGTACCACAAGGATGTATCATTGACAATAATCTACCAGCTGTGAACCGAAAACGAATATTTCCAGTTTTTACAACAGTTTCCTAAACAACCTAATTTACCAGCCCCTTTCTATCGGTTAGATTGCTAGTGCATCAATTCAATTCTGAATACTTACCACTGGATCAGACGTTGCTGCTCAAAGGGACTAGTCACACTGTGTTATCGTCAGTTGTGTCCTCTGGTGAAAGTGATACGTGGTGGTTATTTGTAAGAAGATGCTAGAAGCTTAAAATTTTCAACCTGTTGATTTTGTGCCTAAACTCTGCCCGAAGATCCAAGCTGTCTGAACAAGAAGCTTAGGAAGAACTGCTTTCCCAATGTCTCTTTTCCCTTATTATGTCACACAATTAAACACATGTCAGCCTAATCCAGTTTGACCTCGTTCTCCTCTCCTCTCCCCGGTTATTCTACCGGCGATCCTCCATTTCTGGCCGCAATACGGGGGATCCTGTCCGGCGGAGAGGTCGTCATTTCAGTCCCCACCGTGGTGAGCACCAGAACCTTCTTGATTTTGCTAATTTTTTGTCGTATAATTCGTCGCTCGGGAGACCACCGTTGCCTCGGCGGCGATTTTCGCATTTTCTGGCCGCAGTGACCGCACTCAGGCGGTTCCTAGATGGCGAAGAGTCTCGTAGTTGCAATGCCTGTAGTTGTGAGCTCCGCACACGCTCGATTTGTGTGGTATATGTCGTAGGGCGTTCGTTCTGCCCTGATTCAACCACTGTTGTCTGTTGCCGACGGCATCAATGGAGTACTGAAGTCGTGTGCTCACAAAACGCTATTGTAGCTTTCTAGTTGGACAGTGTTAGGTTTTGAGTTTAATGGTGGAATCCAGTCGGTGATGCCCATGGCTTTTGTCTGATTTTTCATTATTGCTTAGTCTGCAGATGTTCATCGTGTTCTGGTGTTGTTGGGGGTGGCCTTGTTAGGGTGCTTGATGTACACGGGTTATGCTTGATGTTGGGTGTGTGTTGGGGCATGAGATGGATCAGTGGATCTGGTTGTTGTTTGTTTTGCTCCTGGTGATGGAGGTGCTAATGTACTGGACTCTGTTGATGTACTTATGTTTTTGGTTGCAATTGGTTTAGTGGTTGATGTATAGACTATAGAATGAGGGTTTTACAGAAGCATGACATGCAGACACATTCGACGATAAACATTGTGCTTAATCTGCGGTCCATTACAAGCATTGTTAATTGTGTCAGTGTAGTCAATCGTGGGATGGGGGCATATTTCACACTTTCGTTTGTTGTATTTCGTTGTTTATGCTGTCTGCCTGTCTGATTCGGTCGGATTTGGACACCGTTACCATCAGCGTTGTTGATAGAACTCTCGTTAGCTGGTGTGGTCGATAGAGCTAGGGTTCGGGTTTAACGGTCAATCCAGCGGTGGTGTCCATGTCGATTGCTCCTGTAGTCCTAGGCGTATTCTGCAGTGGTTCAACGTTTTCTGTGGAAACTGCTGCTGTGGTGTTTTCTATTTTGAACCATGAGTTAGTTCATTTTGTATCTCTATTTCTAGGAGCGAGCTAATGGTGCAAATGTTTTTCTGTACATTGTTATGCTAACAGGGGAATAACCTGGCAATTGGCGGTAAGCTGCCGTATATCTAATACTACAATAACCTGATAATTGCAAGCAAATAAAATGGCATCTAGAATTTTCTGATAATTTGTACTAATCCATCAGGTAGGGAAAATTTAATCCGGCAGGTAGGGAAAATTGATAGCTAACAGTAAAGAACACAATAACTAGGAGTAGTGTTTGGCGAGCCTCTTTTTTTTAATGTTTCACACGTTTACTATTTTTTGTGTACTCTTTTCTTGATATTATATGGGGTTTTCTCAATACCTTTGGTATTTGTTTGCTATTAACTTGGTAGGTCTGTGTTGTTAACATGGTATCTGTGTGCAACAAACTTACTAGCTGCATTTTTCTACAGATTATTTTGTGCAATTATTTTGATATTGTTTGATGCCCTGCTCTTGTGCACACCATACTTGCTCTTATTATGGTAGCTTGCATTAGTTAACCTGGCAGCTCGATTAAATCAACCTGATAGCTAGCATTAATTAACTTGGTAGCTATCTTTTTGAAATTAATTAGCAAAGATTTAGTCTGAATAGGTAGCATGAATCAACTTGGTAGCCAGCTTTTGAAATTAACTAGCAATGATTTAACCTGTTAGATAGAATGAATGAATGAATGAACCTGGTAGCTAGCTTTTAGAATTAACCTACCATTATTTTTTAACAGGATGGCAATCATGAAGTATATTGTCATGAATTATCTTGGTAAAGATCAGTAAAAGTTTCACTATTGCAATCTTTATTAATCTGGAGTCTCGAAAACTTCTAGGTTATTGCGAAAAATGGCAAGCCAAGTACAATGTATGTAAATGTGTTGGGAATAATTACAGGTAAAATTCTTGGCATCTAGATGAAAACTAGATAGTAACTACCTTAGAATAACCTGATAGCCAGGATAAAAAAAATTTGGTAACTACATGGGAATATCTTGAAAGCAACATCAATTTTTACAAACTCTACTGAAACAACTTGATAGTTGTACAATTACTTCCACTTATTATCTTTCTATAGTATTATCGTATTAGGTTATATAAGGATTATTACATTTAGCAATTGTACCCTCTTTTCAATGGCTCATGCTAATCCTAGAATAAACGGCCATAAGGTTATACAACGGTTAATCAAGCCTCCATGGTAGCAATATGCAGCCGTTGGCTTAGGAGGCCTTACAGGACCACCACCGTCTTGTGCAGGCATCCTTTTGGTTTTTACCCTAAACCATGCCTCTGTTTCTCTAACAAAATAGAAACTATTTCCCAAGGCCACCTTTCTTCACTCCACTTTCTTAAAGAAAACAAAAACACCATGTAGTATTTGGCATGATCAAATCTTTTGCCTGGTAGAGATTAAGAAAGCTATAACTTGCTTTTTTCAACACTATTTTCTTTGTATGACATTGCCATCTAACCAGGAAGGCAAGTCACGATGATCGATGTATGTGTGAGCATTTAATATACTTAGTACATCAACTCTTCACTCAAATGATTAGGACCCTGGTATATATACTTTTTTGTCAACGTAATAAGTATTCCATAATTTTGATCCACAAAATTTGATTGCAATGTGTTGTCGGTTACTTGTTTTAATTAGAGATTATACCTGTTTTAAGTCGACATTATATTGTTTGCTTTTCACTAACTTCAAATATCTAACATAAATTTATTTTGTAAACCCACGCTCTCATCTTTGCAGAAATGGCACGCCTTCATTTAAACATCTGTATGTCACACCTCAACAAGGATTTCACTCATTGTGTTTGGGATATACATGTTCTCTCATACATGCTATTACTTGGTGGACTATTTTCCGTTTAGTTGTAGTTCCACACTGAAGAACAGTAGCCAAATTTCTCCATGACAAACAAGATAATTAATTTGTGAAGATATATGTAAACTACGTTTTCTTATATTTTCGTAAATTAGAAGAACAAGATGAGTGAGCTGCATATCTAACTGTTGGCGAGGAAAAAGATGACCAATTGAGAAGACGAGACCATCTGAATGTTGGCATTCACACTAGGACAATAGATTGACTGGAAATATAAAATCATCCAATCATGTAGGTTACGCATGTACCAGAAACTATTTAACTGCATCTTCTTCACCTTAATCTTTGTTTGGGTATATCATATTTTAGAATTACATATAGAATGTCTGTTTCAATGTTTATATCTTAATATCTATGCAATGTGCTGATGCAATTGTTTCCAAACTTTACAGCCAGGAAGCTCAAATGTAGTAAGTTGTGGCCTACATGGACCATGTGCTGATGGAGTTGTTTCCAAACTTTACAGCCAGGAAGCTCAAACGTAGTAAGTTGCTGCGTACATGGTCCATGTGCTTCGTGCAAGACCCGGTTTCAAACGAACTTATTGTTCTTCTTGGGGAACCATCTAACTGAAGTATCCACTATGATTGTTGTCTTGAAGCAAAATCTGGGTGTGCTTATTTGGGCGACAGAGGTCAAGGCGACTACTGATACAGCTTGATTTGGTGCTATTATCATGTTCCTCCAAGTTACATTCGCTTTTGTTATTATGATGCAATACATATCCAGTTCCTGCTGTTTACTTGCCTCTGCATTAGCACTTGGTAGTTACAAACAATAGCTAAGCTGGAGCTACAATCGCAGTTACATCTATTTTCCGTCATTCTTTTTTCTCTGGTGATTCTTTTGCATAAGTATCTTTCACAATTCAATGTCTCTGTATAATGGAAAATATCAATTCAATATATATTTGCTTTCACTGAGATAAATCCCCAGTTTGTTTGCACCCAGGTTCAGTTTCATGGCAGCATTAGCTTCCCTATTTTTCTACCGCTGTAATATTATTGCTCAAGTTGTGTCAATATACAATCTCCCTTTTTATTATGCAAAGAGGTGATTTTAGGAATAAATTATGATGTGAAGTCTTTTTTATTCTCATTAGTCTATGGCAACAATACGGTCCTGCTTCCGGCACTCATAAAATTATTACTCGAGTTGTGTCAATAGACAATCTCCATTTTATTTTGCAAGGAGGTGGTTTTAGGAATACCTTATGATGTCGACTCCTTTTTATCTCATTAGCCTATGAAAACAATACGGTATTGCTTCTGGCAGTTGCGCAACGGATTAGGAAACTGTTCTTTGTTTCTTTTTCAATATTTTATTTCAGGTTTAAGTTTTGCTGCAAGATAATACAATGACCATCTTCTAACAGGTAATTGTCCTGTTTCAGGTCAATCCGGCGACTAAGACAAAACAATAATAAGGAGATGAGTCTTTATCAGGTGATTTGAACCATGGTGATGCTTATGGCGAATTCGCTCTTAGACTTTCATGCTGCGTGAAGTAGACGGCGTCGGCCTATTTCTACTCAGGCCAATGAACCCAATCTTATAGTTCGACCCTTCTAATGTAACTATGTTATTAAATTTGAACAATTGTAGCCTGACTTCACTCAGCTATGTTATGTAATAGACTAAGAGAGTATTTATTGCTGCATGAACCATCCCCAAGTAACTTGTTTTTGTTACCTCTTTAGATGGCAAATGCTTACTGCTTGCTCATCCTTATTTCCTCAGTATTTCTTTAAGTTGCTCTCGTTGTCTGCTTCATACAAGTTATGGGTTTCTATATGGTATAAGTTAAATGAATGCAAATAAAATTAGTTGGCAACAATGTGGTAGTTGCATCCGGCGTTGCGCGACTGCGCAACGGGTCATCTAGTAGGAGTAGAGATTGTTTCTCCTGGACGAAGGAGGGAATGTGTAGACGAACAATTTGGGTCGCCCGGGAATATATGTTTGAAACTGTTTTGCGCTAGACAGCTAATGACATTTTGAATCTATGGTCACCCGGCCCCCGGCCCCTACAGGTTGTACGCGTTATCAATTAACTGTGGCTAAAATATTTTGAAATAGTTGCCTGCGTTCTCATACTGTGTAAACACGATTCATTTTTGTACGTACTCTATTACTACCACATAATAGGTGTCAATATTTATTAGTTCCTAAATATTTAGGGAGTGTACAATATTTATTACTTCCTAAGATATTTAGGGAGTCCATCCAAAAATATTTATTTGTGGTTTCTAGTATCCAGCAACGAAATATTTAATAAATGATTCAGTATTGGAGAATATATAATAATCAATACCCACCTACTATAAATATATATTTAAATGTGCGCCAGAAAATTGTGCTTTAGTGCAAACAAGTAATAAAATGTTGTATATAAGTTTAATGTAATTGTTCGAGAAAGCATGCTATCCACATAACGTAAGTCTACCGTTACCTGATGTCGAGCTCTGGAGGAGTGTCAGGCTTTTGCCCGGACTCTCACTCGTGCTACACCTCCTTCTCGAAATAGGCTTTTGCCCCGCTTTATAAATAGAACCACAAGGCCAAACCGATAAAAAGGGAATCCTCTAATAAAATATATCAAGGATAAAAGGAAATATATGAGTAGCTACACCCAGACAAAACAACTGAGATTACCAACTAGAAAGGCCATCACTCCATGTTAAATCACCGGAGTTAGTCGCACCACACCCACCAAGTTGTTGCCAGACAGGACGGCCTGCCCTCTCATGAAGCGCTGATCCAGCCAGCGGACAACAAGAACGGACAATGGTGAAGACATAGTCAAAGGTACAAGATATGATGCCACCGAGAACGGCCCACTCCAGGGCCAGAAAGTCTTGAGACATGATGCAAACTTGCCCACTGCTGACACGGGAACGATGCCGAGAGGTATCGGAGCTCCACGAGGACACCCCCAAAAGGGTGATGATGCAACACACTACCGTCGTCAAGACCAAGACAATCAAGTGTTATCAATGTTGCCTAGCCACCCCAAGGGTAGGCCCACAGCCACCAAATCAAGCCGGCCTCCAGATAGCGGTATGGGAGCTGCTTCTGCCGAACCACCGCCGACACTAGGATCCACTGCAACCCCGCTCCTCGCCATCCAATTGTAGGAGAGAAGCCACCAAAAAAATTTGAGCTACATATATCAATATCATTCCCACATCCTTCATGATGCTCTCAGAATGAGTTGACATTTTCTTGCCAAATCATGTATGTATATCAATATCCATCATTTTAAGCATATTATATCAATACATATCCTTCTTTTTTTGGAACCATATCAATATCCATCGAAACAACTCAAAAACATATCAAAATTACACATATCATATGCATCTGTCCTATACCTTTTTTTGAGTGACTTGTCGTATACTGTTGGGCTTTGTCTCGAGAGGTACTTGAGCTAGCAATTCTTATTTTTCTTTTCTAGGAGAGAGTTAGCATATTTCCTTGACTCGGCCTGCCGATCAAACCTGAACTGCACGGCCCGGCCAGAGTTATCGATCGGGCTTCGAGCCCAGATAGTCAAGGAAGGCCATAGTAAATCGCTTCTACAGCATGGTCAGAGTGTCGGACCGACGATATTCGGTTTTGACTTTTTATACGTACGTGCGCTCACGGATTTTTCATCTGCATTAGCCGGCCCCACGTAACCACAGTTACGTATACGTCCATGCAGCTGTAAAAAAATCGAAGGACTCGTGCGTGCGGGGAACGGACGGGGGCAGTTGAGCCGAATAGATCAGGTAGTTGGGAAACGGTTGCGTGAGCGAGCTAGCTCTTCCTCCTCTCACTCTCTCCCTGGTCTCGCCCTTGGCTCGCATGCACACGCCCGGTTTGCCCACCTGATCCCACCTTCCCGTCTCTTCCCTCTCACCATCCAGTCACAGCTACCCGCAGGCAGCTGCAACCGTCGGCCTTTACATATAGCACGGCGCCGTCGTCCGTCATTCTAGCTCTCCGGTCGCCGATAGATCGGTCTCTCTAGCTCCCCTATATCTCCGCGCGTGGGTGCCTGCGTGCGACGCCGCGGCGGTGAGAGGCAACCTATCGTCGATCAGTTATCCATGGACAACTTCCACGAGGGAGTAGACGATCACCTGCAAGGGGACGAGGAGCTGCTTCAGCACTTGCAGTACCTTCAGTCGCCGCCGCAGGCTCAGGCCGCGCTGATGGAGCAGCAGCAGACGTCGCCGGCGATCCCCGAACTGGTGGACTGGGCGTCTCTGCTTCTCCCGCTGGGACCGGGCGCCGGGACGTCGCAGCAGTTGCCCGGGGCGGGTGCGGGCGAGGAGGGGATGGTCGGTAGCGGGGCGGTGGCGGCGGAGACCGGCGGCGGCAGTAGCACCGGTGCCGGGGTAGGCGGGGATCAGCAGGTGGTCAAGGAAAGGAAAGGCGCCGGCGCGCGTGGGAGGAAGGCCACCCGGCCGCGTTTCGCGTTCCAGACCAAGAGCGAGAACGACGTGCTCGACGACGGCTACCGGTGGAGGAAGTACGGCCAGAAGGCCGTCAAGAACAGCGCCTTCCCCAGGTATCTTGCTTCTTGCCTCTCATCGTGGCTAACTTAGCATGTGATGTATGCATGTTGTGCTCTCGGTGTAGTTGCACCCTAGCTAGTTTCTTGGTACTACTCTTAAGATGTGCTACGGGGGGTATAATATGATGATACTTTGAGGCAGATAACTAGGAATCCAGAAACAAGGATGACATAGAAAGCGACCAAACGGTTCCGGGAGTTGAAAATAATCATAGATCCAGCGTAAATGTAATTGCCATATTAATTTGTACTCAAACCTTAGTTCATATGACATCTATCAACACTTACAAACATGAAGGACATATCATAAAAGCTACATCATAATTAAACAAATTGTGGATGGTCTCTCCACAAATGCATATCTCAGCTCTTGAATTTCGAAAAATAGTCTCTACATTAATCCCCACAAATGATCAATTCTAGCATGAATGCACAAGAACCTAGTAAGTCCAACATTGATGCTTTGGACATTTCAATTATCTTTTTGCTTGTGGAGGCTTGTTCCTTATATCCCCATCAGTTTTTATCCCCACCATGTCGTCATTGGTGACCTTATTGACATCGTTGGTTCTCATCAACTATTGCATCGCACGATTGAGACTTGGGGGAGTAGAAGGAAATTACAAGGCGGGAAACATGAGGCAATGGAAAGGAGACATATATGAACAAGGAAGGAAGAGACAATAAGGGTTGACAGTTAAGCCCTACCCTGCCCACGAACTAATGGGCCATGTCAGCGTAACCCGGGTGGGTTGGTTAAAGGGTGAAGTGTGGTTTAGAACATGTTTGAGGTTGCATTTGAATTATTAGAATACTGGAAGAACGAAGACTAGTTTGGGGATTAAAGTGACAATCGGAGGAATCGGAATAGAATAGTGCTATTGAACGATTGTCCGGACGCTATTAAAGCACGGAGCTCCTTGATATGTAGCTGTAGGGGATGAGACGTGTCCGATACCTTCATACATTGTTCAAGGCCTTGTTCCCTGACACTGGACCCTAGGCCTATGTCCATCCCTAGGGTTGTTTCGATCGAAATATGCTTAGGGTTCAGGGATTAGATAAACATATATATTAGATACGCTCAATCTAGCTGCTAATTGGCGCACTTATAGGTCTATTTCACAGTTCAGTATTGTATGTACCAATTATGCATTGTGAAACGGATGCAGTATTGGAAAGTGGTACTGTATGCAAATACACACTGCACTGGCCCGTTAATGTTACCGTTACTGCACATGTTAGCCCATGCATCGCATCTACTTGCACCGGTTAGTTGCTACTCCCTCCATTTGTAAATATTTTTAAATATTTCACATGTTAACTAGATAAGGACTGAAATGAATGAGTGAACATACACACTAAAATGTATCTAGATACATGTAAAGACACGTGAATCTAGAAAAGTGCTAGTATTAACGATCCATCTACATGGCGCAAATGAAGTTCTCTCTTTCACCGATTAATGCATGCTTGACAACATCTTTGTGATGTTTCAGGAGCTACTACCGGTGCACGCACCACACGTGCAACGTGAAGAAGCAGGTGCAGCGGCTGGCCAAGGACACGAGCATCGTGGTGACCACGTACGAGGGCGTGCACAACCACCCCTGCGAGAAGCTCATGGAGGCCCTCAGCCCCATCCTCAGGCAGCTCCAGTTCCTCTCGCAGCTCTAATGTCGACCAATCAATTTAACCGTCTGTGCAAAGCGCGTACAACGTACTCTCACTGATCCCTATATACAGCCCAGCGTACTCAGTTCGGGGAAGAGAAGGGAAAAAACTTGTCCTACCTCCCAGTCATCATATATACAGCAGCTGATCCACACATGTACTCGTTTATTCCATGCATGGTGCATGTGAAAATGTATGTTAATTAAATTGCAGATATAGTCATCCATACTTGTCATGTAACTTAGTAGCGAAAAATAGTCTTGCTTACCAATTAATTTCATTATGTCTATCATATATACTCCTACATACTACTCCATGCATCCTTTTATAGGTTGTAATTGATTAGTTGGGTTGAATAAGACAAAGCCAAACAAACAAAAAGCATGCACATTATAGGGGAAATTTTGGAAGGGATCTTCAAAAAAATTCTCACGAGGCAAATTGCGTCCAATACTACACAACGTTTGGGTGAAAATATTTTCTTATACAAAATAGTAAGAAAAGCTTAAGAAAGCCACTCCCTCCTATCAGTTATAGGGACCTAATTTGTTTTTTGCAATTTTGATGCATAATTTTGATGACGATTCTTCACTTATAATATGCCTAAAATTCAGTAAAAGGATATATGAATAATCTTGAAAAAAAAACTTTCTGATGTTCCGTCCTCCATGTAATATGTAACTGTGGCTGACCCTTTTTGTGTGGTCTTCTTAATACATAAAAAGCAGTAGGAGCCATTCCTACTGTTATTAGGTTAAAAAGAATGACATAATCTGTGTTTGGATGTATGCATTGTTCCCTTTTTAAAAATTATGCATTGGGCCCTCGTATTGGACATTCCGATTGTTTTGAGTCTCGAATACGAGGTTTGAGGGTGTTCGGCTAGTATATAGACATTAGCGCTAGGTGTATTCAAGCTCGATATCGAGCAACAGGTCCGGGCGGCAAAAAAAACGAGAAGGCATGTGATGTGCTGGTTTTGCCATGCGAAACTGCTTGTGATAAATCATGTCTTGTGATGTTTCTGTAATTATGCGTGTGAATATGCTTGTAAAAAATGTTTGTGAAAGTGGTTGTTATGAATATTTTGTTGAAATATGGATGGCATGCTGATTTTTTAAACTAATATCAAGCCAATGGAATGACAAGCCACCGAATGTATACATTCAAACGGAGCCTAAATTTTTTATTTGGACACTAATATAACGATGTCATTATTACATAACCAACTCATATACTTACGTGCATATATTAGTCGTCAAAGTTTTATAAGTTGATGGCAGACATAATTATATGACTTATATATTGGAAAGGAGCGAGTAGAAAGGAATACTTGGCTTCCCCTTCTCTTGTTTCTTTGGGAATGTTAGAAATCATAAGTTTGAATGTTTTTCATTTTTTTTGGAAACTGCACTATCTCCAGCATGCACCATTGACGGTTAATCTTCCTATTAATAATTCATAAAAAATATAAAGACTCCTATATTGAAATGTTTTCACGGAGAATGATATGAGTAATGATACATAACGAATCTAATGTTTTCACGGAGACTTTAGACGCTTCACTAGTCTTTTTTGTTTTTTGAGAATTAGACGCTTCACTAGTCTAGTCTACCACATTTCTCAAAGAAAAAGATCACACAAATGGGCTTCTCAGCGAGTTTCACGTAGTGCAGCCCATAACCGAACGGACCATCCACCTAATAGACCCATCTAATGATCACACGGCCCACTCAGTGCAGCGAAGAAGAAGAGACCAGTCTACTCCTCCACAGCATCGCGTAACCATCTCGCCGCCGGCCGCCGCCACCGCCCTCCGTCCTAGCTCGCCGCTTGCCAGTCTCTGCTTCTCCCGCTGAGATCTTCGCCGCGGGGAGGTCTCGCCTTCCAGGAAGGTATTCACTCCACTAGCACCAATAAGACTCCTGGTTTCGTTTGATGCTTGTTCTCCTGTGACGAACCTCGGCGCTAGGGTTTTAGGCATGAGAGATTCGTAGTTGGTAGGGGATCTGTTATTAGTTGCGAGATTTCCGATGCGGATAATCTGTGACGAGAACGAATTAATGAATTTTGATTAGGCGCGCTATTATGACAGGATTCGTAGTTCGTCAGAGCTCCATGCTTGATTTTTCTGATTTGGATTATAGAGACAGATCTATTTGTTTGACTTTCCTGATGGGCTATTCTCCGACTGAAGGTGTCCGCTAAATAATACAGGGGAGAGTCCCAAAGGCTTTGCCAACTTCGGGACAAATTTACATATAATTTGGGTGAGAATGTGAGATTATATCCGGCAAACTGCAGGGCAAGAGATAGTTGAGTGAGGTCATATTCGTTGCCATACTTGCAGTGGCTAGTGATTTTACTTTCTAATTTGAGCGAGGAGAACGCGTTAGCTGCATTTGGGGCAGATTGTGTTAATGTAACAGGTACTGAAAGTCTGAAACTGGCAAATGAATGATTATGTTGTGAAATAGATTCTGTATTGCTGGCTCATTTTCTGAGATTGTTTGTAGAACGCATTGTATGGTGTCATAGGTTAGGTTACTGATTTGTTTCAGAAGATGGGTCAGTGGGATAAAGTTTATGATAGTGCAAGGTTATGTGTGAAACTAATGAACAATTTTGTACAGAAATAAGGGAATTGATCTTCTGAACATCATACAGCTCAAATCATGATTCAGAAAATGTTTCATCCCATTATCAGGATATAATTTCAACAGACAGAATAGAAGATGATATAACTGTCACTGGTTGCTTAAGGTGTTGATGAAGCTAATTACGGATATTCTGTCCTGATATTCTATCAATTGTATGTATTACCTACCTGGGGAATAAATTTCATAAGTATATGCGTGTAGTCTGAACTCCTATTTCATTACACTAATTCATAATTAATCCATTTTTTATGTTGGAATATAGGGAGGAATAGTGTGAGTACAGAACTCGAAGATGAACAAGGGGAAGATTTTTAAGTTAGCTAAGGGATTCAGAGGAAGGGCTAAAAACTGCATAAGAATAGCCAGGGAGCGTGTGGAAAAGGCACTGCAATATTCCTACAGGGATCGGCGCAACAAGAAAAGGGACATGCGATCTCTGTGGATTGAGCGCATCAATGCCGGTACACGTCTCCATGGGGTATGTATCCATTTACAGACGATGTTTTACACAGAAATTAGTTTCCTTGCATTCTAATTCTAAAATGAAAATTTCAACGAAACCATCAGCGATGTTTCCCTATGTACAAGCAGAATAAAATACCATAGCCATAAGTTCTTGGGTTTCTAATTTGCTACTCACCTATGTTTAATATACTGTCTTAACTGACCATCCAGGTGAACTATGGCAACTTCATGCATGGATTGGTGAAGGAGAACGTCCAACTCAACAGGAAGGTACTTTCAGAGCTGTCGATGCATGAACCATACAGCTTCAAGGCTCTCGTTGATGTATCCCGCACTGCATTCCCTGGGAACAGGCCACCTGTCAAGAAGGAAGGACTAGCAAGTATTCTATAAAAAAAAATCCTTCATCAACAAATCAACCTACTTGTTACCATTGCAGCTCAAAGTAACTGCTAATGTTACCCTCCCGCTTGAAACCTCACAAAATCTTGCCGTGAACTCATTTGTGGGGTTATTCTATGTTATTCTGTTTGGTAGCCTGTTGAAATGATGTTACAAGATCTGTACTTGTTGCGAGTTTGTTCTGGACAATGTGGTCTGTTGGCCGTCAATAAATCCATTAGAATTGGTTATCGTATCTTGTGCGCAATGAGCCAAGGTGGCAACCAAATTACGACCCATTTTCTGAAGCATGTCAAAAGAAGATCTAGCATTTACCGTACACAGTTTTTCATACTTGCTTTCATTCAAGTCATGAAGTCTTCGTGAAGATTTGTCGAATAGGCTGCATCATCTTCTTTATGAAGACCAGACCATCCTTAAATAGCCACTGCATGTTGTGGGTGTGCAAAATTTTATCATGACAGCAACATGTCTGCACATTTGTTGGTCCACTTCTTGCAGGTAGCATTTCATTCACGGCTCCCCATTTATGTTAATTTACCTGTCCCTGTAACCCTTTTGCTTTTAGCTCCTCCCTTCTCCTGATGTAAACTGCATCTCCTGGAGATTTTTTGAATAAGTTGCTCATTTTATCGTAAATAAATTGATTAGAATTGGTTATCGTGTCTAGCGTGTTAATAAGCTGTGGTGGCAACCAAAATACGACCCATTTTCTGAAGCATGTCAAAAAAGAAGGTATGGTCATTTAGCGTAGACAGTTCTCATACTTTGCTTTTGAATAGGCTGCATCATCTTCTTCTGGAAGAAAGACCATCCTTAGATAGCCACTGCATGCCGATCTACATCATGTGGTGTGCAAAATCTATCTTGACAGCAACGTCTGCACATTGTTGGTCTCCAGTTCTGTTAATTTGCATCCTGTAACATGCTCACCGTAACCCTATTGCTTTTAACTCCTCCCTTTCTCCTGATGGAGCTGCATCTCCTGGTGATTCTTCCTGGGAGCAGTTGGCAAGAGGGTGTCACTCTCCATCTTGGGTCGCCGTTGCTTTCTCCTTCATCTGGGAAGGCTCTGGGGGCAGGTTCCTCTTGAGTTCAGACTACTGTTAGGTAGGCCGATGGATGCCGAGGCCGAAAGCGATCTTCTTCTCCGGACATCGTTTTCGACCCTAGCGTGCATGGCTTGATCCTTTGTTTGTTCGTTATCATTCGAGGTGCAGTGTGCTGGATGCAATGTGAGAGATTTAGGCGGTTGAGTGCTCAAATCGCACTCAGTTGGTGGTCAGTTCCCAGTTGTTGGTAGGTCGTACAGTACTGCGGTAGAGAGTATAGTATATGTATCAACATAAAGCATGCGTACACGAGGCAGGCTGAGATAACTCTTAGGACGTGATTTGGGGTGCTTCTAGATTCGGTGATGTAACATCTCATACTCACATGACGTCGGATTAGCATAATGAAGCTTAGTTAGTACAGCAGCAACACAAACTGCGTCTCATTAGCATTAGGTTAATGTAAAGGACAGTGTTTATGTACAAGTTCAGGCCTCCTCACATCGGATTAGCATAAATGGAGCTTATATAATGATCATCTGAAGCTACAATGATCGATCTCTCATTAATGCTGGATTGCGCATGTTGCTGGATCATGGATCATGGAGGGTAGTGGGATGGGATCCTGAAAATCGTTGGGCAACATCTCGTTTCTCGTGGTGATGGTACGCGACTTTAGCCAAGTCTTCCCCCCTTGCAGCAAAGTCAGAGGTGGAACATGCACATGCTAAGCAGGTCAACTCGAAACTCTACTTTATCAGCCCAACATCTCTTGCTCTTCTGATCATTGCCAGGAAACAGTTCGATAGTTTGCTCCTTCTTCCCTCTGAAAACATCTAATCGGTTTCTATATGTTGTCAGCCGGAAGAGGAGGAACCGGTGAATTAATTCTCGGAGAAAAGGCCCAAGGCCATGCTTAACCAGTTAGAAAATGTATGCGAAGAGACATTTCATTAAACATATAATTAAAAAAACCTGAAAAGAGACGTGAATAGGCTATTGACAGACATACGATGGGGCTAGTCGCTAGCGCATGGTGTTCTCCACTAATACGCATAGCTTAGTTATACTGTAGAGTATAATACTTTCACAGCTTGCTTAAAGCGGAACCAGGACTTGACATGGCAATGCATTGACTGAGCTTATCAATCCTTCTTCTCTCTGAAAACATCTCCACTTGGTTTTTATATATTGTCAGCCGGACGAGGAAAAACCCGGGGCCTGCTTAACTATTTAATCAATGAAGGGAAACTTCTGCGAATAGACATTTCATTAAACATATAATGAAAAAAAAACTGCAAAGAGACGTTCTCCACTAATATGCATAGCTTAGTTATAGAGTAGTTTACTTTCATATAGCTTGCTTAAAGCAAAGCGGAATCAGGATTTGACATGGCAATGCATTGACTGAGCTTGTCATGCCCAACCGCCATGTTCCATAATTTTCTATCAATGATCTGAAGAGATGCTCATGGTGGTGTACGAACACGATCTTCACCTCACGCATCTATATAAAAAAAATGTAGGTTTCAACCACGAGCTGGCGAATCATGGGAGGTTGGTTACATACATAGTTGAACATTTCCTCATCGAATGGGCAAATCATGAGGCGCTAAATAACAACTCAACTCTATGGTTCAGCACACGGATTTCCTCATGGTCGTGATTCCGCATGGGCATGGGGCGCAATCATTGTTTTAGCAAAATGGGCAGTTGCATAATTTTATTAGGAAAGTATATGAGAGTTGACCGGTTCATTAACGGAGAACCAACCTAAAACCGTAACAAATTGCACCAATGATGTCGTGTAACACGACCACATTGTACACCTAATCACCTGGCCACCCACACAGAGCACACACACATTATCGAGAAGAGAAACCAACGTCGAGGTTGCTATCACGCATCATCGTCATCACTCCTCCACAAGCCAACGACGCGAGCTGACTTCATATATCTTCGATGACCGTAGACTTTGCCCTTGCACCGACGAAATCCATGTGGCAGCTGGAGATCCGTGCTCCGGCAAGGTGGCATCGTTGCCGACTCGTGCCGTCCCATGACCCCACAGCTCCGACTTCATCACATCATGGCAGAGCAATGCACAAAAAGCATGCAAGACATACAACCGGTGATAAAGGACATGTTGGCACACTACTTTCATCGTTGGCACACCGACCACCCTTCAAACACGATGCCCCCACGGGGGAGCGATGCCTGGGCATTGTCGTCGGCCCACCCAAGAGGTTCTCTCCAAGGAGGAACAAATCTTTCGCCCTTGGCTCTGCGACCGGCCACGAAGCCATTTGCTGGCGACAAGAGCCATGAACGAGAACAAAAAAAATGGTGAATATATCATGAGAGTTTGCTCAGGACAGAAATGGGCAGCATTGTTGCATGAAAGCCCTTGCATACGCTGTTCAGAATCTTCAGATCAGCGCTTGCTGTCACTCGCTCGCTCAGTCACTCACACGCGTGGTGGTCGTCAGTTGGCAGTTGCCATTTTTTTACAGAGCGAGCATTATTCTCCAGGTACGAAAATAACCACGGTGGTGCGTCACGACGTACGTAGTAGTCTCGTGCAGGGCCGGTCGGGGGCCAGGAATGTTTCGGGGGAGCCAGTGCATGATCTCCTCCTGCTGGAGAGTGGAGACGAGACCGCGGTGGGCGCCTAGCTGCCACGCCAAAGGCGCCTAGCTGCTCCCCGTCGTCCGTAGCCCATGTTCGCGCTCATCATGGCCTTTCTCGATCGGCAGTGCATGCGCCACTGTCCTGTGCGGCGGTGATCTCACGCCGATCGCGTTACCTTTTTTTATCGACGACCACCGGCCTACTAGTCTCTAATTAAACTGTTCACCATCGTGCATTGGCGCTAAAGCTCCTGCTTTTTCTTCGGAGGTTTCACCTACATCTTGCACTTAGAAGCCGTTCGTGGCGCCAGATGTTTTCCGCTCGAATCCCGTGGGAATCGCACGAAAACATCACGAGAATCAAAAAGCCACACCAGGCAACCTTTTTTTAATGCACAACGGCGAGTTTACGAGCGTGTGAAGTGAAACCTCAGCTGCGACTTACCACTACGTGCGTGCGTGGCTGTTTTTTTTTTTGGGTGTCCATCGCCCCAAATCAGATTTGGGGTGCTTTGGGGTGTGTGTGTAGATGCTCTCTCTAAAAGCAATTCTCTCTCTAAAAGCATCTCTAGTACACCCGAATAAGCTTGGTACGGAAAATTCCGGTCGATATGCTGTTTGGGTCATTTTTACAGTCTGAACATGGGCCGAATCGGCCTCGTCTGGAAATTTTATACGGGATTCAAATAAGCACTAGCCACATGTTCTCTCGGCCGCGATTTATTCCCGACGCCGTTAGGATTAGATAGCTTCGACGAGCAATTAACCGCTAGTCCAGGCGAGGAGGAGCAGGAGGAGCACTGCGCAAGTCGGCTACCTGACACTATCTCGGTTTCGAGTGAGCATGCCGGTGAAGAATAAGAGCAACTCTAGCAGTTACCAGATGATTTGGTACCGGATATCTCGTATTCGTATCCTGTTCCCCGGAAAACCATTTTCCGGTACCGCGCCACGCCATATGCGGTAAACTCGTACCGGATATCCGGTACGAGTTTACCGCATATGTTCTGCCCCCCCCCCCCAGCCCTACCGGTACCGAATAACAGTTTTATGCATAATTTATCAAATTCATCATTGTAATCAATATAATTATCATAAATTACAATAAACATCAATACAAACTTAACATAATCAATATTGTCCAATAGAAATTCAACTTAATTATTCATTACAACAAATGTTTTAAATCCAAATAAATTACAACAATAACAAATAGTTCGGATGCAAAGAATGGTACAAATTACAACAATATCAAATGAATAAAATGAGAATCTACTTCTTCCTATACAATTGCCACTGGTGCTCAACAAGATCCTTATGGAGCTGAATGTGTGTGGCCTTGTTTTCAATGTTCCGGTAGGTCTCAAGAAATGCTTCGATCCGGTTCGGGTTCCTTTGTGGCTTCACTCGGCTTCCAACATTGTCAAAGAAAAATTCCAAGTTTAAATCCCTCTCATCTTCAATGATCATGTTGTGTAAAATTACACAAGCCGTCATGATTTGCCCAAGGCTTTTTTTTTCTCCAAAAACGAGCCGGTCCTCGAACAATGGCAAACCGAGCTTGCAATACACCAAATACTCTCTCAATATCTTTTCGGCATGCTTCTTGACCTTTGGCAAGGATGGTATCCTTTTTGTTGGCCGGTTTTGGGATGGTCTTGACAAATGTAGACCAAAAAGGATAAATACTGTCAGCTAGATAATAACCTATGTTATAGTCATGCCCATTGACGGTGTAGTTGCAAGCCGGAGCCTCTCCACTAGCTAGCCGAGCAAATAAATTTGATCTTTGCAACACATTGATATCGTTGAGAGAACCCGGCAAACCAAAAAAGCAATGCCAAATCCACAAGTCCTTTGAAGCAACGGCTTCGAGCACAATTGTAGGATCACGGTGATGACCGGTGTACTGACCATGCCAAGCCGTCGGGCAATTCTTCCACCTCCAATGCATGCAATCCACACTACCAAGCATGCCCGGCCATCCTCTTGCTTCATTTGCGGCCATCAACTTCTTTGTGTCCTCTTCATTAGGACTTCGGAGGTACTCTTTGCCAAATACTTTGATCAAAGTTTTGGCAAAAACTCGCACACTCTTGATTATGGTATCTTCGCCAATGCGAAGGTACTCATCGGTGTAATCAGCCGAAACACCATATGCTATCACTCTCACAGCTGCCGAAATCTTTTGATATGAACTAAATCCAAGCAAACTGGCGGCATTTCTTCGTTGAACAAAGTAACGGCAATTATTCTCGCAAGCTTCAACAATGCGAATAAAGAGGGATATACAATTTCGAGGTTTAGACTACAAATCCACTAACATATATCCACACAACAACCAAATCAACAGCTAATTTGACCAAAAATCATACCGTGTCGCCACCGACGGCCGGATCCGCGCCGCCCGAGCTCCTCAACCGCACCCGGCCACAAATCTGCCGCTCCGACGGCTCGGAGTGTGGCCGCTTGCGTCCGCTACTCAGACCTGGCCGTATCAGCGCCTCTCGGAGCGAACTGGCCGTGCGCCCGAGCTCGACGCCGGATCCATGGCGGCGACGGAGACCGCGACCGTGCGGACGGGATACGCCACCCCCGGGCCCGAAACGAGGTGGAATCGACCCGGCGGGAGGCGGCGGTGCTTTTCTGCGGTGGGAAGGGAACAGGGGGCGGCAGCAGGCGGCGGCGAAGAGAGGAGGGGGAAGAGAACGAGCGCGCGGTGAAACTTCAGCCCGCGGTCTTTTCGCGTGCGGGGTGCGGGAAAAAGAGCTTCCGAAACTGGATTGATTGGGGACGAGCGGGAGATTTTCCTGCTCACCGAATATTTTTTCGTGATACGGTACTGAGTACGGTAACTGTTCTGGCCGAGATTTCACCACGGACCTGGAAAAAAAAACCCGTTATTTTCCGGGCCGGGCTTATCCGGTAACTGCTAGGGTTGCTCTACGACCACCGGGATCTGGTTTATTAGTTCTGTCTAATTTTAGTTTTATCTATGTAGTTCTATGTAAACTAGCTCGATGAATATGAAATCGTTGAAATCTCGCTCGAACTCTTTTATTTAAATTTGTATTGTGAATTTTCAATATCTGTCCTGTCGGAGGTTTCACCTTTTTAGGTCTCGAAAATGGGTTTACGCGAGTTTTTCCGGGACCTGTGCTAGAGATGCTGTAAGCATATTTCCGAGATCGGTAAAGCTGGCAGCCGCAGCTTTCACATCGGTAGCTCGCATCGCCCCGCGGAAGTCCATCATCTTCCACGGCGGCCTGTCCAGGATATACCGGTAAAGCATTTTGTCTCGCCTGTCCATGGCACGAGGGCGCGCCGTCCTCCACACACGCACACGCAGTGAGAGCAAGAGTACTAGTACTCGTAATACGCACTGTAAAACAAGCTTAAGCTCAGCTGGTAGCGCGTATTAAGTCGCCGTCCCTTGGACTGTTGCGTAAGCTATATCTCTCCTTTACTCTACTCTCCCTCACTCCCTCTCCTCTCACCTCCCCAAATTCGTCAAACCAGTTTGGTGGGTCGCAGCTGTGTCGGGCGGAAGCATCCGCGACCGCGGCCACCGTGTGGAAGGAATGATGCGCGGTCCCGGCCCCGGCGGCGGCGCCGCCACCCCGGGCCGCCCGCGGTGGGGCGGCTCGGGCGCCACCACGCCGCGCTCCCTCAGCACCGGCTCCTCCCCGCGCAGCTCCGACGACGGCGAGGAGCTCGTCGAGGTCACGCTCGACCTGCAGGAGGACGACACCATTGTGCTCCGCAGCGTCGAGCCGGCTGCCGCCGCCGCCGCAGCCGCCGCTATCGCTGCCTCGCCCCCGCCTCCTCGGGGCATCCCCGTCCATGGCGGGGGCGCCGCCGCGGTCGCGGTCGCCGGCGATCATGCGCACCTCGTCGCACCGGCTGCTGCAGTTCTCGCAGGAGCTCAAGGCCGGCGCCAAGTCCCGGCCAAGCAGGCCAAGCAGTTCTCGCAGGACCTCACCAAGATCTTCACGCGCACCGGCAGCCGCGCCAACCTCGTCGCCGGCGCCGAGCCCTCCTCGACCGCCGCCGCGGGCCCGGCGACCGGCATCGAGTCCGCCCTCGCCGCCCGCGCCGAGCGCCGCCAGCGCGCGCAGCTCGACCGCACCAAGTCCGGCGCGCAGCGCGCGATCCGGGGGCTCCGCTTCATCAGCGGCAACAGCAAGGCCAGCAACCAGGCCTGGATCGAGGTCCAGCGCAACTTCGACCGCCTCGCGCACGACGGATACCTCTCCCGCACCGACTTCCCGCAATGCATAGGTGAGCCTCTGCTTTCTGCTTGCTCAAATCCAACCGACCGACTTCCGAAGAGCAATCCGCTCCGCTTTCCTTCTTCTGAACTGAATCCCTACCCGCATTTGGCGCGCAGGGATGACGGAGTCCAAGGAGTTCGCCATGGAGCTCTTCGACACGCTCAGCCGCCGCCGCCAGATGCAGGTGGACCACATCAACAAGGAGGAGCTGCGCGAGATCTGGCAGCAGATCACCGACAACAGCTTTGACTCCCGCCTCCAGATCTTCTTCGACATGTACTACACTCCCTCCCTACAATCTCTCTTCACCTGCCAAATCAATTTGCTAATGTTCCTCCATTTTGGTACGATTTTTGCTAATCAGGGTGGATAAGGACGCAGACGGCCATATCACCGAGGCGGAGGTGAAAGAGGTAAAGGCTATTCCCGTGCTTCATGTGTTTTCCCTTTTTGCTTGCTTGGTATTTCTACAGTAGTACAGATTTTTTGGTTTCGGTAGAATTATTTGGATGATTGAGCTGTCCATCTCCCCGTCTATGTATCTATGTCCTTGTTTGCTGGTTGTCTACAAGTTTTGCGTTCCTGGATTCTCGCAAAAGAAATGTATGGGGAAATCGGTGGCTTGGGAAATACTGCCGACTAATCGAGGTCCCCGCCAGCAGCGAAACTGGCGGTGAAAGCATTAAGCATCGTCTCTAGCCGGTCTCCACACACACCAAATTTTTCCTAGATATTGAATGGTACCTTGTTCTACTCTATGGATGGCGATGGAAGTCGATAGACCAGAACGTTGTAGTTGGTGAGGTCATTTACGCCAGGTTGACTAATTTAATTATTATAGTCGGGGCACTTGTGGTTTACTATTATTTTCGTTGATGTCTCGTTGTGTAAAGGCATTGCCAGGTTGTTTGTTTATCATACTTTTGCAAGGTGTGAAAAGGATGGTTTTTGATAATTAAAGGTGGCAATTGCTTTGTTCCAGATCATCATGCTAAGTGCGTCTGCTAATAAACTGTCGAGGCTTAAGGAGCAAGCAGAAGAATATGCGGCCTTGATCATGGAGGAACTTGACCCGGAAGGCCTTGGCTACATTGAGGTAAACTATAGATTCCTTTGTGGCTTCCCATCAGGCCATCACTATCCTTTGGTTTCCTTTAAATATTTGGCTGTCGAGACAGCAACACTACTGCTGCAGAAAAGCACAGCTCCATTTATTTTTCTTCTGGAAATGAACCATTCCTGTGAGTCAAATGCCGCCACTGATCTCCTCCAGCAAATATCCTAGATATGATCTTGTCTTTTTTTCTTTCTAAGTTTGCCGTCTTTCACATATCTGTTTAACATACCCAAGGTTGTACCGATAACCATTACTTGATGGGCCAGTCTGGGATAGAAGTCCCCATTGTTCTCTCGATGCTTTGCTCCCATGTAGTTTCTGGCGCTCTGCCTCTGTTCCCACCTCTGTAAAACTGCAGTTATTTGTAATATAGAAGGAACCAGGGGGCTGGAGCCCTTAAGTCTTCAGTAAAGTGACCTCATTAATTACTTATGCTTGAAGTCATATAGGTTGGTTCACTAAGGGGTTTCTGTTTTAAGCAACATCAACATAGTAGACGTACCAAACGTGTTGTGGTGATTAGGCATGTTTATACTGAAAATTGACACAACCAACCAATAGTCAGCTACTACTTTCAAAACAATGAAGAACACAAAGACACCAAGTCCGAGCTACTGGAACCACATCTACCAGTCCCAACTCTAAAAAAATAGAATATTAACTAAGAATCCTGATCATGCTTCCCTCTGCGACCACTTATGTTCCAAGGCTCCAAGCTAGTGAGCAGCTGTTGCTTTCTTCAGATGAGATTTTCCGTATTGTGGATCTAACTGTATGTTGCTGAATCCTAGCAAGAAATATATAATTTTACTTTGCCATCCACCCTGAAATCTTACAGTATTGAATTTTTTGATCCTATCAAGAATAGAGGCTGTTGCAGGGCCTGTGCTCCCATTTTCTCAGATCATTTTGGTTATATTTAGATAAAGCTTATCATAGTCAAATTATATCCACCATCCACCTGATGTTGCATTTGCGAGACAGCGACAACGACATTCGTTCACATTGCTCTTCAAGGCCCTGTGTCCAATATCATTTCCATAGGATTTTTGTTCTGGTATCATCATTCATCAGAGTTACAACTAACTGTTGACCTTTCATTATGCCTCAAGTGTAATTTGTCTTTAGTAGACAAAGTAGTTGCATACACATCAAATACTGCAGAAGCCCATTGCTGTGCTATCTAGAAAAAGTGCATTAGCTCCATTTTAAATTTCTTAATTTTTATGTTTGTATGCTTCGTTGCTGGGCCGCCTTTGTTTTTTTCGGAGACTGTCCAAGTGTACCACTTGTACAGGTGGATATTCAATACACCCCTCTTTCTTAGGATGGAGTTATTGCATGCATGTTCCAAAAGATTTTGCACTCATATGGGAGCCATGTGTGCCACCATATGCAATTAAATTTATGTGGGGGCCTTCTGCAGTTTGGTGGCTTATCGGACTTTCAGTTCATAGACTGATGTGCACTGTTAATCTACCCTGTATTTTCTGAGAAGTATAACTAAGGATTTTACGCATGTGATTGTTAACTCCACTATAGTTAATTTCTCCCTCTCTGCCAAAATGTAGTACGTATTAGTTTTGGTAAAATTCAAATCTTACAAACTTTGACCAAGTTTGTAGAAAAACAATATCAAACACATACAATATGAAAGTATATTTCATGATGGTTCGAATATTATTAATTTATGTTGTAGATGTTGATATATTTTTATATCTACTTGGTCAAGTTTACAAAATTTGCCTTTGACTAAAACTAATATGCACTACAGTTGGCATAGAGGGAGTATCTGAGACTATGGTGGTCGAATAGTGATATGTTTCTGTGCTCATAAAAACATTTTAAGTGTTCGTTGTTATCTTTGTTTGTTTTGTGAATTGGCCTAATTGATGGGCTTACCGGCAAATATCGTAGGAAAATACTCCAGTGTTTCTTCAGGCCATACTCTTTTTTTACTTGATGTGCTAGAGTGTAACTTTGCGACACCTTAAAAAACACTACTTGTGATTGTCATTGCAGCTCTGGCAGTTGGAGACGTTGCTATTGCAGAAGGATACATATGTGAACTATAGCCAGGCCTTGAGCTACACAAGCCAGGCACTGAGCCAGAACCTTGCTGGCCTAAGGAAAAGGAGCCCGATCCGAAAAATGAGCAGCAAATTAAGCTACTATCTGGAGGACAATTGGAAACGTCTCTGGGTACTTACACTGTGGATTGGAATAATGGCTGGATTGTTCCTTTGGAAATTTTTCCAGTATCGTAACCGGTATGTCTTCAATGTGATGGGCTACTGTGTAACAGTTGCAAAGGGGGCTGCTGAGACCCTTAAGCTGAACATGGCACTCATCCTCCTACCTGTATGCCGCAACACCATCACTTGGCTGCGGAATACAAGAGCTGCACGGGCATTACCGTTTGATGACAACATCAACTTCCATAAGGTTAGTTATTACTGTTGTTTTTATTATTGTTTGTTGACCCGCAAAATTAAGCCATGTCACACTGTCCTATAATTTCCTGCAGAATCCTATGTTGCAAATATGACCAGGATATATTAATGTATTTGAGTTGGAAAAGATATCACTGCACACCTCCATTATCACTACCTAGTTGCTGTAGAACTGGGTGGTTGATCTGAATACATGTGATACAAGAAAATTGCTTAAGTACATGGTCGCTCGCATGGTTGATGGTTCCTACATGTGGGATTGACTTGTCACATAGGTCCAACACTATGTAGGGGACTGTTCTGTCTGAAAGCTTTCTCTAATGTCCCTAGTACAGAATAATTGTTTTGCCGTGTCAATGCAGTTTAGAAGATGAGTTATGAATTTGAAACAACAAATATATTTAGATTAGTTATTAATTTAATCATGTCCAAATCATCTTTATCAATGCATGTTATCTTAGTTTTTTTAAATGAACCTATGGAATAGTCATTGTTTCCATCAGCAGTTTTTTTGAATTAACACAAGCAACACAAGCTTGTCATGCAAGCAACGTTGGTCACATGTAGTTTATAAGCTCTGCACCCAACTAAATTAGGGGGGACAAGAGAATCTGAAATCTCATTAGACAATAGCGATCATCTGTTAGTAATTGTTGGGCAATGTCAATGTAAAGCCAGCTCATGGGGAGTTCTTCTCAGATAAATATAGTTAATCTGTGGTCCAGCTCATTTTCATTTGAATGCACAAAAGGAAAATAGTTTAATTGGTGGTACCTAATGTTTCAACATTTTCTTGTGTTGTAATGGCAGACTATTGCGGTGGCAATTGTGTTTGGTGTTATCCTTCATGCAGGAAACCATCTTATATGTGATTTTCCACGGCTCATGGCTTCGTCAGATGACAACTATGCTCCACTGAGACAGTACTTCGGGGATACTAAGCCAACATATTTGATGTTAGTCAAAGGAGTGGAGGGCGTAACTGGAGTTATTATGGTTGTCTGTATGCTCATTGCTTTTACTCTAGCAACCAGGTGGTTTCGCCGTAGCCTGGTAAAGCTTCCAAAGCCATTTGACAAGCTAACTGGCTTCAATGCCTTCTGGTACTCTCATCATCTGTTCATCATTGTATACATATCACTTGTTATTCATGGAGAGCGTGTATTCCTTATCCTTGATTGGTATAAAAGAACGGTTAGTTTATATCTTTTCCTCTCCTTTACTCTCTTTACCTGAATAATTCTATAAATACCTAATCTCTTTTGCAGACATGGATGTATCTTGCAGTTCCTGTTGGTTTGTATGTAGGGGAGAGGACTTTGAGGTTCTTCAGGTCTGGCAGTTATGCTGTCCGACTGTTGAAGGTCAGCCCACATAATATTGAAATTTGAGTTACGTTTCCATGTTCGGTGCGTTGACACACTTGCTTTTCAGGTGGCCATATATCCTGGTAATGTTTTGACATTACAAATGTCTAAGCCTCCAACATTCCGTTACAAGAGCGGGCAGTATATGTTTGTTCAGTGTCCAGCTGTTTCACCATTTGAATGGTACACGCCTCTAGTAAATAAACTACAGTTGAAAAATAATCCACTTTTACACTATCTAACTGTTTAATGTACAATTTATTTGTAGAGTAGGTATCCATTACTTCATTCAATGTTAAAAACCTCTTTACCCCTTTCAGGCACCCCTTCTCAATAACTTCAGCACCAGGGGACGCTTATCTGAGTATCCATGTTCGACAACTTGGTGACTGGACACGAGAGCTTAAGCGCGTATTCTCAGCAGCTTGTGAGGTACCTATGAATGGCAAAAGTGGCCTCCTTAGAGCAGACGAGACAACCAAAAAACCGTAAGTTTATCCTTCCTATTCACTAGCAATAATATGTTTGTGCAACTGGGGACTTGATAATATTATTTTCAAATTGCAGTTTACCGAAACTTTTGATTGATGGACCGTATGGTTCTCCTGCGCAAGACTATAGCAAGTATGATATTTTACTACTTGTTGGATTAGGGATTGGTGCAACTCCTTTCATCAGCATATTGAAAGATCTGATCAACAACATCATCAAAATGGAGGAAGAGGAAGTAAGCAAATCTTCTCATACCCTAACTACAATAAGGACTGTAATTGATTCCTTTAGGCTCTCTATTGCAAATATGTTTGTACTGAAACCATGACAGACTAGACTGCAACCTTTATCGTATTTACAATTGGCTACTTCCTTATACCCTAACTACAATAAGAACTATAATCACAATTTATTATATTTTCTTTTATGTGGTTTTTATCCATTTATTTCGATATATTTTACTAATACCAACTAGACTAATTAATGTAATCCGTCAACCCTTGTTTGCAGGAAGGTTCAACTGATCTTTACCCACCAATCGGACGAAATAACGCACATGTTGATCTTGACACCCTTATGAGGATTACGTCAAAACCAAAGAGGGTTTTTAAGACAACAAATGCTTACTTTTACTGGGTGACGCGCGAACAAGGCTCTTTTGATTGGTTTAAGGGAGTTATGAATGAGATTGCTGAACTAGATCAAAAGGTAACTATGAGCTGAACTTTTTTCAAGTGACAATGTTTGTTCCCGTTTTAGCTCTTACAGCTGTCTATTTTCCATACTAGAATATAATTGAGATGCACAACTATCTCACAAGTGTTTATGAGGAAGGGGATGCTCGGTCAGCACTCATCACAATGCTGCAAGCTCTCAACCATGCCAAGAATGGTCTTGATGTAGTCTCTGGAACTCGAGTAAGTTATGAGTTCTAACACACCAATCCGTCTCGTGACAGTCTTGATATTTGCAGTGTTGATGTCTGAATTTTGCATTCTTTTAGGGTGAGATTGCAAAAAAAAAGTTCTCACGTTTGCCAAGCTGATTTCATGGGATCGCTATTTACTGATACACTATTTGCAGGTTCGGACGCATTTTGCAAGACCAAATTTCAAGAGGGTACTATCTAAAGTAGCGTCCAAACATCCTTATGCTAAGATAGGTAAGTTACTATTCATGTTTCCAATACAATTAAAGCTTGTCTTCTCATGCCTTTAGCTGTGAAATGGTAGACGAAATAAACAAAAGGACTTGAGAAAATTAGAATGTCATTTTGGCTCCTGTGTTCCAGGGAGCCTAAAAAAAAAATTTGCAAGTTTAAAAAAAATCGTAATTTTTTTCATGGATACATACAGATGTGATCTACGTACCTGCAAGTTTCGTTGAATAAGTTATATTTTGGGCCACACACGAATCACAAAATTGTGGCTGTAAAAATGCTAAAATAATTACTCGATTTTGTTTCCCACATTTGTCCTGTTTTGTGTAGTTCACGGATGAGAAGATATGTTGTTGAAAATTTAGTCGAACATACAGATTTTCAGATTTTTTGAGATTTAAAAATGCAGTTTTTTATTTATAAAACGAGCTATTTGGAGTTCAGGAGCTACAAGCAGTTTTCGTTGACAAGATGCAGTACAGCAAGATGATAGCAAAGTTCTGTCTGGCTTTGTAATTTGGTCATAAACTTATATAATCTGATAATTTGAAAGAAGGTAACGTCTGTTCTTGTGTGCAGGTGTATTCTACTGTGGAGCTCCAGTTTTGGCGCAGGAACTAAGCACACTTTGTCACGAGTACAATGGCAAAGGGACAGCAAAATTTGAATTCCACAAGGAGCATTTCTGAAGTCCGGTAGATTGCACCATAGGAAAAATAACACAGGATTGTGTTGTATGTATGTTGTTTTTGCTTGTTGCGCGCTGGATTCGGGAGAGCAAAGGGAGAGAAGCATCATCTAGTGCTTTCACCGTGCACCTACAGCCAGTTACCAGTGGACACTTCTTGCTCCAGATACTCATATACAGTGAGAGCACTGAGAACGATAAATCAGGGATCAGCTGGTAGTACATACATAACAGATCAAGCATGGATTCAGAAGTACATATTTCGGCAAAGGCATCGACCCGTCTATAAGATCTCCTATATGCAGAGTCCACACAGAGATGTTGATCTCCTGAATACGGTTTATGGTTTCGACTACGTATGCTGGGTGATGTAGGACACAGGGAAAGGCCACCAGGGGCACTAGGCTAGGTAACTGTATATTTGGATGCAGCTGAGTTGTCAGGCCACAAGTTTGTTCTAACTTTGTAATTATACACAGGGATGGAGAAACAGACGGGTACAGTTTGGATTTTTCTTTTCTTCTCTTTGTTGTAATTAGTGTAGGTTACCGGTAGTGTTTTGAGTCTAGATTGGGGAAACTGAAGCCTGTGTCGTTGTGTTTGTTGTGCCACGAGAGAATAACAAGCATTCTTTTATTAGGTGACGATATTTCTTTCCACATACAAATGCTGTAACTCTTATTGTAGCGAGGTCCTTGCTCTTCTTGATTCGAACACTTGTTTGTACATGTTGATGTGTGGAGATCAAATCCTAATTGTTTTGCACACTCAGAAATCAGAACTACATATCTCTACATTTGTATAAATGAAAGTCAACTAATTTAAACTAATTTAGAATGGAGGGAGTACTAGCGTTGCATATGGGCACAGCTCATCACTTACTAATTTGCGTTGCATACATGCACATGCCAACGTGGCAAATGGCTCAGGCCACTTCCCAAAGATGCAGGCACACGTCACACAGATCATAGAATTCATCACTGACTTTCCTGTTTGGCATTAGGGCACGAGCAAAGGAGGCAGTAGGAAACGGTGGTTCCATCTAGGCTCGTATTGGTCCCCATCAATTAAGATTTCATCTTCTCTCCTACTTTTCTCTCTCTCCACTGCTTTTTCTCTCTATACTAGCTGGGGAGGCTGTCTCCTCTGCAGGCAGCGCCTGTCACAGCAGAGCCTGCCACCGCGGCATCCGAGCCTACGTGGCTCTGCGAGGCAGTAGGCTAGAGCCACGCGCTGGACATGCCCTTAATGGCTCTCTGAAGTACTGCATTAATACGAGGTCGCGTCAGACTTCACATGCTGCCATACTCCCCTGTCCATAGATAAATTTACTTCGAACTTTTGTACTAAGTTAAACCTTTTATTTTTGACAAACTTTATCAAAATCAAAATTTGTAGCAACATTCATAACATTAAATTAGTATTTTAGAAAATTACGTTTCAAGATGCATCTCGGAGGTGTTCATAGGGGTAGGTCGTGTGTATCCATAGGGGTAGGTAGTGTGTGTTCACAGAGGTGAGGGTATGCGCGTGTGTGAGCGTCTGCGTCTATACCGTGTTTTTCAGGAAAAAAAATGCACCTAGTGATATTAATTTGGTGTTATAGATATAGCTAATTTTTCTATAAAATTTGTCAAACTTAATTTATTTTGATAAGTACACTTGTTTGTGGATGGAGGATGAAGGGAGTAGTCACGAGAGGGACACACACAGTCGTGGGTGTGTTTTGTGATAATTGACAGGAACTTCGTTTTTTTTTGCGACGGTTGATGCACGCATTATTTTCATGGGAAAGTTTTAATCCAAAATTTAGTAAAGTACAAAGAATGCATATAATGCCCCATCAAACAAGATAATACATGAAACATTATTTTGATAAAGGATAATATATACCCGATGTAATGAACTTCCGATACATCAAGAATGCACACAACAAAAACTATATAAAAAAAATACATGACATCCCAACTAAAGCAGTCAACGACAAGTAGAGACAAATCTTTGCATCAATCACTCCCTGAAAAAATGGAATTGCCCCCGGGTAATCTCTCGATACGACATGGGCGGAGACCGATTTCTCTCCATAGTGCCCTCCTCCCATGTTGCCCGTCGATCGGTGACTGCCGTGGGATTTTAGGTGACAACCCTTGTCCATCCTCTCTTACCCTAGCAATGAGAATATCAAACATATTTCACTATTAGTATACCAAAAAGAATTGGCGACATAGGATCATCTTGCCTCAAACTTTTCATTGTTTGAAAAAAATTACCATTGGCATCATTAATCTTAATTCCAACACTTCGTGTACCTGCACAAACTGCGTGACCCGTTCAAACCATATTTGTGCAAATCATGTCATCAACAAATTTTGTCGCAAGAACGGCTATTCGATGTTTACAAGCTAGGTAAAGAATATAACTTGTTATTGTGTAAATCTTAAAATCTCACTTTGAGGAGACAACTAGGATATAAGAACCCTCCTATCCAGCCATATAATTGTTCTCCTTTCTACACATATAAAGTTGACTAAGAAAAAAAAGTTGTTTACTTACTAGCTTGTAAACGTCGAATGGCGAGAGATCACGATTTAAATTTAGGAAGACTGCATCAAGAAAACATGGTTTGGGTGACGCTGATGCACCATGAAGAACGATGGATTGCTTCGGTGGCTATCGGATGCACTATGGATCAAAACTAAAGCAGAGGTAAATGGGATACCCCAAGGAGCCTTCTCTTGCGTTTGGAGTTTCTGGCCGTTTGATGGCCTCCTCAAATCGCATCTCGACCGTTGGTTGTTTTCACCGTGTGGTATAAAAGCGCACCCCGCGGTGAAACCCTAGCCGCCTCCCCACACTCTTCCCTCTCTTCGCGCTCTTTTGCCTGCTGCCGCCGCCACCCTCCTCTGCCCATCCCGCCTCTTCTCTTCCACGGCAACGAGCTCGCGTCGCTGCTGCGCATGGCCTCTGCATTCTCCTCCGGCGCTCCACAGGCGCGGTACTCACCGCTGCCTCTCGCGTTGGTGCTCGCCCGTCGCCGCCGTCACGGATGTCGTGGCGTCGCCTCTCCCAACCTACACAGCAAAGTGAGCCCCTCTCCTCAGCGTTTTTTTCTTAAAATCTTGCGGCATGAGTCCACCACGGTTTCTGCCTTTAGTCAGTACGTCCTTTTTGGGAATAAAATCTGAAGCTACAGGAGCGCCAGTAGATGTTTATTGTTTGCAGGTCTATCTGGAAAGCTTGATTTCTCATCCTAGCGTCAACACCATTGCGTATTGATCTTGGTGGAAGAGGGCTACATTGAGGACAAAATTGGAGTGAGGCTCGTGGATTGCTTAAAGTGATGAAGGATGTCGAGCTGAGGAGAGTTACTGCTGCTGGTGGCGAGGAGGACCAGGCGTTCAGTGCACCATTGGCTTGGCCATCACGGAGCCCCTCTTCCGGGGCCATTAGTCATGCTTCTTCTTTGCCATCCATGAGCTTGCTCTTTCTGTGCTCCTACATTGGATCTGAAGGTGCAATAGTGGTATGTCCTTTCTTTCCCTTCCTCTCTTTTGATTTCTGTGTGTAATCTGGCTTTTATTTCTGGCTTTTTGTGGAATATGCTTGGTATTGACCAGGTCCTGAAGTATTTCCATGTGGTGGTTGGTGCACATATGTGTGTGTGTGTGTGTGTGGGGGGGGGGGGGGGGGGGGGGGGGGGGGGGGGGGGGGGGGGGGGGGGGAGGGAGTGCAAATATGGGTATTTTCGAACAATTATGAATATTTATTTTTCTTCTCGGTGTTGGTTCACGTAGAAAAATGTGTAGATGATAGATGCACCACATAGTCAATGGAACCAATAGATGATTTGATTCACGTACGGTTACAAAACCTAGGACAGTTTCTCTATATACCAGCCCATGGTTGTTCCCAAGCCGTGCCCCTAAACTGCTATTGAAAGAACAAATACACACATGTTAGCTGATGCACGTGATTTATTAAGCATATAGACGATTGGATTCATGGTTGTTTGATTTTAAAATATCCCTTCAATTAAGCAGGCTTAATAACATCTCTGATTTCCTACTCGGTCTGATCTGGGCTGTCATGAGTGTGAGTGTGTCAGATTTTAACCTGCATTCTGGTGAGCTTATGTGCTTATTTTTTTCCAGTTAGTAACAACTGAGCTACATAGAACAAATATGTCCATTTGATAGAGTAACATTATTATTTCTGTCCAATTCTCAAATATTCTCGGAGCCGCGAGGAACTTGTGCAATTCATGACACAGGAAAGACACGGATTTTATGCAGTGTGTTGTGTCGTGCATATCTAGATAGATGGCTCCTCAGATTGTTCTAAATATCTAAATATTTTGTTGGTTTTTTATTTGTTATTGTCATTCCAGGCCAGAAAATCATAATCACTAGGCTGCTCATCATTCAGATGCTCATTATTTCTATTTGTTTTTGCAGGAGTACCATCTCCAAGCGTGTTTATTCAATCTATTTACCACTGGTCTTCTACTTGGATCTATCATCTTGCTGCCGGCTACTACATGTATGGTAACTTCATTCGTAGTAACCAAGGCCCCTTCTATATCTTATTGTAGCTTTCATGTGTTGGAGCTTCCCTAAAATATTTCAGGAAGGCTAAAAAATGAAAAATTTCACAGAATTGGTTTTCTAAGATAGTAAGTGCGCCATTGGTCTAAGTTGAATGTCTTTTAGGGCATTGTTGGTGCAAGCTAACTTTGTGCCATATCATTCAAATGCAGGACAACCTATTATTGGTTAAAGATATTATGTATGCAATCGAGTTTCTCAAGAATACTTCTCTCTGTCATTTGTGCGCCTATAGTTACTTTTAGAACTAGCTTGATTACTTTCTTTATGATGAAGCTTAGCTTAGCGAGTTATGTCATGAATGCTAGGAGATTGTTATCTAGAGGATTATGCCATGTTATAGAAGGTTAAAGGTGTTCGCGTATTGGAAATACATCGTGTCCAACCAATTGCTAATATCTGTTCTCTTCTCCTAAGTGGGACATTTTTTTGGCATGGTCTCATATATTGGGTTACAGGGTCAAGCTCCCGTATCGTGTGTTGAGTTGCTGCCGGAGGACGTCACTGCGTTCTTTTTGTCAGGTATTTTCCTTTCTCCAACTCCGTACGTTTATCCTTGGTCTATTTACCTTTCGTTTATCTACATGTTTACATGCTCTGTTTCGAATAAGGGTAGGCATGGGGTGAGTAAAATTGTCATTGCCGACATGTTAAGTTTCTTAAACAGTGGCTTAAATGTGCAGTATGGAAGTGAAAACTCTTATTTGTGCTTTGTTGTTTGATCTAGATATCTTCCCTTAATTATGCAGGTTTGCTTACTACTAATTTCTATTTTCTTCTCATATTAATCCATTCTAACTAATCCAGGAATCTGAGTGCATGAGTTTATCATGCAAATCAACTGTTGTTAGTTGAAAATACATGTCTATGTGTACCTTATCAGTGATTGGTGGTTTACATCAAATCCCATAGAAACCAAGATATATTGCCCCAGGGTTCCGTTTTGGCGTACCACATTTCCGTGCCAAGATAGTGGCTTGAAATTATCTGCAATAGATAGTGATATAAAACTAAATGTTTTGTTCTTGATTTGTTATCCGGTTACAAATCCTAGAGTTATTCATGATGTACTGAAATATGGTTTTGCAAGGTTTAGTCAGTATGTCCAGTTCTACATTGGAATATCTTTTTTCCAATATTTAGCGCGCACCTTTTATTCTTAGAACAACAAATAGATATCTGAAGCTAGGTAGACCATTTATTTTTCTGGATAGGTTCCACAATACACAAATTTCCTCTGATGCATGCCAAAGAATATGTCTTAGTTTTAGATTATCTCTTAATGAGGTGTCGTTGCAGGTGATTTGTGCGTATGAGGAATTATAATATTTCTCATACTTAAAGTTGATGTTGCTTAGTTTTATGCATATTCAGACTTTTGTCTAGGATAATTCCTGAATCTACATATAGCTCAAGTACTATTTTTCTGAAATCATTTTTAAGGTTTGAAGTCAATGTTCTTAAGTTTGTACATTGTAGTAGGGTTTTCCTCTCCATGTATTATTCAAAGTCGAGCTCAATGAAGTGTACCATTGCACTGGTGCATATGTGTTTACCAATTCTGCAGCAGGTAAATGAATATTACCTTCAGCTTATAGCATTGAATCTCCACATGGTATGCTTAGTATTTGATAGGGATAGCATGTTAAACACAGCTAACACGGTGGTTTTAAAGCATAATATATAGTTCTAATTCTGCTTATGCAATTGGGCTATGTTTGATCTTCTACACAATAGTAAAATCGTATGATGGTGACGTTATATCTGTATGATATGATTGATGGCATCTTTATAGTTCTTTGTTGCTAAGATTGTTTTTATTTCAAAAAAGATTCTTAAGATATCTGATAGTATCTTGCCATAGCCATCTTAATTGTTTTGGAAATAATTGTATAGGCGGGCTAAACTTTCTTGTGTGCGTCATGCGGCTCTTCTCCTGTCATGCCCCTGCTCAAATAGATGAATCCTGTCCAGCAGCTATTCTATTTTCCCCTTCGTTTTCTATAAAAATAAAATACATTTGCTACAAAGCACACATAAGCAGTGCAATATTTATAGACATACTCTGTGTGACTTGATCACGTTCTCTAATTTTGTTCGGTTAGTATCTTGGTGATCTTCATCATACTCTACATTATACATATGTAATATGCATATTAAGGAACATAATTGAAGTACTCCTTACTACTTATGTCATTTTGGTGCCCTTTGTTCTGTCGTTTTTTTAGAATCTGTCCTACAACCAGTTTTTCTTTTGCTGATGTTCTCTCCTTTGAGGAATATAGCGCCTTTGTTTCATCTGCTCCACCTACCATTTAAGGTTTCTTTCTCTGATTGTAAACAAGGTCTATGTATAATATTTTATCAGGCTATTGTACTTCAACATATTTAATGGTCGACTGCTCTATTTACCCTTTATGTCAGTTTCATTCATTCATAATAATTGCATGGCCATAACCATTATGTGTTACAGCTTTGGTAACCGCTCGATTTTATTTCTGCTTGTTCTCCTGCTTATTTCTTTTGGCGGTCATGTCATACATACCAGACCAGAAATAAGTCCATCAAGCGTGAACTATAGAGCGTATGCTGTATTGTTTCAGCAAGCATGCTTGATCTCTATATTTTTTTCTCCTATTTTCATTGTTACTGACATCAGTTATTGTGTTTCGTTAAGAACAGATGCATGCGCAGATCCTGCCTGGACCAACAAAGTATTTAAAGTATGTACAGCAAGACAAATATATGGTGACAATGGCTATGTAAGAAACTTTCTTGGCATCTTACTTCCTGTACATGCAACTTGCAAGATAGCTAAGTACTCTTCCAAATATGACTCTTGCTTAAAATTCTCAATTGTTCTTTTTGGGCTATTTGGATAAAAAATTGCTTGATATTTGGCTGGTCCTAATTACTTAAAGTGTATACCCGAACATTTTATTTGTGGGCTATAATTCATCTAGGCATGTTTATTCATGTTATGTTGCAGTAGATTCCGCAACTGGTTGCTGGTACTTACTACCACACTGGTGATTCCCCTTGAAATATATTTACATTTAACTAGGCTGATGCACCAATGGTTGGTATTGGCATAGCTGCATACTTCTATATAGTTATTCAGATCTCTTATTCACCGGGCAATGCCAATCTCCTTTACTCAAGACTGGACCTTTTATGGGATACGTAATACCAGATGCTCTTTCTAGATTGTTTTAGCTTTCACTATAGAAAACGAATTTTGTACATTTCTGATGTAGGTTGGGTCCCGATCTTCACGGATTTGGGCGGAGGGAACGATGAACACGAAGAACACGATGAGGAACACAAAAACACACAAGGGGAAAAGCAAGTAAAGATAACTAGCAAGACAAATCCGGACGAAATCAATCGGTAACAAGTCCCCGTGGGCAGCCCCCGATTCTCCTTCTCCAAATACCCCTTACTCTTAGGATTGTTTCTCTCACTGGTCAATCCTACCGGTCCAATAGAATCACCCGAAGATGAAAGATTGGCAGGTAATCGCAACTACAAGGAGGAGTCTTGGAATCCACTAGAGGGATCTTCTCCACAAGGGGAGGTCTTGGTTCATCTCCACATGGGGAGGCCTTGATTCATCTCCTAAGAGGCAACACCAACAAGGGGTGGAAAGGAGCTAAGCTCAACTCAAATCTCATCATAGTCTAACCCTAACCCTAAGGGAGATGGTAGCTATTTATAGTCTAGATCCGAAATAGTAGATGAGTGGCTAGGATTACATGGCTCAGCAGCCATTTCAGCTCACAGGCGCGCAGGCCCGGTAGTACCGGCCCTTGGTTCTCGGTAGTACCGGCCGGTGGTCGGTAGTACCGGCCCTTGGTTCCCGGTAGTACCGGCCGGTGGTCGGTAGTACCGGAATCATTTCCGGTAGTACCGCTTAGGATGGTATCGATATCAGTAGCGTCTGGAGGTTCGGCTGTAGTACCGGCCGGTGACGTTGAAGGTGTCGTGGACCAAATACTTGGAGTTGGAGATGTCGATCTTGTAGGCATTGTTGTTGATGCGCTTGAGAATTTTGAAAGGTCCGTCTCCTCGAGGGTGAATCTTGGACTTTCTTGCATCCGGGAAGCGATCTTTTCGCAAGTGTAGCCACACAAGGTCTCCTTCTTCAAATATCATGGCGCACTTGTGCTTGTTCATCTTTGTAGCATGGTCTTCATTGTGCTTCTCTAGCGTGGTTCTTGTGTCTTCATGTAACTTTTTCATGTAAGCGGCGTGTTTGTCGAAGTCCATGTTAACTTGTTCACGGAGTAGAAGAGGTAGCATGTCCAATGCGGTGTATGGGTTGGAGCCATAGACGATCTCGAATGGGCTTCTCTTTGTTGCTCGGTGTAGTGCTCGATTGTAGGCGAACTCGGCGTGTGAGATGCACTCTTCCCAATTCTTCAAGTTTGGCTTGATCAACACACGAAGGAGTGTAGATAGTCACCACTTCGGTTTGGCCATCGGTTTGAGGGTGGTATGCGGTGGAGAAAAGTTGCTTGATTCCTAGCTTGGCCATCAAAGTCTTCCAAAAGTAGCTCACAAACTTGACGTCTCGATCCGACACAATGGTCTTGGGCACTCCATGAAGACGGACGATTTCCCTGCAAACAACGTGGCAATATGTGAAGCATCGTCGGTCTTATTGCATGGTATGAAGTGTGCCATCTTAGAGAAACGATCAATGACGACAAATATGGAATCCTTATTTGTTTTAGTGCGTGGAAGGCCTAAGACGAAATCCATAGCAATGTCGGACCATGGCTTATGCAGAATAGGTAAAGGAGTATATAAGCCATGAGAGTTTAGAGTAGACTTAGCTTTGAGGCATGTCGAACATCGTCGAACTAGGCGTTCCACATCACACTTCATTCGTGGCCAATAGTAGTTGGTGGCGAGCATGGCATAGGTCTTGTCGCGTCCAAAGTGTCCCATGAGTGATCCTCCATGTGATTTCTTCAAAAGGAGCAAACGAAGCGAAGACTCGGAATGCAAAGTTTGTTAGCCTTAAACAAGAAACCTTGGTGCATATAGAAATCACCAATTCCTTTGTGCTCCGAGCATTGAGCAAAAATGTCACCAAAGAAAACATAGGAAGCATACAAGTCCTTTATCTCATCCAAACCCAACACACTAATGTCAAGACGTGTAAGTAGGTTGGCCTTGCGGGAAAGAGCATCCGCGACCACATTGTCTTTACCTTTCTTGTATTTGATTACAAAGGTAAAAGACTCAATGAACTCAACCCACTTAGCATGTCTTTTGTTCAAATTTGTTTGACTTTTCAAATATTTCAAGGATTCATGGTCGGAATGAATGACAAACTCCTTAGGACGAAGGTAGTGTTGCCACACATCCAAAACACGAACCAAAGCAAATAACTCTTTGTCATAAATTGGGTAATTCAAACGAGCTCCATCTAGTTTCTCACTATGGTATGCAATGGGTCTACCATTTTGCATAAGCACTCCTCCAATGCCCAATCCACTTGCATCGCATTCAATCTCAAATGTCTTAGAGAAATCCGGAAGGGCAAGGAGTGGTGCTTCGGTTAACAAGCATTTGAGCTCATTGAAAGCAAAGTCATGTGCGTTGCCCCAAATGAAAGGTACATTTTTCTTTGTAAATTCATGGAGAGGGCAAGCAATTGTGGAAAAATCCTTGATGAATCGGCGGTAAAATCCGGCAAAACCAAGAAAATGTCTCAACTCCTCAAGTGACATCGGAAAAGGCCAAGTCTGAATTGCATGTATCTTTGCTTCATCAACTTCAACTCCATTCGAAGAAACAACAAAACCCAAGAAAACAAGCTTGTTGGTGGCAAATGTGCACTTAGAAAGATTGGTATAAAGCTTTTCATTGCGAAGAACCAACAAAACTTGAGCAACATGAGAAGTGTGCTCTTCCAAAGATTTGCTATAGATAAGGATGTCGTCAAATTATACCACAACAAATTTTTCAATAAAAGGACGCAAAACATGATTCATGAGACGCATAAAAGTAGAAGGTGCATTGGAAAGACCAAATGGCATGACAAGCCATTCATAAAGACCAAGCTTTGTTTTAAATGTGGTCTTCCATTCATCACCTTCACACATCCTTATTTAGTGATATCCACTTTTAAGATCAATTTTGGAGAATATAGCGAAACCACAAAGCTCGTCAAGCATATCATCAAGTCGAGGGATAGGGTGGCGATACCTAACGGTGATGGCGTTGATGGGCAATCCATGCAAAGGCGAAGAGTGTTGTCGTGCTTGGGCACCAAGATGAGGGGCACGGCACATGGACTCAAACTCTCGCGGATGTGTCTCATGGCTAGGAGTTCTTCTATTTGGCGCTCAATTTCCTTGGTCTCCTCGGGGTTGGTGCGGTAAGGAGCGCGGTTTGGTAGCGGTTGCATCTTTGGTCTTCTTCAACTTGGACATTGGTGGTCAAGGTTCTTGCCACAACCAATGAAGGGTTGTTGTCGCCATCACAATATATCTCACTTGACTCTTCTTGAGCACTTTGCATTGTGGCGACTTGGTTCAAGGCAAGGTATTCTTCTTCACTCATAGATTCATATTCTCCCATGTCATTGACAATCATGACTTTCTTGTTTGTACACTCAAAGGATTTGTGTCCTTGTCCTCCACACTTATAGCATTTCAAGAGTCTTGTGCCGGAAGAGGATCCTTGAGACGTGGTGCTTGAAGGAGGCACTTCCTTGAAAGTTTGAGGCGCTTGAGGTGTCGATGTAGAGACTCTTGGAGGACCTCTTGTGTTTGCTTGACGAGGGCTTGTGTGGGTGTAGGTGTTGATGATGAAGGCTTGTTGGCGAAGAATGCCTTTGTCTTGATGTATTTGAGCTCTTCAAGCACGTGACGCTCGGCCTTTGTTGCTTGATGGATTAGCTCAACCAAGTTGGCATATGGTTGGAACTCCACAATCTTCTTGATTGGATAGTTGAGGCCATTCATGAAACGAGCCATGGATTGATCCTCGGATTCCTCAATGTTGGCTCTCATCATTGAAAGTTTCATGTCCTTATAGTACTCATCAACCTACTTCAACCCTTGTTTCAACTCTTGCAACTTCTTGTACAAATCTCTAGTGTAGTGGCTTGGCACAAAGCGCTTGTACATCTCTTCTTTCATCTCAACCCAAGTGTTGATTGGTTGTTGGTGGTTATCGAAGCATGTATCTTGGAGTTGTTCCCACCCCAAGAGGGCATACTCTTCAAACTCCATTGATGCTATGGTCACCATTTTGTTGTCGGAGTAGTGGTGAACTCAGAAGATCTTGTCAACCTTGAGTGCCCATGAGAGGTAGGCTTCCGGATCACTTGTGTCGTAGAACTTGGGAATATCGAAGCAAAGATTGTTCAAGTTATCGTAGTCGTCTCGACGGTTTGGAGGTGGGAATGCACGTCCACGTCTCCTTCCATTGAGTCCATCACCATTGTGTTGACTCGGCTCACTATCACTTGACTCGGTACATTGGTGGTGAGGACGATCATGTGGATGTTCTTGATGAGGGCGAGGCTCATGAGGATGCTCTTGGCGAGGATGATGCTCATGGTGTGGAATTGGGTTCTCCATATGGTTCCCATGGTCACGATTGTGGTGGCGTGGCCTTGGAGGATGGCGGTGTCGACGTCCTTGATCACCATAGTCATTAGCACCCAGAGCACCATTGTCATTCACAAAGGGTCTCGATGACCTTGATGTTGCGGTGGTGGTGGTGTGTTCGTGCGCGACGTCCACCATTTGGTTGTGGTTGTTCTTGATGCGCATTGGCATTGTGTGCTCTAGGAGAAGGTGGACGTTCCACTTCATGGCGATGTAGATCATGTTCGTCGTGCCTTGGAATTTCTTGGCGAGGTTGATGCGGCTCTTCTTGTCGAGGACCATGACGTGCATGTCGTGCTTGTGTCGACCTTGAAGTGCTTCTTGTACGACTTGAGCGTGATGAAGAAGAAGCTCTTTTCGCACAAGGTTGTTGAGCGCTTCGGTCACCCGCTCCATAGTTGCTTCTTGCTCATGCATGCGGTCGTTGAAGTTGGCCTCTTGAGCTTGAAGACGGCGTTCGTAGCGTCCTAGGCCATCACGAAGAAGGTGTCGAAGACCAACGAACTCGGTTTGGGTGACATAGCCATGATCACCTCGAACTCCTCCATTGATATCATCATCCGAGCTTGAGCTTCCGTTTGTACTTCCCCTAAACATGATCTCAAGAACAAGTGAAATGTGTGGAAATGGAAGAACCAGGAGAAATTATATCCAAAGAATAAAGTGGCTTGAAGAAAGAGAATCCGGTTCTCACACCCAACACACACACTTATGAGGATAGGAAGGTATGAAGTGGCAAAAGAAACAAGCAAAGCCGGCGAAAAGTATATTGTTCAAGGTAGAGAAAATCCACAATGACCAAATTACCAAAGAACACCAACCACAAATGATGAAGAAACGCACACAAAAGCGAATGATGGGGTTGGGCGGCCAAAGGGCGAGCACTCGAAGATATGCAACCTATCGAAGACTACGTGCTCAAATTTCACACAAACACAAGAAGGATGCTAGCTCAATTGCCTTTTGGTGGGCAACAGATTTGCACAAGTGTTAACACTTACACTCACTTTGGCGGTTTAAGCTTTGTCGCAACCTACAAGAGATGATACTTGGCACTACTCATGTTCTTTTCTCTTGCTTTTTTTTTTTTTGATTTTAACGAAGATTCCTTATCTTTTGCTAGTGCCAAGATCTCTAACAATACACACTCGCCAATACTTTAAGACAATCACTCGAATCAACACAAGTGCAATGCCTCGCAATATCAAAGAGCTAGTCCGATAGGTCAAGGTACACGAAAGGAAGAAGGGCTCACAATGGATTACGATGTCGGGGAAAAGTCGAGTCCTTGGTGGCGTCGTCGCTTGGTGTTGATGAAGCAGTGCTGCGGAAGCTTGACGATGTTGTAGACGTTGATCACACCGGAAAAGGACTCAAACAAACAAGAGGAAATGCCAAAACGAAACGAGGAAAAGAAAAATTTCTGAAAATCTGCCCGGCGGTAGTACCGCTGATATCCACCCGGTAGTACCGGTGCTGCGCACCTCCGGTAGTACCGACGATTTTTGTCCGGTAGTACCGGCGACCAGATTTCTGGTGTTCTTGGTCGCGATTTGGGCGGAAATCTGGCTCAAAAATTTCTCGAATTCGTGGCAAAATGGCAAAATTGAGGATAGGGAACGCAAACAAAGGTGGAGGGGGTCCTAAAGCAGCAGATCCATGGACAAAACTATCAAAAACGTAATAAATCGACCGAATCGCTCGAATCCCAAAATGACTATTTTTGGTAGAAATTTTTGAATTTCTCAAAAACAAGAAAATTTTGGTGGATTTGTGGGGGAAACAAAGTCAAATCCGTGGCAACCTAGAGCTCTGATACCATATGATATAGGTTGGGTCCCGATCTTCACGGATTTGGGCGGAGGGAACGATGAACACGAAGAACACGATGAGGAACACAAAAACACACAAGGGGAAAAGCAAGTAAAGATAACTAGCAAGACAAATCCGGACGGAATCAATCGGTAACAAGTCCCCGTGGGCAGCCCCCGATTCTCCTTCTCCAAATACACCTTACTCTTAGGATTGTTTCTCTCACCGGTCAATCCTACCGGTCCAATAGAATCACCCGAAGATGAAAGATTGGCAGGTAATCGCAACTACAAGGAGGAGTCTTGGAATCCACTAGAGGGATCTTCTCCACAAGGGGAGGTCTTGGTTCATCTCCATATGGGGAGGCCTTGATTAATCTCCTTAGAGGCAATACCAACAAGGGGTGGAAAGGAGCTAAGCTCAACTCAAATCTCATCATAGTCTAACCCTAACCCTAAGGGAGATGGTAGCTATTTATAGTCTAGATCCGAAATAGTAGATGAGTGGCTAGGATTACATGGCTCAGCAGCCATTTCAGCTCACAGGCGCGCAGGCCCGGTAGTACCGGCCCTTGGTTCCCGGTAGTACCGGCCGGTGGTCGGTAGTACCGGAATCATTTCCGGTAGTACCGCTTAGGATGGTATCGATATCAGTAGCGTCTGGAGGTTCGGCGGTAGTACCGGCCGGTGCACGACGGTAGTACCGGCCGGCGAAACTTCATCCCTTTCCTCTTCATCTTCTTGGCTCACTCCTAGTCCATCTTCATCACTTGATGGGGCATTCTCTTGACTCGATCCTTGTCCATCTTCATCACTTGGTGACGTATCTTCATGAGGCTTGTACCTTAGCACACACAAGATATCGGAATGAAATAGCAAGCCATTCAAAGGAGTATCGAGATCACACATAGATAGGAGTGAGTTCACCTTATCATGTAGAGCTTTGACTCGTGTTCTTGTCATTGGGCCGCTTGTTGTAGGAGACGTAGGTCGGGCTACATCAATTTCCTTGCACTAAACTCGCTTGTGATAATATTTTGCAACCCAAAGACCTTAATTATGTACGAGCACTACACTTTGTTCCAAATAATCACTGCTATATGTAATATAATCCTATTTCCTCTGCTTCTGCTTAGGTTACTTATAGAACTGTCAACTTTTTGTTTAATCTGCTTTCATATTCATCTGGTGTCTATTGGAAACAGGTCAACGATACTCTTGATCTTCAAAATGTTTTACTTTGTGACTGGCCATGAGGATGACAAGAATATTAAAGAGCTTATCATACATTGGGATGATTTAATAGACAGTCTACCAGATAGCTAGAGATGGCTACACTATTGGATCCACTCAGCTGGATAATGACGTCAACTCTACTCTATGGGAAAATGAAGAGCTCCCTCGAGATGAGATCATCTATTACAATGATAGGGCCTTCATAATTGTACTTTGGTATGTATTTATCATAGTGCAAGCATCAATGTACAACAAGCTCACCTTTGAATCCACGGATCCGCCGCGGAAAGTAGGCAAATATCTATGTCATGTACTCTGATTCAAGTGAAGCTGACCAGTTCCCAGGTTATTCTCCAAGTCCACACCACCACGTAACATGAAGAGCTGCCTCGATGATCCTACCTGGCAGTTGATACTAATAGTATGTGTTTGTGTATTTATCCCATAATGTGCTATATTTTCATGCCTCCGCTCTCTATGTTTACCTATCTCTGTGTTAGGTTCTACATGTTGTAATGAAAACAACTATCTCTATCCTGAATAAAGACCTATCTACACTGAAGACTTATGGGTGTGAATTGTGTATGGAAGAGTACTATGATTTGCCCTGAAATTATACTGCCACTACTCAGTAATTGTTTACTGTCCTTTCAGATTTATGATGCTTACCATAACAATTGATAAGCATTGTCAAATGCAGGTGGCGCCGCGCCAGGGATCTAGTATCCATGAACAACGAGGCAACTAAACGTGAGAATGGTTGTAAAGCTACCCCATACCTCAACCAAACCTGCACGAATCACCGTGTCAGCCCAAACTGAATCACTGTGAGCCCAACCACACCCAAACCAACATGACTTTTCACCCAAACTGAACTGAAACTGAGTGCCCCTTCGTGGTTAAAACCGTTTGCGAAATGGTTTTAGAACTGTTTGAATCAAACAGTTTGATGTCAAGCTGCTGAGAAGTACTGATCAATAATGATTTTTCTAAACTAGCCGTCGTTTTACTTTGCTTTACTGCTGCTGGCGGCTCGACATGCCCTTGTGCTGGTGCTATGTTCAAGGCGCCGAGCCAAGCACGACACGCAACGGCAGCTGCCGCGGAGGCAGGGCCGGCGAGCCACGCACGAGCGGCAGGCAAGGGAACGGCCGCGGAGGCGGGGCCGGTAAGGAGCACGACAGCACGACCGTGGAGGCCGGGACGTCGAGCCGCGCGCAAGTGGTGGGCGACGGCAGCGACCGCGGAGGTGGGGCCGGCAAGGCGCACGATGGCAGCGCCGCGGCTACTGGGCTAGCGAGCAGCGACTGAGCTGGCGGGGCTAGCGAGCCGCGGCCGTGGAGGTGGGGCCGGCAAGGTGCACGACGGTAGCTTTGTGGTTGTCGGGCTGGCGAGCGGCGACTGCGCTGGCGAGTCCGGCAAGCCGCGCGCGAACGACGGTCGATGGGCTTTGAAGATTGGGAACGGGAACCAACGTCAATAACTGGGCGTGAACTCGGAGTCGCGCGCGAGGTCGAGCTGTCCGTAAGCGTTGAGCACGATGTTGAACACCGCCAGGTCGGGCTTGACGCGCGCCACGACGTGCATGTGCGAGAAGAGCGACACGACAGCGAGGTGCCGGTCGCGGCGCGCCAGCGCAGCGAGGATGGGGGAGTAGGACTCTGTGTCGGGCGCGACGCCGTCGGCGAGGATATCGTGGAGCAGCAGCCGCTTGGCGTCGCGGAGCAGGTCGGACTTGCAATATGCGACGATGGCGGCGTTCTAGACCTTGAGGTCGGGCCTGATCCCGGCGGCCCGGAGGCGGGAGAAGAGGGCGAGCGCCTTGGGCGCGTCTCCACCGCGGAGGGCGAGGTGGATGAGGTTGGAGAAGATTCACGTCGTAGTTCGGTCCTCGTCAGCAAGCACCAGAGTGAAGAGTCGAGCCGCATGCGTGTCCTCGTCGGCGGGCGCGGCCAGCTTGGTCGCTCCTCAACGGCAGAGCCTTGCGATGGACGCGAATTCGAGAGGCCATCCATAAAACGACAAACCGTGCGTACACACCAATCTCGCCCACCGAACGATAACTACGGGTTGAAACTGTGTTCAACCGAAACTGTCTCAGGTCATACCCACCCATACCTAACTACTTCCCGCGGTAAACCAAACCAAAACTGAACTGTACCGGACTCAACCCAGTAATACCCAAACTAAACAAACCCACGTGAGAAACCCACCCAAAACACCCGGTTAAACAAAAACCATTCTCAGGTTTAGAGGCAACGAGTGTGTTACACGCTGCACAAAGGTTTCCATAACACGATTTTCACAAAGCTATACTACTAGCATCAACCTAAACACAAAGCTATACTAGCATCAACCTAAATAAAACTCTAAAAATTCCTCAGAAACTCGGCAAAAGCGGCGTTGGACGCTCCAGCTTCGCTCAGCGCCTCGCACGCCTTCTCCTTGGCCGCCGTCGCCCGCTCCCGCAGCGCCCGCCCGCCCTCAGACTCCATCACCAGCCTCACCTTCGCCTCCACCTCCGCCGCGTCCACCACCTCCCCGTCGTACCCGGCCATCTCCACGCCGGCGCCCATCTCCTCCACGACGAACACCTTGTTCTGCCTCTGCTCCGCGTACAGCGGCCAGCACACCATCGGCAGCCCGGACACGATCGCCTCCAGCGTCGAGTTCCACCCGCAGTGCGTCACGAAGGCGCCCGTCGCGCGGTGGCGCAGCACGTCAGCCTGCGGCGCCCACGACCTGGCCACCAGCCCCTGCCGCCCGTCCGCTCCAGGAACCCCTCCGGCAGCAGCTCGGCGAGATCCGGCTCGGCGGGCGCGCCGGCGAGCATATCCGGCCCGCTTGAGTCTCCACGTGGGGTCTGCACTACCCATAGGAACCTCTGCCCGGATCGCTCCAGCCCGACGGCGATCTCCTCCAACTGCCTCTTGGGGAAGGTGCCCATGCTCCCGAAGCAGAGGAACACGACGCTCCTCTCCGGCTGCGCGTCCAGCCACGCCAGGCACTCGTGCTGCTTCTTCTCGCCGCCTCCGCTGCCGCCGGACGAGACCATCGGCCCGACGCAGTACACGGGTGGCGTGGCGCGGCCGGGGACGCACTCGCCGTCCCGGAGCGCGCTCAGCGCCCTGGTTTCCAGCCACTCGAACGTGTTGACGACGATGCCCCGGGACGACTCAGGGATCCGCTCGAACGCGTGGATGAAGCTCTTGTACACCTCGTTGTCCCGGTCGAGCGCGAGCTTGGGGAGCTCGGTGGCCTTGAAGGGGCGGTTTCCCGGGAAGGAGAGCGGCGCGTCGCCGATCTCGCCGAAGCTGGTGGCGCCGATCTGGGCCTGCATGTGCGGGAGGTGCAGATTGACAGCGAGGCTGCTGGCGCTGCCGGTGTAGAAGACGTAGGCCGGCAGGCCGAGCTCGGCGGCGACGTCGACGGCGTCCACGCAGAAGCAGAACATGTCGAGGACGAGCGCGCGCACCGAGGGGAGCACCGAGCGGAGGTAATCGCGGAACGGCGCGTTCATGCGGCGGAGGAGCACGAAAGGATTAGGCGCCTCGGCGGCGTCGGGCGCCGTGCCGTCGGCTTCGACGTCCGGCGGCGTCGGCAGCACGTGGAAGTGGACGGACGGGTTGGCCGCCGCGGCGCGCGAGACGGCGGCAGAGGTGTCCGTCTCCTTGCCGTCTGGTGGCCCGTTGACGACGACGGTGACGGCGAAGCCGCGGCGCAGGAAGAGCTTGGCCAGCTCCACCATGGGCACCAGGTGTCCCACGCCCAGCCCTGGGTTCAGAACCACGGTGTCTTCCATGGCCGGACGCTGCGTTGTACGGTGCGCGTGGATGCTAGGAATATCTGTGGCATCCATGGAAACCATCTCGTAATATATTGTCCAGAATAAATAAACCAGCCGAGAGCTATCTCTTGAATCTTCTTTTCAAATCTTGCAGATCGCGTAGTTTCGATCGAGAACGCTGGAAACCGACGGTCTCCCATGAGCAGTTGCGAAGAAAACGTCCCCTCGCTCTCGCGCTGAGTAGCTAGGGTTCCACCCCGCGCCGCCGGCGGCCACCTCGGCCGCCACCCTCGCCCTTGCCGCTCCCCGGCGCTAGCCCCCAACCACCCGCCATGAGTTGCTCAGGTCCCATCGTGGCTACCTCGGCTACCCCACCCCCTACTCCTCCTAGCTCCTGCGCCTCTGGATCTTCTTGCTCGGCTTCAACACACTCTGACCGCGTTTCTCTCTCAGCCGGCAGCACAGACATTGATGGCTCTGCGAGCCCATCTCCTGTGCATGGCGGTCCGAAGGCTTCCTTTGCCGCAGTTGTACGAGGTCCACTCTTCCCCGGACGGACTGATGCTCTGGATGAGATTACTTGCTTTGATGATTGTGTGCAGGACATTGATGCGGCGGCCCATACCGCTACTGGAGGCGATGATGCTCCTTGGACTCTGGTGCAAAACCGAAAAGGGAGGAGAGATCCCGGATCGCCCATGCCGCCACCCAATCCTCCCACCCCAGCTCCCGCTCCCGCCCCCGCTCCCAGGAAGGCTGCCACCACCACCATCCCCTCCGCTCGCCATAAATTCAACATCTCGGGCCGCTGTTTCAGATGCCTCTCCCCGAACCATCGCATTGCTTCCTGTAGAAACCCTTGGAGGTGTCGCCATTGCTACCAGGCTGGGCACTTTGCAAAGGAGTGCAAGTCCAGAGATCTTCCACAAAAAGCTTTCCTCCCACCCTCCGCCATCCGCATCCTTCCTAGAAATCCACCACCACCCAGCTCCCGCTCCCCGATTCTGAAGAAGCCACCAGCAAAATCTCGCCTTGGCCCCCTCCCGACGCTGTTCCTCCACCTGCAAAAAAACCGCCTAGGGCCCCTCTCCGCCGCCGTTCCTCCGCCAGTGCACAAGCGCCTCTTCTTTCCGGACGACAGGGTCGACAGCAGGCCGGTGCGGGAACGGATCTCCGCCCCGGCAGACGCACCTCCCCCAGCTGACGGTGCCATGGCGCTGACCACCCTGGACATGCCGGTGGCGCACCCTTTGCGGTGCCGCCTATGCGGGCAACAAACCGAGCGACCCTGGCAGCCCGTCGATGGCACCGCGGCTCTGGCGCGCAACGCCTCTGGATCGGTGTTCCAGCGGCAAGGCGCTCGGGAACGGCAAGGCCAACGCCGCCAGCAGCGACAGAGGCAGCCGCGGCAGCCGCCGCGGCAGGTGTACGCTCCGGTGCGGAGAGACGCACAGACCATGCCGCTGCTGCAAGCGCCGCCCATCTCCGAGGCGGTGGCGGTGGGCAACCCTAACGTTGCCCTAACGGAGCTGGATGCCGACGCTGACGGCGCACCTCCACTGGCCACCTCTGCCCCGTCTGTGCTGCAGCCTGCTTCCTACAGGGCGGACAGCGAAACCCGTGACTCTGAAGACCCAATCCAGCACGGCGACAAGATCCTGCCTCCTGCTTCCCTGGAGATTGACCCGCTGACTTCCCCTTTGGGCATGCCGCTCACGGGTGGAGACACGGGCCCTGCCACGGAGACCCTGTCAAGCCAGCCGGCCATTTCAAATGATGTTGGGCCTGCTCTGGGCCCGGAGGTCGTCCCTGCTACGCCAGCCCAGCCTACCTCGGAGCACAACCAGCTGCAGATCTTCATGGGCCAAGTGGTTGAGCCCATAACCACCGGCCTGCTCAGGGGGCCGCCGTTCAAGCCTCTCTGCCCATCGAAGAAGAAGAACACAGAGGACTCCGTCGCCTTTCGCCGTAGCCGCCGCATAGCCAACCAACCACCAGAGCTCCAAGGCACCGCCATGACCAAGGCCAAGCGCATGGTCTGCCGCCAGCTGGGCATTGAGTTCGAGGAGCCCATCGGCAACCCTGCCGACCTGCTGGACCAGTATGGCAAGCTCTTCCATGGACAGGGCCCGCTGACGGAGATTCAGATTCAGGCACTTGCTCAGCTTGTTGCCCGCATAGGCGGCACCGCAAGGAGGAGAGGATCAGCGGCAGTTTGAGTCTGTTCCCAGTCTCCCCAGTACCCAGTTGTTTCTGTTCCTTATGTTACACTTCAATTTCTTCATTTGGAATGTCAGGGGGCTTAACTCCCTGGCTCACCGTGGTGCTGTTAGATCCTTGATTCAAGAAAATGCTGCTTCGTTTGTCTGTCTGCAAGAAACAAAAATGTCTGTGATTGATATTGCTTTGGTGTTAGAGGTCTGTGGCCCGAGATTCACAGGATTTGCTTTCTCCCTTCGGAAGGGGCCAGTGGTGGCATACTGCTAGCATGGACAGACGACTTCACAGTCAGCTCTACCCTCTCTGCTAGGTCTTTTATTTCTGCTTCCTGCACTTGTAATGAAGATGGGGCTACATGGCAACTGATCTGTGTCTACGGGCCGCAATCCACTCCTGATAAATTAACCTTCCTGTCTGATCTGCTTCTGACTGCACAAACCACCCCTGGACCGCTTGTAATTGTTGGGGATTTCAATCTGATAGCCGAGGCCGCTGACAAGAACAACAACAGAATCAACAGAGGGCTGATCAACGCTTTTAGAGGTTTCATTAATGCTCTAGAGCTCAAGGATATGTACTTGCATGGAAGGAGATATACGTGGAGCAATGAACAACTCAATGCCACCATGGTTCGTTTAGATAGAGTTCTGTACAATCAGGACTGGAATGACCTTTTCCCACACGCTCTGCTGCAAGGAATATCCTCCAACTACTCTGACCACTGTCCCCTGTTGCTTTCCTGTGATGCAGTAAATAGAGTTAACAGAAGATTCAAGTTCGAATCAGTTTGGCTGAAGTTTGATGATTTTGACACTGTGGTTCAGGATGCTTGGACCTCTGCTCCTCACTCCCCTGACCCATACACAAACCTAAACAACAAGCTGCAACACACAGCGAAGACGCTGAAGGCTTGGGCAGACTCCCACTTCTCTGCAATCAGGCTTAAAACCCTCATTGTGAACGAACTCATACTGCAATTTGACAAGGCAAGAGATCATAGACAACTCTCTGAAGCCGAACATGCATTTCGAAGCCAACTGAAGCTGCAATGCCTGGGGCTGGCTGCTATGGACAGATGCATCTGGAGGCAAAGATCACGCTGCATGTGGTTGCGCGAAGGCGACTGCAACTCCAAGTTCTTTCACATGAAGGCCACCTCTCGAAGAAGGAAAAATTTCATCCCTTGCCTCAATGTCGATGGTCACTCAATTGCTGATCAAGAACTGAAGGAAGAATGCATTTGGGAGCACTTTAACTCACTTTTGGGCACATATCAACAAAGAACTTCAACACTGAACTTTCAAGCGTTTGGATGTGTTCAAAGTGATCTATCTGACCTGGATCTAAACTTCACAGAAGAGGAGGTTCGTAAGGCTGTCTTCGACCTGCATCCAGAGAAAGCTCCAGGCCCTGACGGCTACAATGGGCTGTTCTTCCGACGGTGCTGGGACCTGATAAAGCCTGATTTCATGAAGGCAATGTGGCATTTCCAAACCCTAAATTCGCAGCAGCTTGACAAACTCAACACAGCAACAATGATCCTCCTCCCCAAGTTCCAAGGTGCTGACAAACCTGGTGATTTCAGACCAATAAGCTTGATCCATAGCTTTGCAAAAATAACAACCAAGATCCTTGCTGCCAGGCTGCAACCTAAGATGAATGAGCTGGTCTCACAATGCCAAAGTGCTTTTATTAAAGGTCGTGCCATCCATGACAACTTTGTCTATGTCCAAGCAGTGGCAAAAGCTTTGCGGCAAAAGAAAATCCCCTCTATAATGCTTAAGCTAGATATTTCTAAAGCTTTTGATTCGGTGTCCTGGGAATTTCTGCTTGGACTGATGCAATATATGGGTTTTGGACCGAGATGGAGAGGATGGATAGCTGCACTATTTCTTACCTCAACAACAAGGGTGCTAGTAAACTCTGGCCTGACTGAAACTATTTTTCACCGTCGTGGTCTGAGGCAAGGAGACCCCCTCTCCCCCTGCTGTTTGTACTGGTTATTGACTGCTTGGGTCGCCTAATGGATCACGCGCATGCAATCAAACTGCTCTCTCCACTTGGAAATCAAAAGCTCAAGTACAGAGCATCAATCTATGCTGATGATGTTGTTATCTTCTCCAAGCCCAATGCTGCTGATTTCACCACGATTCACTCCATTCTTAATGCCTTTGGGGCAGCTACGGGCCTGCACACAAACATGTCCAAGAGCAGCATCCTACCCATCAGATGTGAAGGCCTAGATCTAACTCAGCTACAACAGATTCTTGGATGCCAACTAGCCACATTCCCTTGCACATATCTTGGCATGCCTCTGTCCGATAAGAGACTTACCAAAGATCAGCTGCAACCTGTAGTGGACAAGCTGGGAAAAAAGACTTCGGGATGGAAAGGCCGTTGGATTGCAATGTCCGGGCGGCTGATCCTTGTGCAGGTGGTGCTTGCTGCCCTCCCTATATATCAGGTCATGATCATCGTCTTCCCCAAGTGGCTGATACAGAAAATTGAGAAAATCCAGCGTGCTTTCTTATGGAACAGCTCAGACACTGTTAGTGGTGGAAAATGCCTGGTTCGTTGGAGTAATGTCTGTACCCCTAAACATCTTGGTGGTTTGGACATCCCAAACATCGCCATGCAAAGCACCGCATTGCAAACAAGGTGGCTATGGCAGCAGGCAACTAATTCAGAAAAGCCCTGGCAAGGACTTCCCCTGCATCTTCCCCCTGCTGTCATCAATCTCTTCAAAACTAGCACAAACATCATAATTGGAGATGGTAGCTCCTTTTCTTTTTGGAACGATCATTGGCTTCAAGGAGACACTCCAAGGCTGCGCTACCCTGCACTCTACAAACACAGCAAGAACAGAAAGATCACCGTCAGAGAAGGGATTCTAAACAGCAATTGGATCCAATATATAAAGCCAAATCCTGGAGTTGAAGTGTTGCAGCAATACATTGATTTCTGGCACCGATCTAATGACATCACCCTTACACCAACCCCTGACAGAATTATTTGGAAATGGACAGCTAATGGAAAGTTCTCAGCCCGCTCTGCTTACCACTGCCAGTTCATGGGTAGAACGGAGACACCCTTCAAACAGATCATCTGGAAAATAAAGATCCCTGCTAAGCTACGGCTGTTCGCATGGTTGGCAATACAGGAACGGTGTCTCACAGCTGATAATCTTGCTAAACGGAACTGGCCTCACAATCCAAACTGCCCTCTTTGTGGTCTGGGGAATGAATCTGCAGCTCACCTCTTCGCCAACTGCCCCTTCTCGACTGGCATCTGGTCCTTCTGCATAACAAAGTTTGCTTTCCCTAGACACTTCATACCCACTTTGCAAACTACAAACCTGCAACAATGGTGGATTTCTTGCCTTGATGACCTACCTGCTCAACGACGGCCTCACTTCTCCTCTCTTGTGATGATGGTATGGTGGCAAATTTGGAAAGAACGCAATGACAGGATCTTCAACAACAAAGCGGTAACATTCTTCAAAATCTGTGATTCCATCATTGAAGAATTCAGAGTGTGGAGGATTGCTGGGATTTTAGGAGCTCTCTGGACTGAAATTACATGACCTACACGTGTCCCTGTACTCTGTTTCTTCTCCCCCCTTGTAAATAGAATTTCTATGCTGGCCCCCTAACCCCCAGCTTTCACTTGGTACGTCTGTACGTTGTCCTCTTAATTAATGAAATAAGCGCTCGCTGACTTTCGTCAAAAAAAAAGATATGGGGGTTCGTTGTTTGTATTCGGTTGCAAACTACGTTGTAGAAAACCAAAACCAAACAGGACATACAGCTAGGGATTGGATTCACCACGAATGTACGATTCGGATCGCTCCATGAGTCTTGACTCCTGAGTCGACACGCCATCCAAAATCTCAACCTGATCGGTACTTCGGTGGTTTAATTTCAGAGTTCGAAGAGACGAGACAAGAGTTTTGGCTTCAAACTTTGATACGTACTATTGTTTGATTATTGTTGGAACTTTTGATGGCATTGTGTTGTTTACCCGATCAAACTATGCGGGCAAAAATAAGAGAATGTTTTCAAAATTATTTTCTAGCGCCCCCAAATATTGTTGGTCGAAATGCCATATTTTCTATTTTTTATTAATTTCTGCCAAATACCAATCTCCCTGAAAATAGCGAGCGGTCGCTCGCCACGGTCATACAATCCATAGCACCACGACCACCCAACCCGGAAATGAGCTTCTCCAACTCATATCTCAGCCGTCCGTTTCAACGACTGAACAGCTGAGATTTGCTGTTGAAAGCGTTGAACGTCAATGCTTTAAATGTTAAATCTCGACCGTTTAATCGCGCCATATGAGAACCAACCCTCGTTCCCCATGTACGTGGATTGCATGTGCCATCTATCTCTCGTAATTTATTGGCTAGACGACACAAGATACCAACAAGTTCGTTGTCTGAATTCGGTCCCTACAAACAACCTTCTGAAAAGAATTAGCAGATCGTGTAGAGTATAAATACAAGGAACACGTACGGCTAGGAACTTTCACCTGGAGGAGCTACAAGAATACTACCTACCTATATAAAAGCCGAGGCCTTAAGGCCTCCCCTCGCGAGCCCACGTCACGGGCACTGTAGATCGCTACAGTGTCGCCACGTACTGTAGCGATCTACAGTCTCTGTTTTTTTTTCCCCTTTCACACTTCACCCTCGGGGCGCACTGCCCACACAGGCACAAGTATTGTAGCACTCTGCAGTAAATTTTTACCCTTCGCGATAATATACACATGAAATATATGCGCGCCGATAAGTAGATTTCATTCCCGTGATCGGTTTCAAGTTTGGTCGACTCTAACTTTTTAATTTTAGATCCAAACTCGCAAAAACATTTGACGAATTTTGCCAAATTCGTCGCACTCAGTCATCCGTTTAAATTTCCATTTCACGAGTAGACGAGTATCATCCTTCCAAACAATTTTCATGTTTTAACCTTTTTGTTTTGACGGACATAAATATATTTCTCTCCAATCTTCAAATTTGTTATATTTTAGTCTGTGAAAAAAAAACAAACTATGACAAATTTAAATTTTTTTTAATCCGGAAATTTGAATCCAGAAATTTATCTTTTAGATCTAGCCCAAAATAGCATTTTATTACCTACCTGTCATGTACAAAGTTTTCATGAACCAAATTATATACCTACAATCTCAGTTAATAACTCATTTTACAAAACTACGTCACATATCAATACAACAGGCGCGGCGGTGGTCGACATAACCGTCGTGGCTATTGCTGATATCAACAGCTGACGTCATCAAGAACCCACTTGCCAGCCTTTTAATATTTTGAAAAAATGATTTCGAGAATCATTAAAACTCTGACAGTGGGTCCAGGTTGTCATAATTTTAAACTTTCCTAACAATTCCACAAATTTGTCCAATTTTGTAAATTCAATAACTTCTGACCCGTGATTCATAAAAATGTGTTCAATATACCAAAATATTTTTTAAAAAATGGATTCTATCTATTTTTGTTCAATTCATGCACTATCTTTCGGTTGGCTGAAACCGAATATTTTATCCACAATACCAATTATGTTATCATATACTGTGAAAGTTAACTATCGGTATTCTAACTTCGTATGTATATATACATATATCTTACTACCTATATATAAACTTTATGTATATGACCATATTTTAAAAGGAACAATTTACGCACCGTCATAAAATACACTTCAAATTACGCAGCAAAATTAACACCACGGATGAAATTGAACATTTCAATTTGGTAAATAATTGGATGTAATCTCGATGAACTTTCTTTAAATATGTAATTCAATTCAACAAATATACATCGAACATGTTTAAATATTTTGAATTGGTGAATATTTGGACAAAAAAACAAATACACTTCCTCTAATTGTGAACCTAAATTGAACATTTCACTTTGATAAATATTTGGATGTAATCTGGATGAACTTTCTCTAAATATGAAGTTCAATTCAATAAATGTGCATTTCCACTCATTATGAACTTAAATTAAATATTACTGACAAATAGGAACATATTTGAACATTTCAATTTGCTTAAAAAAATTGGAGATACTCTAAAATATATCAACATGTTCACAAAAATATATGCTAACTACTTATGGCATAATGCAAACGTATTTGAACATTCCAATTTGATGATCATTTGGACACAATCTAAATGAACTTTACTATCTACCTACGAAGTTAAAATTAATAAATGCTCACACCATACATTCTCTAACTAAAGAGTTAAATTAAAAATTAATGTCCAAATATAAGCATATTCAAACATTTTAATTCACTAAGTATTTGGACATACCGTAAACGAAAAATTCCGACATATTATAAAAGTTGGAGATACTCTAAAATATATCAACATGTTCACAAAAATATATACTAACTACTTATGGCATAATGCAAACGTATTTGAACATTCCAATTTGGTGAATATTTAGATACAATTTTAATGAACTTTATCTAACTACGGAGTTACAATTAACAAATGCTCATATCATGCATTCTCTAACTATGGAGTTAAATTAAAAAAAATTATTAAAATACAAGCATAGTTGAACATTTAAATTCACTAAGTATTTAAACACACTCTAGACAAAAAATTTCAACGAATTTCAACATTTTTCGAATTACAACGGGTGCGTCGTGTCGCCGCACCAAATTCCACTAGTACTATATAAAAGGGCACCGTTTCAGCAACCGCTCGACCCACCCACGTCACCCCGCACTGTAGTCGCTACAGTAGGGTCACTTCTACAGTGCGCGCGGCACTGTAGCGCGACCTTTTCATACTATATATAAAAGGGCACCGTTTCAGCACCACGCCCCGCACTGTAGAGCTACAGTAGGCAACTCCCACAGTACGTGCGGCCCTGTAGCGCGAGTTACAGTGCGCCACTTCTATAGTGCCTGTCCACCTCCGCGACGTCCGATCCAAAACCGACGGCCCTCTTTTTGATGAAAACATATACATGAAATATATGCACGTCGACGAGTAGGTTCCATTCCGTCATCCATCAAAGCCCACCCTTTAAGCCCTCCGCTCCTGGTGTCCACGTCGCGCGCACTGTAGCTGCTACAGTTTCGCACTTCTACAGTGCCCGTACTGTAGCAGCTACAGTGCGCACTATATTTTTTTCCCTTTTCGCGATAATATGTACACGAAATATATGCGCGCCGACGATGAATATCATCCTTCCGAACGACTTTCATGTTTTAACCTTTTTATTTTCACGGACATAAACATAATTCTCTCCAATCTTCAAATTTGCTATAATTTAGGCTGTGAAAAAAAAACAAAACGCTCTGCTCGTCGTGGCCGCCATAGCCACCGTAGACGTCAGCCTGACGTCACGGTGGACCCCACCTGACAATTGTTTTTTTTAGAAAAAACCACAAATAACCACGGAAAAAATATAAAAATATATCAAAATGCTAAAAAAAAATGGCCAAATACAATCATGTATGAATGATTCAAATTCAAATTGGCCAACAATTGTATAATTTTATGTAAAAATACAACCATATACTTCAGCATTCCAACTCAAAATTCAAATTTGCGTATTCCAAAAAAAAATATGACTTTCAAACCTGCAGGTTTTCCCCCCAAGAAAAAATAAAAAGAAAATGGAAAAAAATTCCATAAAATTCCATACATAACCACCGAAAAAATATAAAAAATATATCAGATTTAATTAAAAAATTCGGAAAACTATTAAATGCCCACCCTTTAAGCCCTCCGCTCCTGGTGTCCACGTCGCCGCGCACGGTAGCTGCTACAGTTTCGCACTTCTACAGTGCCCCCGTACTGTAGCTGCTACAGTATGCACACTACATTTTTTTTTGCCCTTTTCGCATAATATGTACACGAAATATATGCGCGCCGACGAGTAGCTTCCATTCCCGTCATCAGTTTCGAGTTTGGTCGATTCTAACTCCTTAATTTTGGATCCAAACTCGCAAAAACATTTGACGAAATTTGTCAAATTCGCCGCACTCAGCTGTCCGTTCAAATTTTCCTTGCACGAGTAGATGAATATCATCCTTCCGAACGACTTTCATGTTTTAACCTTTTTATTTTCACGGACATAAACATAATTCTCTCCAATCTTCAAATTTGCTATAATTTAGGCTGTGAAAAAAAAAACAAAGCGCTCTGCTCGCCGTGGCCGCCAACGCCACCGTAGACGTCAGCCTGACGTCACGGTGGACCCCACCTGACAATTTTTTATATAAAAAACCACAAATAACCACGGAAAAATATAAAAAATATATCAAAATGCTAAAAAAATGGGCAAATACAATCATGAATGAATGATTCAAATTCAAATTGGCCAACATTTGTATAATTTTATGTAAAAATACAACCATATACTTCAGCATTCCAACTCAAAATTCAAATTTGCATATTCCAAAAAAAAATGACTTTCAAACCTGCAGGTTTTCCCCCAAGAAAAAATAAAAAGAAAATGGAAAAAAATTCCATAAATTTCCATACATAACCACCGAAAAAATATAAAAAATATATCAGACTTAATTAAACAAATTCGGAAAACTATTAAATGCTACAAAATCAATAAATTTAAATATATCCAACTGCAAAATATAAAAAAATATCAAAATTACCACAAAAAATAAATGCTGACTGTCTATAGCATATGATCAAAAAACAAATTTGAATATTTTGAAAATTTAAATGTCTTTCAAATCTGAATAATTCAAAATTTTAAATGCCTTTCAAGTCTGATCATTTTACAAACGTAAAAAGAAATCAAATCTGAAAAACTTCCCAATTTGATTTTTTTTCGAAATCTGAACAATTTTTGAACGTAACCTCTCTTTGCATTTCAATAATTTCAAATTTCCACACTTTTAAAATAAAGACATTTTCAAATTTAAATTTTACCACACGGGCTGCTAGAACTGTAGAATTACCTACCTATATCAAAGACCACGGAAATGGAGCTCTCACATTCGCCGCGTCACTGTAGCTAACACTGTAGATACCTATATCACTACCTATATAAAAGCCCACCCACTTTGGGCTTCAGCGAAGGTGGCCACATGAACAGTACCGCGTTTCTACAGTACCTTTTTTTTTTGGAAAATTTTTCCACAAATTTTTTTTAAATTTTTTTCCAGAAAATTAAAATATTTCTATAGATACCCATACCTGTCAGAAAAATATGGAAAATACATCAAAATGCTCAGAAAAATAAATGCTAACTATTTATGGCAAAAAACAAACATGTTTAGATGTTTTGAATTGGTGAATATTTGGACAAAAAACAAATGCACTTCCTCTAGCTATGTGGAGTTAAATTTATTAAATGCTCACATAATGTACCTCCTCTAATTATGGACTTAAATTGAACATTTCAATTTGGTAAATATTTGGATGTAATCTAGATGAAGTTTCTCTAAATATGGAATTCAATTTAATAAATGTACATCAAACATATTTAAATATTTTGAATTGGTTAATATTTGGACAAGAAACAAATGCACTTCCTCTAATTATGTAAAGTCATCAAAATGCTCAGAAAAAATAAATGCTAACTGTTTATGTCAAAAAAAACATGTTTAGATATTTTGAATTGGTGAATATTTGGACAAAAAACAACTATACTTCCTCTAATTATGGGGAATCTAACTCATTAAACGTTTAAATATTTTGAGTTGGTGAATATTTAGACAAAAAAAATGCACTTCCTCTAATTGTGGACTTAAATTGAACATTTCAATTTGGTAAATATTTGGATGTAACCTAGATGAACTTTCTCTAAATATGGAAGTATTTCTATAAATACCCATACCCGTCAGAAAAATATGGAAAATACATCAAAATGCTCAGAAAAATAAATGCTAACTATTTATGCCAGAAAACAAACATGTTTACATGTTTTGAATTGATGAATATTTGGACCAAAAAAAACAAATGCACTTTCTCTAACTATGTGGAGTTAAATTTATTAAATGCTCACATAATGTACCTCCTCTAATTATGGACTTAAATTGAACATTTCAATTTGATAAATATTTGGATGTAATCTAGATGAACTTTCTCTAAATATGGAATTCAATTTAATAAATGTACATCAAACATATTTAAATATTTTGAATTGGTTAATATTTGGACAAGAAACAAATGCACTTCCTCTAATTATGTAAAGTCATCAAAATGCTCATAAAAAATAAATGCTAACTGTTTATGTCAAAAAAACATACATGTTTAGATATTTTTAATTGGTGAATATTTGGAAAAAAAAAAAACTATACTTCCTCTAATTATGGAGAATCTAACTTATTAAACGTTTAAATATTTTGAGTTGGTGAATATTTAGACAAAAAAACAAATGCACTTACTCTAATTGTGGACTTAAATTTAACATTTCAATTCGGTAAATATTTGGATTTAATCTAAATGAACTTTCTCTAAATATGGAATTCAATTCAATGAATGTGCGTTTCCACTCATTATGGACTTAAATTAAATATTACTGAAGAATAGAAACACTTAAACATATCAATTTGCTAATTTTTTTGGAAATACTCTAAAATATGTCAACATATTCACAAAAATATATGCTAATTACTTATGGCGTAATGCAAACATATTTAAACATTCCAAATTGGTGAACATTTGGACACAATCAAAATGAACTTTATCTAGCTACGGAGTTAAAATTAATAAATGTTCATATCATGCATTCTATAACTGTTGAATTAAAAATTTATGTCAAAATACAAGCATATTCGAACATTTTAATTCACTAAATATTTGTACATACCCTAGACGAAAAATTCCGACGGATTTCAACATTTTAAATTACAATGGGTGCGGCGTGCCGCCGCACCAAATTCCACTAGTATACGATAACGATCGCTATCCACTCTGTCCTGAGTCGACACACGATCTGAAACTGCACAAAAAAAAGCAACGCACCAAAACAAAAGACGAGAAGACATTATAGACCCAACGTCGGCCTTTAGCCCACCAGGTCTCTAAATTGGCAGCCCAGGTTGTGGATGACTGTTGGGACTCTCTCGTGGACCCACGCCGCCGTCGTCTTCGTTCGCCTCTCTCCCTTCTCCAACCTCTCCGCCGCCGTCGAGCTCTGCGCTTCCCAGACTCGCCGCCGCGGCCAGGGCATAGGGGTTTCCACGCCGCATCTCACTCTCCCTCTCCTTCTCCCTCTCAATCGATTCCCCTCTCTTTTCCCGAGCCTCCCCCACACCACTGCTCCCTTCTCTCGGTCCAGCCACCCGAACCTCGCCGCCGCTCCCTTCTCCTGGTCTAGCCACCCGAAACTTCTCCCGGTCCACTCCGGCTCTCCGACGCCATATCCCGTCGTGAATCCTAGCGTCTGCCGATGAAGACACAGCCCGGCTCCGCCTGCGATGATGTCAATCGCCGCCGCCGCCGCCGTCGGCAGTCCCCTCTCCAGAGGTATGACTTGTGCCCCCAATCATCTCCTCCCCTTCCTTCTGAATTCAAAATCGATTATTTTCTCCCACTGCTTGACGACCAGACCGCGGCCGCCGGTGCGGTCCAGGAACCCGTCTGGCAGGACAGCGTCGAGGTCATAGCTGGATGCGTCAGTGATTGAGAACCGACACGAATTTTGGTAGTACGTGTACAATTTTTGGATTCAAATTAAAATACATGGTGAGTGGAAGAAGACATAATTTTGGTGAAAATAGTCGGATACTAACGTTAACATGTACTCCCTCCGTTCCACAATATAAGATGTTTTAGGTGTTATACATCCATGTCTAGATTCATACTAAGAAGAATGGACACGTGCACTTAAACGTATCTAGATACATGTGTGTACATGTGAATGTGGAAAAAGGCTAAAACATCTTATATTTTAGAACTGAGGGAGTAAATGTCATGTGGCAATATCAGCCGATACCTACGGATTAATAATTGGCCGCCTGAATAGTATGTGGGATCGCTGATATAAGTGCGAAACAGTTCTCCTCTTGGTCGATGCAAGCGCGCAACCAGTCTAACTACCTCTAGATAAACATAATGACCTCACATGTTAAAATTTCCCTCTATGCAAAATTCAAGATTGCCAAAATAGTGTACCCTTACATAAAAGTGAAAGGAAAATAAAAATGAAACGATGAAATAAATGCATCTATACTTCATCAACTTCAAGGTTTAAAGTTTTCATATTTTTTGTTTCAGAATATAAGCCTACCACATTAATATATTATTTATATTTATAATTTTTAAACTAATAGTTGTAACAAGGCAACACGGTGCACAAAGGAGTCCACTAATTATTGTGCTTCTTCAGTGGAGTAGTGTCTTCCGGTGGCGACCAACACCCCATGTCGAGGATGGATGCCAAGCTTAGGAGAGATGTTTTCTTCCCCAAGTTTTCGCTCGGTTGTAAGGTTATTCTTGGAGGCATTGTCTAGCGAGACGACGGAATTATGGCCCCAGTATATTTGGAGTTGAGAAATGACAAGAGTGAAAAAGGTGAATCGGAAAATCAAAACGGAGGCCCAGCTACATGTAGCCTTTTATTTTTTGTGAATATGACTAACCAGAAAGTAACATACGTACAAGGAGACAAGGAGTGAAGAGGCAGTCCTGCAAAATAGGTTGGTGATCTAAATGTCGTGGGTGATACACTGCCACACAACACAAGGTCATTATGAACAACTCGGTACACATCGGTATACCAAACCACAGATCTTGCTTCGTGGAGACATGTATTTTATGCTTTTTACACTTTCAATCTCCATGATGTTTTGGAAGATAGTTCAACAAAAAACATTTTTTCTTTGAATCGTCGAATAAAGAACAATCGACACGGAGGTACATAACTAGTCGACAAAGTAAAAAAAACAAATAATAAGCAAATGTTGTAAACATCTAGCTGTGCGTTAGTCATCGTGCTAGTTCTGAATTATGTTTATGTTACTATATAGACATAAAATCGCAATTTATAGTTCCGATTTAGAACAAACTGTAGTTCGAACAAATAATCACAGTATGTTATATAGGCATGAATTTGCAATTTATAGCTCCAGTTTACAACAAAGTGTAGTTCGAACATATATCGCAGAAACAAAATCAAACGTACTCCCTCCGTTCGAAATTAATTGACTTTCATTTGTTCACATGTGGATGTATCTAGACATGTTACGCGTATAGATACATCCACATGTGGACAAATGGAAGTCAATTAATTTGGAACGGAGGGAGTACAATCTACTAGGCAGGACTTCCGGCTAGGCATGCATGGCGGTCTTCACTCTAGAATGAGCATGTCCTGTGCATCGAGCTGAGTAACATCCGTAGTTTGATGATCTCCTTGAGTCGGAGCAGATGGGCCGGCGAGCCATCTCTCGAGGCCCCTCCGGGCGTTGTCGCTGATGCCGACGGTACGGTCACGGTCACGGTAGGTCTCAACGTCGTCTATCTTGCTCGCTATGTCTGACGCCATCATCTCTATCTTCCAGTCCTCGATGCGCGCATAGTCACTGTACTTCCCCCCAAACTCGTACAGTTTCTGAGAAAGATCGAGCAAGACGACGATGTGGTACCAAATCATGGATGGATCGATGAATTAATGGCAAAATGTACGCATGTCCGCCGCGCACCTGGGGCTCGACGCCACCGATGTCGTGGGTGTACTTCCTGGGCACGCCGGCGGCCTCCCGGGAGCGGTGGTGCTCCTCGACCGTAGGCGTACCCGGTGCAGTAGATGACGGCGTCGGCGACGACGCAGGATCCGTCGACGAACACCACGCGGCCGTCCGCGTGGAGGCGTTCGATCTGCGGGTGGAGGTGCAGGTTGGCGTGGTTGGCCAGCATCCTGGAGATCGCCGGCGTGGTGGCCGAGTTGGTGGAGAGATGCACCTCCCTGGCGACGGGGCAGAGGTCGAGCGCGATGTCCCTGCCGCTGTCACCGCACCCGACCATCACCACCACCTCGCCGCGGAACGGCTCCGGCACCCTGTACGAGTGGCTGTGCAGCAGCCGCCGCGTCCACTCCCCCATGCCTCTGATGCTGGGCAGCCTCGGCTGCGAGTAGTGGCCCGTGGCCACCACCACGGCGTCGAACACTTCTTCCGTCACCGTCTCGCCCGTGACGGATCTCACCGCCCATTGCCGCGTCGACGTAGCCGCCGGCGCCATGGCGACACGGATGACCCTGGTGTTGAGCCTGACGGCGTCGGTGAGGCCGAACGCGTCGCAAAAGTCCCGGAGGTAGCAGTAGACCTCGCGGTGGCCGGGGAAGCTGCGCGTGTCGCGGCCCTGCCTGGGCACGAACTGGAAGTCGGAGAAGCCCATCGCCTCACGCGAGCTGAGAAGCCGGAGAGAGGCGTACATGCTGCTGTGCACGCTCACCAGCGCTGCCGCGGACTCGAGCAGGTCGCCGCTGTCGGTCCTTGGGTCGTACAGCCACTGTCCGCCGACGTCGCCGCACTGCTCCAGCACAGTAATGGCGTGTCCCTCGCGCCGCAGCTCGCGCGCCGCCGCCAGACCGGCCATGCCAGCCCCCACCACGCACACGTTCCTTGACTGAAGCTGCGGCACCGGCTCGCCGTCGCTGGAGACCATGCCGGAGGTCATCTCTGAAATTCCCTGTGTGCAAAAGCTCCGAGATCTGTGTTTGCACGCACGGAAAAGCTAACCACAAAGGCAGCGCACAACTCGATCAATCGAGAGATCTCCCTCAGCAGTATATATACGAGAGCGAGACACGACTACCTGTTTACTTAGAGTACAACGGAACTATTCACTCTGTATCAAAATATATGACTTTCTATACTTTGTAGAATTGTCCTAATTTGTATATATGTAGACATGTTTTAATATATTGATTTACTCATTTAGTGCGAACTAGGACCAAAAGACTAGAAAGTATTACATTTTAATATGGAGGGAGTAGTTTAATAGTCCGTATGTATTGCTTACAACGATAGTAGGGCATCCATTGTGTACACACACAAAAAAAAAACTTAAAACCTACTGTATTTGGCAATCATTAACCACCTTATAGTGAATGCAACAACTAAGGCTTAAGTGGCTATTGAAGCTTGTGGGTGGTCCATAAGGATTAGAAAATTATGTGTAGTTTTAATAGACATGTGATCAGAAATTATAGCAAAACTGATCTTATACAATGCCCACAAGCTATGCGCACCCCCTTTTGGCAAAATTTTACCTTATATGCAAGCGTTGCTTGATACATAAATTTTATGTGGACATATAGTTTTAGCATAAATTTGGCACAAACAACATTTTGATTGTACACAATTTTATAGTGGCGGGACCGTCTGCGAGTTTCTGCATGTATGAGACTAGGGTGTTTACTATAGTGAGGACCGAGGAAAAAAATTGTGTGCTTGTTCATCCGCAATTGGCAATGATTTTGTCAATTTTTAGGTATGTATACACATTGGAGAGAAATGCTATTCAGTTGGGCGTCAATAATTTCATGCAAATGTTGCAACAATTTTTGCATAGGAGGATAATTTGGAGTTAAATTGTCACAAGTCCACACAACAATGAATAATTTTGTTGTGAGTTTAACCCATTGATGAAAAAGAGAAAGCGAGTAATTCTCAATTTAAACAAGATCACAATCCGTTGACTATTCTACCACAGGTATTCACCCATGGTGGTATATCGGAATTTATCAATGAAATGATTCATATAGCCCGGAATATATTTTAATATTTTTATGACAATGTAATGGTACCTTTTGACATTGTAATTTTTGAATTTTATTTATTCATGTTTTTGGGTGTGCAAACAAAGGATCATGTTATTTCATGTCACAATGAGGCCACAATGTTGAAGTGCAAGTATAATTCCTAAACAAAACATCACTTAGATAACACTTATGAGAAAATGCACCGGGGTAGTCCTCGCAAAAATTTAACCATCTCATAAGATATCCAAGTGACTCCGAACTCGTACCCACCTCACAGTGTTGCAAACATTTCTGGCAACTTATTGCGAGGAATAGAATGCAAGGACAAAATCCTCATATGTATGGAAACAATTGCCTTATAATATGGTCATTATTTCTATGTAGAAATTACATGATTTTTAATGCTAAGCATTCAGGTCCTTTCCAGGTTATTTTGCAATGTGCACATCGGCTCTGGGCATGGTCTATTCTTCAGAAACTGAACCACTGCGTCCTGTTTGCAGATTTCTGGTCGTGGTTGGAGCAAGTGGCGAAACATGATTTACCCCCCCCCCCCCCCCCCCCCCCCCCCCCCCACACACACACACACACACAACAAGTGGCGGCATAGTTTTCGGATAGATCCACCGCCCTCTAGCCATCTACAATTGCAATATGGTGATGGATATTGTCAACACATGTGGAGGGCGGCATAGTCTACGGAATCGGCTTTTCATAGTCCTACACATCGACATTGCGTTGATGCACCTATGTATTTATCCTTCTCTCGTTTCTTTATTTTTGTATGACTATTTTGTCCCTTCAGTTGTGTGCACCTTGTTGTGCAGATGCTAGGTGTGAACTACTACTTATATCGCCTTGATGCGAAATTTGCCTTGATGCGGAATTTGAGTTTAATAAAGCACCGTTTGTCAGACAAAAATGCAACATCGGTTTTCAAGAACAAAAAACAACAAAATACTAACCATGTTACAACCTACACCGATACGGCCAAAAACACGTGCAAGTTCACAATGTCTATCCAGCTAGATAAACGCCCGTAAAAGGCCGTAGGGAAACTCCCGGAGCATTATTAGTTTATTACTCGCGTGACGTTGCTCATGCTCGATCACAGTGACGCTTGTCAGCCAGTCGACCGTTGAGTTAATCTATCGTCAGTGCTGACGAAAATGGCCGACGTGATCAGTTCTGACTTCTGGCCACTCACGTACTACTAGAATAGTAGAACGAGCAACTCAAGTGCATGTGTGATCATTTGGTAATTACTATTAAAGACGTTCGTCCTTTGCCGTCCCGATCTGATCTCAGCCATGCCGGCGGCGAAGACGTTCGTGCTCTACCCCTCGCTGGGCGTCGGCCACCTGATCCCCATGGTGGAGCTGGCCAAGCACCTGCTCCGCCACGGCCACAACGTCGTCGTCGCCGTCGTCGACCCGCCGGACAGCGACGCCGCCTCGGACGTTGCTGTGGCCCGCCTCGCCGCGGCCAACCCTTCCATCGCCTTCCGCCTCCTGCCCGCCCCGCCCAGCCCGGACACCGCCGCGCACCCGGTCAAGCGCAGCCTCGACACGCTCCGCCTCGCCAACCCCGTGCTCCGTGACTTCCTCCTCTCCCTGCCCGCCCCCGGCGCCGACGCCCTCCTGCTCGACATGTTCTGCGTCGACGCGCTCGACGTCGCCGCCGAGCTCGCCGTCCCCGCCTACTTCTTCTTCGCCTCCGCGGCCGGCGACCTCGCCATCTTCCTCAACATGCCGTACAGCTACCCGAACATGCCGTCGTTCAAGGACATGGGCGAGACGCTCGTGCACAACCCCGGCATGCTGCCGGTTCGCGCGGTGGACATGCCGCTGACGATGCAGGATAAGGAGAGCGACCCGGCCAAGGTCCGGCTGTACCAGTTCAGGCGCATCTCGGAGGGGAGGGCGTGCTGGTCAACAGCTTCGACGGGCTGGAGCCCATGGCCCTGATAGCGCTCGCCGACGGCGTCTGCGTGCCTGGCCGGCCGACGCCGAGGGTGCTCTGCATTGGGCCACTGGTGAACGACGGCGAGAAGGACGGCGAGAAACGGCATGAGTGCCTCGCGTGGCTGGACGCGCAGCCGCTCCGGAGCGTCGTGTTACTTTGCTTCGGCAGCAAGGGCGCATTCTCGGCAAGGCAGCTGAAGGAGATCGCTCGTGGGCTGGAGAGCTCAGGGCACCGATTCCTTTGGGCGGTGAGAAGTCCGCCGGAGGAGCAGAAAGAATTCCCCGAGCCCGACCTGCAGCGGCTGCTTCCGGCCGGCTTCTTGGAAAGGACGAGAGGTAGGGGCATGGTGGTGAAGAACTGGGTGCCGCAGGCCGAAGTGGTGCGGCACCATGCGGTCGGGGCCTTCGTGACACACTGCGGGTGGAACTCGGCGCTGGAGGCTATCATGTCGGGGCTGCCGATGATCTGCTGGCCGCTCTACGCCGAGCAGGGGCTGAACAAGGTGTTCATGGTGGAGGAGATGAAGATCGCCGTTGCGTTGGAGGGGTACGAGGCCGGAATGGTGAGGGCGGAGGAGGTCGAGGCGAAGCTGAGGTTGGTGATGGAGACGGAGGAAGGCAGGAAGCTTAGGGAGACGCTGGTGGCGACGAGGAAGATGGCATTGGACGCGATCAACGAAGGCGGGTCTTCTGAAGTGGCATTTGCCGAATTTTTGAAAGATTTGGAGAACAGCAGCATGGAGAATGCAGAACTCAATTGATCAAGCTGCCCAGATCTTCTCATCTGCATTAGAGAGAAGTTGGGTTTGCGCATACTCCCGAAAAAAAAAGTTGGGTTTGCATAATTGCATTACTGTATCAGTTGCACCAGGGCTCCTTGCACCAAATCATCAAGGGCTAAATATAACAGTTCAGTGTGACTGTCCATTCTGAATCCATGCATTGTACTAAAATGTCTGACATATTGTGATACCGCATAACTGAGAAAATTTGGCTTGCACTTTTCACAGCTTCAGGTTGGAATTTGCATTCACAGCTCTCTTTGGTATAATTGCTGAAGCCGCTAATTTGCATAGCATAACTCCCAGAAGTAGTACAGATTTTGTCATCAACATAAGAGATAGTAGCTATGCCTGCTTATAGGTCCCAAACCGGAGAAGCTTAAAAGAAGTCTCCGGCTATTTGCAATGACATGTGCATGTCAACTAGTAGACATCTAACAACTCAACACATCAAATAAGCCAAAACTGCACAAGCCCAAAAGAAGTCTCCCAAGCAGTTTTTAGGAGTTTCTCCCCACCGGAATCTATAAGCTGGCTTATGCATAAGCAGGAGCCCAAAAGAAGTCACCCAAAGCCACAACATAACTAGACCAGTAAAAGTGAAACAATAGCTGCAGCAGATCATCAAGGAGGCATATGCTAAATGAAACTGTTGATTGTGAAAGTCTGAATCGGTGCACTGTAAATTGTGATACAGCATAACTGAGGAAGGTTTGGATTTTTTGACAAAACGGACCACCTGGAAAAATGAATTGTCAAAAAGAACCACCTGTGAAACTTTTGTCAAAAAGGACCACCTCCTCCGTGGCGGCAGGCGTGCCAGGCGACACGTGGCGCCTGCCGCCACGGACAGCGGCGACAGGTAAGGCCGCCATAGGCAGTGGCGGCAGGTTCGTCCGAACGGAATCCGCGCGCGGGGAACGGAATTTCTACGGCGTGTGGGTCCCAACAGCCTTCACCTGTGGCGGCATGTGGACGTGGCCGGCCGGCCGCCTTTGGCCGTGGCGGCCTCTGTCCTGCCTTTGGCCGTAGTTATCCAGTACAGTACATGCTAATTAAAGTACTCTGGTCATATTCACAGATGCCTCAAATTTCTACCTGACTATCTGCAGATTGCCTGCCTGACTATCTGCAGATTGCCAAATGCGAAGTCAAAAAGGGGGACACTGTGAAATTTTGGAAACACAAATGGGCAGACACTGTGATTCAGGATCAGCTGCCGCATTTGTTCTCCTTTGTGCTAGATCCGGACAGCTCTATAAAATCTGTGGTCACTACTCCGACCCTTGACGATTTGTTCGCCCTTCCTCTCTCTGAAGAGGCATTTCAGCAGCTGGATGATTTTCAAAACCTTCTACATGGCCTAGAGCTCACAGATGTTGGAGATCAATGGCTATACAACTGGGGACAGAATTACTCAGTGTCCAAGGTTTATAAGCTCCTTCAGGGCGAGCCGCACTCTAGATCTTCTTTCAATTGGCTTTGGCATTCCTGCTGACAGAAAAAACACAAAGTATTTGCTTGGTATTTTCTGCATGACAGGCTAAATACTAGAGAACTGCTTCAGAGGAAAACCTTCTTCTTGCCGGACTACAACTGCATAATGTGTGGCTCTCGACAGATTGAAACTCGCGACCACCTCTTTTTCCATTGCCCCTTTGCTTTAAGGTGCTGGAACCTCCTCCTGCCAACATGGATCATCCCGAATGGAGACATTCATGACATTCTGGAATCTTTTCGCAGCTCATTTGGCCAGCCTTTCTTCATGGAAGTTTTTATCCTTAGCATGTGGTCAATCTGGATCACAAGAAACGAGCACATTTTTAAAGGTTCAAAGAGGTGCTGCTTTGGGTCAGTTACCGTGCAAACCGAGCTCGTCTGGCAGGGTTCAAGATGTGGATACAAAACTTCAGAGATCCTTAGTCTGTGTTACCCTCTCTGTAACATAGCTGACTAGTTTTGTTTTTGCCTTTTCTTAACTTGTACTAACCCCTTTTGGAAATGCAATAAAAAAAACCAGCAAGAAACTGCTGTCCTTTCCAAAAAAATATTCACAGATGCCGACCTAGTATGTTTCGTTTGCAGAAATTGCGTGCTGTGTCAGGGTCTGTATCGCACATAAATCAAAATAATAAGCTGTGCCGTTTCAGGTCGGTATCGTGTCCACAATCGGTGCGCCCATGTGTTGTACGTTTGACTGGAGATTTTATGCAAGCATCTCCATGTTGTCAAGGCGGCCGGCCGGCCACGTCCACATGCCGCCACAGGTGAAGGCGGCTGGGACCCACACACTGCAGAAATTTCCGTTCCGCGCGCGACGATTCCGTTCGGACGAACCTGCCGCCACCGCCTATGGCGGCCTTTCTTGCCGCCGCTGTTGCTTGGCACGCCTGCCGCCACGGAGAAGGTGATCCTTTTTGACAAAAAAATTCACAGGTGGTCTTTTTTGACAATTCATTTGCTCAGGTGGTCTGCTTTGTCAAAAATTCGAAGGTTTGCATTTTTCACAGCTTGAGTTCAAAACTTGGCCAGCTATGCCAAATCATTTCGAGAGCATAATTGCTGAAGCAGCTAATCTGCATAGCACAACTACAATATATCACCACCTCCTGCAACATCACAAGGGACTGTTCATACTTCATAATTCTGACTTGTGAGAGGGAGTTGATGCAAACCTTCCAAGACACATATTGCAATACAGATCTTATTGCTACCTTCTGTGTTTGATCACTCTGAGAGCTTCAAATCCTTCAAGAACTCGGCAAATGCCATCTGCGACGGCCCGCGGTCTGCCAGCGCTTCTGCTGCCTTCTCCATTGCCAATGCCAGCCTCGCCCTGAGGTTCTCGCCTTCCTCCGACTCAAGCACCAGCCTCACCTTCTTCTCCACCTCCTCAGCTTTCACCAGCTCCGCGTCGTACCTGTCTATCACCACCCCACACTTCATCTCGTCCACCACGGACACCTTGTTTAGCCTCTGCTCCGCGTACTGCAGCCAGCACATCATCGGCACCCCGGCCGAAGCCGCTTCCAGGATGGAGTTCCACCCGCGGTGCGTCAGGAATGCGCCGGTGGCGGCGTGCCGCAGGACCTCCACCTGCGGCGCCCACATCTTCAGCACCATCCCCCGGTCTCGCGTCCTCTCCAAAAACGCCTCGGGGAGTAGCTCGTCCAGGCCTGGCGCCGGCCACGGCATGTCGAATTTGGCCGCGTCCTCCGGCGGGCTCCTCACGACCCACAGGAAGCGATGGCTGGAGTTCTCGAGCCCCCGTGCGATCTCCTCCAGTTGCGACGCCGACACGGCACCGAGACTGCCGAAGCAGACGAACACAACGCTCCGCTCCGGCTGCTCATCCAGCCACGACAGGCACGCGTGGCGCTCGCCTTCCGCGGCCGCGCCATTCACAATCAGCGGCCCGATGCAGTGCACCGGCGTTGTCGGGCGGCCGGGACGCAAGCGCCCTCCCGGAGCGCCCGCACGACCCTCGCCTCGAGCCACTCATAGGTGTTAACTAGCAGGCCACGCGCCTCCGGCATGCGCCCGTAGTGCCCGATCCGGGCCGTGCAGGTCCGGGTCGCGCGGTCCAGGACGGTGTGCGGCATGTCGGACGCCGGGATCGGCGGGACGCCGGGGAAGCGGAGGAGCACCTTGCCCATGTCCTTGAAGTTCCCCTCCGTGGTGGCGAAGTGCTGGGGCAGGTGGAGGAACGCCACGAGGTCGCCGGCGGATGAGGCAGGGGCGGCGCCACCAGGGGGGCGAGGTGGGGCGGCCGCCCCCTCTCAACTTTTGCAATTTTTTTGACTATACGTATATACTCTAGGTATACGTGAACGGAGGGGAGAAAAAAAAAGAAAAAACGGGCAGAACCAGCGACTCGTCCGTCGCTCCCCTGATCCCCTCGCTGCGCTCGGTCGGTTCCGTCGCTAGTCGCTAGGTCGTGCTCCCTGGAAGTTGCGATTCCCCAGCTCGCTCCTCGCCTCCGCCTCCGCCCTGCTGCTCCTGCTCGTTCTCGATCCACCGCCGGCCGCCGCCGCCCGCCCCTCAAGCCCGCCCCAGCCGAGCAGAACACGGCGTCCTCAGGTTCCTTCCCCCGTTCCCCGCACATCCCTCTTGGCTTGTAGGTTCGTGAGATGGAAGAGTGAGACAGAGCAAGGGTTCCCCCATTGTTTTGCCCACCAACTTCAATTGGTGGTTGTTGCTGTTGTGAAAGGAGTTCTAGGTGTTGGTAATTTCTTTGGTCACGTAAACAAGATTGTTAACATGGTTAGTTCTTCTTGTAGATATTGCAAAGATGTGTATTCAACTCTATGTATACAATTCTAAATGCACCATTATTTTGTAGGCGAGTGCCTCTTGTAAAAGGAAAGATGCATTGTTGCAGAAGCATCATGACTATATGGTAGCACAACTAGAGAGTGGGGAAATCTCGTCGGGAAGAGGCCAACATCAAGAGACAAGTTTAGCAAGACCCGGTGATACCCGTTGGGGGTCACACCACAGAACACTAATCCGGATACATCATATGTGGGATTCTGTGATTGAAGTGCTACATGGTATTTCTCTTGATGGAGAAGATGCCGAAGAAAGAGGTTTGGCTTCTGGTTATATGTTCTACATGGAAACTTTTGAATATGTTATAATCTTGCATTTGATGGTTCGAGTGCTTGGTATAACAAATGAGTTGTCACACGCATTGCAAGTGAAAGATCAAAACATAGTTTGTGCTATGCATATGATTGTATCAGTGAAAAGGTTATTGCAAAATCTGAGAGATCATGGATGGGAGCCTCTCTTGTTGGCTGCTACTAAGTTTTGTGATGGAAGAAATATTATAGTGCCCAACATGACTGACAACATTCCAGCTAGGGGTTATCCAAGGATCTCACGCAAGGTGGTTACTTGCCTCCATTATTACAAAATAGAAATCTTTAACGAGGTGCTTGATAGAAACATGGTTGAGATGAATAATAGGTTTTCTGAAACATCTACACGCCTATTGATCTGCACCGCATGCCTTGATCCTAGAGATTCATTTAGCAGCTTTGATCAAGAGAAGCTAATTGAACTTGCCAATATTTACTCGGTGGATTTCTCTTCACATGATTGCTATGTCTTGGTTGACCAACTCAACATATATATTGATATGATGAAGACAAGTCCAGATTTCTTATCACGTGATACTTTAGGTGCTCTTGCTCTCAAGTTGGTTCAAACTAGACCAAATTTAATCTTTCCATTGGTCTACCGTCTGATTACACTTGCATTGACATTGCCGGTTGCAACAACATCTGTTGAGAGGTTTTTCTCGTCCATGAAAATTGTAAAGACTGATAGTCGAAACAAGATTGGTGATGATTGGCTCAATGATTTGATGATTTGCGATGTTGAGAAAGAAATATTTCAAAAGATTGATGATAAGAAGATTATGCTACATTTTCATGCCTATGGAAATCGTCGAGGTCATCTACCTCGGAAGTTCCATCTTGCAAGCACAACTACAACTTAATGGTAAGATATCATATGGTGGCTGCCAATTGTCCAATTGAGTTACTATTTAGACTCACAAAGTTTCCATATTTTATAGGTATCTCTTGTATGAGATCATATGGTGGCTGCTGATTGTCCTATTCAAATGGCAGGAGTCCATGTTAGTAGTTTTAAACTTCTTTTTATGCAATTTGTATGTCACTAGTGATGGGGTTCGTAGTAGAAAACAATAATTTTTCTAACTATCGCAACACCGTAAACTAGCCAGGATCTATCTATCTAGTAATGCGGTAACGGAGAAGTCATCGGAAACATACCCTTGTAGACCGATAGCGGGAATTACGCTCCCGCACAAGCGTTGCCGATGAAGACGTACGTAGCCGACCTCAAGGTCGCGGAGAACTTGGCGCGACGAAGAAGAAGGAGACGCGGCGATGAAGAAGCTCCTAGTGCCGAACTCGTGAGAGAGCAGCACCTCCGAGTACTCGCACACGTACGGACCTTGACGATGACCTCCGTGCTCCCCGATCCAGCCGGAATAGCGGAAGCGAGAACTTTGGGTGGAAACCCGCAGCACAACGGTGCGCTGCGGTTTATAGGTCTCCCGTATACGCTGTCCAGACTTGGGACCGCGCACGTCGAGAGATGGGGAGGGAGGAATTGGACTAGGGAGAAGCCTGGGCCAACCGGAATTAATTCCTGAATTTTCTGTGTATTTTTCCAATTAATCCGGGTCCCTATTTATTGAGGAAAAGGGTGTGCACCTCTCCTCAACTATCCATGTGGGACTAAAGGGAGGAGAGGGGTGGTGCGGCTGCCTCCTTGGGCCAGCCGCACCCCATGGTGGCGCATGGGCCCCAAGGGCCCAGCCGCACCCCTCACATGGGGGGGAACTTCCCCTCTTGGGCCCTATGGCCCATTAAGGTGAGCAGCCCCTTTTTCTCCTTTTCTTTAATATTAAATTAATAAATAAATAATATAATTCATAATTAATATATTTACATATTATTTAATCTCCCATGACTCCGAAACATTTTCCGGATCATTCCGAACTCACTTCGGTCTCCCCGGAACTCTTCCGGTCTTCCCCGGAACTTTTCCGAAACCTCCTATCTCTATACCTAAGCCACTCCGATGTTTCCAAAACGTTCTCCTAGCGTCGTCAAGACCTTAAGTGTGTTACCCTCGGTTCGAGAATACTCCGGACATGGTCGAGACCCTCCGCCAATGACCGTCAGGGAGCCCTGGATGACTATGACGGCCCCGTGCATTCTAGAATAAATCATCCTTGAATCATCTTTGAACCGTTAACATGATATGGTCATTCCCTTTGTTCGTTGATACTTCCTTGTCCGAGATACGATCGTCAACATCCGATGTTGTGTTTTATCTCGTTACCGACAAGGTTGCTTTACTCGTTCCCATGAAATTATATCTCAATGACCTAGTCATACGCTGCGCAGCTTTACAGATATAATCTCACCGAGTGGGCCCAGCATATCAATCCATCACACGGATGAACAAATCCCGCTCTTGATCACTCGCCCCGACTACTTCCTTCCAATACCCGAAAGTGTCACCTTTATTGTCAGCTTATGAGGCATGACGTTTGATGCGATCAGCCGTATCTTTCAGAAGCAGCGACTTGATGTAATCTCACGGTCTAAGGAATAAGCTACCACGTTATAATCCTATTGCAGTGTTGAACTATCTGATACGATCCTAACTGCAATACTTTGGGTAATGTCCATCAAATTATTCTCCCAATAAAATGACTCCACCATCAACTGTTAATGCAATATGATCGGGAAATCACGATCATCCATTGACTGATGGACTAGTTTATCTAGAGGCTTAACTAGGGACTCTGGTTTGTTTACATACCACACGTGTATTAACAATTCCGATTAATACAGTTATAGCATGGTATAAAACTATTTATAAACTTAAAGAGATAATGCAATAAATCTTATTATTTATTTGCCTCTAGGGCATATCTCCAACAGTCTCCCACTTGCACTAGAGTACAAATACACTAGCTGCATTTTCTATACCAATCATACAACCTTATCTTTTATAAGTGTTTATGATAATGCTCGCTCGTGGAAGAGGTTTCCTTCGGCCTGAACCTTTCATAACCGTAAGCTCTTTGCAAACCATTGATATCACCTTATTTGATATCATCATGCTATCTTAATAACAAATATACATATTTGGCAACTAAGTGAGACTTTTGTTTCCCTGCGCTTACTCTGATCCAATATCAGTTAATTGCATTAAACACACTCAGTTTTAGAGAATACCTTTTCTCTACCAACTCTATGTACTTTTGCAGTATCTTTATACTTCTATATTTACCTAAGTAGATCCTGACATTCTATTGTCAGCCTAATGCCTTTTAGTTTATCCTATAACGACTTGATCCTTATTTCTTTCTGTCATTTAGGTTGATCCTTTTAACACAACATTTGTTAAACTCATCATCCTTTACAGATTTGAAATAACCACATATCCTTAGTTTCTTTTAAACTATGAAGGATAATTTTGGTTCCACTAATAATGAATCACAAATTCATCTCAGCGCTTATTCTTCTTGTAAGAATACTAATCATATCTTTTCGAGTATATAATATGGTTAATATGCTGCCACCTTATCATGGCATAGAAGTGCAGCATATTTTACAACCATGATTACTTTATCCAGATTTACAAGGACCAATTCCTCGTTACGTCTTATTCTGACACATCAGAATCTAATCTGGAAAAACACCTCGACTTCTTTAAAATGATCTATTCAAAACAGATGCTCACATTTTAAACATATATGATTTTATCGTAATTCAATAATTACTTCTAATTCATTTTCCTAGTACCTATCTATTATATGTCATTTACATATAAACACCTGACTAAGCTCCCACTCAAAATGTCAATTACATTTGAGATTGTGTAACTTGTAATGCTCCCACTCAAAATGTCAAACACATTTCATATTGTGTAGCCCACAAGCTCCCACTTAACAATATGTCACTTACATATTATTCCGGTAAGCTGTCCTACTCCCACTTAAATTATACGGATATAATTTCCTTCGATATTTCGGTCATAACCGAAATCCTTGATCATGTATCAATTCGAAAATTCCAAATACGATGTATTATACTTGTTAATACAAATCCAAAAGACTTAGGCATGTCTACATCCAATGTAGTCAAAACAATTTTGATTTTGTCAAAGACATTCTTCATGACAAAATTAGCTTTATGTCCTTCTCACAGTTTCATTCTTTTCACACAACTTGTCATGTGAAAAATCAAGTAACCCTTTTACTTAATAAGATTCAAGCAACATTTACTAATACAATCTTGAATGCAACCTTTTGGATTTATGACTCTATAGTCACAATTCGAATTTGGCATCACCCCAATTTCTTTGTATTTCGTAGGTATCCCTTGTTCTAGTAACAAGCTCATTAAATCATGAAATATTAATCTGTGACCGGACAGAAAATATTCTTTAATGCCTACTATTTATAAAAAGCTCCTTGCATGAAAACACCATGATCAAATATCATCATTTTTCATTTCATTTGTGGAGTTTTGTTGTCGGATCAAATTCCAAACAATATTTCTCTCACAAATCGAGTAAGGTCAATTACCCCTTTTAAGCTTTTCTTTATTTCATATCCTTTCTTGAAACTTGTTTTCAATGAATCACCAAGTTAGCAATACTAGTTTTGCCCTTGTTGGTGTTTACCATATGAAACATATATTCATTCCTATGAATATTTTACAAAGAACTATTTCGTACATAGTTTCGTATTATCATATAATCTATAAACCATGACCACAACTTATTGTCGTTCATACGAATTTTGGGTGAAGACTTCAAAATAGGGAGTTTACTAATTCTAACGGAAAAACCTTCTACGTGATTTCTAAAATATTAAGAGATAATTTTTAGGACTATACTTTATTCAAAATAGAGTATGATTATAATGTCTACATAAATCAACATGTTTGATATGCATCATAATTTTGTGAACCGAATTTCACAAGTCCTTTTGTGAACCGAAACCTTCATGATAAAATAAATCTTTAAAATCCTTGCTATTATAATCCAATTATAATGACTTGATTTTATATCCTCCTTTTCTATCCGAAAAATCTTTCTTGATCAAATCAAATAATTTCAGATAATTGTATCTTTTAGTAAATACTTATTATTTACTTAGACATACAACAAAGGTTTCAATAATAATTTCCACTACACAATTTAATTTAACAATCATCTTGCATGATTCAAATCAAATTTCTTCTCATATTGACTTATCAATATTTTCAATCATCATGTTGTATGCAAATACACAAGATCAAATATCCAAAATATTTGCAATGATTAAAATTCGGTAGTGCATTTTATTATTGACTTAGGATATTTATTTTAACATTCAAATCCACTTTGCTATCAAAAAGATTAATACATGAATAACTTATTCATAATCGAAATATGATCATAAGAAAACTTTATTCATAATAAAAACAACTTGCTTGTCTCTTACAAATATGAATAACTTGTCTCATCGAATATAAGACATACTTATTACAATCACTCTCAAATTCGACTACAAAACTCTTATTCAAAACTACTAATCAAAACTTGATAACTATGGGCGTGAAACTCCTTGGCCATCAACTTTTCTTGCCATCATTCCGCAACATCATGTCGACTCTGAAGCCTTATATTCTGGTGCTGTTTCAATAAAACAGGACATAAGCATCAAATACTTTAATATAACAAGTGTAAGAAATAACAATTATAACTTTGTATATCAAATATACCTTGCGTGTCATCTATTTCTCCTTCGATGGGTTCCACCTCCACATCTTTGATTTCGACCAGGAAATCATTGAAGAGGAGGAAATCACTTTAAGTATATACTCATCGACAAGCTCCTCATAGCTAGGAGGTAGAGAACGCAACACCGCCTGTATTGCAAAAGTATCCGCCATCCAGTAATCGCATGTGTTTGTGAGATCATCGTGAATGTCAAACATCTTACACAAATGTGTCTCCAAGCAGGTATGTTCTTCCATCTTGAGTGAAAGAAACTTGTCCAGCTGCTTGTACTGCTCATGCTTCATTCGGTTCAAGAACCGAACTTTAAGAGCACCTATCATCACAGGGTTCCATATGGCGAAACTCATTTTTCAGCTCATGATCCATGCAGACATACATCGTGATCTGAACACTTCTCCAATCTCACGACGCTGACGAAAATCCTCTTTCGCCTCTGCACTTGCGGAGTCTCCTGGTTTATCTCCTAACAATTCTCCTATCACGTAAGAAATGTCGTTCTGGTAGAGGACGTCTTTCAGGTTTCTGTACCACGTCATGAAGTTGGATCCATCGTTCCGGAGACTTTCTTTTCTAATAAAATGGTTGAACTCAAGACTTTCTTCCTTAGGATAAGGCATGATCTACAGAGATAATTTGCAAAGACTAGGTAAGGCTAAGTTTATAAAATATGAGTTTATTTTATAATCACATTATCAAAATACACTCCACTAAGAAATTATCCCAAACAAAATAACTTAGTGATTACACGATCCTAATCCATTACTACCCCCATCGATCAGGCGGACAGAATAATTTCAAAGGTAGGCAACGAATTACCAATCGCAACAATCATGCGACTCATGCTCGATCTTTCGATCTTCCCGTGTTCCGAGGCTATGTCTGTACATACTAGGCTCGCCAATTTGACCTTAGTGTATCTGCGTGTGCAACGTGGCTTACACCCACTGTATGCGAACGAAGAGACGAGTGTAACCGAAGCGGCGTACCCCGTAACGTAGAACTTTATTGGTGGTGCACACTAAGGCGAACACAATTTTGGCATTAATTTGGGATCATCCTAATATTGCTACCGTTGTATATATACTTAATATATAAGCAATCAAATAGGATGCAACACACAACAAACAATATCAAATAATGTAATGAAGTGCGATATGACATGGCCTCGCGCCTTGGTCTTCATGGCGCGCCTCCGGCAGTGCTCCGAGTCTACGGTGCCACCTTTTGCCTCCGATAACATAAAACTTACCGTAACCATGTCATATTAAAATGCCCCACTGCAAAACAAAGTTAGACGCTCTCTACTTTATCTTTTGCATGTTTTACGTGGCTGCTAGGGCTTTCGTGAAGAACCGTTTCTTACCTACGAACATACAACCACAACAGCGATTAAATAATTGTCTCTATTACACCCTTTTCAGGGCCCTCCATTGAAAATGCCATGCCGTCTAAAGAGAGAGAGACAGACACCCGCTAGCCGCATATATGGTACAAGCCATATGTTAGTTGCGGAACCAGTCTCGCGTAAGCGTACGCGTAAGGTCGGTCCGGGCCGCTTCATCAACTCAATGCCAACAACATTAGCAAGTGCACGCGAGAGGGTAACAATTATAGAATCGATGCCCACATTCAACATGTGTTCTAACCGTACCAGCAATACTACGCATAGATCGGCTCTGATACCACTGATGGGGTTCGTAGCAGAAAACAATAATTTTTCTAACTATCGCAACACCGAAACTAGCCAGGATCTATCTATCTAGTAATGCGGTAACGGAGAAGTCATCGGAAACATACCCTTGTAGACCGATAGCGGGAATTACGCTCCCGCACAAGCGTTGCCGATGAAGACGTACGTAGCCGACCTCAAGGTCGCGGAGAACTTGGCGCGACGAAGAAGAAGGAGACGCGGCGATGAAGAAGCTCCTAGTGCCGAACTCGTGAGAGAGCAGCACCTCCGAGTACTCGCACACGTACGGACCTTGACGATGACCTCCGTGCTCCCCGATCCAGCCGGAATAGCGGAAGCGAGAACTTTGGGTGGAAACCCGCAGCACAACGGTGCGCTGCGGTTTATAGGTCTCCGTATACGCTGTCCAGACTTGGGACCGCGCACGTCGAGAGATGGGAGGGAGGAATTGGACTAGGGAGAAGCCTGGGCCAACCGGAATTAATTCCTGAATTTTCTGTGTATTTTTCCAATTAATCCGGGTCCCTATTTATTGAGGAAAAGGGTGTACACTCTCCTCAACTATCCATGTGGGACTAAAGGGAGGAGAGGGGTGGTGCGGCTGCCTCCTTGGGCCCAGCCGCACCCCTCACATGGGGGGGAACTTCCCCTCTTGGGCCCTATGGCCCATTAAGGTGAGCAGCCCCAATTTTCTCCTTTTTTAATATTAAATTAATAAATATATATATAATTCATAATTAATATATTTACATATTATTTAATCTCCCATGACTCCGAAACATTTTCCGGATCATTCCGAACTCACTTCGGTCTCCCCGGAACTCTTCCGGTCTTCCCCGGAACTCTTCCGTTCTTGCCGGAACTTTCCGAAACCTCCTATCTCTATACCTAAGCCACTCCGATGTTTCCAAAACGTTCTCCTAGCGTCGTCAAGACCTTAAGTGTGTTACCCTCGGTTCGAGAACACTCCAGACATGGTCGAGACCCTCTCGCCAATGACCGTCAGGGAGCCCTGGATGACTATGACGGCCCCTGTGCATTCTAGAATAAATCACCTCTGAATTATCTGTGAACCGTTAACATGATATGGTCATTCCCTTTGTTCGTTGATACTTCCTTGTCCGAGATACGATCGTCAACATCCTATGTTGTGTTTTATCTCGTTACCGACAAGTTGCTTTACTCGTTCCCATGAAATTATATCTCAATGACCTAGTCATACGCTGCGCAGCTTTACAGATATAATCTCACCGAGTGGGCCCAGCATATCAATCCATCACACGGATGAACAAATCCCGCTCTTGATCACTCGCCCCGACTACTTCCTTCCAATACCCGAAAGTGTCACCTTTATTGTCAGCTTATGAGGCATGACGTTTGATGCGATCAGCCATATCTTTCAGAAGCAGCGACTTGATGTAATCTCACGGTCTAAGGAATAAGCTACCACGTTATAATCCTATTGCAGTGTTGAACTATGTGATACGATCCTAACTGCAATACTTTGGGTAATGTCCATCAAATTATTCTCCCAATAAAATGACTCCACCATCAACTGTTAATGCAATATGATCGGGAAATCACGATCATCCATTGACTGATGGACTAGTTTATCTAGAGGCTTAACTAGGGACTCTGGTTTGTTTACATACCACACGTGTATTAACAATTCCGATTAATACAGTTATAGCATGGTACAAAACTATTTATAAACTAAAGAGATAATGCAATAAATCTTATTATTTATTTGCCTCTAGGGCATATCTCCAACAACTAGTAATGTACTTTATGAGTTATAAGTATTTGAATCTTCATGGACCTTTTATTTTGTGAGCTATAATATTGTGAGACTTCGACTTATTTACATTGTTCTTTCCGTACAATTGTGGATTACATGTATTGTCAAAAAATAATCGCCGGTGGCACACCTTTTATTGTTCGCCCCCCTCGTCTCAATTCCTGGCTCCGCCACTGGGATGAGGTGTAGTAGATGTACGCGGGGACGCCGCTCTCGGTGGCGCCGTCGAGGGCATCGATGCAGAAGAGGTCGAGGACGAGCGCCGCGACGAAGGGGAGGGAGCGGAGGAAGGCGAGGAGGGACGGCACGGTGAGGCGCAGCACGTCGAGCATCTGCAGGAAGGGGTCGGGTCCGGACTGGGGTAGTCCGGGGGCGGGAGGCTGTGGAAGGCGATGGAAGGGTTGGCGGCGACGATGCTGGCCACGGCGGAGGAGGAGGCGGCGAAGAAATCGGCGGAGGAGGGCGGCGGCGTCAGGACGGCGATGACGACGGGGATGCCCCGGCGGACGAAGAGCTTGGCTAGCTCCACCATGGGGATCAGGTGGCCCACGCCCAAGCAGGCGTGCAGCACCACGGTCGGATTGGGATCGGCCTCCATTAGCGACTGGCCGAATGCTTGCTACGCGGTGGACACTGCGAGGATGACTGGATGAGGAGTAGCCGGAGACGATGTGGAGAAATTTTCCCGTGTTTCTTCTGACCGAAACATACAGTATATTGTAGATGACCGAAACTTTTTTTTAGATAAAAGGGCGAGCCCCAGGTTCCATTTAAGCAACCATCAGAGTAACAGGCATCCAGGATTACACAGCCCAAGGCTGAAGCAGAAAGCAAAACATCCAAGCACTACAAGTTTTCCAACAAGGCTGAACAAAGACACTACAAGTTTCCATCTACGGTAGCGCCAACACTCCAAGCAATTCTAAGTAGTTCTCCTCTGGTTCTTTCCTGCACCAGCAGATTCCTCTCCATGGTGCCCGAAAGAGCAGGGCTGCAGAGCACACGCCATCTTCGCAAATGCACGATCACCTTGTCCCAGACCATCTTCATGCCGAGCCAGCTTCTTCCCTGAAAGCAAAGTTCATTTCGAAGTGACCACAAGGACCAAAGCACCGCAGGAGTGAACATGTTCAAAACCCCATTCTTATTGTTGCTAATCCACCAACGGGCAACAGATTCAACAGATGACCGAAACTTTATGATTTCACGTAATAAAACCGAAAGTTAGAGACCCGTGAAGGCAAAAGGCTGAGCTAAACTAACTTTTCTGAAAAAACAAACTGCAACACTGAACATCTAAAAGCTAAATTGTTTAAAGAATATCTAAAAGCTAAAATAGCTTTGGTAGTTCTAAAAAAAAAACCACCCATAATATAATAGAAAATAATTAAATTTCATAATTTGGCAGATGACCCCTATGCAAAACAAGCTGTCAAAATGCAGCTAAGTTGTTTATTTTGTTGGACCTGTATCCGAGAGGTCAGGTATAAAGTATCCCGGTAGACGGTGGTCACCAACTTTTTTGTTTAAAATTGGTTATGTTAAACATACCATTTTTAGCAAGTTTCTTATTGTCACCCGTTCTGTGTGTCTCGCCTAAGTAGATACATCAAATTTTGAACCCCGACCCGTTTAAGTAGATACTTAAAAAAATTAGCTTTTTTCTGAAAGCACGTATCCAAACACATTTCAGTTTTTAGATTCACTATTTTTTCTAATATTTTCCAAATCGCAAGCGCCCTTAGCTTTTTTTTCCACCATGAATTCCCACGGTTAGCCTTAAATGTAAAGATATTTGATGATCGATGAGCATAATAAAGAGAACCAACACATTTACGTATGAAAAATTGTTGGTTTATGGCTATGAGTTAATGAATTGCACACATTCTGGGACTCCATGAATACCTATAAACACCAATATGCCCTATTTCCCTAGAATGATTGAGTAGCTAATAGTTGAAGATTAAAATTTGAATTTGCCGACATTTATACCTAAACTTACATTTTTATTTTAAAGTGTGAAACACATTTGGATATGTAACTTTTTGTGAGATAGTAGACACGTCATTCATCGAATTCCAAAATTACGCAGTACTTAGGTTTTTTTGTCACACATATCTCCTGTTGTTAACCTTGCATCTAAACAATCGAGATATCAGATATATCTAGTCCAACGAAATTCCCCAAGGGCCACGACACAACATTTGAGCAAACAAACACAAGGCATCCCAACACTTGGTACTGTGCAGCCAGGTACTCCCTCCGTTCTAAATTAGTTGACTTCCATTTATGCAAAAGTGGATGTATCTATACTTGTAGCATGTCTAGATATATCCATTTTTTTGACAAATAAAAGTCATCTAATTTAGAACGGAGGGAGTAGTAGTCAGCATGTACGTACACCGCCTTGTGTGCGCGACATAGGATGATTATGTAGGTGACGGCTCCATTAGCCAACAAGCAGAATATTTTCCGAAAATGGAACGAAAGGATTGGACTCCACGTGGCCCTATATTGCGACACGGCGCATGTCACATATTTCAGCCCACCACATAAGTACCACTCACTAGGGTTTCTGACATACTCCCCGCCCACGTGACCCACACTGCCATTACCCGATGATTCTCTGTGTATCTCATTCCATCATCATAATTTCTCAAAGTGTAACAACACAAGGTCGGTGTGGGAATTTTTTAAGGCCACTAGTAATTTCGTAAATCCTACAAAAATGTGTCTACTACATTACAAAAAATATATATTCAAATGTGGTTTACACTTTGGATTAGTAATTTGAGGTTTGAATATTGAAAATATGAAATTTATATTTCAACAATTCGTCACTCCATCATTCTCATAAAATAGGTCATATAAATTTCCATATGGATACCAAGGTACTTTGGCATGTGTGTAATTTCAGCAGTAACTCATAGCAGCAAAGGATCATCACTAGGTGCGCTTATTTTCTTTCGTTTCCTCTTATGTTATCAAAGTTCCCTACATACAAGGCTAACGTGACGTGCAATTTGGAAAATCCTGTGAATGACATGTATACAACCTCATAGAAAATATTCATATCCAGATGTGTTTTACACTAGAAATATATATATTATGTTGTGAATATTAGGAAATTTTTAATTTTAATCCCCAAAAATTAGTTCCTCGTGGATCTTGGAAAATATGTCATATCAGTTTCCATATGGATACTAAGGAACTCACACATCTATGCAATCTCAACATTAACTCGTGGCCGTAAAACCCTTTTTTATCGTTGCTATATCTGTTGATTATCTTTGTATCCCTTTCGGTCATCAAAGTGCCCTACATGCAAGCCTAACGACTGGACACATCGGGGTGGAAAACATTCTAAGGCTATGGTTCATTTTTGGAAATCTTATGCATAGTGTGTCTACTATTTCACAAAACATTTTTGTACCAAAATGTGTTTTACACTTTTAAATAACTTCAGTAAGGTGCAAGTTAATTTTTTTAAAAAATAGTAGGTACTCTCTCATTCTTACAAAATACGTCGCGCTAGTTTTCATACGGATGCCAAGGAGACTCCGCATGTGTGTGCAATTCCAAAATTAACTTCTAGTCGAGAAACATAAATATTTCATAACTGTATGCATCGGTTATCTTTTGTATCCCTGTCTGGCACAGAAGTTCCCTATATGCAAGGCAGCACCATCAATGAGACATATATATCTAGTCCAAAAAAGTTCCCTCAAGGGCCACGACACAACATTTGAGTAAACAAACACAAGGGATCTCAGCACTTACGTACACAGAAATGGAACAAAATGATTGGACTCCACGTGGCCCTATATTCTGACACGGTGCACGAATCTCAGCCCATCACAGAAGTCCCACTCACTATAGTTTCTGATAGACTCCCCACCCGCGTCACCTGTATCCCATTCCATCGTAAGAATTTCTCAAAATTGAAGTGTAACAACAACAAGTCAGTGTGGGAATATTTTAAGGGCACTAGTTTGTGGTAAATTCCACGAAAATGTGTCTATCATATTTTAAAAAAAATTCAAATGTGGTTTACAATTTGGATTAGTAATTTGAGTTGTGAATATTTGAAAAACTAAAATTTATATTTCAACAATTGGTTACTCCCTCATTCTCATAAAATAGGTCATATAAATTTTCATATGGATACCAAGGTGTTTTTGAATGTGTGCAATTTTAGCAGTAACTCAGAGCATCTCTAGCAGAGCCCGCAAACCGCGAACCCGCAAAACAGTTTTAAGGGTCGGGGAACGCGCGTTTTTTGGCTAGAAACGAGACGCGGCGGAGCAGAAACCGCAAAGCCGAACCTCAAAACAGAATTCTGTTTTGAGGTTCGGCTTTGCGGTTTCTGCTCCGCCGCGGCTCGTTCAGAAACTGAATATGCAAAACATGAACTAGGCATGAATATCATAAAAACTGAATAACAAATAAATAAGAACTAAATTATAAATATTCGTATTACAACAATAGTACATTATGAATCCTCATCAATAATTTATTACAATAAAAGTTTGAATCACACGAATTAAACAATAATTCAACACAAGAAACGTTGTAGAATAAAAATATTGTTTGAATCAAACATGCTTCAAATGAATTTAAAAAATTGCTACTGCCCATGCCACTGCCAGGCGTGTTCAACTAGGTCTTTCTGCAGCTGGGTGTGTTCGTCTGCATTCTCTATCTCACGGTAAGTCTGAAGAAAAGTTCTGATGCGATCTGAGTTTCTAGCAGGCTTCACGCGGCTACCAACATTGTCATAGGACAACTCCAAGTTCAAGTCCCTTTCATCCTCTATGATCATGTTGTGAAGAATCACACAACAAGTCATGATGTTTTTCAGTGTTTTCTTGTCCAAAAAACGAGCGGGGCCTCGAACAATGGCAAACCTAGATTGCAAGACACCAAATGCCCTCTCTATATCCTTTCGGCATGCCTCTTGAGCCCTTGCAAATTCAACTTCCTTGTTGCCTCTTGGTTTTGAGATGGTCTTCACGAATGTAGTCCAAGTTGGGTAAATACCATCGGCAAGATAGTACCCCTTTGTGTACTCATGCCCATTAACAGTGAAGTTGCAAGCCGGAGCATCACCACTAGCTAGGCTTCGTAGTAGTTGAGACCTTTGCAACACATTGATATCATTCAATGTGCCCGGCAAGCCAAAGAAGCAATGCCAAATCCATAGATCCTCAGACGCAACGGCCTCAAGCACAATTGTTGCATCGCCTCCCCTGCCACAATACTGCCCATGCCATGCCTTTGGGCAGTTTTTCCAACTCCAATGCATACAGTCTATACTACCTAGCATGCCCGGCCAACCTCGCGCCTCATTCGTCGCCATCAACCTCACCGTATCTTCTTCGTTTGGTGCTCGAAGATAAATCTTCCCATAGATTTTTATAATCGTTTTGACAAACATACGAACAGACTCGATCGTAGTATCTTCACCAATACAAAGATACTCGTCGGCGTAGTTAGCCGGGACACCATAGGCAATGACTCTCATTGCCGCGGAGATCTTCTGATATGCGCTTAATCCCAACAAACCCGCGGCATTCCGTCGATGCGTAAAATAGCGACAATTCGCGGCGCAAGCTTCTACTATCTTCACGAAAAGAGAGCGGCGCATACGATACCTTCTCCGGAAGATTGAGCCGGTACGTCGGTATTTCGGCGAAGTAGTCACGCATGAGCAGCTGGTTGCCGTAGAACCGGTTCCGTGGTATGCAAAGGCGGCCAGCCTTGGATCCTTGTCGCTGCTTCGCATACCGGTCCTCGAACTCCTTGACGGCGAGGACGGCGACCACCATTTGCTACCGCCGGCTTTCAAACAACGTCTCCACGTCGGGGTCGTCGTCAGAGGATGAATCGGAGAGCAAAAACTCCTCCTCCGGGCGAAACTCCATCTGAAACGGGTACCGCATATCACTACCGGAGTACTCCGTCCGAAAACACAACAAAATCGAGCGGAGATGGACTCACCGACATATCGGCGGCGGCGGCGCAGATTTGGCCGGAAAGTGGTCTCCACGGGCGGGGCGAGCCGGAAACCGGCGGCAGGGGACGTCCGCGGCCAGGGAGTGTCGCGTGCGGCGGGGGGCGCCTGCAGATGCGGCCGGGAAAAGGGCGAATCGCAGGCGGCGGCGCTGGCGGCGGAGGCGGCGGCGAGATGGGGATGAAGCGCGTGGTGAATACTCCCTCCCGCCAACCGTTTTCACGTTATACAGGGTCTCCTCGGTTCGGCGGCGAAATCTGCGAATTTACCGTTCCGAGGGCCGGATTCACGGGCCCCCTTAAAAACTTTTACGGGTCGGTCAGTTTTGCGGGTTCTGTTCTCCGCGTTTTTATGGGTTCGAATCCGCATCGGGCGGTTATTTTGCGGATTTCGGCCTTTTGCGGGCTCTGCTAGAGATGCTCTCATAGCAGCAAAGGAACAATTATTCATCACTAGATGTGCTTATTTTCTTTTATATCCTCTTCTATTATGAAAGTTCCCTACATACAAGGCTATGGGCCGTGCAATTTGGAAAATCCTATGAATGACATCTCTACAAGCTCATAAAAAATATTCATGCCCAGATGTGTTTTACACTAGAAATATAAATTATGATGTGAATATTAGGGAATTTTAGTTTTAATCCTCAACAATTAGTTGCTTGTGATTCTTGGAAAATAGGTCATATCAGTTTCCATAGATACTAAGGAGTTGACACGTCTATGCAATCTCAACATTAATTCGTGACCGCAAAACCTAATTTTTTATCGTTGTTATATGTGTTGATTCTCTTTCTTACCCCTTTCTGTCATCAAAGTGCCCGACATGCAAGCCTAACGACTGGACATCGGGGTGGAAAAAATTACGGCTATGGTTCGTTTTTTGGACATCTTATGAATGGTGTGTCTACTATTTCTTAAAACATTTATGAACCAAAATGTGTTTTACACTTTTAAATGATTCGGTTAATAATATGAGCAAATTAATTTATTCAAATAGTAGGTAATTTCTTTTTCTTACAAAATACGTCACGCTAGTTTTCATACGGATGCCAAGGAGACTCCGCATGTGTGCAATTCCAAAATTAACTTCTAGTCGAGAGACATAATTATTTCATGACTATATACATCGGTTATCTTTTGTATCCATTCTAGCAAAAAAGTTCCCTCTATGCAAGGCTATCGGCAGTATAAAAACTATCAATAGCTTGGTGGAAGTATGTACTAGCGCAGTACAGTTTTTAAACTGGACCGGAGGTAGTACAAATTTGCAACATCCCGAATGAACATATGCAACATTCAAATTCACAAAATACTAACATCAATCTGGACCACCGACCTCGCCGTGTGGACAGCTCACCGAAGTCTCGCTGGAGACGGATCTAGTGAGTCCAAACTCATGGTCTACAATACTTTCAGAAAAAACGTGGAGTATTTTGAGAAAGGTTAAGGCCCCGATTGGAATGCTGTAATATAAAAGGCCCGTAATATTTCCAGTCGCGCGCCGCAGGATTTTTAGCAGGCAACAGGTCCGTGAACATTACCCATTGTTTTGACTAAAATAGGATCATCCAAGCGGGGCCTAAGGATGACTCCAACGGACGACGCAAACGGACGCGCGTTTTGTCTGCGTTTTGTCCGTTTGGGTCGGCAAACGGACGCGCGTCCGATCCATGTCCGTGTTTTCTGGCCACTGCGCCCAATGGGCCGACGCATTGTGTCTGTCCCGGCCAGGGTTTTGATCATTTTTTTTCCCGGCTAGGGTTTTGATCTCTGTTTTTTTTTTGCCCCGGCCAGGGTTTTGAACATAATCAATCACACTATAGAAATAATACAATCCAAATAGTTCAGCAAATATTTATTACAATCCAAATAATTCAGCATATAATACAACTTGTTTCACAAATAACAAATTGTTCCACTCATCTATACCTAATAATAAAAGCATTAAGGTTTCTTGTGGTACGTCATTTTTTTGCCGATTTTACCCTCGCAACAAATCACATATTTACCCACCATTGCCACCCATAAGTCATATACCGATTCGTTTTAAAACTACCCCTAAAGTTGGAGAAAATTACCCATAACTGCCACCGGCAAGTGAAAAAACGGTTCGATTATATTCTCCGTCCCGTCCGCATAGTCTGCTGGAGATATTCCCTCCCCAAATCCCCTGCCTTCGGCTGGCGAGAGACGAGTACGCCGGTGCGAAGCCACGGTGGCTTCGGCAAGCGCGATCGGCGCCGGCTGGCTTCGTGGGCGAGGTGGGCGCGGGAGTGGGACCGGGAGTACCTCCGGAGACTGGCGCCGCCTCCCTCCTCTCCATGGCGGTGCGCAGGGTGAAGTTAGAGAGAGAAAAGGCGGCCAGATGCTATACAGTTTTCACAGGAGGGAATTTTGCTCCAGGCCGGCAAACTGTTGCGACGACCACGGCAGGCCGGCCGTACCGGGGGCGATGGACTCAGGGATCAGAGGAGTGTGGCGGCGGGACACGTGCGGGGATGTGGGGCCTGGTCCGGTAGGGGAGACGGTCTGATCCCCGGTCGGCGCGCCGCGCAGGACTCGACGGCTCGACTTGCCGGCAGTGGCGGAGCCAGGAAGCGGCGGTCAGGCAAGGCCAACCACCGACGGGTCCGCGCCGTGTGGAGGAGATGTGGGATAGCCGGGGTCTGGGGAGGCCGGGGCACGGGCGCGGCAAGCCGTGGGCGTCGGGGCGGGGCGGAGCTGGGCGGCGGGTGACGCCGTGGCGGCGCGTTGCTTCTGGTTCGGTCGGGTAACGACGGGAGCGAGGTCAAAACGAAGGAAAGCCGTCGTTCACGCCGTCGGCAGCGAGCCACACCCACACGCCCCACGCCCCGCTGTGTCTAGGCGCCGAGCTGAGCTGATTGGAGAACGGCCTACATCTGCTCGCTCCATATCACCGAGGTGAATCTTCGCGCCCAGCCTGCATCACGCTCCTGAGTCACGCTGGCGGCGGCGAGCCGCGTGCTGATCTGTGTAGACTATGCTTCGGTGTCCAGGTGCCGAGCTCCATTGAGGCTGGGGACTGTATTTTTCTATCTCGCCTCTACCGATCTTTTCCTCTTCACAGAAATTACCAAATATATAACAGAGGTAGGATCCAAGAGAGAGCTAAATATGCACACTGAATTTTGTAAGGAAATGGGGAACCGTACAGAACTAACCTCAAGTCACTCATATCGTTGTTAATAACGAAAACCAAATTGTTGAGCTGACACGCTTGATGAGGAAATAGCCAGTAGCCCAAAACCTCAACATAATGCATAGTGCTCTACCAGATTCAATAATTGGTTTATGCTTCTAATGAAATAATAACAGATGTAACTTAATTTTAAGATGTGCCTTAAGACGTTTTGAAGGTACAAAATATATAGTACATTTCAGTTATGAGCACATATTATTCTCATGTTTTCCATTGCAACGCACGGGCATGTGTGCTAGTAGTCTTACAAACCAAATAAACAAAAAATCAGTAGTTCATCAAATGGAACTACTGGTTTCCGTAGTGCTGCCAGAGATGCTCAACCAAATCATTTTGGAGCCGAACATGGGCCACCTTCTCACGAACGCCACGGTGGAAGTCGAGAACTGAGCAAATGTGGACGGTCTCTGGGGCTGAACCAACTCACCCTGAAACTTCCATGCCTGATCATGCATACTCTGATCGCGTTCATCCTCCACAATCATGTTGTGCATGATCACACAAGCTGTCATCACCTCCCACAAGGTGTCCTTGTCCCATGTTCTAGCAGAGTGTCGAACAATAGCCCATCGAGATTGCATGGCACCGAATGCACGCTCCACATCTTTTCTAGCACTTTCTTGTTCCGTGGCAAACTTTTTCTTCTCATCATTTGGATTGGAGATGGTCTTCACAAATGTGGTCCAGGTAGGGTAAATGACATCAGCAAGATAGTATGGCTTCTTGTACTCTCGGCCATTGATCTCATAGGTCACCTCGGGTGCTAGGCCATTGGAGAGCCTGTTGAACACCGGAGACCGCTGCAGCACATTGATGTCATTGTGCGAGCCGGCCATGCCAAAGAACGAGTGTCAAATCCATAAATCTTGTGATGCCACGGCCTCAAGAATGACCGTGCACGCCCCAATATGGCCCTTGTACTGCCCCTGCCAAGTAAATGGGCAGTTCCTCCACTCCCAGTGCATACAATCTATGCTCCCAACCATCCCAGGGAAGCCTCTGTCCTCGTTGATGGACAAGAGCCGGGTCATGTCCGCAGCATTGGGTTCCCTCAAGTACTCCGGGCCGAACACTTGCACCACGGCTCAACAAAACTTGTACGTTGCTTCTAGACACGTGGACTCACTCATCCGCACGTACGCGTCAATAAGATCACCGGCAACTCCATATGCAAGCATGCGAATTGCGGCTATGCATTTCTGATAGGACGAGAAGCCGAGGGCACCACACACATCTCTTTTGCATATGAAATAATCATCAAAATGCATCACTCCCAACCGGATACGATTGAACAATGGTCTTCTCATCCGGAAACGGCGCCGGAAAATTTTAGGAGGATATGTGGGTTTCACCCGACGAAAGTAGTCTCCATAAAGCTGGACATGGCCAGCTGACCTGTTCCGGTCCAAGGCAGGAGAACGGCCCGGCAACGACCCTAGGAACACCGGACGCATCCTCTCTATGTACTCATTGACGATGAGGGTGCAACCAAGCCGTCACTCTCATCGTCGGAGGAATCGTCCGATGATGACTGGTACATGATGTAGTTCTTGTAGTACCACTCATCAGAGCTATCCATGACCGAGTTCGTACCTGAGTTTTTGCCGGGGCGAATGGCCGAACAGCTTGTGGGCGTCGTTGGTGTCGCGTGCGCTGCGAGAGATATGGCCGCAAGATTCACCGGCCGTGACGGGGAGGAAGCTGCTCCGATGACGGCAGGGAAGAGGAGCAGCAAACGGCATCCCCGGAATGGCCTGCAGTGCCAAATCGAGGTAGCGACGGCGGGGTGGCGGCGGGAGGGGCGAGGGAGGAGGAGGAGATTGGGGTGGAAAATGGTCTGATACGCGGGCCAGGAGCGGACTAGGGGAGGACAGAAGAGAGCTCCGCACGCGGCCGCAGCCGACGCAAACCTGGCCCAAATTTGAGTCGAGGATGGGTCGTGGCGGACAGAAAGACGGACAAAGCCAACAGAAATCCTATCCACGGTCCGTTTGCGTCGCCACGTTGGACCGTATTTTTGGCTCCCACGAACAGGAACGAACGCGCGGACTCGATGCATCGCCCCGTTGTAGTCATCCTAATAAAATCGTGGAGTATTCGGACATGAAAATGTCGCCTGCGGAAGCTAGCACGGGCTGCACCATGGTTGACCCGGCAGATTGATCGTCCGGGTGAGTATACACGCTTGTCGTCTGCTACTCCGCCTGTGGACACTAACATAAATCCAAAGAATTCTCATCACGAAGAACACCACTAAGTTTCTCCGCTCGTCTGACCTCCACCGCATCGTCGTCAGTCCATCACCAATGGAGGCCAGTCCCGATCCAACCGTGGTGCTGTACGCCGGCTTCGGCGTGGGTCACCTTACCCCCATGGTGGAGCTCGCCAAGCTCTTCCTCTGCCGCGGCGTCCCCGTCGTCATCGTCGTCCCGACCTCACCGGCCTCTGCGGCCGATTTATTCGCGGCCACCTCCTCCGACGGCGCCAGAATCGCCGCCGCCAACCCTTCCATCGCCTTCCACTACCTCCCGCCCTCGGACTACCCCCAGCCTGTGCCCGAACCCCTTCCTGCAGATGCTCGACGTGCTCCGCCTCACCGTACCGCTCCTCCTCGCCTTCCTCCGCTCCCTCCCCTCCGTCGCCGCGCTCATCCTAGACCTCTTCTGCATCGACTCCCTCGACGCCGCTGCTGAGAGCGGCGTCCCCGCGTACGTATACTACACCTCCTCCGCCGCCGACCTCGCGGCGTTCCTCCACCTGCCCCACCACTTCGCCAACACGGAGAGGAACCTCAAGGACATGGGCAAGGAGCTCCTCCGCTTCCCCGGCGTCCCGCCAATCCCGGCGTCCGACATGCCGGAGACCATCCTCGACCATGCGAACCCGGCTTGCACGGCCCGGATCGGGTACTACGGGCGCATCCCGGAGGCGCGGGGCGTGCTGGTCAACACCTACGAGTGGCTGGAGGCGAGGGCCGTGGGGGCGCTCAGGGATGGCCTGTGCGTCCCGGACCGCCCGACGCCACCGGTGCATTGCATCGGCCCATTGATCGTGAAAGGAGCGGCGGCGGATGGCGAGCGGCACCCGTGCCTGTCATGGCTGGACGCGCAGCCGGAGCGGAGCGTGGTGTTCATCTGCTTCGGCAGCATGGGCGCCGTGTCGGCGGCACAGCTGAAGGCGATTGCGCATGGACTCAAGAACTCCAGCCACCGCTTCCTGTGGGTCGTGAGGAGCCCGCCCGTTGACCCAGCCAAGTTCTTCCTGCCGCGGCCGGCTCCAGATCTCGACGCGCTCCTCCCCGAGGGGTTCTTGGAGAGGACGCGAGACAGGGGCATGGTGCTGAAGATGTGGGCGCCGCAGGTGGAGGTGCTGCGGCACGCCGCCACCGGCGCGTTCATGACGCACTGCGGGTGGAACTCCGTCCTGGAAGCGGCGTCCGCCGGTGTGCCGATGCTGTGCTGGCCACAGTACGCGGAGCAGAGGCTGAACAAGGTGTTCGTGGTGGACGAGATGAAGGCTGGGGTGGTGATGGAGGGGTACGACGAGGAGCTGGTGAAAGCTGAAGAGGTGGAGAAGAAGGTGAGGCTGGTGCTGGAGTCGGAGGAGGGCGAGAAGCTCAGGGATAGACTGACATTGGCGAAGGAGAAGGCCGCGGAAGCCCTGGCAGACAACGGTCGTCGCAGATGGCGTTCGCCGAGTTTTTGAAGGATTTGAAGCTCTCAGAGTGATCAAGAAAGAAGGTAGCAATAAGATTGGTATTACAATGTATGGCTTGAAGTTTTGCATCAATTCCCTGGCAGAAAGTTGAAGTATGAATAATCCCTTGTGATGTTACGGACTTACAGGAGGCGGTGATATATACTCCTTCCGTCCAAAAATAAGTGTCTCAAGTTTGCTCACATGTCTAGATACCTCTACTTTTGAGCAAACTTGAGACAATTATTTTTGGACGGAGTGAGTATTAGTTATGCTATATTCCTATGTAGATTAGCTGCTTCAGCAGGTAAAGCTCTCGAAATGTTTTGGCATCGCTAGCCAAGTTCTGAACTCAAGCTGTGGAAACTGCAACATTCCTCAGTTATGCTGTATCACAATTTACACTGCATATATTCAGAATTTCACAAACAAAAGTTACTGATATGCTGTAGATAAGCTGCTTCAGCAATTATACTCTTGAAATGATATGGCATAGCAACGATGTGATGGCAAATTCTGAACTGAAGCTGCGAGAAGATTCAGAATTTACATTCACAATGAACTGTTTTATTTAGCACATGCATCCTTGATGATTTGGCACCATGAGCTCTGTTGTACGGATGCAGTAACGCAAACCCAACTTCTTTATAATGCTGAGGAGAAGATCAGTGCTGTCTGAATTATTTAAACTTTACTACCATTGTTTCAAAGTTCATCTGTCACACGTACAGATTGATCAATTGTACTCTCCACGGTGTTATTTTCCAAATCTCTCAGGAACTCGCCAAATGCCACTTCAGAAGACCCGCCTTCGCCGATCGCTTCCAACGCCATCTTCTTCGCCGCCACCAGCATCTCCCTAAGCTTCCTCCCTTCCTCCGTCTCCATCACCAGCGTCACCTTCGCTTCCAGCTCCTCGGCGTTCACCATTCCTGCCTCGTACCCCTCCAACGCCACGGCGATCTTCATCTCCTCCACCATGAACACCTTGTTCAGCGCCTGCTCGGCGTACAGCGGCCAGCATATCATTGGCAGACCGGACATGATCGCCTCCAACGTCGAGTTCCACCCGCAGTGCGTCACGAAGGCGCCGACGGCGTGGTGCCGCACCACCTCGGCCTGCGGCACCCAGCTCTTGATCACCATGCCCGTGCCTCTCGTCCTCTCCAAGAACCCCGCCGGAAGAAGCCGCTCGAGGTCCGGCTCGGGGAACTCGCTCTGTTCCTCTGGCGGACTCCTCACTGCCCACAGGAACCGGTGCCCGGAGCTCTCCAGCCCACGAGCGATCTCCTTCAGTTGTGTTGCCGAGAACACGCCCTTGCTGCCAAAGCAGAGGAACACAACGCTCTGGTGCGGCTGCGCGTCCAGCCACTCCAGACACTCGTGCCGCTTCTCAGCATCCCCACTCTTCTCGCCGTCGTTCACCAGTGGGCCAATGCAGAATATCCTCGGCGTTGGCCGGCTGGGCATGCAGACGCCGTTGGCTAGCGCTCTGAGGGCCGTGGGCTCCAGCCAATCGAAGCTGTTCACCAGCACACCCCTCCCCTCCGGGATGCGCCTGAACTGGTACAGCCGGACCTTGGCCGTGTCGCTCTCCTTGTCCTGGATCATCAGCGGCATGTCCACCGCGCGAACCGGCGGCACGCCGGGGCAGTGCACGAGCGTCTCGCCCATATCCTTGAACGACGGCAAGTTCGGGTAGCTGTACGGCATGTTGAGGAGGACGGCGAGGGCGCTGGCCGCGGAGGCGAAGAAGAAGTAGGCGGGGACGGCGAGCTCGGCGGCGACGTCGAGCGCGTCGACGCAGAACATGTCGAGCAGGAGCGCGTCGGCGCCGGGAGCGGGCAGGGAGAGGAGGAAGTCCCGCAGCACGGGGTTGGCGAGGCGGAGCGTGTCGAGGCTGCGCTTGACCGGGTGCGCGGCGGTGTCCGGGCTGGGCGGGGCGGGCAGGAGGCGGAAGGCGATGGAAGGGTTGGCCGCGGCGAGCCGGGCCACCGCGTTGGCCGAGACGGCGTCGCTGTCCGGCGGGTCGATGACGGCGACGACGACGCTGTGGCCGTAGCGGAGCAGGTGTTTGGCTAGCTCCACCATGGGATTCAGGTGGCCGACGCCCAGCGACGGGTAGAGCACGAACGTCTTCGGCGTCGGCATGGCTGAGATCAGAACGAGGCGGCGAATCTCAGAGTAATTGACGGCCTGACCACACATTCACTCCAGGTGCACGTTATAAACTTATAATGGAGATCAAAAGCGAGTGGTCGACTTCAAACTGGCGACAACTCCAGGTGGACTTTGTGATGAGATCGAAGCGAGTGGTCTTAACTTAGTCCAAACTGGCACGATTGTTTTCGTGAGCAATGACGAATGCCAAGAGTCGTATGAGAATCACATGTTTCTCCTTCATATTTAGCCAGGAGTTATCGACTCAATGTCTCATCAGTATGTGAATGCGGAGCCATCTGGGACGTGTTTGGTAGCCTGCAGATCTCCAGACCAGGCCCGCCAGCTGCAAAAGCCTAACGTTTAGATACCTGCATGAGCTCCTGGGACAGGCCAGCGCGCTTCTCAAAGCAGCGTTGGGCCAGACCCGAGAGGTACGCTCAGATCGAGCATGCCCGTGGAGCTAGGCCGGCCAGTTGCAAAAGCGAGTCCCTCCTGCAACCGCGTTCCTGGCCATGGCTTCCCCTCACCCTCCTTACCCTTACTTCTTCTTCCTTCCAACTGTTCCCCTCACGCTCAGTTTTTCGTTTTGATGGTTCTAGATGTATAGATCGTGTGCCATATGAGTGCGTATTTAGACTGTTCTTGCTTGTCTTCTTCAACCTCAGATTGGTTGTGATGCTGTTTGTGATTTGCCGTCATCGCCGCACACTTCGTCGTCGGTGTCCAGATCCACCGTCCGGACCACCAGGCCAGCCCAACCTCGCCGCCGGTATGATCGCTAGCGTCGCCGGCACCATCGCCCCTTCAGGGCCAGGTCGTCTGGCTCGATCTGGTGTTGATCTGTTTACTAGTACTAGTTGATCCGTGTACTCGGCTAGTACTAGTTGATGTGGCGTCGCCGGTGTGATTTGCATCACAGAGAGATTAGTAAACGGCTCCTTACTAGTACTAGTTGATTAGTTAATTTGTTGCCTTGTTCGTCTTGCTCGATCTGTTGTTGTTGCCGCCTTGCTCGTCTCTTTGTGCTCTGATTTTTGTTTTTCTCGTCTCTCTTTGATGCAAATCCGTGCTCTTGAGTTTTTTTGTGTGTGGGAGTACTGCGTAAATTGATCAGCTCTTTGTACGAGCGCTCGACAAGCTGCAGTCTAGCATGACCTCCGCCGCCGCCATGGCGCGTCGTCTTCGTCGAGCTCTGCTGCTGCCATGCCGCATCTCCGCTGTTCCATTGATATGCCGCGTACACTTATCCAAGTGTCGTGGTGGATGGTAATCTCACCCATATGAAATAGGTGAGACTAAACAAAGATTTGCATCCAACCAAACAAAGGGGAGTTGTTAGCCCAGTCGGTGCCACGTTTTGTGATGCAGGCTACCAAACGACATGCACAACGTGGCTATGAGGGTGGTTTTGTGAGACCAGGCGCTAGCCGGCCTGGTCTGGCGGGGCGCAAGAATGCATGCAGCCTACCAAACACGCCCGAGGAATCAGCATGGGTTGAGGTGTTCTCCAAAAGTTACGGAACTTTTATTTTTAGGGAGAAAACTAGTAGGCCTTAATGCGGGAAGTCTTTTCGTCTCGTAGGTGTAGATGAGCCCACTATCCAAAATCATATTTTAAAATGTAAAAAGAAATCACAAACAAATCGGGTATACATAATTACATTTTAAGTCTGTACACAAAGTTTGTCAAAAAACTAAAAAAAATTGTGGTCCGTGTACAAACGACAAACTACGGTGTTAGAAGATGACTTTTCACAAAAAAAATTGTCTTTTTTGTACAGGCCACAAAAAAATGTCTTTTTTCACGAAATTTTTAAGCGGACATAAAATGTCTTGATTTACATCAAATAATTTGTTTGGAATTTTTAATATTTCAAAATATATTTAAAATATGTTTTCATAATGGATGCATATATAGACCTATGAGTCAAGAGATCGTATCCGCCTTAATGCCGTACAATGATCTTTTTTTTTGAAAATCGTACAATGATCATTAGAAGTACATAATTACTCTTTTTTTAGGGGGGTGAACACTTTATTCAAACTCGATCAACACTGGGATACACAAGCCATCAGGCGGACGCAGGAGCCACACGCGTCGTCCTGGGTCATCACTAAGAGCACTTCTCGCTAAACTATGTGCTTTTTGTTGTGGTCTCTAAGTTCATGACGAAACGACATAAAATCAAAGCTCTTCTTCGCCTCCAAGATCTCTCGCACTACTTGTGCGTAGGCTCCCATGGTTCCGTTTCTAGGGTGTTGATCACCGACCGGCAGTCGCTCGCCACCATGATTCTGCGAGCTAAGTGTCGCTTGCAAGTGCTATGGCCTCCCGGCACGCAAGCGCCTCTAATGTTGCAGGTTCAGTCTTCCCCGGGTAGGTCACCGAAGAAGCACCCATGAAGACTCCATTCTCGGACCGAGCAACAGCAGCTACGCGCCTCGCCCAGTCGCCTTCCCCACCGCCGCGTCCACGTTGATTTTGATCAAATACTGTGGAGGTGGTAACCAACTTGCGCCTGCTGTTTGCGGGCAGGAGCATTCTGTCCTCCAACCTTCTTGGAGCTCTGTTGCAGGTCCTCTAAGAACTTTCTACAAAAAGATGTGTAGACAACGGGCTTTGGAACTGATCCTCATGTATCGCCTTGCGCCGTGCGTACCAAACCGCCCAGAGGGTGACAAAAACCCTAGTCTGGTCATCATGGTTCAGTGTCTCGATCATGGTTGCCAACCATTGTCTTATCTCCCTCGCCCGAGCAGCTCATGTGCTCGGCAATTTCCTCATCGACCAGCGCCCAGACGCAACGTGACATCGTGCAGTCAAGTAACGCATGCCTCCAGGAATCAACGGCACCACAAAGTTTGCAGTGATCATCGTCTGTCATGTGTCTGCGCCGCTACATTTGTTGGCAAAGATTGCTTCGCCAACCTCCACAAGAACATCTGTACCTTGGATGGGACCTGAACCTTCCAAAGCGAAGTCCATGTCTTCTCCACACGTTGTACGTCCGAGTTCCCGCTCTTTCTTCTAGCCAAGCTTCCCTCCTCTCCCTCGTGCTCACCAACATCCTATACGCTGAACGCACCGAGAAGAGTCCCTTACGGTCATAATGCCACGCCCAAAAATCCTCTTGTCTGCGATGACTGAGAGGGATTTGCAGAATGAGCTCCACATCCATAGGCAAGAGGCATTGTTGTAGCTTTTCCTCCTTCCACACAGCCGTGGTCGCATCTATGAATTCCGCGACTGTAGCTGGTGGCTCCTCTGTGGTACAGGCGATGGGCCGTAGCGAACCATCCCTCGGTATCCACTGATCATTCCAGGGGTCAGTGCTTTCCCTTGTACCAATTCTCTTGATGAGTCCCTGTTTGAGCACTTGTAGTCCTTCATGAATTCCCCTCCACACCTGAGATGGTGCAGGGCTGAGCCGTGCTTGAAGAAGACTCGTCTCTGGGAAGTAGACGACTTTTAGCACCCTCGCACTCAGCGTGGTCGGGTCCTGCAGCATTCGCTAGCCCTGCCTAGCTAGGAGTGCCAGGTTGAAGAGACCAATGTCTCGAAACCCTAGCCCTCCCATGTGTTTCGGTTCCTTCCATGCAACCCAACTTGCCTTCCTTTCTCCGTTTTTGCTCCCCCACCAGAACTTACGTATCATAGAGTACAAAATTACTCTGCTAGGCGTTGTCGCTGGTTTTCATGGAGTCTGTTTTTTCTGTTTTGCCGACTCGGGCCTTTTGTATGCATGTGGGTTTTTTTCTTGACACAAAAACAGTAGGGAAAGACCCTACTGTGTTATGTGGTTTTTTTGTAGGGTGATGGACTGTGCGAGTTTGTTTTGTTTGTTTCAGATGAGCGGTTCAGTACCCCTAAAAAAACAGATGAGTTCAGTTTTCATCATTTTTTTATTTTACTTTGTTGCTTCTAAATAGTTTTTTTTTTAATTTTCTTTGTTTTTCCTTGTTTTCTATTATAACTTGATTTGTTTCTATTTTGAGCATGCTAACTTGTTTCATGAGTGTCTCTCATGATTTCTGGACTTGAAATGTTTTACAGTTATGTACATTTTTTTGTAGCATCCTAACTTTTGAATCTCATTTCGCTTGTCCATTTCTTTTAATGGACCAAATCCACATTTTTTTTAATGGACCAGTTGCATATTCCGAAGACCACATTTGTTAATGAGAACAATATATGTGCAAATGTAACGTGAAGCATGTGCAGTTGGTTAAATGTTTTTAGTTCTTGTTCAATTGGTTAGGAAATATTAAACTAAAAAATGCAACTAAATGGGGTGGTGGGGGGGGGGGGGGGGGGGCAGCTGCATATATCATGCATAACTATGGGGGGGGGGGGTTGAACGCAACTAGCGCTCGTCCGATAACCAATTGCACTTTCATTTACTATTCCCATGTTAAAAAAATGGTGTGTACAAATAAGGTTGCAATTGATATTTTTGAGTTGCAACTAGTTTTTGTCAGTTGCAAGTGGATTTGTAATTGAGATTTTCTAGTTGCAAACAGGTTGCAAATATGTTTTTTTAATTGCAAGTGAGGTTGTAACATGTTTTGATCTTTTAGTTGTAAATGGGGTTACAACCGAGATTTTCTAATTGCAAGTGGACTGCAACCGAGATTTTCAAGTTTTAAGTGGGTTGCAACTGATATTTTTTTGACTTTTTTTTTTAACGTGAGAGAGCACGAGGTAGCATCAAGAATTGGGCAGCTAGAGTTGTTACGAGCTGACTTCCTGTAAGAACTGTAGACACAAATCGCATGGATATTTTTGCCTGATGAGCACAATTATGGGCCACCCCATTCAAATCTCTTCCTATATGAAACAACATGTAGCAAGAGGGTGATTAGCTGCTGAAATTCCGATTGCAACTGAGATTTTGAAGCTGCAAGATTTCAGGAGTGAATGTAGACATTGAATAATGAATTAATGAGCATAAAGAAATGGTCGAGTAGGAACATTCTATGCGTGCAAAGACCTCTGGAGGGTCAACCTTTCTCTTTTCGTTAGGGACTCAAGAGTATACAATATAACCCATCAATAATTAGTGATGTATATCAACACATGATAGCCGCCGTAACGGAGAAATTGAGCATCTAGAATCCTTGTGCCGGTTCAAAGTTTCAAGCTCGCCTGGCAAAAACAACAAAAAGTTCAAAGTTTCAAACCGGAACGAGTTCTTGCTCACGCACTGAAGACAATGATAAGAAATGTTTTTCCTCCGATGAGTTGCCACCGAAGTCAGTCGTGTCAAACCCGGCATTGAACGAAATTAAACTGCACTAGCTCTCACGCAGACCTTGACCCGCCGGAGCCGCAGTTATAAGACCAAGACTCCCGTGCCGAAGAAAGCAGCCAGCCGGAGCAACCGTGTCTTGTACCCCCGCAGCTCCCCCTCTTCCCCCAATGGCGGCCGCCGCGTCATCGAGCAGAGCGGCGGAGGACAAGAACGAGCCGACGAGGCCCCTGGCCATCCCCTACCCGTCCGTCCACCCGGCGGAAAGCGACTTCGAGGAAGCGGCGCAGACGGCCACGGGGTGGCGCTCCGGGCAGTACCTCCGGAAGCGCCGGTGCCTGCTCTGCTGCAGCGGGTGCTGCGTTCTCACGGTCGTCCTCATCGGCCTCCTCTTCCTCATCCTCAAGCTCACCGTGTTCAAGGTCAAGCACCCGCGCCTCACCATGAACAGCGTCTCCCTCACCGCTCTCAGCACCGGCGCCGGCTCAGGACTCACGGACCCGGTCGCCACCAACGCCACCCTCACCGCCGACGTCTCGATCAAGAACCCCAACGTCGCGTCGTTCCTGTTTTCCCAGAGCGCGACGGAGGTGTTCTACCGGGGGCAGACGGTCAGCGTGGCATACGTGCCAGCCGGCCGCGTCAGCGCCCATAGGACGGCGAGGATGAACGTGACGGTCGACATCCTCGGCGACCGGTTCGCGCGGGAGCTCAACGCCACCGGCCTGGTGCTCGGTCAGGAGTACGACTTCACCACGTACACGGAGATGAACGGGACCGTGAAGGTGCTGGGGATCTATAAGAAGAACCTCGAGATCACGATGAACTGCTCGATCATCGTGGAGGTTGGCGGCGCCGCCAGCGCGTTCGGGTCCGGGACGCCCGCCGGCATGCAGAACAAGGGCGTCAGTTGTGTCGTGCGTGTTAGCTGATTAGAGTGTCTTCGCCATTCCATATGCTCGTTTCAGTTTCTTTTGCCTGTAGATCCTGTCATGGTATATACTACTGTAGTACTTCCTCGGTTTTGAGTTATAGAATGTTTTACCTTTTTTTTCTAAACCACATGTATCTAAATTTGTTTTATCGTTTGTCTCCTCATCCATATATAGTCCACATTGGAATATGCAAAACATTTTATAAACCGAAACATAGGGAGTATATATTTGAGGAAGTATAAATTTTGATTCCCCATTCTCATGGTCACAGCGCAAGTTGTTGTTTCACTGCATCACAATTGCCTGAAGGTGCTAAAGTTAAGTGACAGCTATGCAATCGATAAACATTTAGAGACGAACAAACAACTAAAAAGCTGCAAAAAGAGAAACTGAAGTCAATATCCGTTGATACAAGATTCATCAACACATGAAGCCTCTGATGATAATATCAACACAACACTAAGCCAATTTGCAGAAACGTGAAGGTTGCCTCATGGATAGCAAAATAAATAAATAAACAGTACAGAACCATCCTTGGATCCAACTGATCCTCACAATGATGAAACTGATTCTAAGCAAATGACAATGATTATACAGCTGCACAAAGAAAAAATTAAGATGATCAAATTAAGCAGAACATTATGACAGAAATTTCAACACATAGTTCAGAAAACAAAGATGAGAACAATAACATTAATATGAGTATACCTAGGAAACTGAATTCAAACTTCAACACGTAAAGCATGGGCGTGTCAAACACTTGCAATAATAAACAATTCCTTCAGTCAGATGTAGATTTGCCGGTGGACATATAAGTAAAGTACACTGATTCTAGAAAAGCACACAAAGCAATCAGTGAGGGAATCAAGGATAAGTAGACCATTTCCCCGCCTCTGCTCTCGAGTATGACCACACATGAGAATTGACTTCAGAGAATCAACTTCACATGGCACAAAAATCTGCTTGTTCTTCAACCCAAATACAAATAAAATACTAACAAGTTAGAAAGAATCGAAATAACTAAAACCCATGTCTAAAATAAATAAATAAAGAGGGGAGGATTACGGTGTCATCACGAGGTGCATAGTGGTACACAAGAAATACAGAGAAAAAACTCAACTCTACTGGAACTGCAATATTCTGGGCCATTATCCTATTGGTAGTATTCGAGTAAGATGCAAATGCCTTTCCTTCTATATTTAACTTCCCGTGAGAAACTAAAAATAGCTATCAGTTATTCACGGTTGAAACTTGGTTTAGTTCAAGGAAAACAGCAGTGCAAATAATTATCTTGGTAACTAGAGAAGGCGAGTTAATTAACACAAAGCATGAGCATGACTAAGGCCAAAATCTCTACCGATCAGAGAGAATTGAGACCAACTGAACCAATCAGGTAACATTTCAGAATCCAAGTTCACCCAGAAAAAAAAAGTTCATTGTATAGGCATTTGGCAAACTGAAAACAAGTTCCTCAGAACTGAATGGAGATACTCCAACACCAGTTGTTCTGTCTACTAGAACTGCAACATTTCGGGTTGTTATCCGTAGGTAATTGTTCAAATAGGCAACTCGCAATCAAAGTGTGGCAGATCACACCCTTCTACTGAAATAGCAAGAAAATCCTTTACCTTCTACATTTAACTTCCATGAGAAACAAAAACAGATTCATCATGTATGCTCAGTTCTTTCAGGTGATGATATCGGTTATTCACAGATGAAAGGAAAACAGCAGTGCTGAAAAAGAGTGCAGAACTACAAACAAGGCAAGCTCACAAGCACAAAACATGAGTATGAGTAAGATAGCAATCTAACGCACGGAGAATTGACACCAATCAAGGGAAAATTTAGGAATCCAAGCGAATTAACAACATCACGAGTTTATATGGCATTAGGTAAACCAAGAATATATGAACTTGCTCGAAATTGAAAGGATATGCTGTGGATGGAAACATAGGCAGTAACCTATTCAGCCGCACATCAAAATTATCTCAAATTAATGTAGTGACTAGTACTTCTAAAAAACGTATCTCATTGAAATGGTCGCAGTTTAAATTAGGTAAACTATTCATTTTAAGAAAAATGTTGGATTTGAATTAGCATGTCAACATAAACATTAATTCACTGAGACTGAAAAAATCAAAGCTCTGAATTATCAAGCATCCTGGAATCAGCTGACCTGTCTCTTTAGACGAGTTATATTTAGTAAAAGCCTACCTTCTATTAGATCGTCATAGTAAGATCACCCTTAAGATGCCGAATCAGCATGTTTTGCGAGCGACCACAGGTTTTCTTTCATGTTTTTGTTACCAAAAGGTAACTAGTAACACAGAAGTAACACATAAGTTATCATTCACATAACTGAAATAGTGAAATGAAACTCAGTGGATTCAGGGACTGATGATCGACATACATTTACTATATGACCACAGGTAACATCAGTTGATAAGAAGCTATATTAGAACTCAGGAACAATGTATTTACACTGACTGTCTGCCTTGGTCCAACAACCTACTGCTACCATACCGGGCAAAACTTTCGCCGTCCTAGCTCAACAATTTGAAGATCCTAAGTAAGTAACCCCGCATATTAGCGAAACCTCTAATGACCAGCTACATAATCGATCCCATTGTTGGCAAGCAGAAGCAGAAGCAGGGGATGGTGCTAGGAACGAATAAACAGAAGAGGGCGGCGGGATGCACCAATCAATGAATGAATCTCCTGCCCGGTGGTCACCTGTGGCGGCGGCGGTCCGCGGCGTACTGTGAGAGCGGGACGAGCTCGGACAGCGGGGTGGCGAGCGGGGTGGAGACGGGGTGGGGATGGGCGAGGAGCGGCAGACGGGGCATGAGGCGCTACGGCGCAGCCAGGCGTCGAGGCACATGAGGTGGATGCGGTGGCGGCACTCGGGCATGACCCGCTGCATCTCCCCGTCGCGGTACTCGCAGAGGCAGATGGAGTAGGCGGTCTCGTTGGAGCCGGCGGAGGCCCGGGAGAAGGGCGCCTTGGGGTAGGAGGCGATCACGGCGGGGTCGAGGCCGACGGGGTAGGGGACTAAGATTTGAGAACTAAAGTAGAGCCTTGCTCCTTCTTCTCAAAGTGTCTCTTTCCTCCTATGAAGATGAATCAAGGCCTCCACATGTGGAGATGAACCAAGGCCTCCTCTTGAGGAGAAGATCCCTGCGTGGATACCAAGGCTCCGCTTGTAGTTGCGATTACTTGCCGATCTTTCATCTTGCGGTGATTCTATCGGGTTGGTTGGATTGACCAATTGGACAAACAATCCTAAGAGTAAGGTGTGCTTGGGAGAGGAGGATTGGGGGCTGCCCACGGGGATTTGTTACCAATCGAGTCTTGCCGAGTTGCTACTTGCTATTTACCCTTGTGTGTTGATTTCCCCTCTTTTGTGTTCTTTATGATGTGGGTTGGTCCCGATTTTCACGGATTTGTGCGGAGGGAACGACGAACCCGAAGAACACGCGAAGAACGAAGAACACAAAAGAGGGGAAATCAACACACAAGGGTAAATAGCAAGTAGCAACTCGGCAAGACTCGATTGGTAACAAATCCCCGTGGGCAGCCCCCAATCCTCCTCTCCCAAGCACACCTTACTCTTAGGATTGTTTGTCCAATTGGTCAATCCAACCAACCCGATAGAATCACCGTAAGATGAAAGATCGGCAAGTAATCGCAACTACAAGCGGAGCCTTGGTATCCACGCAGGGATCTTCTCCTCAAGAGGAGGCCTTGGTTCATCTCCACATGTGGAGGCCTTGATTCATCTCCATAGGAGGAAAGAGACACTTTGAGAAGAAGGAGCAAGGCTCTACTTTAGTTCTCAAATCTTAGTCTAACCCTAACCCTAGGCAGAGAAGTCCTATTTATAGTCTATTGGGCGAAGTGGTAGGTGAGAGAGGTTACATGGGCCTTCAGCCCGAATTCCTGATGTTACCGCTGGTGGTGGCGGTAGTACCGCTCCTGGAGGAGGCGGTAGTACCGCTGGCCGCTGGCGGTAGTACCGCTGCAACTTGTATTTTATTTCCTCTCAGCGCTGGCGGTAGTACGTGGTCGACACCCGGCAAGTACCGTTGGATACAGTAGCTTCTTGAGGCGCGCCGGTAGCTGTGGCGGTACCTCCAGCGGTACTACCGGTCCTGGAGCAGGCGGTAGTACCGCTGGTGGCGGCGGAAGTACCGTTGCCTGGAGCTTCTCTCGCTTCAGCTTCTTCGTCAGGTGCCTGGCGGTAGTACCGGTCTTCTTGGCGGTAGTACCGCTGCTCTGCTTCTTCATCTTTCTCTTGACTCGTATCTTGGCCATCTTCGACACTTTCTTGGAGATCTTCATTGTAGTTGTTCCTGAGTATGCACAACGTATCTGAATGAAGTAGCAACCCATTCAAAGGAGTGTCGAGATCACACATGGATAGGAGCGAGTTCACCTTATCATGAAGTGCCTTGACTCTTGCTCTTGTCATTGGGCCACTTGTTGTAGGAGACGTAGGTCGGGCTACATCAGGTGGCGAGCGGGGTGGAGACGGGGGTGGGGATGGGCGAGGAGCGGCAGACGGGGCATGAGGCGCTGCGGCGCAGCCAGGCGTCGAGGCACATGAGGTGGAAGTGGTGGCGGCACTCGGGCATGACCCGCTGCATCTCCCCGTCGCGGTACTCGCAGAGGCAGATGGAGCAGGCGGTCTCGTTGGAGCCGGCGGCGGCCCGGGAGAAGGGCGCCTTGGGGTAGGAGGCGATCACGGCGGGGTCGAGGCCGACGGGGCAGGCGCCGCGGCCGCCGGCGCCGCGGGAGGAGGAGCCCGGGGAGTCGTCGTCGGCGACGAAGAGGAAGCGCGGGACGGTGATGGAGATGTGGCCCGAGCTGGACGCGGAGGAGGCGGGGCCGTGGTGGTGGTGGTGGTGGTGGGCGGCGTGGTTGTTGCGGCGGCGGTTGCGGAGGCAGAAGTGGGAGGCGAGGAGGACGAGGAAGCCGAGGGCCACGGCGATGGCGGTGCCGAGGCCGAGGTTAGAGATGGAGTCGACGAAGGACATTGCGGTGGCGGCGGGGAGTGGGTGGTGGTGGGGCGGAATGGCATGGCGCGCGGGGGCGCGGCTGGGGGGAGAGGGCAGAATGGGGAGACTGTGGTATTTGTTCGGCTAGGTTTTGCGGAGGATGGGATTGAGGTGGTTGGCGGCATTAATTGCCGGGGAGAGGGAGAAGGGTAGGGGAGTGAGTTATGGCGCGGGAGCAGGACAGGACGGACGGACGGACGCGCTGCCGTTGCGTGCTCTGTTCTTCTTCGCTCTTCTGTCTGCTGCCGCCGCCTAGACCTTAAAATGCCACCGAAGTCAATCGTATCAAACCCGGCACTGAACGAAATTAAACTGCACTAGCTCGCGCGCAGTCGCCTAGACCTTGACCCGCCGGAGCCGCCGCACTTATAAGACCACGACTCCCGTGCCGAAGAAAACAGCCGAGCAACCGTGTCTTGTACCCCTGCAACTCTCCCTCTCCCCCCAATGGCGGCCGCCGCGTCATCGAGCAGAGCGGCGGAGGACAAGAACGAGCAGGCGAGGCCCCTGGCCATCCCGTCCCCGTACGTCCACCCGGCGACCAGCGACGTGGACGAGGCGGCGCAGGCGGCCACGGGGTGGCGCTCCGTGCAGTACCTCCGGAAGCGCCGGTGCCTGCTCTGCTGCAGCGGGTGCTGCGTTCTCACCGTCGTCATCATCGGCCTCCTCTTCCTCATCCTCAAGCTCACCGTGTTCAAGGTCAAGCACCCGCGCCTCACCATGAACAGCGTCTCCCTCACCGCGCTCAGCACCGGCGCCGGCTCAGGGATCACGGACCCCGTCGCCACCAACGCCACCCTCACCGCCGACATCTCGATCAAGAACCCCAACGTCGCGTCGTTCCTGTTCTCGCAGAGCGCGACGGAGGTGTTCTACCGGGGGCAGACGATCAGCGTGGCGTACGTGCCCGCCGGCCGCGTCAGCGCCCGTAGGACAGCGAGGATGAACGTGACGGTCGACATCCTCGGCGACCGATTCGCGCGGGAGCTCAACGCCACCGGCCTGGTGCTCGGTCAGGAGTACGACTTCACCACGTACACGGAGATGAACGGGACCGTGAAGGTGCTGGGGATCTATAAGAAGAAGCTCGAGATCACGATGAACTGCTCGATCATCGTGGAGGTTGGCGGCGCCGCCAGCGCGTTCGGGTCCAGGACGCCCGCCGGCATGCAGAACAAGGGCGTCACTTGTGTTGCGCGTGCTAGCTGATTAGAGTGCCTTTGTGATTCCACATGCTCGTTTTGTGGCTGCAACTTCCATTTTCAGTTTCTGCCGCCTCCTCCGTATTATTTTTGTCTGCAGATTCTACTCATGGTAGTATTATATGTTCTGATTCCCCATTCTCATGGTCGCACGCAAGTTGTAGTTGAAAAAAATTGCCTGAAAGAGTGTAGTAGTGACAACTATGCAATCGATATAAACACTTTGAGAACAATAAACAATTAAAGAGCTGAAAAAAATGAAGTCCATATGCGGTTGATACATTATTCATCTGCATAGAAAGCCTCTCATGACAATACCAACACAGCGAACTAGGCATCTTGAAAAAAGAGGGAAATGTGTGTAGAGAACGCATGAGCCAATTCGCAGAAACGCCTCGCAGATAACAAAATAAATAAATAAACAGTACAGAGCTATCGGATCCAACTGATCTTGATGAAACTGATTTCCAATAAAATGACAATGATATACTGGCTCACACAGAAAAGGTTAATGTGGTCAAATCTGTTGAGATATAAATATATTGCATAACTTTTTTTCATCAGTTCGGACTTTTGGATTAGTTGACTAGTGCATAAATTCTATCTAGAGTTTAAGACCCTGCTCACACAGTATTACAAAAAGATTTTGCGGTCTGCACCAAACCCATGTTAAAGACTAAAATAGGCTATACGTGTGTGTGTGTGTGGGGGGGGGGGGGGGGGGGGGGGGGGGGGGTGGGGTGTTGGGTTGAGATATAAATATATTGAATAGCCCTTTCCATCGGTTCGAACTTTTCGATTAGTTGGCTGGTACATAAATTCTATAAAACCAAGAAAAACATTACGACAAAAATTTCAACAAATAGTTCAAAACAATAATATGGAAACAATGGTACATTGATATGAATATGCAGTACGAAATTGAATTCAAACTTCAACGCACTGAGCATGGGTGTCACACTTGCAATAATAACCAATTCCTTCAGAGTCAAATGTAGATTGGTCGTTGGACGTATAAGTAAGTACACTAATTCTAGAAAAGTACACAAAGCAATGAGTGAGGGGTGTTTGTTATTAAATCAATGATAAGTAGACCATTTCCCGCCAACTTTCTTTGCTGATTCGAACATACATGGCCCAACCACTGATGTCTTAGCATGTGCTGTTGGTATGACCACACATGAGAATCAACTTCACATGGCATGGAAATTTTCTTGTTCTCTAATCCAAATAAAAATAAAGTACTAACAAGTTAGAAAGAATCGAAGTAACTAACAACCCATGTCCAAAAGAGGAAAAGAGAGGGAGGATTACAGTGTCATCACGAGGTGCATAGTGGTACACAAATAATACAGAGAAAAAACTCAACTCTACTAGAACTGCAATATTCCTGGCCATTATCTGATTGGTAGTATTCGAATAACACAAATGCCTTTCCTTCTATATTTAACTTCCCTTGAGATGCTAACAACAGCTATCAGTTATTCACGGCTGAAACTCCGTTTAGTTCCAGGAAAAAAGCAATGCAAATAATTATCTTGGTAACTAGAGAAGGCAAGTTCACACTAACTCAAAACATGAGCACGGCTCAGGCGGAAATCAACCGACCAGACAGAATTAAGACCAACTGAACCCATCAGGTAACATTCAGAATCCGAGTTAATTAACAACGTCGCAAATTCACCCGCAAAAAAACTAAAGTTTAGGCATTAGGCAGACTGAAAACAAGTTGCTCAGAATTGAATGGACAAACTCCAACACCAGCTGTTTCTGTCTACTAGAACCGCAATATTTCGGGTCGTTATCCGTAGATAATAGTTCAAATCTGCAACTCGCAATCAAAGTGCGATAGATCACACCCTTCTATTGAAATAGCACGAAAATACCTTACCTTCTACATTCAACTTCCATGAGAAACCAAAAAAAAAAAACAGATACGGATGCCCAGTTCTTTCAGGTGATGATATCAGTTATTCACAGATGAAACTTGGTTTAGTTGAAGGAAAACAGCAGTGCAGAACAAGAGTGCAGAACTAGAAATCAATATGTTTGTACCCAGAAGGCAAGTTCACAAGCACAAAACATGACCTTTGGTAACATAGAAATCTAACGCCCGGAGAGTATTGAGAACAATCAATGGAAAAATTTCAGAATCCAAGCGAATTAACTACATCACGAATTTATATGGCACTAGGTATACCGAGAATATATGAACTTGCTGGATTGAAAATATATGCTGTGGATGGAAACTTGGAAGTAACATATTCAACCGCACGTCAAAATAATATCAAATTAATGTAGTGACTAGTACTTCCCTTAAAAGTCTAAATAACATATCTGGTTGAGAAGATCGTAATTAAAGTAAACTATCCATTTTTAAGCGATAGATTGTATTTGAATTAGCATGTCGACAAGAACGTTAATCAACTGAGACTGAAGAAATCAATGCTCTGAATTCTCAACACTTCAGGAATCAGCTGACCTGTCTTTAGACCAAATCATACCTCGAATAACGACAACAAGAGTTCTATTTAATAAAAGCTTACCTTCTATTAAGCACCCTTAAGATGCCGAATCAATATGTTTTGCTTGTGACAACAGGTTTTCTTTCATGTTTTTGTTACCAAAAGGTAACTAACACAGAAGTAATATACTCTAGAATGCACTTTATCATTCATATAACTGAAATATAGTGGTTCAGAGACTGATGATCCACTCAACATTTACTACCCACCCAGGAATCAGCTGACCTGTCTATTAGACCCAATAATACGTCGAATAACGACAACCGAGTTATATTTAATAAAAGCTTGCCTTCTATTAGATCATTATAGTAGGAGCACCCTTATGATGTGAATCAATATGTTTTGCTTGTGACAACAGGTTTTCTTTAATGTTTTTGTTACCAAAAGGTAACCAACACATAAGTAATGTAGAATGCAATTTATAATTCATATAACTGAAATACAGTGGTTCAGAGATTGATGATCCACACACATTACTATATGACCACAAGTAACATCAGTTGATAAAAAGCTACTATATATTAGAACTCAGCAACAATGTATTTACACTGAATGTCTGCCTTGGTCCAACAATCTACTGCTACCATTCAGCAAAACTTCCGCTGTCCTAGCTCAACATTTTGAAGATCATAATTAAGTAACCCCGCATATTAGCGAAACCTCTAATGACCAGCTGCATAATCGATCCCATTGTTGGCAAGCAGCAGCAGACGGTGTGTCTTAGCAACGAATACATAGGAGAGGGCGGGATGCACCAGTGAATGAATGAATTTCTGGCGGTGGTCACCTGTGTCGGCGTCGGTCAGCGGCGTACTGGGATAGCGGTACGAGCTCGGAGAGCGGGGTGGCGAGCGGTGTGGAGACGGGGGTGGGGATGGGCGAGGAGCGGCAGACGGGGCAGGATGCGCTGCGTCGCAGCCAGGCGTCGAGGCACATGAGGTGGAAGCGGTGGCGGCACTCGGGCATGACCCGCTGCATCTCCCCGTCGCGGTACTCGCAGAGGCAGATGGAGCAGGCGGTCTCGGTGGAGCCGGCGGCGGCCCGGGAGAAGGGCGCCTTGGGGTAGGAGGCGATCACGGCCGGGTCGAGGCCGACGGGGCAGGACCCCGCGCCGCCGCCCGTGAGCGGGAGGAGGAGCCTGGGGAGTCGTCCTCGGCGACGAAGAGGAAGCGCGGGACCGTGATGGAGATGTGGCCCGAGCTTGAGGCGGAGGATGCGGCGGCGTGGCCGTGGCGCGCGGAGTGGTGGTTGTGGGCGTGGTTGTTGCGGTGGCGGCGGAGGCAGAAGTGGCAGGCGAGGAGGAGCGCGGCGAGGAGGACCAGGAAGCCGAGCGCGGCGGCGATGGCGGTGCCGAGGCCGAGGTTGGAGAGGGAGTCGAGGAAGGACATTGCGGCGGCGGGGAGACGGTGGTGGGGCGGAATGGCATGGCGCGCCGGGACGCGACTGGGGAGGGGAATGGGAGAGGTAGAACGGGGAGAGTGGGGTATTTGTTCGCCTAGGTTTTGCGGAGGAGGTAGTTGGCGGCATTAATTGCCGGGGAGGAGGGAGCAGGGGGTGAGTTATGGCGCGGGAGCAGGACAGGACGGACGGACGCGCTGCCGTTGCGTGCTCGCTGTTCTTCTTCGCTGTTCTGTCTGCTGCCGCCGCTGCCGAGGGAGTGTGAATTTGGGAGACGGAACGCGTGAGGTCTTCGCAGGATCTGCGGGGGAGGTGACTGTGGAGCGGCGGGTGGTGGTGGGCCGGCGTCGCCACGCACGGATTCGCGGGTGGTGTGAAAGGGGGTGGCGTGGGCCGTGCTGCTGGTGGGCTAGAGAGAGAGGTCGGGGAATGGAGCTTTGTACGGGATTGCGTGTCCTTGTTGACGCTAGGTGATGGGTGGGCCTACGAGCCGGGGACGATGGGGACAGTACGGAGCCTGGTATGGAAACAGCAGAACATAGGCCCTCGAATCGATAGTTACGGATGTTGCAGGGATTAAAGACACGGATTAGCAGGAGTGAGCGACAAAAATATTCGCCGTTGCCGGGGATCGAACCCGGGTCACCCGCGTGACAGGCGGGAATACTTACCACTATACTACAACGACTTGGTTGATAATTATTTGGATTCTTTCACACTTGACCTTTTCTAGCTTGTGATGTAAGCTCGACTCAAATCTCCTCTCTGTAGGTTAACTTGTTGCTGTTTAAAAAAAAAATGAAAACTTGTTTATTCAAAATCGCTCGAATAGTTACCTCATGCTATACCGGAGGGGTGTACACGCGAGCTAACAATGTAACATGCCTGAAGTGCTGAAATAACACGAGCGAGAGTGCAATTTTGCACGTACTCCCTCCGTTCCAAAATAGATGTCATCCATTTGCATCCACTTTTTGACAAATGGATGACATCTATTTTGGAACGGAGAGAGTATGTGAGAAGAGAGACATGCCAAATTCTATATTGGCGCCGCATTGTGCTCAGTTGAGTGAAAACGTTTGACATCAACCGGGCTCTACTTTGCCTTCACATCACTCGCCAGTTGCCAGGTCATTGTTGTCGATATTGAGGTGATCCCACAACTCATATTGTCAACCAAATCATCCTTTTATACAAATTTGGATTATATATTTTATTACTGCAAATGTCTTTTGGAATGTAGGTTGGGTGACACATAAATTTTCGAATGCATTTATATGCAGACAAATTCACATGAACCGCAAAATGAGTACTCTCTCAAATTTATTCGTCTCGTGTACCGTGTGCACCATCCAACATATTTTTTGGCCACTATGTTTTATAACCGTAAAATTAAAACAAGATTGAATTAAATCCTCACGAGTCTGGCCTCAACCGGATCGGCGGCAGAGAAAGTCCATGGGGTAATGGTGGCCGACATCTACAGAATGGAGGGCGAGGATGAGCGGCCATGACAAAGAAAGTCCATCGGGTAATAGAGCCGAGGACACGAGGGAGCTAGATCAGCGAGGGGAAGAAACTCAAAAAATGGGACGGTTGTGGCCATCCTGACACAATAGAACGTACCTGCCGACTTATGACGAAACGACGTAGAGAGCGATGAACCATGGTCTGAGACGTCGGGACGCGAGTGACACAAAAAACCTATCGTAGCCCCCACCAAGGAGATATTGTCCGCCGCTGGCCAGAACAACAACTAAGAAGGTGGATCAAAGAAAAGCGAGGACCAGAAACAACGGATGACATGCAAGACCGAGCGGGTACAAATCGGCTTGCCCATGACGCAGTGCGGCGAGCAAAAGAAACCCACCTTCCCCTTAGTAAAACGTAATTGACGACTAATGTCGAGAGGCTAGCGAAAGAAACGCATCAGGGCATGAGACGTTAGGAACACGAGCGACACAAAAACCCCATTTGACCCCCTCGAAGGAGATTTTCCACGTGGCCTCGATCTATACCTCACCCCGTTGGCTAAAATGTCGACCAAAACTAAACCGGGCCCCAAGCACAAAATGACCGAGCATGTGCAATCGATTATGAGATGCTGCAACGCGGCGAGCCGAGACGAGGAGAAAAGCATGCAGGAAAAGATGACACAAATCACTGTTCGCGCCGTTTGAAAAAAGCCAACGCAGGTTGAACATCCAGAAATGGCTAAACTATGAGAAGCCGCCGAGACGGCTCACCGTTTATATTTAGACGGCTCACCATTCACATTCATTTGATATGTATAAAAACTGAAATATCTATCATGCCTTATAAAGTGAATGGAGGGAGGAGAGTGAATATAGTGAAACATGGGGGCATATACTCCCTCCTATTTGAAATGTATGAAAAATGTCAAAACAGTGTCCAAAAAATCTGAAAACAAAAATTCGATGTGTAGGTCTAGTAAACTTGTGCCCTGCACATGAGTTTCGTGATGAAATTACTACTTACTTTGCCTCCGTAAAATAGAGAAATTTTCGGTACTATATAGGAGTAATCATATGACATATTTTTGTCTTTTTTACATAGGCCAACTAAAAAGTCGTTTCTCCATGAAACTTTCTACGCAGACATGGAACATGCAGATCTACACACGCAAATTTAATCCAGAAATTTTAAATATTTATAAAATGTTTTATCCTGACCGGAAGCATATGCCCCCATTTCAAGTGCTACCTTCCGACGGAGTACCAAAACTACATCGTGTGACAAAAAAAAAATGAAGCGAATACTGCACTGAAGTGGGTAAGCCAGAATAAACAACGATTTTGCTTGCGAGGCTAATAAGATGTGTCTCTTGAGCAGTTTCTTGTCAGTTTAAAATTGTTTTCGATATCTTTTTTCTAAGAAACATCCTTACGTAGAAATTACAAACAAGTCTGTAATCACCAGCTGTATCCTCACAAAAAAAAAGAAACATCCTTACGTGCACTGTCCACGTAGTCAACCTCATGTCAACAGCTGACCTACCGTCCTCTTCTCCACAAAATCGTTCCAACATGTTCATCGCTCTATTAATGGTGCGGCACATATTTTGGCGAGAACTTGCGATGTATCAGCTCAGGTTTCATACTAGATTATATTATGCTCTGGATTGTATCCGGGAGACCTTGTATTTTGATATTAATTAATCAATAAAGTGTTGTTTACCCTAAAAAAAATCGCGTAACCGGAACCGGTTGGCGTGCCATTCACGATGCCGAAACTGCTCGAAATTTCCGGATAATTTTTCAATCTTTCAGGGGATTTGCTACCTCCCCAGACCTGGGACCGAGGCCAATCCCACGAGCTAGACTCAGATCCAAATTCTTTTCGCTCGTGAGGAGCTAGGCGACTCGCGAGGCGAAACTTTTCCTACCCTAGCGCCGCCATCGCCGCAGGTCATAGGCGCCGCCGCCGGCGCAGGCCACCGCGGAAAAGCTGGGCCCCTCTCCTTCCGCTTGCCGCTCCGGCGGCAGGAGGGAGGGGGACCCCGTTTTTTTGCATGGTAACTAGGGTTAGGAGTTTCTTGGCATGGTGCGTCGTTGGGGTGGTGGGAGCGGCGCCCGGGCAAATAAATCTGCCTCAACTCTTCTCCCACACCGGCGTTGTCCTTCATGGCGGCGTCTCGGAGTTGGTGGCGCTGTGTGCTTGCCGATTTTTCAGATCGGTGGCGGTCGGGTTCATGGATGGTGTCGGCGAGGCGGCGGCGGCGACTCCATCAGATGAGGTTTTCCTCCTGCTTTGTCCCCGTTGCTGCGGCGTTGTCTCCGGCGCCATGGTGGAGCAGAGAGGATTCGTCCAGGAGTACGTGCAGACGGTGGTCTGCACTGGTGACAGCTGGAAGATGGTGCACCTTGTGGTGGGTTCGTGGTTGAAGGCTGACGGTTCTGGTTCCCTACTCCGACATCGTCGTGCGTGGGTGCCAGTGCTGAAGTTCGATGGCGTGTCCGGGGTCGTGCTGCCCCGGTCTGATTCTTTCAACGGCAATGGTTTGTCCTATGGCAAACTACTTTGGAGGTCCGAAAAGCTGATGATCAGCGATGGAGCCGCGTCGAGCTCGGGTGAAGAGGTGATCTGTCTATTTTTTCCTTGGTGGCTGCTACGGTGGTGCCGAAGAAGATGGATAGGCGTTGGTTTGTCACATAGGTTTATCCTATCTTTCCAGATCTGTAAGATCGGTGTATACGTACTTTGTATCTCGTCTTTTATTTATTAATGAGAATCGTATTACCATGCAAAAAAAAAAAAAAAAAAAAAAAAAAAAGACCTGGGACCGAGCCGAGGCCCATCCAGAAGCTTCCGGACCTACGAGCCCCGACCGACGGATGCCCCGGACCCGCCACGCGTCGGCTAGCCAACCTCGCGATCTCCACCCATCCCCATCCATCACGCGCGGGGGCCCCACGGCAAGAACCACGCCTCCCTGTCACGGCCGTTGCCGAGCAGTAATAAACATCTCGTGCACCCGCTCCCTCGCTCTCCACGCCCACTTACAGGTGGGACCCCACGCGGCAAAACTCCCGTGGCCCACGTCCACGCGGGTAGATGCCAGTCTCGCGTGGGCCGTCCGTGCTGGGATCGACGGCTGGGGAGGCGTCGCGCGGCGCAGAAAACACGCGGCCCCGAGCCACGGGAAAGGGGAGCGGCGACGGCAGAAAAGGCGTTGCTGAACAGAAGCGCTCGAGCCCAGCAGAGAGAGAGGAGAGAGAAGACAGTAGGACCTGGCCATGGCGGAGCACAAGGAGGAGTCGGTGATGGACAAGATCTCCGAGAAGCTCCACCACGGATCCTCGTCGTCCTCGTCGTCGGACGACGAGGGCAAGTCGTCCTCGTCGGCGTCCGTCAAGGCCAAGATCTACCGCCTCTTCGGCCGCGAGAAGCCCGTCCACTCCGTCCTCGGCGGCGGCAAGCGTGAGTCCACACCTCACAGCCCCCCTCGCGTCCTCGTTCTTCGCTGGCGGGGCGTAGTTTAGTAGATCCGTCCGCATCGGGGTTTTTGCTCCGCTCTTCCGACTTCCGAGCGATGAACTCCTCCCCTGCGGGCGCTTTTTCCGTACTCTATGGAGAAATTTCGTGCTGATAGAAGATAGCTCGCCGATTAGCGCCTAGAAACCGCCCGATCTACGATTTTCTAACTCAAACTTGCTCGGCATTGTCGCCAGGATGTGAGTACGGTAGTGCCAGATTACCACGATTTGTTCCTGTAGCTTGTGTTCCTAGGTTTGATTCGATATGGTTATGGCGTTCTGGTAGTTTGAGAAGGCACCCGGCTAGCAGCTGAACTGCAGTGCTCCATGCTTCTACGCTTAAACCCTAGACAGATTCTCTGTTTGTAGCCTACTTGATTTGGGCCCTTTCTGTACTGTGGTGTGCTCATTGATTTATGCTTGCAGCTGCCGATCTCTTCCTCTGGAGGAACAAGAAGATCTCTGGCGGGGTGCTTGCTGGCGCCACCTCCATCTGGCTGCTGTTTGAGGTCCTGGAGTACCATCTCCTCACCCTCTTCTGCCACTGCCTCATCCTCACCCTGGGCACCCTCTTCCTATGGTCCAACGCCTCTGCATTCATCAACAAGTGAGCTTCTCTTAGCTACCTCTGTTATTCGTACCCAGATCAGATATAATATGGCAATTGCCTCATTAACCCAACCTGAATTTCGGTTGGGCATATGGGTGAATGATGTGTAATTACAATGAGCTGGTGATCCTCTTTAGCCTGGAAGCAAGTTTTGGAACTGTACTATAAATGGTGTATACAGTACTATATTTTAGTTTGTGATTGTAATCCCTGCCTGCAATCATTTTCAGGTCCCCTCCTAACATTCCTGAGGTAAAGATCACAGAGGACCTGGTTGTCAATTTTGCCCGCTCGCTGAGATATGAGATCAACAGGGGCTTTGCTAGCTTGAGGGCGATTGGCCAAGGCCGTGACCTAAAGAAATTCCTGATTGTATGTTGACTGGGTGCATGATTGTGTATTTATTCAGCATTCACAGTTTATTTCTTGGTTATGTGATGAAGCAACTGTTATGTTGTCTCTTTGTTCTCAGGTGATTGCAGGTCTGTGGATCCTCTCTGCTCTTGGGAGCTGCTGCAGTTTCCTGACCTTGTTCTACATTGGTAATGGGGTTTCTTATTACCGTCTGAACTTGCAAATGGACAATAACCGTGGCTAGCATAGTTTACTCATTATCACTTGCTTGCTTGCAGTCTTCATGGTACTCTACACTGTGCCGGTTCTGTACGAGAAGTACGAGGACAAGATTGATGCTTTTGGAGAGAAGGCCATGGTCGAACTGAAGAAGTACTATGCCATCTTCGATGAGAAGTGCCTGTCTAAGATTCCGAAGGGTCCCTCGAAAGACAAGAAGCACTAGAGCGGTGGAGAGTGCCCTGAGCAGACTTATCTTCTCTGTTGATCACTACTCGTCGGTTTTCAAGGATGGTTGTGGTTCCATGTCCGTAGTTGATAGTAGATACCTATTTGGTCGAATCGTGGCGCGGTCAGTAGTCGTGACGTGCAACTTCTACGAACTTATGCTATGCCAGCTTTTGCTCTATATCCTGTTCTGAAGTCTGTTTAACGTAGCATCCTCAATTGCAAGTTGTCTGTGTTAGAGTGCTATCAGTCGGAATGATGCTTGTGATATTAGGAGACTTGGTATAATGAAATGGCCCTTTGGTGCTAGATATGCATGTCATCTTGAGGTTTAAATCATTCGGTCGGTGTTGTGCATCTGTTGGGTTTGACATGTCATGATTTGTGTGCTGTTGCTGCTGGATGATTTTATCAGTTTAAAGCTGATAATGTAGTCAGCTCTGTAGTTGCAATGCTAACAATGGTATTGGAGCATAACATGTTAAGTTTCCATTTGAATTACAATTGTGCATATGTGCAAATAAAATTCAAACCCAAAATTCACTCGAAGATGTGAACGCCAGAATAGTCTGTGAACATTATCATCAGAATCGTTATCTGTACCAAATGTCAGCTCTTGCTTCAATTGTTCTACTGACAATGGTATTGTAGCAGAACGTTCAACTTTTAATTGAGCCATTGGTAGTCAATTACAATATTGCATACAAGCATACAACCTAAGAAACTACCAAAAATGTAAATGGTATAATAAAACAGCCTATTACAAATTTACAATCCAATTCACTCAAACATGAGAATTCCAAAATCGTCTGGGCACATTATCTTCAGAATCACTATCTGTATCATCACCGTCAGATGATGAAGATGGTCGATCATGAGCGTTCAATATGTAACAAGCAACCTGGTCACGAAAGGGTGAATCAGACAGTTAAATGTACAGCGAAATACTTGGTGAAAGAGCAGAGGAAAAGTATAGAAGTAACAATGACCCATTAATCAATCAGAAAATGGATTTTCGATTATTAAAATAAACAGCTGTCGCTGCAATGTAATGGCAAACAGAAAATGGATAGCAAACTTGAACCCATCACACAAATTTTGACCGATAGAACTTACTACATAGGCTAACAGAACAGTTTTACTTCATTTTTAAATTCACACAAAGAAAGTATTGACCATAAGGTAGAAGTACTTGCTGCATAGGGTAATAGAGGCACTAGCTTTACTTCATCTTTTCCATTCTTAGGACAATGGTGTGGAGCACCGCATGTCAAGCTGCTCAGCCAAAGATGGAACGGCATTGCCGACATATTGCTCTATTTGATGCAGAACTCCAGTTTATATACTCTGTATTAATGATAATTCAGCCATGTTTAGAGACGACCATTATAAGTTCCTGAGTGCAAATTACATCGAGAATACTAGTAGCATCACCTGCACGCTTATTGTGGAAAACCTCTTTCCAGTTCAAACTAGGATCATGAAATACTGGATCCCCGTTATTCTGCACAACAAGACCATGACTGTTCTGTAAACTGGATACAGGCGTGCTATTGGAACTCACATTGGATATGCTAAAGAAAAGGGAGTAGTTCATTTTCCACAGCTTGTTGTCGTTCGCAGATGAATTCCAAGACCTTCTAGGGAATACACAACTGTCAACAGTAAGAACTAGCATATGTTTGGAAAGAGTATATGGACACAAGAGAAGAAAAAAAATACCAGCAAACAAGACCAGCTGCTACCAAAGAACGCACGTCCAGACAACTGAAGATATGAACAAGCACATCATGTGGTATGTGTGGAGGACCTGTTGGGGCGTCCAAGATAAATATCACGAGGACTATTGTTTTAATATAAATTTGTAAGCTGGTCCTCCTAAATATTGACAGGAAAGTGCAGCTTAAGATGATTAGGTAGTTATACCGAGAACATTCAAAACTATGGTACTTAATTACTTGAGTTAAAAAAATGCAGTGTAGAGTGACTAAATATAACATGATGCCAATCATCAGCTTTAACTTAAGCTGGACTTGTGAAATTTACCGTACCAGAAAAACATTCAAACATAATAGTCTTGAGTGAAGCACATATCAGGTATGAATGTTATTTACATATACACTATTTTAGCGGCAGATAAAATAAGCAGCGAGCACAGTAGCCCCCTACACTTATCCATAGTCAATTACTGGTAGTTTCTGTTTGCAAGTTTGCTAAGCAGGAACAGTAATGCATTGCACATTTGAGAAGGAACCCTGCATACCTGGGTCTTCCTGAACTCTAGCGCGCCTCTTATGTGCAATAACAGAACACTTGAACTCTGAAATAGCTTGTGACTTCTTTTGCTTTGGTAGGAAACTTCTACAGCTTGAAGAAGACCATTGGCTGCTGATAATGCATATCCAGTCTGCACACTATCGGAAACAACGGGTTACTACAAACTATCATGTAGCAATATCATGGAAGGATAAGGCAAAGTCAACAGCATGCTAGTAAGAATAAATGGACACTGGAGTGATAGAATAAACTTTAGTGTGAGACTTCCACCTTTGTTCCATGCATAATTTAACAACACAGAACACCAAAATCTTTAGGATACCTGGAAAACGTAATACACAACCATATAACACGTTGAGCACAAAACATATATTTGATTACGACCATGATACAACGAACATCTGGAAGCAAAAGATATTTACAAATCTTAAAATAAAAATAGATTTAGAGCGACAAGACTATCAACTGAGCATAAAATCGAGAAGATAAGTTCAGGCAATTTTAAGGCTTCCCATTATTAAGCCGCTTTTCACCCTTTCTCATGTTCCAGGTGTGTTTGGCTTTTCGTCCTATATATATTGATTTGAAGAGAATTGGGCATGTCAATAGCACAGCAACCAAAGTGCATATTTCCTTGAGCAAACTTTGCTTACAATCAATAGTTAATTTTGTCTACTACAAATCTAAACTATCACAACAGCTTAGTTTATCATATGACTATGGATTCATTAGTAACCCAAGCTCTATAACAATCCAAGCTACAATTTCCTCATGATATGCCAATCGTACCGGCGGATCCGGCAATAATACATGAAATTTCTACGGAATTGTACACATCTGGGCGCGAGAGGAGGCTTACTCGGGGAGGAGGCGGAACGCGATTAGCACGTCGCCGGCGACGAGGGCCTGGGCGGCCTTGGGCAGGTCCGCGTACCCGTGGCGCAGGAGCTTGGCCAGCTCGCGGCACGCCGTCGGGTAGTCCCACGGCCGCGACAGCGCGGCCGCTATCCCCATCTCCGCGTACCTCTTCACCACCGCCGTCTCCTGCCGCCGCGCCACCAGCCGCTGCGGCGCCCGACGCCGCACCGGCATCGTTGGGAGCGCGAAGCCTTTGCTTGTCAATCCGCCACGTCACCGTCGCGTCGCCTGGCCGTTCCGGTCGCCTGAATAGGTGACGCCACCGGCCACCGCCTCGCGTGCAGCCGGGATGTATGCCCGTTTTGGGCTATCGCGTACGAAAGTTTGGTGCCCTTTTCTTGCCGGTGGTTCGCAGAACACACGATGACGCGTGTCAAGATGGCAATATTCCCCGTGGGGACGGGTACCCATGGGGATTTACCCATCATGGAGCGGGGCTGGGGGACAAATTCTCCCCGTGGTTATTGTCTGGCAGATACCCGTTAGTCTCGCGGGCGGGGATGGGGGTAAAATCACCCCCATGAGGACTCCATGGATACCCGATAACTGTGCCACGTGTACTAGATATGCACAATATATAGGTTAAAACCTATAGATTCCACACAATTATTTTTCTCCACCTCTTCCAGCAACCATATCCTCTCTAATCTCACCTCTCCAAGTATACATTAAGATCCCCATGGATACCCGACGGATACCGGGTACCCGCTATTGACGGGGATGGGGGCCGTATTGTCTCCGCGAAGCTTCATGGGGCTCACGGGTATGGGGATTGACGGGTATCGGGGCGGGGATGGTGAAGTCATCCCCGGTCATCCCCGTCCCCGTTGCCACCTTGAGACGCGTGTGATGGACCGGGAAGCTCCTATACTACGCTTCACGTCTGTTCCGCGGACAACGCCTGAAGAGCTGCCCATGTGGGCCCGCCCAGGTAGTAGTTTACTCGCCACGCCACGCTTTGGTTCTGTTTATTTTCCTTTCGTCCTCCTTCCGAAGTTCAAACAAATTCACGAAAAAATGTTCATGAATTTGAAATGATTCATAAATTTAAAAAATGTTTTTTTAGAAAAATCTGTATCATTTTAAATTATGAACATTTTCTGAAATCTGAACCATTAAAAAAATTCTGAACCATTTTAAAAAATGAACAATTTTCAAATCGAAACCATTTTTAAAAAGAATATGTTTCGAAATCTGAATCATTTTATAAAATGAACAATTTAAAAAAAAAACTGAACATTTTTCAAAAATATGAAAATTTTGGTGAATTTAAAAGAGTAAAAAACAAATAGGAAGAACAACCAAAAAAATATAAAACGACCGAAACAAAAAAAGGCTAAATAAAAAATTAACAAAACTTTCTAGAATCTTCCCAAACCCAAAAAAACTGTGCTGAACAAAAAATAGGCCAGCCCAGTTGTCGCGTCAGGTGGAGCGCGTTGCACATGGAGGGTTACCCGTTGGGTGGACAAACCGATGCAACAAACGTTGGTTAGGATTTGTCGATGGACCGACATGATTGATGGGTTCTCACGGTTCGTAGTGTGAATCGGTCGAGTGGCACACTTAGACATATCATGAAAAATATTTCATGAAGCCACTAGTTCTCGAATTGGAAATGCTTACGTCTATTGTTAGGAGGATAAGGCACCTTGATCGGACCTCGAGTGTTTTTGTTCAACAGCCGGGGTAACAAGCCTCTGAATTCTTAAATTGGGATCATGCATTCATGCCACATAATTTTGGTTTCCGATTCAACGGAGCACACTGCACCATGAAGAGGAAGACGAGGATGTCCTGAAAGTTAAGATTCGACACCATCAGACTCAAATGTTCTTTCTTCTGAATTATGATATCCGTCCCCCCCCCCCCCCCCCCCATGTTTTTTTCGTTGATCTAGGACATTTCTAGCGCTCCTGCGGGAAGAGGAGGACCAAGACCTCTTCATAGTTGAAAATTGACACTCTCGAAGTCTTGATGCAATTAGATATAAAACTTCCCTTGTTGCATTGTGAAATTTAAGAGCGTCAGACATAGTAACTGATGACTCCCAAGTGCAGGAGATCAATTGTAGTACCTTTCGATTAGAAAAGGTTGTCGAACCCACGAGGAGCTGAAGGTATTGGTTAGCAAGATTGATAAATAAAACAATGAAAGATGCAAGTGTTTTTGGTATTTTTGGTTGTATGGATGCAATGCTGAAAATAAATAGTAGCAAGTGACAGCTCTCAAAGAGAGAAAGCCCAATCCTCTATGTAGCAAGAGGACAAGCTCAAGTGACGTGTAACTTATATGTGTAAAACGTTCCCGAGGGCGGCATGGATATTACTAGGCATAGAGATTTATTAAACAACACGTTGAATATCTTGTCAAGTTTTAATCTTCTTTGGACAGAGCCATTGTTAGGTAAAGCTAAATAAATAAACTAAACCCCTTATGATGGATCATGTGGCCAAGTAAATGACTGCACAAGAATTATTAAGACAAAAAGTCCCACCATAGCATTACAATCTAAGGTCCCCGATACTAATGCCCTCATAATGCAACTTCATGACTCGGTCAAGGGTTTACGTGTCCTCCCAAGTCTCCCTCAATTCATTACACTACGGTGTTCTCCTATGAGCCCATATAGGTGAAGTGTTGTGCAGTCGACGTTCGCACAACACCATCATAGAATCACATAAAAGATAAACTCTTGACAAAATACCAACACATGTTATATATAAATCATTGCCAAATCATCCTATGCCCTCAGGAACATACGGGAACTACTCACAACGTGCAAACATGATGATGTTCAGTGGCATAAATGGTACAACACAATCTGAAAATATAACTTCACCTCCAAATAATGACAAGTACTCAATCACAAACATGAATAAGAGCACAAGACAAGTATCTAGGGTATAGCAACTCTCAAACTACGAGGGGAACGGAGCGGATCACGGAGATGATGATGGAGATGGTGCTGGTCTTGGTGATGGTGATGATGTAGAGGCCTCCTCCCACGCCAAGGAGGAGAGGTGATGACGATGACGATGATTTCCCCCTCCTCCGGAACTCCGGAGTAGCAGGATCTGACACCCCTCGGAGGGAATCAGCAGTTTCGCCGCCGCCGCGGCCTCGGATGGACTTGGAAAAATTAGGGCGTAACTTTTCGGGAAGGACGAAGGCGTGTTAAAAAGCCCCAGGCGAGGAAGTGCCCGAGGCTCCGTTTGGTGGGTCCCACGCGGCCTAGGTTTTGGCCGCGTGGGCCCACCCCTTTTGGGCCTCGTGGCTCTGCTCTCTTCGGTCTTCTTCCCTCTGCCTTTCTCTCGACGAAAAAATAGCCGTGTAATTTTCCTTTTATTATTTGGATCCCTGTAGCTCCTGAAACATTAAAAACAAGAAAAAGGAGGTTTTCTGCCTCCCAGAAATTAAATATCAAAAATAGGGACTTTGTAAGAAAGTCCCATAAATCATCTAAAACATGTAAAAATAATGATATAACAATGCAAATAACATTCTAATATGATACTAAAAGTTGTATAAATGATGATATAAAATGCACGTATCAGTAACAAAGAGATGGTTTGCGTTGTATGACCACGTATTTTTTTGTCTTAAAAGTTATTTATTTTTTATAGTTAGATCCTGAAGTCACCTGCTAATCTATGAATCAGCGATAGAATTTGAACCCCTTAGCCTCCGTTGGTTCCTTTTTTTTCTTTTCCAAAAAGGGGAACGAAGCCCCAACCTCTAACTTCTAATGCTTCCTGATGTTATTACATCTATTTTTGTCACATAATTATTACATCTTGTTTTTTTATGGAGAACGACTATAGCTTGCAGGCTATAACTCTCATGCATAACTAACCACATTGTTCCTGCTTCACACATGTGTACTATACCCCACAAATTTTTCCCGTAGACATTTTTGTTCCATTTTTATTTGTTGGAAGTAGCCGCACAATTTTCGACTCCATAGATCATAAAGTTGACATCAACATGTTGTACATAGTTTATTACCTCACGAAACATGTTTTTAGTATACTAGATTCACATGAAGGCTCGTTAAACAATCCCCTCCAAAAGAGGATTGGAGTGGAGAAGATTGAGAGGAAATTTTACTTGCAAAGGAAAAAATCTCCTTCAATCTCCACCAAACCGAAATAGCTTTTTGACATGGTCCAGTGGCTAGGCTTCTCCATCTATCTTTTATGTTTTCTACGAAATTCATGGAAAATAATATTTATTTGACACTTTTTTATATATTTTGTCAATACTTTATATAGTGGATTAGTGGTTGTCACCAATTTATATTTAACATTTTTTCCTTTTTTATAGGCAATTTTGTACCTAAATCTATTTTCTTCACCACACCCTTTAGTTATACAATTCTAACAATTTGGTTGTTGTTTGTTGTGTCTCAACACTAACATCATTTGGGTTATACATGAATTTTCTAGCTATACAATCGAACGTCTAGCATCACGAATTAATACAAAATTTTATATTATTTTTATGCCATGAGCGACATTTTGTTGAATTGGATGTTATTTAGATCAAAAGAAAGCAACATGAATGTTGATGTGTAAATAATAATTTGTGCCACTTCGATGTATTATAATGTCTTTATATGCATTTTGACTATTATATCCTCTTTAAGTATCTAGATAGATTGTTTTACAATGTCCAAGACTAATAAATATATATGAGAGGTTTGTAGAGTACGAGTTTCTATCGTAATTATAGCAAAAACTCCCTCCTTACCAAAGATATAGTGCATATAGGTTTTTTTTCAAATCAAACCATGCAAACTTTGACTAAGTTTATAGAAAAATACACCAACATCTAGAATATCAACAATAGCATTGGATTCGTCATTAAGTATATTTCCATATGGTATACATTTTGTACTGTAGATATAGAAAAGTTTGTGAATAAAATTGTTCAAAGTTAGAGAAGTTAGTTTGAACTTTGCGGTAATTAATGTGCACTATATTATGACAAGGAGGGATTAGAAAGTCCTAGACTATGTGAGCTGCCAAGAAAAGGTTGACCTTAAACTAGGAATTTGCCCTTGCTAGTCATAATTAGACGTGCACGTTTGAAAGCATATGGAGACATATTTTAATAGCCAAAAAATAAAACTGCCATACAACCAATAATGTGGGATGTGAAGGAAATGGACCATCACGATTGTTGAAAAACACAAATGCAACTATAAAAAACACAATCGCAATACATCAATGTTTCTGTTGGTACTTGTGTAACATTACTCAAAGATATGGACTATGAGAAGGATGATGATGATGGGAAAAGAAATATCTCAAGATGAACATGTGAAGCCTATTGCTTTGCACCCCTGTACTCCCATAGCACACCTGAGTTCCACGATGTTCAACAATCACAAACCAAAATCCTTACAACCTACTGATTCTAATCATATTTTCTCGGACATAAATATATTTCGGCTATCACACCCTTTCTTGTTTTAGACTGGCAAACAAATGCTAATACAGCAGTTCAACCCAATAACAATTAGCCACATGGCAATTAAATAAATAGCAGAGAAAATAAAGATTATGTCATGTATAACATTATCTAAAACATATGCCTTTATATTTTTCTTTTTGAGCAACATACTAATGGTATAGACCATTGACATGATTTTTTTTTGGAAATGAATAGGGAGCCACACGGCACAATTGCCTTAAGTGCGACACTTTCCACTTCAACTAAAGAGCTCACATATAACATCAATAAATATCCTTTCAGTAGAATTTTGAAAAAAATCTCAAGTTGTGACTATGTGCTTTCACCGCTGGCGTACTCGTGAGGAGATTTCCGAAAATATATCACAGGTTGACGTGTTTTGGGCTCTTTTTTGAGATAGTCATTAGATTGGTGACATGAAATCAACGGTGTAAATAGATAGCTGATCGGATTGACGATTTAGGAGCTTAAACATTCCGAGTTCTCGGATTTAACAATTAATCGAGGATATCAACAAATTCGCTCTCTATCAACAAGTGGTGACAAATTACTGCGTCAGTGCAAGTGCTCTCTCGATTGGAAAAAACACTTAACAGGCTAAAAATGCTAATCTGCATACATGTGCTAATAAGATTTTCTCAACAAATTTACAACTGCATTAACCTGTAATTCAGAATGTATCTCAACTCACAACATTCTTTTCAAGTAGCACAACTCACGTTCACAAGTCACATCTTCTACCATATAAGGATCTGCCTAAATCCTGATGCTACTCATATCACACTGCAACAACATTAGGAATAAGGAGATAGTACTAGCAAGCATCGACTCGACTGTGCAAACTGTGTTGCAATCATATGACGGCTGGTTCTTCCTATCAAAATTCATTCTCTCCATCTGTGCCCCGAACTTGAAAAGAAAAAACAGCATTGATCTACCTGCCAAAAATGTTCCCCTCCTCAGATCGAGTCCAACTTGTTATCCTTCAGGAACTCGAGGTCCTTGAGCTGCCGCTGCGCCACTTCCTTGGACACCACCTTGGCGTCGGGGCCCTTCCTCTCCCCGGAGGCCACCTGCTTGGCCAATGTAGACACCATCCTCTCCACCGCCGGCCTGCCCACAGAAGGAACACCGCGTTGAGCATCGAGCACAGGAGCTCCTCGTCCTCGGGCTCAACCATGTCCTGCCCGAAGCAGCACACATAGATGGCCTCCAGTGCCTTCTCCGCGCACTTCCATGGGTACCTGCGGAGCCTGGCTCTTCGATTTCGCCCGTTTCTGCATATATGCATCGTAGTTCGATCATGGAGTACTGATTAATTGGCACTATATATCCTAGCATGGTACTGCCAGCAAATTTGCAAGAGCTCTGATATTGTGGATGCGTGGGTGCGTACCTCCCTTGCAATCTTCATCATCTCGAGGAAGGTCTCCTCCTCGTACTCGATGTCGTTGGACATGCGGAGCCGGGCCACGCCTTCCAAGATCTCCTCTGTTTTCAGCAGCCCGGCACCAATGGCGGCCAGCCAGCAGCACAGCAGAACTCTGAAGGGGTCTCCTACCTGCGCAGCGATTCACCGTGACAAACAGGTTTGGTAAACGCTATTTACCGTGGTACTGAGAAAGGAGCTGGGCATATAAGGACCTTGCCGCGGCGGTCGCTGAAGTCGTAGAAGGCCTGGGAGTCCATGACGGTGGTCTTCTTGCTGACGCGGCGGCGGAACTCCGCGAAGTCGACGGTGTCGCCCCCGACGCCGCCGTCGTCGCTCAGAATGCGCGCCACGAGGCCCACCACGGGGAGGGCACCGACGATGCGACCCAGGATGGCCGCTGGTGAGTTCGGGTCTGGCTCCATGTACGCCACCACCGCTCCATGCCGCCGGCGTCGGCAGTGCTGGGCAGGAAGCGGCAGGCTCGCCGGTGGCGCGGGAGGAAGGGGGAGGCGAGCGAGAGCTTGTGGGCGACGGGCAGTGTCCCCATGCCCATTGATGGGTTTCTTGGACGCCCTGCGTGTGGTGGGAGTGGCGCGCGCCTTATCTGCTCATGGACACGCCGCTTTTGCCGAGTTTTAACTTTTAAATTCACAAGCCGTCGTGTAGAACTTCATCATGGAATTTTTGTAAAACTTCAGATTTGCGTTCAATCGTTGACAGGAGTAACATAATATTTACCCCAAATATAATCTAAGCTCTAAAGATGGACTCGATTCACTAAACGACTTGGGTTATGACGATGGATGACTTTTGAATTTTTTAGAGGCATCACAAACTGAATCATTATTGGCTAATTTTTTTTTAATAATACATTTTTTAATTAAATTCAAAAAATATTACGCAAAATAACGATATGTCAAAAATAATACGGCCTCGGCCCAGCTTGGGCCGATAAGGGCCCGTCGGCCAGGCTTGGGCCGATTGGGCCATATCGGCTTTGTTCAAGACGACCAGATCGCATGGTGGGCCAGGCCTGCGCCCGACAGGCCGTGGTGCGGCACTAATCGGCCAGAACTCAGCCGACCGACCTGTCGGCCAGGGCTGGGCCGACAGGACGCTGGATAAGACCAGCCCTGCCCACATCTTCCTCCTCGCGTCCTCTCTCTCCTTTTCTTCTTCCTCTCGAGACCAGCAGCTCCTTACTGCGTTTCAGCGGCGATCTGTCCATCCAGCCACCAAATCTTCCTCCTAGAAGTGTTAGAGAGTTAAGGCAGCTCAGATCTACACATGTGTTGGATTATTGTGTGATTTCGTGTTGTTTGGTTGGAGCAATGGTGGAGTTTAGGTGGAGGTTGCTGTAGGGTGGTGGATGGTGCAGCGTGGTGGTGGTGCAGCGGTGTTGCATTGGCGTGGTGGTGACGTTGCTGGTCCATTGAATCGGCACGCTTCAAGGATTGCATTGGCGGTGGTGGTGACGTTGCTGGTCCATTGAATCGGCACGCTTCAAGGATATGCGTTTATTTTGCTAGTAATATTAAGTATATAGTTGTTCCCGGTTGTAACAGTAAATTGGTGTCACATTTTTAGGTTGTTGAGATGAGTAATTTAGTGAAATGTTTGTTTTTCTACGGTCCTGGCGAAGTTGTAGTAAATGAGCATGGAGCTGATTTGGGTGAGTTTCGCTGGTCAGAGTTGGAACTGAGTGACCCACAAACATGTCTATAAGTCAGCTGAAAGATTGGTTGGCAGCGTGTTTAGGGCTTCCTGAAACAGACACCGTCGGTGTGCATGCACTGTGGACGAAGACAAGGTCCCCGGTGTTTTTTTATTTGAGGCCGATAGAACGGACCTCTCAGATGGTGCGATGGTTGCAAGGCTGCGCAAGCAGGGGATGTACCCCTCATGCCTTACTGATACCTGTCGCGAAGGAGGTGATTGCGCCTGAAGGCGAGGGAGGGCACGATCCTGGCCAGAGTAGTCAGGAGATGCAATTTTCTGGACATGATTATAATCAGGGAGATGTTGGAGGTGGTGGTTATGACTATGGCCAAAATAGTCAGACAGAGCAGATGGAAGAGGAAGATGTTGGAGGTGGTAGTTATGAATCTGGCCAAAATAGTCAGACAGAGCATATGGAAGAGGGAGATGAAGATGCTGCTGAGGCAGCAGCAGACGATGTATTCCAAGAAATGATGGAAGAGGAAGACGAAGATGGTGGTAGTGCTTATGGGTATGATTCCGACGAGTCGGATGACGAACATGTGGTGCCAAATCCTGCGTCATGGAGTCATGATTTCTCGTCGTCAATGACAGTGAACGATGTTCATGATTCTGCCTGGGAATACCATCAGAACCAGGTTTCTGCGGGTGCTCTATATACCGACAAGCAACATTTGCAAGATGCAATCATTAAGTGGGCAATGTCGACTTGCAAGACATTCAAAACCAAGGTGTCGAGTAAAAAATATCTGACAATGGAATGTGAGGTAGCAGGGTGTCCTGGAAGGGTGCACGGTTATCGTCCTCACTTCGGCATAAACTGGAAAGTGAGCGACGTAGTACAACACATGTAGAATTGAGAGTATTCCTCAAGATCATCGTAACATTTCGTCGACGCTTATAGCTCGGTTGCTGTACTCAGAAATAGTACAGGGCAAAGCTATGGAAGCGAAGGCTATTATACATAAGGTGTTCACCAGGTTCAAGTACAAAATATCTTATGGCAAAGCTTTGAGGGCTAAGCAATGGCACTTGAGAAAAGATTCGGATCGTTCCTAGACTCATATGACTCAGTTGTTCGGCTCCTCTACACATTGCAGGCCCGTAATCCAGGCACATATGTTGACGTCAAACACTTTTGGATGGCAGAGTTTCCAAACGTAAAGGTGCTGCATCGTGTGTTCTTCTCTTTCGGTGTATGCATAGAAGCTTTCACTCACTATCGACCAATTATCTGTGTTGATGGTACATTTCTTACTGGCAAGTATAGGGGACAAATCTTGACTGCCATTGGTCAGGATGGCAACAATCAGATCGTGCCACTTGCATTTGCTTTTGTGGAGAGCGAGAACACTGAAAGTTGGACTTGGTTCTTCAGGCAGCTTAAAATAGCAGTAGTAAAAGATAAGCCGAACGTGTGCATCCTTCATGACCGCCATGCTGGTATACTGAACGCCGTCAAGGCACTCACAAACCCTGTGGCCGCGGAACAAACGCCATGGCTAGACCTGCAGAGTCGTTGGTGCATGCGCCATTTGGGGGCCAATTTTTTCTCACAGTTCCGAGATAAGGCTTTGATGAATCTATTCAAAAAACTGTGCAAGCAGAACCAATTCTGGAAATACACATTCGTACGTGGTAAGCTTGATGACTTCACTAACCAGCATGTTAGGCAGAGGAGAGCTGCAAGAAATGTTGCAGTAGCAGCACATGTGCAACTTGTGGCGCAACAGCTAGCAACCGGACCTCCACCAGCTGAGGATGTACCTGTTGGGCTTTGTGACTTGCCAGGATTTGATCCGCCTGGTGTTAGGAGAAAGACTGGGAGGTTGATCAAAAACTTTCAGCAGTGGATAGAGCACGAGCCTCTTGAGAGGTGGTCTTTGCTGCACGACACTTATGGAGCCAGGTACGGTGTTATGACTACCAACCTTGCTGAAACATACAACTTCGTTCTTAGAGGAAATAGGGCATTGCCACTTACAGCCATTGTGGAGGGTATTTTTGAGGGCACAGTCAAGTACTTCAGAGAAAGACGCCAGAAAGCTCACATGCATATCGTTAACAACCCAAACACACCTTTTTGTGAGAAAATTACGGAGTACATGGATAGGAAGATGGCAAAAGCTCGTACTCATGCTGTGCAGGCCATAGGAAATCAAGAAAGGAGGTTCGAGGTACGCTTACCTTCTGACAAGTTTGGTTGCGGAAATCAGCTCAGAACGCATGAGGTGAGAATTGGAAATGAAGCCCGACCAACATGTGACTGCACATGCAATAAACCAAAATTGCTTCACCTGCCCTGCTCCCATGTATTGGCTGCGTGTGGGCAACTCGGACTATCAGCCATCTCGTTCGTTTCACCATATTATTTGAACGAGTCTGTTCTTAATACCTGGACCGGTGAAATGGTGGGATTTCGAGCTGTGGGTAATTTTAACACGGTTGATCCTAATGAAAGGCAGTACATCCCCGACCCAAGGCTACTGCGTCCTGGTAGAGGTAGACGACCGTGCAAGCGTATCAGAAATGGTATGGATGAATCTGAAGCCGGAGGCCCGACAGTGCAATGTTTCTTGTGCAATGATTTTGGTCACAGGGACACTGCTTGTACAAAATTCCCACCTACGAATGCTGCTCCGGCAACTAGAGCAGCTGCTCCACGTGGACGAGGCAGCCGAGGACCAAGAGGAAAGGGAAGAAACTAGGATGTTTTAAATTTGGACTGTACTTTTATTTGTAATAATGTGGATCAATGTTTAAAAATTGGACTATGTTTTTATCTGTAATATGTGTGGATCAGTGTTTGTAGACTATGTTTTATATGTGTGCATCAGTGATTTAAATTTGGAGTTTGATTTCATCTGTAATTTGTCTGCATTTGTGGCTAAAAAAGAGGAGGGAGAGGTGAAAAAAAAAGCAAGAGCCAGTCGGCCCAGCTTGGGCCAACAGCTTCCTGTCGGCCCAGCTCTGGCCGACAGGTTTCGCTGACACGAGCAGGGCGGCCGACAGGCCCAATCGGCCCAAGCCTGGCCGACGGGCCCTTATCGGCCCAAGCTGGGCCGAGGCCGTATTATTTTTGACATTTCGTTATTTTGCGTAATATTTTTTGAATTTAATTAAAAAAATGTATTATTAAAAAAAAATTAGCTCATTATTGGACTGACCAGAGCATGGAAGCTTAGTCGTACTAATAACTTATTTCACTATAGTTGATGATAGATGCAAAAAGAGTTCGGTGAACATGAGTGCACATGCACATGAATTTTCAAATCAATTTAAAATGGTAGTTGAAAAGTGAGAAAAGACTCCTTGGAAATGACAGGAAAAAGTTTCTTGCCATTTTCATGTTGGTAACCTGGACGATCTGGTGCGAAAGAATCAAGAGGGTGTTCGACAAAGTGGCTAAGCCGATTCATTTGCTGGTCGAAAGCATCAAGTCCGAAGCTCACCAATTGGAGGTCATCAGCAAGGGTCGTCTGAATTTCCAGTAGTAGTTTTGGGTGTTCTAGCGTGCTACTGGTCGCTTCTCTTTTCTGTTTTTATGACTTTCTTCTGCCTCTTTTGTTTTAGGTCGTGTTGCTCTTTTTTTGTATCTTGGTCGATTGTACCTTGGTCTTTTATGACCTGAACTTCTTCCCTCTTAATATGTTACATGCAGCTCTCCTGCATGGTTCTAAAAAAAAATCAATTTAAAAGTCGAATTTTAAAGTTCTAAAAAATTTGAAATAACTTACACACTTACATATTGTCCTGATACTTACTCGTGCATTTTTTGTAAAAAATACGATTATATGTGACCTACACAAAAAAGGATAAAATGGAACTTTGTCATTTTTGTCAAAATCCTGTTCATTGTGTATATATATATATATATATATATATATATATATATATATATATATACACATACATACCTTGAGCACTTTGTTTTTTCACACAAGTTACATACTTTTGTATTTTAGTTTCAAACTTGGCATGCACATACCTGCATATATTCTCTCCACACATGATTTACGCCCTATTTTTTGGGGTTCTATTTAGTATTTTTATTTATTTACTATTCATAATGAGTTCATATGCACCCATCTCCACCAAGTCCGTGTCGATGATGGATGGCCTAAACAAGAATTCCACCTCTCCAAGAATGGTGTGATGGCAATGAGCACAGGCTTGTTGGATTTCACAATGTGAACGAAAGCTTATAGTGACCCTTACACCTGCCTCGGAAGTGAGTTGCCTTCATTGCCCGGGTGCTTAGTAATTTTTTTGGGGGTGAATATCAAGGAAAGCATGGTTATCAATGGCAAGACCATGTGCAAATACCCCGCAAAAAAAGACCATGTGCAAATAATATGCTTTTGTGAATTTTGTGTAGCATGAACGATTTTTTTAGATACATATCACGAGTAGGGGGCTAACGGACAAATGAAAAATATGGCTAATGTCCATACTTGATTCACTGGGGGCAGTGTGGACTTTCTCATTGGCCTTGTACTTGCCATGGGTTGTCAACTTCTCGAGGTCACCGGTGATGTGGTCGGCACTCACGTCGACATACCAGTTGGTGTTGTGTTGTGTATGAGGTGGTAGCACATTCCGCCCATCGACACTGGTGAAGGTAGCATTGAACTTCTTGCAACACTTGTGAGGGCGCATCTTATTGGGGTTGTTGGTGAAGCCCCATAGTTGCCCAAATGTGTGTGATGTCTTTGTTGCCTGCATAGCTCCCGCGACAACCATTCTTGTGACCTTGGCCATGGCCTCCTCTGCGTCCACCGTGACCTTGTCCACTTCCACAGTTCCACGTCCGCTGTGAGGCACAACGTTGGCTGAGAACCACATATCAAAGCTCAAGAGTTAGGAGTACCACCCGTTGACCGAGGACGTCTCCATGCACGAGCAGATTAATGATACAACCGGGTCGTACTTGACATCTAGCCCGACGCGAACGTGCAAGACGATGCCCTCCTCTTCCAACCTCTTGCCGTGCGATGGCCATCTCGTTTTCTAGTGTCCTTATGTTGGCGACATACTCCGCAATGCTCATGTCTCCTTATACCTAAGTGCTGATTCCGAGCGAGCCAAATATTGTCACATATGCGCTCTTGTGATCGCCGAGAGAACCTATTCTTTGGGAACCTCGGTTTTCAAGATGTGGTTACCCTTGGTGAGCTTCCTGGTCGCGACGGGTGAAAAAATAATTTGTGAGGGGTGTCGGTGAAAAAATTAGCAATCGATATGTCCGCATGGGCTAGTTTTTTTTCTTGTGAAAAGGAGGCAATGTCTCGGTCCCTGCATCAATCGATGCAGACATCTACTTTTGTTGCAAAGTTTCATCTAACTGGAAGCTTCTCGGTGAGGACTAGTTCTGAAGATTTAGAAAATCATTCTACTCCCAATTGGGAGCCGCGTATTATATTGCTTGCCAGGGACTGTTGCGTACGTAGGTCACAAGGAAAGATGAAAACAGAAATCCTAACCTAACTGGCCAAAGCCTCGTTTAACAGGACCATAACACGCGGCGGCTGATCAGACATCCCGCGCGGCGAAGGTTATCGCCATGTCCACCTCTTCTCTGTCTTACGTCGGTAACAATGGCAACGGCAGCGCTTCCTCGCCGACCACGTCGGCGATCGTTGCACAGGTCGTGTCCGGGTCGCACGTGGTAAAGATCGACGGGTACTCCCTTATCAGGGGCTACGGGAACGGAAAATTCATAAAGTCTGAAGCGTTCTCTGTCGGAGGCCATCGCTGGTGTATGTACTACTACCCCGACGGCGACAGCCCTGATAACGCCGACTGGATATCCATGTATCTCTTTCTCGATCACACCGATGTCAACGAGGTCAAGGCGCAGTTCAACATCAGTTTGGTGGTGGTCGATCAGCAAGAGGAACCAGTGACATCGTACGGCAAAACAAGCTCCCGGCTATACTCCTTCGCTGCCACACGACCCTGGGGCTTCGGTAGATTCATCAAGGCCAAGGACCTGGAGGAATCGGCTTACTTGAAGGACGATGTGTTCAGAGTCAGGTGCGACGTAACGGTGTCAAAGGAGATCGTCACCGAGCTCGTCACGCCGGCGGTCGTGGTGCCACCGCCGGACATGCACCACCATCTTGCCTGGCTCCTCTCGGACGGCGAGGGCTCCGATGTCGCCTTCGAGGTCGGCGGCGAGACGTTCCACGCGCACCGGTACATCCTCGCCGCTCGGTCCTCCGTCTTCAGAGCGGAGCTCCTTGGTCCGACCAAGGAGAAGACCGCCGCTCGCGTACAGATCAAAGACATGGAAGCCGTAGTGTTCAGAGCTCTGCTGCACTTCATCTACACCGACTCGTTGGCTGAGGTGGACGAGGGTAACGCGGCGGCCATGGCTCAGCATTTGCTTGTGGCGGCGGACCTGTATAACATGGAGAGGCTCAAGTTGATCTGCGAGGACAAGCTCTGCAACCACCTCTGCAAGAGCACGGTGGCGACTACGTTGGCGCTGGCTGAGCAGCACGGCTGCGATGCGCTCAAGAAGGCATGCTTCAAGTTTCTCACTTCTCCGGGAAACCTAAAATCAGTCATGGCGTGCGAGGGCTTTCAGCACTTGAGGAGCAGTTGCCCCTCTGTTCTCGAGGAGTTGATTGCTATGCTTGCTCCGTGACATCTCCGAGTTGGAAGTCATGCAAATTGGAGATCTATCCGAATCATCCTGCTACTTTTTTTTTTTTTTGCAGAAGTTACAATACTATTTATCGGTATGTCAAGGATCACAAAACTCTTAGAAATCATGACTGCTCAATTTCCTGCACATACTTTGAATCCAATCGTTTTACAGCATCTCTAGCCAATCTCGTAAAAATAGGCCAAAACTGCAAAATAATTGCTATTTGCGGTTTTGGTCGACAAATCATGCACCGAACAAATCTCGCAAAAAGGCCGGTACTGGTCAGCCCCCATAAATAAAACCTCGTAACCAAGATATCCAGTTTTGGTGTCGATTTTTAATGTGAACTGAAAATTCACGTGACGGTTAGCGGGAGGGAAAACTTAGCCAAAATCCGGCAAATTTTCACCACAGCAATCCCCTCCAATTTCCGGTGTCAACCCATCCCGATTATGACCGATTTCGGCCAATTCCGACGCACATGCAGAAGCTCGAGCAAGCGGGCGCCAATTTTGATGGTGCCAAAAATTGATTATTTTGCCAAAGAAAATCACAAAAAAAAACACACGGAAGTGGTCTACATGTGTGTATAATTGATAAATTTGTACAAAATTCTGTGAAAAATAAGAAGATCGGTCATGTTTTTTACGTTTTTGAATTTGCTTTGCTGACCTCTCATGCTTGTCATTTTTGTCCAGCCATTTTTTGAGAATCTTTTATGTTAAAACTTTTTTTGAAAAATATATTTCTTTGTAGCAGGACCACTGGTGCCCGGGAGCACAAAAGTTTCACTCCCATTTATGTCCATGTCGGGCGAAGTCCATTCCAACTGAATCCAATGAAGTTTAGGTCCAAATCTATTGGACTATTAAAATCCACTTCTAGATTTACTTATGAGGTATATGGATAGGTGTAAGTCCCGTGAAAATGAACTAACGATGGTCGGAGATCCCTCTAAGACAAAAAGAGAAAAGAATATATTGTCTTAAAATTCACGTCATTTAGTTTTATGCTTGTGTCATACACTGCACTATTAAGAGAAGTTTAGGGATGGATTAAAGTGTGGGAATCAAAGTCCTATTCTAGTAAAAAGTCAAACACAATTCCACTAGAAGAACTCCATGAGTCGGTCTTAAAGACCCTATCATTTTGTTTGTCTTGGCCTGAAATTTTGATGTGGAGAGTCTAGGTGTATTAAAATTTCTTGGTACTAGTGACCTCGAGATTATTGCCCAAAAAAAATGATGACGTGGAACTTCAAGCACCTCTAACATACACTGGGTGAAGTTACACAACGCAGGAGGAGGGAGGTGGGGGGGGGGGGGGGGGGGGGGGCAGATGCCCCCCAGCTTTGCACTAAGCTCCGCCACTGGAGTTCTAGTTCATTAGTGTTGCCGAGAGGGATGCAGCTATTGGACAGAGCCCCCCCTTCATCAACGACTTGGTCCTCCGGTTCGTCCCATAGAATGAAGGTATGAACCTCAGAGATGCTGTTTTACCCATGAGTGTTTTTTTTTGCGAGGGAAAGAGAAAGAACCTACGCCCTAGGAGGATTACAGTCATCATCTAGAGCTTTGGCGATTTCCTGGGGGAAACTCCGAAGCCAGACTTCTGACCTAGTGCTGACGTGAAGCACACGTTCGTTGGGAGACCTAAGAGGAAGGTATCATTTAGTCCAGCAGCAAGTTTTCCCTCAGTATGAAACCAAGGTTTATCGAACCAATAGGAGCAGTAGCACTTCAGAAGGTTGTTGGCGGCGCCGTTACTCGATCACCAACGTGGAATCTGCACACAACACAATCAAAATATTTTGCCCCAACGAAACAGTGAGGTTGTCAATCTCACCGGCTTGCTGAAAACAAAGGATTAAACGTATGGTGTGGAAAACAGTATTTAATTGCAGAAAATGAAAAGGAACAATGTTTGCAGTTGGTTGTATTATCAGTGTAAAAGAATGGACCGGGGTCCACAGTTCACTAGTGGTGTCTCTCCATAAAAGATAACTAACATGTTGGGTGAACAAATTACAGCTGGGCAATTGACAAAATATTGAGCGCATGACAATGCATATATATGACATGATGATTACTATGATATTTAATTGGGCATTACGACAAAATACATAGACTGTTATCCAACAGCGTCTATGACTAATAATCCACCGCCAGGTTGTCATCCGAGTTCCCGTTGGTATTAAGTTGCAAGCAACGGATAATTCCATTAAGTAATGTGCGTAATGTAAACAAATACATATGACCGTGGACATAGCATTGTTAGGTTACCCCTAGTAGCAACAGCACATCCACAACCTTAGGCGTTGCTGTCACTCGCCTAGATTACTGGAGACTGAACCCACTATCTAGCATAAATACTCCCTCTTGGAGTTACAAGCATCTACTTGGCCAAAGCATCTAATAGTAACGGAAAACATGCAAGATCATAAATAACATATAAGGTAGATTGATAATCAACTTGACATAGTATACAATATTCATCGGATCCAAGCAAACACAACATGTAGCATTACAATAAGATGATCTTGATCATGTTAGGCAGCTCACAAGATCTAAACATGATGGCACAAAGTGGAGAGACAACCATCTAGCTACTGCTATGGACCCGTAGTCCAAGGATGAACTACTCACGCATCACTCCGGAGGCAGGCATGGTGATGTAGAGCCCTCCGGTGATGATTCCCCTCTCCGGCAGGGTGCCGGGAAGAGGTTCTGGACCCTCCCGAGCTAGGGTTGACGACGACGGCGCCTCTGGAACTTTTCGTGGATAATGGCTGATACGTCTCAAACGTATATATAATTTTTGACGTTCCATGCTGATATTATACCAATTGTTACATGTTTTGCATCCACTTTATGTCATTTTTATACATTTTTTGGGACTAACCTATTAACAAGATGCCGAAGTGCCAGTTCCTGTTTTCTGCTGTTTTTGTATTCCAGAAAAGCTAGTCTGGAAATATTCTCGGAATTGGACGAAACTTCACGGGGACCTATTTTATCAGAACACACCTGAAGACAAGGAGCAACGAAGAGGAGCCACGTGGGCCCCACACGCACCAGGGCGCGGGTCCCCCCTGGCGCGCCCTGGGTGTGGGCCCCACGGGGGTCGTCAGCCGCCGCCCTTTCGCCTACTTATTCCCCCCGACGCGAAAACCCTAAGTACCTGAGCATTATCCACGAAAAGTTCCAGAGACGCCGCCGTCGTCAACCCTAGCTCGGGAGGGTCAGAACCTCTTCCCGGCACCCTGCCGGAGAGGGGAATCGTCACCGGAGGCTTCTACATCGCCATGCCTGCCTCCGGAGTGATGCGTGAGTAGTTCATCCTTGGACTACGGGTCCATAGCAGTAGCTAGATGGTTGTCTCTCCACTTTGTGCCATCATGTTTAGATCTTGTGAGCTGCCCTACATGATCAAGATCATATTATTGTAATGCTACATGTTGTGTTTGCTGGGATCCGATGAATATTGAATATTATGTCAAGTTGATTATCAATCTATCTTATATGTTATTTAAGATCTTGCATGCTTTCCGTTACTCGTAGATGCTTTGGCCAAGTAGATGCTTGTAACTCCAAGAGAGAGTATTTATGCTAGATAGTGGGTTCATGCCTCCGTTTAATCTGGGACAGTGACAGAAAGTTCTAAGGTTGTGGATGTGCTGTTGCCACTAGGGATAACCTAACGATGCTATGTCCACGGCATATGTGTTTGTTTACATTACGCACTTTACTTAATGCAATTATCCGTTGCTTGCAACTTAATACCAACGGGGGACTCGGATGACAACCCGGCGGTGGATTATTAGTCATAGATGCTGTTGGATAACGGTCTATGTATTATGTCGTAATGCCCAATTAAATATCATAGTAGTCATCATGTCATATATGCATTGTCATGCGCTCACTATTTGTCAATTGCCCAGCTGTAATTTGTTCACCCAACATGTTAGTTATCTTTTATGGAGAGACACCACTAGTGAACTGTGGACCCCGGTCCATTCTTTTACACTGATTAAACAACCACAAACTGCAAACTGTTCCTTTTTCATTCTCTGCAATTTAATACTCATTTTCCACACCATACGTTTAATCCTTTGTTTTCAGCAAGCCGTGAGATTGACAACCTCACTGTTTCGTTGGGGCAAAGTAGTTTGATTGTGTTGTGTGCAGATTCCACGTCAGATCCCTGTTGCGCACATATTCGCCGTTGACAACCTTCTGAAGAGTTGCTGCTCCTACTGGTTCGATAACCTTGGTTTCTTTCTGAGGGAAAACTTGCTGCTGACTGCATCATACCTTCCTCTTGGGGTCTCCCAACGAACGTGTGTTTCACGTCATCAAGCTATTTTTCTGGCGCCGTTGCCGGGGAGACAGCAGTCTTCTGCAAGGGGAGTTTCACGCTTCCAATCTCTTTACTTTGTTTTTGTCTTGCTTAGTTTATTTTATTTTATCTTGTTTGCTTTCAATTATCAAAAACACAAAAAAATTAGTTACTTGCATCTAGTTTACTTTCAAGTTATTTTCTGTCTGTTTTTATTCTGCTAAAATGAGTACTCCTGAGAACACTAAGTTGTGTGATTTCACTAGCACGAACAACAATGATTTCATATGCACACCTATTGCTCCACCTGCTGCTTCAGCAGAATTTTATGAAATTAAACCTGCACTTTTAAATCTTGTTATGAAAGAGCAATTTTCTGGTGTTAGTACTGATGATGCTGCTGTTCACCTTAATAACTTTGTTGAACTTTGTGAAATGCAAAAGCTCAAGGAAGTAGATGGTGATATTATTAAACTGAAACTTTTTCCTTTCTCCTTGAGAGGACGTGCTAAAGAATGGTTGCTATCTTTGCCTAGAAATAGTATTGATTCATGGACTAAATGCAAAGATGCTTTTATTGGAAAATATTATCCTCCTGCTAAGATTATTTCTTTGAGAAGTAGCATAATGAATTTTAAGCAATTTGATAATGAACATGTTGCTCAAGCATGGGAGAGAATGAAATCATTGGTTAAAAATTGTCCCACTCATGGACTGACTACTTGGATGATCATCCAAACCTTCTATGCAGGATTAAATTTTTCTTCAAGGAATTTATTGGATTCGGCCGCTGGAGGTACCTTTATGTCCATCACTTTGGGTGCTGCAACAAAGCTTCTGATGATATGATGATTAATTATTCTGAGTGGCACACCGAGAGAGCTCCAACAGGTAAGAAGGTAAATTCTGTTGAGGAAACCTCTCCTTGAGTGCCAAAATTGATACTATTATGTCTATGCTTGCAAATGGTCAAACACATGTTGATCCAAATAATGTTCCTTTAGCTTCTTTGGTTGCTCAAGAAGAGCATGTTGATGTGAACTTCATTAAAAATAATAACTTCAACAACAATGCTTATAGGAATAATTTTGGTAATAGCAATTATAGGCCCTATCCTTCTAATAGTGGCAATGGTTATGGAAATTCCTATAGTTCCTACAACAATAATAAGAGTGTACCCTCTGATCTTGAAGTTATGCTTAAGGATTTTATTAGTACACAAACTGCTTTCAATAAAACTGTTGAGGAGAAATTTGGGAAAATTGATGTGCTTCCTCTAAAGTTGATAGTCTTGCTCTTGATGTTGACTTGTTGAAACTAAAGAACATGCCTCATGATGTTAAAGAGAGCAAAACTCTCAATGCTATACAAGTTAAAATTGATAACAATGTGAGGATGTTAGCTGAATTGCATGCTAGATGGGAAAGAGAGGATGAAATTGCTAGAAAGAATAATATTGCTAGAGTTTATACTATTACTACTTCTGAAAATGCTTCAAACTCAAGTGTTAACAAACCTCCTACCATTAATGGCAAGATAATTGGTGTTGGTAATGTTTCCACTTCTATTGCAAAATGTCCTAAATTGCCTGATAACTCTGAAACTGTCCTTGATAAAGATGCTGAAATTTCTAGCAATAAGGAAGAAATAATCCATTACTTTTGATGATAATGACTTTGATTTTGATGGTTGCAATATTTCTGAAGTAATTAAGTTCTTGCAAAAGCTAGCTAGAAGTCCTAATGCTAGTGATAAACATGGCTTTTACTAAACATATTACTAATGCTCTCATACAAGTTAGGGAAGAGAAATTAAACATGAAGCTTCTATCCCTAGGAAGTTAGAAGATGGTTGGGAGCCCATCATTAAATGAAATTGAATGACTTTGATTGCAATGCTTTGTGTGACCTTGGTGCTAGTATTTCTGTTATGCCTAAAAGATTTATGATATGCTTGATTTAGCACCTTTGGAAAATTGTTACTTGGATGTTCACCTTGCTGATTCTATATAAAAAACCTTTGGGAAGAATTGATGATGTTCTTATCATGGTTAACAACAATTATGTCCCCGTTGATTTTATTGTCTTGGATATTGAATGCAATCCATCATGCCCTATTGTGCTGGGAAGACCTTTTCTTAGAACTGTAGGTGCTATTATTGATATGAAAGAAGGGAATATAAAATATCAATTTCCTCTCAAGAAAGGTATGGAACACTTTCCTAGGAAGAAGATTAAGCCACCTTATGATTCTATTGTTCGAACAAATTACAATGTTGATGCTTCTTCACTTGGTAATACTTGATGCATGCTTTGTGCCTAGCTAAAAGGCGTTAAAGAAAAGCGCTTATGGGAGGCAACCCATTTTTTTTTCTGCAATTTTTCTTTTATTGAGTCAAGGAGTTTGTTTACTTCTGTAGCAACTCCTTTGTATCTTTATTTTCTCGCATTGTTGTGCCAAGAGTAGCCTCTAATGTTAAGATGATGCTTAATTTTGATTGCTGCGCAGAAACAGATTTTTGCTGTTCACTGTACGAAATTCCTAAAATCACCAGATTGTTAATTAAATCTGAAATTTTTGTGCGTAATCTTTATGAATGTCTGAATCTTTCATTAGTTCAAGTTTTCGATCTGAGCGTCGTAAGTGCCTCGAAAAAATTCGTCTTTGCGGACTGTTCTGTTTTAGACAGATTATGCCTTTTTATTTTGCATTCTCTCTTTTACTAGTGTTGAGTGAAATTCTTTTTTGGGTGGAAGAGCTTCACATAACATCAGTGGCTGTAGCTAATGTTTAAAGTAACAAATCATATTGCGTCTTTATAGAACATGTGAATTTTTGATTATGCACTAACCCTCTAATGAGATTACTTTGAGTTTGGTGTGACGGAAGTTTTCAAGGGTCAAGAGAGAAGGATGATATAATAGGATCAAGAAGAGTGAAGAGCTTAAGCTTGGGGAGGCTCCCATGGATCTCCCCAGCATATTTCAAGAAGACTCAAGCGTCTAAGCTTGGGGATGCCCAAGGCATCCCCTTCTTCATCGTCAAAATTATCAGGTCATCTCTAGTGAAACTATATTTTAATTCTTTCACATCATATGTGCTTTTCTTGGAGCGTCTGTGTGCTTTTATTTTCAGTATTGCACTTTTATTTTCAATAAAGCTTGACTGGACCCTAGCATTCTTGATTGGGAGAGAGACACGCTCCGCTTTTTCATGAGAATACTCCTATTCTTCACTTATATTTGTTGAGTATTCATATCTAGCGCTGTTCAGCTTTTAGCTCTTGTTTTCATGTATCTCTTGTCAGAGCTATTAGCTTTCTTTTGTAGAAAGTACTCTCTTGCTTCACTTATATTTGTTTGGAGAGTTGATGAAATAAATTGATTGGTGTTTGGTTGGTTCAGAAAATGTTGCATGTGGTAATTGGTATAAGGAAAAACTTGCTTAATCTTGTAGATCACTAATGGATAACTTGATGCTTGTCAATTGTTTTGAGTTAACAAGTAGATCATGATTAAATTGTGCATCACATGAGTTAAGCCTATTAGTGAAGAACTACCGTAAAGCTTGTTGAAAATTTGGTTTGCATCGTGGTATCTCTAAGGTCTAGATATTTTCTAATAACAGGGTTTGGTTAACAAGGAAGACGGTATGAAGTCTTATAACGTTTGCAATATGTTTGTCATATAAAACTTGGTGTACGGGTTGATATTCTTGTTTGCTTACATAACCTTGCTAGCCTAAACTCTGTACTGAGAGGGAATGCTTCTCGTGCATCCAAATCCTTGAGCCAAAATCCATGCCATTTGTGTCCACCATAACTACCTATATGTGGTATTTCCTTGCCACTCCAAGTAAATTTTTCATGTGCTACCTTTAAATTATTCAAAATGTTATTATTCCCTTTTTGTGTCAATGTTTACTAGCTCATGAGGAATTAGTGTGGTTATTCTTTATTCTATTTGTCGATGGACTTTTACACCTGGACTAGTGGCATATACATCCGCTTATCCAATAACTTGCAAAAAGAGCTGGCAACGGGGTGCCCAGTCCCAATTAATTACAACTTTAACCAATTAATTCTCTTCACACTTTTGCCCTGATTCATCAGTAAGCAATGACAAACAGTGAAATACCTGAATGTGTGTAAACCAAAGAGAAAGAGGGATGATCTGCCTTGCTGGTAGAAATAACGTCCTTCATGGGAGCCGCTCTTAAAAGTCCGTTTGACAGGTAGAATACTGTTCTCACCCGCTACCATTCGTTGACAATTAACAAACACCTCTCAAAAATAGATACTCCTCCATGGTATGTGATTGATGGAAGGCACCCGAGGATTCGGTTAGCCATGGCTTGTGTTAGCAAGGTTGGGAGGAGTATCAAATATTTTATGCAATCTCTATATGCTTTCAAAAACCTAAAAGCTCTAGCACATGATTTAATCCCTGCTTCCCTCTGCGAAGGGCCTTTCTTTTACTTTTATGTTGAGTCAGTTTTCCTATTCTTTCTGTCTTCCACAAGCAAACACTAGTGTCAACTTTGTTACAACATGCGTTATATGCAATGTATTGGACTTGTTATACTACTTTGTGTTGACAATATCCATGAGATAAATATGTTGAAAGTTGAAGCAAATGCTGAAACTAAATTCTTCCTTTGTGTTGATTAAATACCTTTTATTAGAAACTATTGCTTTATGAGTTAACACTTATGCAAAACTGTTTGATGCTTGTCTCGAAAGTACTATTCATGAAAACGTTTAGCTTGTGTGATTCATTGTTTACTCATTATCTATTTGGTAGCAAATTATAGACCATTGACTTGGATCACTTCATTCATTTACATGTGCCTTGCAATATTATATGATCAAGATTATGATGGTAGCATGTCACCTCAAAAATTATTTTGTTTTTATCGTTTACCTACTCGAGGACGAGTAGGAACTAAGCTTGGGGATGCTGATACGTCTCAAACGTATCTATAATTTTTGATGTTCCATGCTTGTTTTATACCAATTGCTACATGTTTTGCATCTACTTTATATCACTTTTATACATTTTTTGGGACTAACCTATTAACAAGATGCCGAAGTGCCAGTTCCTGTTTTCTGCTGTTTTTGTATTCCAGAAAAGCTAGTCTGGAAATATTCTCGGAATTGGACGAAACTTCACGGAGGGACCTATTTTATCAGAACACACCTGGAAGTCCAAAGGAGCAACGAAGAGGAGCCACGTGGGTCCCTGATACGTCCATTTTGCATCACTATTTTATATCATAATTTACTGTTATTCATTGATATATTTCGTATTAAGATGTGTTACTTATGTTATTTTGTCTTATTTTGCATGTTTGATGATTATTGGATATTTAACTGCCGGAGTCAGATTTCAGCTGGAAAAAGCACCGTCAAGACACTATATTTCTGGAGCTCTGAAAATCTCGTCAAGAATACAGAAGTTCCTATTTTATCAGAAGACGGAGGCAGCCAAAAGGGGAGGCTGAGATGGGCCAGGGGGGCCCACACCACCCCTGGGCGTGGGCCCCACCTTGGCCGCGCCCAGGCATGGTGTGGTGGCCCTGGCCCACCTCAGGCGCTCCCCCTTCGCGTACTTCATCCCAAAACCCTAATTTTGGAGGGGAGAGCCAGAGAAAATATTCCGCCGCCTCCACGGGGCGGAAACAACAGAGAGAGAAAAAGCTCTCCGGCAGGGAGAAATCTGCCGGGGAAATTCCCTCCGGAGGGGGGAGATCATCGCCATCCTCATCGTCATCACGCTGGACTTCATCGTGATCATCATCATCATCATCTCCATCACCATCACCATCATCACCGCCACTCCATCCCGTTCCGTTGTAACATCTAGCGCTATACTTTGTCTAGTTCATAGGGGGAACTCTCCCGGTGTTAATTACTCCTTGTGGTTGATGCTATTGAGTTTTATCGGTGAATTGACGTATATGTTCAGATTGTTATTCATCATTATATCACCTCTGATCATGATCCATATGATGTTGTGTGAGTAGTTCGTTTAGTTCTTGAGGACATGGGAGAAGTCATGCTGTTAGTACTGGAATTATGTTGAGTAATATTTAATGGTTTGATATTTAAGTTGTGGTGTTATTCTTCTAGTGGTGTCGTGTGAACGTCGACTACATGACACTTCACCTTTATGGGCCTAGAGGAATGCATTGTGTATTTGGTTGCTAATTGTGGGGTTGCGGGAGTGACAGAAACCTAAACCCCGTTAGTATACCGGTGCACGAGGGAGCGTAGGATCTCAGAGTTTAAGGCTGTGGTTAGATTTATCTTAATTACTTTCTTGTAACTGCGGATGTATTAGTCCAAGTAAGGGCGGTGCATTAGCATAGGTTCACCCACACAACACTTATCAAAACAAAAAAGATTAATCAACTATATGAAGCGAAAGCACTTGACTAGAATCCCGTGTGTCCTCAGGAACATTTTGCCATCATAAGTAAACCAACCGGCTTGTCCTTTGCTCTAAAAAGGATTGGGCCACTTGCTGCAATTATTATTACTGTCTTTTACTTACTCGTATTTTATTTACCTGCTATATCAAAAACCCTAAAAACTTGTCTGCTTGTGTTTGAAGTGAAACCTTTACCGAAACTCCTTGTCAGCACCTTCTGCTCCTCGTTGGGTTCGACACTCTTATTTATCGAAAGTACTACGATACACCCCCTATACTTGTGGGTCATCAGCCCCACACGCACCCAGGGCGCGGGTCCCCCCTGGCGCACCCTGGCCACGTGTGGGCCCCACGGGGGTCGTCAGCCGCCGCCCTTTCGTCTACTTATTCCCCCCGATGCGAAAACCCTAAATACCCGAGCCATTATCCACGAAAAGTTCCAGAGGCGCCGCCGTCGTCAACCCTAGCTCGGGAGGGTCCAGAACCTCTTCCCGGCACTCTGCGGAGAGGGGAATCATCACCGGAGGGCTCTACATCACCATGCCTGCCTCCGGAGTGATGCGTGAGTAGTTCATCCTTGGACTACGGGTCCATAGCAGTAGCTAGATGGTTGTCTCTCCACTTTATGCCATCATGTTTAGATCTTGTGAGCTGCCCTACATGATCAAGACCATCTTATTGTAATGCTACATGTTGTGTTTGCTGGGATCCGATGAATATTGAATACTCTGTCAAGTTGATTATCAATCTATCTTATATGTTATTTATGATCTTGCATGCTTTCCGTTACTAGTAGATGCTTTGGCCAAGTAGATGCTTGTAACTCCAAGAGGGAGTATTTATGCTAGATAGTGGGTTCATGCCTCCGGTAATCTGAGAGAGTGACAGCAACTTCTAAGATTGCGGATGTGTTGTTTCTACTAGGGATAACCTAACAATGCTATGTCCACGGTCATATGTATTTGTTTACATTACGCACATTACTTAATGCGATTATCCGTTGCTTGCAACTTAATACCAACGGGGGACTCGGATGACAACCTGACGGTGGATTATTAGTCATAGATGCTGTTGGATAACGGTCTATGTATTTTGTCGTAATGCCCAATTAAATATCATAGTAATCATCATGTCATATATATGCATTGTCATGCGCTCAATATTTGTCAATTGCCCAGCTGTAATTTGTTCACCCAGCATGTTAGTTATCTTTTATGGAGAGACACCTCTAGTGAACTATGGACCCCGGTCCATTCTTTTACATTGATTAAACAACCACAAACTGCAAACATTGTTCCTTTTCATTCTCTGCAATTTACTACTGTTTTCCACACCATACGTTTAATCCTTTGTTTTCAGCAAGCCGGTGAGATTGACAACCTCACTGTTTCGTTGGGGCAAAGTAGTTTGATTGTGTTGTGTGCAGATTCCACGTCAGCGCCGGATTCCCTGGTGTTGCGCCGCATCAGACTTCGCCATTGACAACCTTCTGAAGTGCTACTGCTCCTACTGGTTTGATAAACCTTGGTTTCGTACTGAGGGAAAACTTGCTGCTGGACTGCATCATACCTTCCTCTTGGGGTCTCCCAACGAACGTGTGTTTCACGCCATCAATGGCTCGGGTGTTTAGGGTTTTCGCATCGGGGGAATAAGTAGGCGAAAGGGCGGCTGCTGGAGAGCCCCGAGGGGCCCACACGTGGCCAGGGCGCACCATGGGGGGACCCGCGCCTGGGTGCGTGTGGGGCCCTCCTGGCTCCTCTTCATTGCTCCTTTGGACTTTCAGGTGTCTTCTGATAAAATAGGTGCATCCGTGAATTTTCGTCCAATTCCGAGAATAATTCCTGACTAGCTTTTCTGGAATACAAAAACAGCAGAAAACTGGAACTGGCACTGTGGCATCTTGTTAATAGGTTAGTCCCAAAAAATGTATAAAAGTGACATAAAGTGGATGCAAAACATGTAACAATTGGTATAATATCAGCATGGAACATCAAAAATTATAGATACGTTTGAGACGTATCAGCATCCCCAAGCTTAGTTCCTGCTCGTCCTCGAGTAGGTAAACGATAAAACAATATAATTTGTGAGGTGACATGCTACCATCATAATCTTGATCATATAATATTGTAAGGCACATGCAAATGAATGAAGTGATCCAAGTCAATGGTCTATAGTTTGCCACCAAATAAACAATGAATCACACAAGCTAAACTTTTTCATGAATAGTACTTTGGAGACAATGCATCCACAGGTTCACATAAGAGTTAACTCATAAAGCAATAGATTCTAACAAAAGGTATTTAATCAACACAAAGGAAGATTTAAGTTTCAGCATTTGTTTCAACTTTCAACATATTTATCTCATGGATATTGTCAACACAAAGCAATATAATAAGTCCAATATGTAGCATATAACAAATGTTGTAACAACGTTGACACTAGTGTTTGCTTGTGGAAGATAGAAGGAATAGGAAAACTGACTCAACATAAAAGTAAAAGAAAGGCCCTTCGAAGAGGGAAGCAGGGATTAAATCATGTGCTAGAGCTTTTTAGTTTTTGAAATCATATAGAGAGTAAAAATTAAATTTTGAGAGGTGTTTGTTAATTGTCAATGAATGGTAGCAGATGAAAACAGTATTCTCCCTATCAAACAGACTTTTAAGAGCGGCTCCCATGACTGACGTTATTTCTACCAGCAAGGCAGATCATCCCTCTTTCTGTTTTGTTTACACTTGCAGGTATTTCACTGTTTGTCATTGCTTACTGATAAATCAGGGCAAAAATGTGAAGAGAATTAAGCGGTTAAAGTTGTAATTAATTGGGACTGGGCACCCCGTTGCCAGCTCTTTTTGCAAAATTATTGGATAAACGGATGTATATGCCACTAGTCCAAGTGTAAAGTCTGTTTGACAAGTCGAATAAAGAATAACCCACTACTTCGTCATGAGCTAGTAAACATTGACACAAAAAGGAATAATAACAATTTTGAATAATTTAAAGGTAGCACATGAAAAATTTACTTGGAGTGGCAAGGAAATAACACATATAGGTAGTTATGGTGGACACAAATGGCATGGATTTTGGCTCAAGGATTTGTATGTACGAGAAGCATTCCCTCTCAGTACAGAGTTTAGGCTAGTAAGGTTATGTAAGCAAACAAGAATATCAACCAGTACACCAAGTTTTATATGACAAACATCTTGCAAACATTATAAGACTTCACACCGTCTTCCTTGTTAACCAAACCCATTTATCAGAAAATATCTAGACCTTAGAGATACCACTCATGCAAACCAAATTTCAATAAGCTTTACGGTAGTTCTTCACTAATGGGCTTAACTTACATGATGCAAAAGTTTAATCATGATCTACTTGTTAACTCAAAATAATTGACAATATCAGATTATCCAAATTAGTGATCTACCAGAATATGCAAGTTTTTTTTCCATTATACCATTTACCACATGCAACATTTTTTGTTCCAACCAAACACCAATCAATTTATTTCAATAACTCTCCAAACAAGTATAAGTGAAGCAAGAGAGTACTTTTTTAAAAGAAAACTAATAGCTCTGACAAGAGATACATGAAAACAAGAGCTAAAAGCTGAACAGCGCTAGATATGAATACTCAACAAATATAAGTGAAGAATAGGAGTATTCTCATGAAAAAGCGGAGCGTGTCTCTCTCCCAATCAAGAATGCTAGGGTCCAATCAAGTTGATTACAAAATAAAAATAAAGTACTGAAAATAAAAGCACACAGACGCTCCAAGAACAACACATATGATGTGAAAGAATAAAATATAGTTTCACTAGAGATGACCTGATAATTTTGCCGATGAAGAAGGGGATGCCTTGGACATCCCCAAGCTTAGACGCTTGAGTCTTCTTGAAATATGCTGGGGAGATCCATGGGAGCCTACCCAAGCTTAAGCTCTTCACTCTTCTTGATCCTATTATATCATCCTTCTCTCTTGACCCTTGAAAACTTCCGTCACACCAAACTCAAAGCAAATCTCATTAGAGGGTTAGTGCACAATCAAAAACTCACATGTTCTATAAAGACGCAATATGACTTGTTACTTTAAACATTAGCTACTGCCACTAATGTTATGTGAAGCTCTTCCACGCAAAAAAGAATTTCACTCAACACTAGTAAAAGAGAGAATGCAAAATAAAAGGCATAATCTGTCTAAAACAGAACAGTCCGCAAAGACGGATTTTTTCGAGGCACTTACGACGCTCAGATCGAAAAACTTTGAACTAACGAAAGATTCAGACATACATAAAGATTACGCACAAAAATTATCAGATTTAATTAACAATCTGGTGATTTTAGGAATTTCGTACAGTGAACAGAAAAAATCTGTTTCTGCGCAGCAATCAAAATTTAGCATCATCTTAACATTAGAGGCTACTCTTGGCACAACAATGCGAAAAAGTAAAAATACAAAGGAGTTGCTACAGAAGTAAACAAACACCTTGACTCAAAACTTAGAACAAAAGATAATGGGTTGCCTCCCAAAAGCGTTTTCTTTAATGCCTTTTAGCTAGGCTAGAAGATTTTAATGATGCTCTCATAAGAATAAGAGTTGAAAAACAAAAAAAGAGAATCAAGAGGCAAACATCAAACACATTTAAGTCTAACCCACTTCCTATGCAAAGGAATCTTGTAATAGAATAAATTATTGAAACATAAAGCAACTAGCATAGAAGGACGAAACAAATGCAACTTCAAAACTTTCAACATAAAGAGATGTGTTTTAGTAACTTGAAAACTTTTACAACCATATTTTCCTCTCATAATAACTTTCAGTAGCATCATGAACAAACTCAACAATATAACTATCACATAAAGCATGCTTTTCATGATCTACAAACACATATTTTTTATTAAGCTAAAAAACAGTGGGGTTATTAAACCCACTTTTGACAATAGTAGTATAATTAATATCATTAAACAACATAGGACCATAATCAAGAGAATTATCATATATAAGATTAGGGAGCACATTTTTACTTTCTGCAATTTCCTCTTTTACTGAGTCAAGGAGGGTGTTTACTTCAAATTTATCAAAAGGAGATATTTCAATAGAATCATGACATTCAACAATATAGCACTCTTCCTCCTTAGGTAGGCATGGAGGGCAATCAAATAATGTAAGAGTTAAAGAGTTACTATCTTGTTCTTCACTCTCCTCCTCTTTTTCATCCAATGAGATCACAGTTTCAGCAATTTCTTCTTCCATAGGTCCCTGAAAGGAAGCAAGTTGTTCTGGAGAATAAGTTTTCTCAAGAAATTTAGTGATATAAGGATTATCATTGTAATATTCAAGGCAGTAACCAAGTATCTCGGAATTATCAGACTTATAAGGGCATCATCACCCTGAAGCACACAAGCAATTTCATAAGCACCCTTAAAAACAACAAATTCTTCAAATTTTTCAAGATTAACAAAGTCATAGTTTCCTTTAGCATAAGAAGCCAAAGTCTCATCATCATTATAATCACTTTGAAAAGGGAGGTGTTTATGCCTCCTACAGCAAAAACATTCATTAAAGCACCAGGATTCATCATAAGTAGAGCACAAGTTTCTAGCAAAATAGTTCAATTTATATATTTGTACCCACAAGTGTTCCCCTTTTCGAGACGACCGATAATCCTTAAATAATTTTGTTGTTCCTCCGTGAACCCACTTAGCCAACAAGATTTTGTTTCCATTGATTGCAAGTAAACAATTAGACATAATAACAAACCGAAATAAACTAGATGCAGGAAACTAATTTTTTTGTGTTTTTGATAATTAAAAGCAAACAAAATAAAATAAACTAAGCAAGACAAAAACAAAGTAAAGAGATTGGAAGCGTGAAACTCCCCTTGCAGAAGTCTGCTGTCTCCCCGGCAACGGCGCCAGAAAAAGTCTTGATGACGTGAAGCACACGTTCGTTGGGAGACCCCAAGAGGAAGGTATGATGTAGTCCAGCAGCAAGTTTTCTCTCAGTATGAAACCAAGGTTTATCGAACCAGTAGGAGCAGTAGCACTTCAGAAGGTTGTTGGCGGCGCCGTTACTCGATCACCAACGTGGAATCTGCACACAACACAATCAAAATACTTTGCCCCAACGAAACAGTAAGGTTGTCAATCTCACCGGCTTGCTGAAAACAAAGGATTAAACGTATGGTGTGGAAAACAGTATTTAGTTGCACAAAATGAAAAGGAACAATGTTTGCAGTTGGTTGTATTATCAGTGTAAAAGAATGGACCGGGGTCCACAGTTCACTAGTGGTGTCTCTCCATAAAAGATAACTAACATGCTGGGTGAACAAATTACAGCTGGGCAATTGACAAAATATTGAGCGCATGACAATGCATATATATGACATGATGATTACTATGATATTTAATTGGGCATTACGACAAAATACATAGACCGTTATCCAACAGCGTCTATGACTAATAATCCACCGCCAGGTTGTCATCCGAGTTCCCCGTTGGTATTAAGTTCCAAGCAACGGATAATTGCATTAAGTAATGTGCGTAATGTAAACAAATACATATGACCGTGGACATAGCATTGTTAGGTTACCCCTAGTAGCAACAGCACATCCACAACCTTAGGTGTTGCTGTCACTCGCCCAGATTACTGGAGACTGAACCCACTATCTAGCATAAATACTCCCTCTTGGAGTTACAAGCATCTACTTGGCCAAAGCATCTACTAGTAACGGAAAGCATGCAAGATCATAAATAACATATAAGGTAGATTGATAATCAACTTGACATAGTATTCAATATTCATCGGATCCCAGCAAACACAACATGTAGCATTACAATAAGATGATCTTGATCATGTTAGGTAGCTCACAAGATCTAATCATGATGGCACAAAGTGGAGAGACAACCATCTAGCTACTGCTATGGACCCGTAGTCCAATGATGAACTACTCACGCATCACTCCGGAGGCAGGCATGGTGATGTAGAGCCCTCCGGTGATGATTCCCCTCTCCGGCAGGGTGCCGGGAAGAAGTTCTGGAGCCTCCTGAGCTAGGGTTGACGACGGCGGCGCCTCTGAAAATTTTCGTGGATAATGGCTCGGGTGTTTAGGGTTTTCGCATCGGGGGGAATAAGTAGGCGAAAGGGCGGCGGCTGGAGAGCCCCGAGGGGCCCACACGTGGCCAGGGCGCGCCAGGGAGGGGACCCGCGCCCTAGGTGCGTGTGGGGCCCTTCTGACTCCTCTTCATTGCTCCTTTGGACTTTCAGGTGTCTTCTGATAAAATAGGTGCCTCCGTGAATTTTCGTCCAATTCCGAGAATATTTCCTGACTAGCTTTTCTGGAATACAAAAACAGCAGATAACAGGAACTGGCACTGTGGCATCTTGTTAATAGGTTAGTCCCAAAAAATGTATAAAAGTGACATAAAGTGGATGCAAAACATGTAAAAATTGGTATAATATCAGCATGGAACATCAAAAATTATAGGTACGTTTGAGACGTATCACCTAGCATGAACCTACCCATTCTAGCTAGCTCATGGCTCACCACATTAACATCACGACTCACTCTAGCTAGCTAGATTTCTCTCTCCCTAAAAGCTCACGGGTCACATTTATCTTGAAGGCGAAGATGGAGTTGTTCGATGTGCTTCCCTGGATCAGCTCCACCACGTCTACGCAGTCCGTTTCGACAATGAAATTCATTGGTGTCCAGTGAAGGGACAGACGTACACCTTCTTCAACGGCGCTGAGTTCGGCTTCAGTGGCATCAACACAGTGATCAAGAGTCCGGCAAGCAGCGAAGATGACCTCGCCAGTGCAATCACGAGGACCATCCCTGCTCCTGCCCTCCCGTCCGGTGTGAAAGCTCCATCCACATTCAGTTTGGCCATCCCCTGGTCTGGTGGTTTCCACTGCTTTCGAACTTTCTGTCGGTCCTTGGCACAGCCTCGGTCTCGCTTGAAGCCCTTGTCAGGATCAATCACCATTTTGCCTTTAGCTACATCTGCATCAGGGAATTGTTTGATCAGTAGCAAAGAATTCAGATAACTCACCAGGAAACGTCTAGATCCTTCTATGGGAGGACAAGGTTTATCATGTGTCATCTCATTGTGTGCGTGCCAGATTCGCCAAAACGTCATCAGTGTCATGGCTCTTTGGTCTTCATCAAGTAAAACCATAAGATTTAACAACCACTCCGGCCCTGTGTACTGCAGCATTCCATCCTCGGGTAGTCTCCACACTTCTTTCATAGCCTGCCAAAGGCTTCTCGCATGTGGGCATCTCAGGAAAACATGATAAGCGTCCTCTTCTTCCGAGCCGCAAATGTCACATATTGCCGTTGTCGACATACCTCTCCGGTGCATATTGGAGTTTGTTGCCAGGGCATTCCGACAAAGCTTCCATGCGAGCGTTCTGACCTTGGGCGGCACAGGGCAGTTCCAGATTAATTTCCACGACGGACGCTCGCCGTCAGGCCTGGCACTTGTCGCACCACGGTCTTGGGCATGCATCTGAGATTGTAGCGCCATACGGTATGCACTTTTGACAGTGAAAATCCCTTTTTTGTCCGGGTGCCACGCTAAGAAGTCACTCTCATTGCGGCTAGAAGTCTTGATCTTGAGGATATCCGACACATCATCAGAGTTGAAGTAATTCTGTAGCAGCTGTATGTTCCATTAACCATTTGGGAGCAGGAAGTCTGCAACCCAGCGGTATCTACATCGGCCTTGCAAGGATCTTGGCCGAAGACTTCCTTCACGCGGGATCCAAGGATCACGCCATGCTCGGATGCTTGCACCATTGCCCACTCTCCATATCGTTCCTTGTTTCATGAGCTCTAGGCCATACTCTATAGCACGCCACACCGGGGAAGCGTTACCTGAAAAAAACCGTATCCGTGAGAAGTCCATTAGGGAAATATTTGGCCTTAAGAAGTCTAGCACATAGGGTTTCAGGCTTCTCCAGCAACCTCCACGCCTGCTTTGCCAACAAAGCCTGATTAAAGAGGCGCATATCTTTAAAGCCAACTCCACCATTAGCTTTTTGGTCTAAGCATGATATCCCAAGCCACCCAGTGCGTTTTCCTCTTCCCACTTTCTGCTCCCCACCAGTGTACCTTCTAATCATTTTTGTCAGCTCATCACACAGCCCCATAGGTAGTTTAAACACGCTCATGACATACACCGGGATAGCTTGGGCTATGGCCTTAATAAGAGTTTCTTTTGCTGCTTGAGATTTATGGTTATCGTCCCATTCAACTAGGCATTTTGCCAACGGTGCCTGCAAACTCTCAAATTTACCTCGGTTCATTCTGCCCTCCGGAGTTGGCAATCCGAGATATTTTGTTTCAAAGGCTTCTTGGGTTATCTGGAGCACTTGTTTCACATCAGAGCGAGTGGCCTGTGGGCAAGAATCCCTGAAGATAATTGAACACTTGTTCGGATTAATAAGTTGTCCAGTCCCAACTGCATAATGGTCAAGTACTTCCTTGATCTTTAGGGCTTGATCAGTCTGTGCTTTGAAAAATAGTAGACTATCATCAGCAAATTACAAGTGGGAAATACCATGGGCCCTTCGGCATACCTTTATAGGTGTAATAATATTGTTGTTCACCTCCTATTGCAATAGAGTGGACAGTCCATCCGCCACGAACAAAAATAGGAATGGAGAGAGGGGATCACCTTGTCGGAGGCCCGAGAAGGCAAAAATGAATCTAGGAGGTTTCCATTGAATTTTACCTTGTATTGCACCGACGTGACACATGACATTATCCAGTCAATCCATCGGTGCGAGAAACCCAACCTTTGCATCACTTTCCTTAAAACATCCCAGTCCACCCTATCGTACGCTTTGGATAGATCCAATTTATAAGCACAGAAATTCTTATCTTGATTCACATTATGTTCAATAAAATGTAAGCACTCAAAGGCCACAATAGCATTATCCGTGATTAATCTACCAGGCACGAAGGCACTCTGGTTGATGGATATGAGTTCTCCAAGCATAGGCCTTAGTCTGTTAATCAGGCACTTCGAGATGACTTTATAAATGACAGTGCACAAACTAATTGGACAAAAATCTTTTAAAGTCTCGGGTTGATCAATTTTCGGAATTAAAACAATGGCAGTAACATTGACCCCCTCAGGTATGCGACCCGTAGAAAAGAAAAGTTTAACCGCGTTAATTACCTCCTCTTTGATGGTGCCCCAGTTGCGCTGGTAAAAACGTGCAGGAAAGCCATCCACCCCAGGTGCCTTAAGGGGTCCAATTTGAAACAATGCATCACTAATTTCTTCATCCGTGAAGTCCTTGCATAGAGACTCATTCATTTCCGTTGTTACTTTTTCCCGTGTTTGCTCAATGATCATCTGTGGGTTTAAAGATGGATCCCGGGTGAACAACTCCTGAAAATAGGACACATCCATGCGCTCCATATCAGTGGGAACATCCTTCCAGGTGCCATCTGAGTCCTTAAGCTTTTTTATTTTATTCCTCCTAGCACGCCACACTGCTTTCTGATGGAAGAACTTCGTGTTTCTATCTCCCTCTTTAAGCCAATCTATGCGAGATCGCTGGAGCCATAACATCTCCTCTCGGTATAACAATTCCTGCAAATGGTCAGTGGCCTTTCGGATCTCTTTTTGGTTTGCATTGTTTATCATTAGCAGCTCAAGATGCCTTCTAGACTTGCTTAATTCACGGATGACATTACCAAATTTGTTCTTGCTCCATTGCTGCAGATTTTCCATCACTTTATCAAGCCCTGACATGATGTCCGCCAGATCGTGCTTCCCTCCCGCCTCCTCCCATGCCATGTTTACAATCTCAGTCAGTTCTGCCTCACGTTCCCAAAGGATCTCGTACTGGCGTCTCGGCTGACGGCACCTGACCATCTCCTCTCTTTGCATATGTAAAAGTATGGGGCAGTGATCAGATTCCGGTGACGTGAGGTGTTGGACATGGGATTCTGCAAACAACTCTCGCCAGTCGGGGCTTGCCACAGCTCTGTCAAGGCGCACTCGAACATTGGCTCGCCCTGCCTCCTATTATCGTATGTGTAGGGAACACGTGAAAAACCAAGGTCAGACAGGTTACAATCAAATAAAGCTTCTCTAAAACCCTCCATTTGGCTAACCGATCTCTGGGTATTGGAAAGATGCTCTTCTTGCCAGAGGGCCTCATTAAAATCTCCAATTACTACCCAAGGAATTTCAGTTTGTGAACGGATATTACGAAGGGCTTCCCACATGAGATGACGGTTTTCTACCCGTGGTTCACCATACACGCAAGTTAAACGCCATTGAGGGGCTTCAGGTGAGACACGCACATACACATCAATCATTCTTTCATTAATACTTTGGACTTCTACAGAGATACCTTCATGCCAAAATAAAGCTAAACCACCGCTAAGACCATCACTACTAAAACCAGCAAAACCCTTTAAACCTAACCTAGTACGATACCGACGCATCTTATTTTTATTCTGCCTAGTTTCACATAAGAAAAATAAACGAGGACTCCAAACTTGGGAAAGGGTGGCCAATTCTCTAGCTGTCGAGGCATTCCCGGCTCCTCGACAGTTGAAGGCTAGGCAATTCATTGCTCCTGACGAGACCAAACATTAGGTCTCGTCAGGGTACCGGAAGCCCCAAGTCTGGTTGCTGCCGCTTTCTTCATCTTCCTCTTCCCATCAACCGCCATGCCTCCCATATGGTTTTGCTCCTGCTTGTCGGACTCGCTCACCCGACCCTTCTTCCACGCGCTGCTTTCCGAGTTATCATAGTTTAGCGCTAGGGATAGCTCCAGCCCTTTCCCTCCACCTCCTCCTCAGGCCCCCTTTTACCCAGCATAGAATCTGCGGCCTGCATCGGAGTATCTGTCGCACTGCTGAAAGGATCGGTATGACACCTAGAGGGGGGGGGGTGAATAGGTGCTATTTCAATTTTAGTTCTTTTTCAAATTAGGCTTGACACAAAAGGTAAATTCTCTAGATATGCAACTACGGTGAATTTACCTATATGACAAGCTAGCAACTAAGCACGATACAACAAGTAAAGACGGTAAACAAGGATAGAAGTAACCGAAGTGAAAGCACGCGGAGACACGGATGTATTTCCGAGTTCCTCCTTTTTAGGGGAGTACGTCTCGTTGGAGAGGTGTGAGCTAGCACAAAGCTCAAAGCTCAACCGCCACAAAGGCGTCACCCTATTCTCCGATGAACCGCACCACAAAGGATTGGTTCACCTTCCACTATCGGAAACCTTCAAGGCGGAGTCCGGAGCCTTTACAACAACGATTCGGGGCACAACCCACACAAGGGATTGGGGGCTCCCAAACAGCTACAATCTGTCACAAAGACAATCAAGTAAGTACAACTATGAGCTAGGTTTTCCTAGTGGAAACCCTAGCAAAGGGGCCCTCAAGTGAATGAGGAGGAAATGAAGAACGGCTTGGTGAAGATGTAGATCTGGGCCTTCTCCTTCAATCCTCCAAAGATCGACGAGTTTGGGTGGAGGGATTGGGAGATCTAGTGATTCTTGAGCTTGCAACAATGGTGTTCTTCCTTTTTGGGCGAGCTCAGTGGCTGGAGGTAGGTGGAGGGGTATATATACCCCTCCAGGAAAATTAGCCGTTGCAGACCACTTAGACCGGAGTCTCCGGACAAGGAGACCGGAAACTCCGGGCTGGGCCGGAAACTCCGGCCTAACTCCGCAGCAACTCCGGACCTGATACAGCGGTTGCCGCTGCGTTGCACTTCTCTTCAGCAGACCGGAAACTCCGGACTGAAAGGCCGGAAACTCCGGCAAGGCCGGAAACTCCGGGCCTATTCCGGGGCAACTCCGGGCCCTATACCGCACGCGCCGTCCTGGAAAGTCTTCGATTCAAAACGCAGGTCTGGGGCGGAGACTCCGGACCGCGGGGCCGGAGACTCCGGTTGGTGCGGAGACTCCGGAGTTGCTCCGGGGTAACTCCGCACCCCATACCGCGGCAGCCGCCCAGTGTAGCTTTTGCTCCAGCAATTGATTTGGCCGGAGACTCCGGTCATGGAGCCCGGAGACTCCGGACTGACAAACAGAGCAAGCTACCTATTTCCTTGTCAAGTGTTTCGATGCAAAGTGTAATTGTATCTTATCGTTCCTGCACCACTTAACATTATATTAAATGATTCCTAGTGTTGTTGCCTAACACCAAAAACATAGGGGACATAAAATATGTCCTTTCAATGCTCCAACGAAACATGCGAATCAAGATGTTACATGAGATTGACTAGGGCTCCACGAATGGCATCCGTATTCCCGGCTTGTGGTGCAATGCTCCAACGAAACATGCGAATCAAGATGTTGTAGAGCGGCTTGAGCCCTTTGGTGGTAGCAATGGCCCCCTTTTTAGCAACAAGGGGGGCAAGAAGGTTCTTATCATAAGCCACCCCCTCAATATGCATCCGGTGACCAACGGGTTCATTCACACCCTTGAACACATAGCCCAAAGCCTCTCCGAACTCTGAAAAGTGTGCACTAACTTGCACAGGCCCCATCATCCATGTCATTTTGGTGTCCTCCTCATCTCCAAACACAAGAGTTGCAAAGAACTGTTGGACCATCTCAATATCATAGTCTTGTTGGGTGGAAATGAGGTGCTCAAGGCCAATCTTCCTAGCAACCCATATAGCATCCGCAAAGTATGTCTTCTTGGCCAACACGTCAAACCTCAGCGGTTTTTGAGGGCACACAAGAGCTTTTGGGTCCAACTGGGCATAGATTTCCTTCATAATGAGCTCTTGCTCCTTTCGCCAAAAATGACCATCCGTGGAGTTATTGGGCATGTCATAGAAATTTTGCGCCCTCATGACTCTGAACTCCTCCTTGTTCAAACCCTTCAAGGTTGTTAAGTTGTCAAGCTTGGCCTTCTTGGCCCTTTCTTCTCGAAGGAGGGCAGCCTCTTGCCTTTGCCTTCTAGCAGCAGCAGCCTGTTGCTGCTTACGAGCACCACTCTGCACATGCCTGTCATGTTCTGCATCATAGACCAAGTAATCTCGACCTTGGAGCTTGTGCTTCTTCGACTTTTTGATACTCGAGGATGAGGATGAAGGACCGGGATACTGCTTGTTAGCTGTGAAACAGGAGTAGATAGGTAGCATTGAGGTAAGCATACATGTCCATGGAATCTCAACGAAAGAAAAAAGGTAGAGGAATTTCTTCTCAGGTTTGATCTAGACCGGAGTTTCCGGTCTCAGGGTACGGAGATTCCGGCCAGGCCGGAGTTTCCGGTCAGGCAGGCCGGAGTTTCCGGCCCTGAGGCCAAAACTCGGATCTAGGTCAAAACTGAGGGAAAATTCGCACTAACAATTTTCTAGATAGTACATTGCCATCCTAAATGTTCTACACCAAGAAGTTCAACAAGACCTACTCTCAAAACTAAATCTAGGATGAAACCCTAGAAGGGAGAGAGAGAGGTACCCGTGTCCTTCATGGTGAGGTCCAAATGGAGGGGAGGAAGATCCCCAACGCTTGGGAGGTGGAGGAGCCGGTGGCACGGCGGATTCCGGCGGCGGGGAGCGGCCGGAGGCGACCTTGGAGCGTCTTGGCGGCTGCTGGGCGAGTTTGGGGAGTGGGGGTGTGAGAGGAGTTGTGAAACAACTCCCCACCCCGCGCCCCTTAAGGAACCCAGCGAAAATGCCGAGACCGGAGTCTCCGGACCAAACACACCGGAGTCTCCGGACGGGCCGGAGTCTCCGGGGTTTGGTGCGGAGACTTTAGTCAGACCGGAGTCTCCGGGGGTTGAGGCCGGAGTCTCCGGACCCAATTTCTCCAAAAGTACCAGATTTTTGGTGGGGACATGTATGAGTGCAAGAGGAGCATGTTTTTAGGTAAGATGGCGTAGGTTAAGACACAGGTCACTGGAGGATGGTACTTCACACTCAAATTTGTAAAAAACAAATAAGGCAAAGAAAACCAATATTTGAGTGCGTTTTCCATAAAGATCATCGGATAGGCAAGAAAATCCAAATAAACTCCAAACAAGAGCAACTCTTCACAAAGAAGAGGCGGTGGCCTAAGCCACCATGTATGAGTTTGTGGTGTGACACCGCGAAGATGTATCTTGGGTTCACGGCCACTACTCGTCATTTAAGCTCACAATTCATAAAATGAACATATAGAGACAAAATGAGTTCTTACTATCGGCATAATGGGGGGAGGGATAGTCCAATGGATTAGGACCGCACTCCCCCTATGTCCATGCCTACACCTAAACCAAATAGATAGTCAAGAAATAGGTGTGTATGCAAGATAGTCAAGCAACGCTCCCCGAATCTATGATATTTAGCTCATGCCTCAAATAAGTGAACCTTGCTTCATCAAGTGGCTTCGTGAACATATCGGCAAGTTGGATCTTCGTGGGAATATAACCAAGCTCAATGTCACCCCGGTTGATGTGATCACGAATGAAATGATAACGAATCTCAATATGCTTCGTTCTTGAGTGCTCCACCGGGTTGTGTCCAATCTTGATAGCACTTTCATTGTCACACAAAAGAGGCACTTTGTCACAATGGACACCGTATTCCTTTAAAGTTTGCCTCATCCACAACAATTGAGTGCAACAACTAGCGGCCGCCACATACTCGGCTTCGGTGGTGGAGAGAGATATGCAATTTTGCTTCTTAGAAGACCAACTCACCAAGGACCTACCAAGGAATTGGCAAGCCCCGGAAGTTGATTTCCTATCATCCTTGCAACCGGCCCAATCCGAATCCGTGTAACCGGCAAGAGAGAAAGTTGAGCCTTTAGGATACCACAAACCAAACCTTGGGGTATGAACCAAATATCGAAAGATTCGAAGAACCGCCGTTTGGTGGCTTTCTTTGGGAGCCGCTTGGTACCTTGCACACACTCCTACACTCAACACAATATCGGGTCTAGATGCACAAAGATAAAGCAAAGAACCAATCATAGAACGATAGAGCTTTTGATCAACATCCTTATCACCCTTTGGATTAAGTTCAAGATGACACTTGGTGTCCATAGGAAACTTCTTCTCTTTAGCATTTTGCATCTTGAACCTCTTGAGCATGTCTTGGATATATTTGGCTTGAGAGATAAAGGTCCCTCCACTCAATTGCTTGATCTCAAAACCAAGGAAGTACTTCAACTCTCCCATCATGGACATCTCGAACCTATCGGTCATAAGCTTTGAAAATTCATCATTAAAAGCTTTGTTAGAAGAGCCAAATATGATATCATCAACATAAAGTTGGCATATGAAAAGCTCCCCTTTAACCCTCTTGGTAAAAAGAGTGGGATCGATTTGCCCCACTTCAAAGCCACGGTCTACCAATAGCTCTCTTAGGTGCTCATACCAAGCACGAGGTGCTTGTTTGAGACCATAGAGCGCCTTATCAAGTTTGTAGACATGGTTAGGGAAGTGTGGATCCTCAAATCCCGGAGGTTGCTTAACATATACCAACTCCTTTAAAGGACCATTAAGAAAGGCACTTTTCACATCCATTTGTTGCAATTTGAAATTATGATGTGATGCATATGCAAGAAGGATACGGATGGACTCAAGGCGAGCCACGGGAGCATAGGTCTCTCCAAAATCAATGCCTTCAACTTGAGAGTACCCTTGGCTACCAATCTTGCCTTGTTCCTCACAACCATTCCATGCTCATCTTGCTTGTTCTTGAATATCCACTTGGTGCCTATAACATTGAGGCAATCTTTTGGCTTTCCACTAGATTCCACACTTTGTTGCGCTTGAAGTTGTTGAGCTCTTCATGCATGGCTTCCAACCAATCCGGATCTTCAAGAGCTTCAAAGACTTTCTTTGGTTCCACCATAGAGATGTGGGCTTGATGTTCATTGAAGTTTGCCAATTGTTTTCTTGTGGTAACCTTGTTCTTAGCATCACAAAGGATATTTTCTAGATGAATACTCTTTCTTCTCCAATCCTCTTTGACTCTTGCTATACGACGGGTTTCGATATCCTCATTGACGCGAGGAATTACCGCTTGATCATCTTGATCATTTGAGTCCCCGTCTTGACCGGAGTGTGACCTTGATCATCATTTTGCACATCTTCAAATAGAAGGAGAGGTTGATCTTGGTCATGACCTTGGCTAGCATCAACAATAGGAGAGCTTGGTTCTTGCATAGCAACTTGGTCAACTTGAGGAGGGTCTTGAACTTGTTCTTGGGTAGGTGCATCATTTGCTTCCATGGAGGGCGCCTTCAACTTGTGATGATGGATCTCCACTTGAGTGGAGCTTGTACTTGCTTGACTTGCTTGAGGAGGCTCATGATGGATCTCAATGGGGCGAAGAAACCAACGCCCATTCTTCTTATTGCATCTTGAGGTTCCTCATTATCTACATCACAAACATGAAATTGCGCCACTTGGGAGCCGTCATTCTCATCGAACCTCACACTACAAGATTCCACAACTCTCCCTAAGGATTTGTCGTAGACTCTATAAGTGTGAGATTCGCACCGTAACCAACAAAAACACCCTCTAAAGCTTTAGGTTCAAATTTAGATAAACGAACACCTTTGATTTTGTAGAAACACTTACAACCAAACACACGGTAGTAGGAGACATTGGGCTTGTTGCCGGTAAGCATTTCATATGAGTCAACTTTTTCCAACACGAAAGAATAACCGGTTAGATGAGTGACACGCCGTGGAGATGGCCTCGGCCCACAAGAAGAGCGGAGACTTAAACTCCGCCAACATGGACCTTGCCATATCCATGAGAGTCCGGTTCTTCCTCTCGGCTACACCATTTTGTTGAGGGGTATATGCAGCGGAATATTGATGACGAATTCCCTCTTCACTAAGAAACTCATTTAGGTGTAGTTCTTGAACTCGGAGCCATTGTCACTCCTAATGACCAAAATGGGAACATTGTGTTGACGTTGAACTTCATTGGAGAAGTCGATGACGGCTTGTTGAGTCTCATCCTTCGACTTGAAGAAATAAACCCAAGTAAATCTTGAATAGTCATCAACAATCACCAAACAATACTTCTTCCCACCAAGACTAGGTTGAGGCACGGCACCAAAGAGATCAACATGAAGAAGTTCCAATATCCTCTTTGATGAATGATATCTTGCTTGATGGGGAGAATCATGCATCTTTCCTTCAACACAAGCCCTACAAAGACGATCTCTAGAAAAAGAAACATCTCTTTTAGTCCAAGAATGTGGCCACCCTTGTGAAGACTTTGCAAAGTTCTCATGTTGACATGGGACAAGCGGCGATGCCACAACCACCCCACGTCGGCCTTTCCGAATAGGCATATTGCTTGAGTGTTGGTTGACCCCGAAAAGTCCACCACAAACAACTCATTTTCAACATACCCAACGAACATGACCTTTAGAGTCTTGCTCCTCAAGAGTACCACCATATCAATAGTAAAATGGACATCAAAGTTCATCTTATTAAGTGCACGAACGGACATAAGATTGTAACCGAGAGACTCGACAAGCATGACATTTACAAGGGTGATATCCTTTGCAACTACCACCTTGCCGAGACTCTTTACCTCAGCTTTTGATTATCACCATAAGAGACGGTTATTGATTAGATTTGGTCTCAACTCCGTCATAATCTCCTTGCTTCCGGTCATATGACTAGTGCATCCACTATCAACCACCCATTTAGACCACCGGAAGCATAGTCCTACAAGAAATCATTGCTTGGATTTAGGTACCCATTTCTCAATGGGTCCTCTTTGTTAGCAACAAGGGTCTTAGGAACCCAAATAGAATAATCAATGTAACCATCATAAGGACCAACATATTGTGCATAAACATCCCCATAGTAGTCAACATAAAGAATGTAGTTGGGATTGTTATGCCCCGCAAAGTCACTACGAGTGGTCTTGCCCCTAGTGGCATTACCACCCGCAATGGAAGTCTTGGCTTGTGCGGGCTTGGTCTTGTTCTCCTTGTTGTTGCTCTTCTTGTTCTTTGCCTTGGCTACATAACCAAGACCCTCCTTCCCTTTGTGTGGCTTTTGCTCAAAGCATAAGCAACAACCTTTTCTTTACTTTGGGCGTAGAGGTCTTGGCACTAGCGGCCTTGGCAAGATCCACCTTCAACCTAGCATTTTCCTCAATAACATTTGCATGATCACGAGAGAGAATAGAGGTACTAGGTGAAGTAGATTTAGAAAGTTGAGTTTGAAGTTGCTCATGAGACTTGACAAGGTTGGAGTGTTCACTTTCCAAGGCCTTGTGAGCCTTGTCAAGCTTCTCCAAATCTCAAGAAGTCTAGCATTAGCAGCCACAAATTCGACTTTCTCCTTTTTAATCACTTTATATTTAGCAAAGACATGATCTCTATCTTTAATGATTTTAGCAATTATTTCATCATTTTTATCATCAAGAGACTCAAGTCTTTCCTCAAGAGTAGTTCTATATTCACTCTCTTCTTCAAGAGAAGCATTCAAGATTCTATGGAAGCATTCAAGGATGCTATGGTGAGAGAATCCTCTCTCTCAATTTTACTCTTTTCGTCAAGGATTTCTTCGGCCCCACAAAGTTGTCTCAAGAGAGACTCAACATGTTCCTTAGCTTCACCTTGCAAGTTAGCCACAAAAGTATCGAAAGCATCTAAAGCAACAAGTTCTTTCTTAACCACAAGACTAGATTCATCATTCATTTCATGCATGGTCTTGGGTGTAGAAGATGATACCTCGGTAGCTTTAGCCATGAGGCAACGAGCGTTGTTGGTGGGGAGATTCTCATTGGGGGATTCGAAGAGAGAGGATGATGGAGTTGAGACAATAGCCAAGCGGCCACCTCATTGGTGGGTTCATCTTCTTCTTCGGAATCTTCGGAAGGATACTCCTCTTGAGCCACCAACACAATTCTCGGTGCCTTCTTGTAGAATGGCTTCCTCTTGCTAATGGGCTTCTTTTGAATCAACTTCGAGTGATCCTTTGGACAAGCCTTCCACCATGTTGTTCTCGGTTCTCATAAGGGCAATCCTTGATGTAGTGATGCTTGTCATGACAATTGTAGCAAGTCTTTATCCTTGTAGCAAACTCCTTCTTCCCACTTGGATTGTTTCTTAGATCAAGTTGAGCCTTTGCCTTGGCCGGGTCACGCCAAAAGGTCCTTGTTGTAAGAGCTATGCTACCATGGAGAGCTTGTTCAAGTTCATCGGGAGGAAGGTTGCATGGGCATGCTTCAATTTCCACACTATCATCAAGGCTCACCACTTTGGCCTTCAAAGCAAGAGAGGGACCTTGTTTCATCCCATGGCCCTAGCACGGTTGTCTTGAGCATTCTTGGTGGCAACCTTGGAGGCTTGGATTTCTTGCATAACTTCATTGATGACATTTGAAGGTAGTTGTGCCATCCTTGTATGGCCTTCAAGTCAACGGGCTCGAAAGGCATGAGAGCGTTCACATACTTTCTCTTGACCCAAGCATCATCCGCATAGGTTGCCCCATATTATAAAAGGCTTTGGCAAGAATCTTGAGTCTACCATACATCTCCTCATGAGTTTCATTGTCAAGCATGTAGAAGCCTTCGGCTTCATTGTTCAAAGCATCATATCTATTCCTCTTCATGCTTTCATTTCCAAGGAATGCCACCTCAAGGCAATCCCAAGCTTCTTTGGCGGTGGAGACATGTGAAATGTGATGCATGCCATTTTCTCCAACGGCAAGTTCAATCATGTGGAGAGCGGAGGCATTGAGTTGCTTCTCGGCCACCTCTCTTCTTGATAAGTTGTTTGGATCCACGACCTTATACCCTCTTGAATGATCCTCCAAAGCTCGATAGAGGAACTGTTGACATGAGATTTCATTGAGTGTTGCCAACTAGGAAAAGCTAATGCATTAAGCTTAGGTGGAGGACCTAAAGGGTTTATGCGGGTGTAAGGGATAGGTGGGTCGGGAGAGTACACATGAGAGACCGCATGGTAACCTTCCTTCCCATCATCATGCTTGGATGTGGATGGAGAGGGATCTTTAATTTTGGTTTCATCATCCCCCTTCTCAAGTTCGGCTTCTTTAGCCTTCCTCTTTTTCTCTTTTTCCTCCTCGGTTTCACCGTCATTGGAGTTAGCGGAGGCCTCTTCCTCTAGAGGAGTAGTGGTCTCCGAAGGAGCCTTGCCATTGGTGAGTTTTAGGAGCAAGTCCCGCATCTCATCAAACTTGATATCCATGGACGATGTCAAAGATGTTTCCATTGCTTTGAGATCGGCCATGGATGCCGGAGCAGCTAGGTCCTTCTCGGACTCACTATCACTAGATGCCATACTTCTCTTAGGCGGTTAAGCCCAACAAGAGAGCCGAGGCTCTGATACCAATTGAAAGGATCGGTATGACACCTAGAGGGGGGGGGGTGAATAGGTGCTACTTCAATTTTAGTTCTTTTTCAAATTAGGCTTGACACAAAAGGTAAATTCTCTAGATATGCAACTACGGTGAATTTACCTATATGACAAGCTAGCAACTAAGCACGATACAACAAGTAAAGACGGTAAACAAGGATAGAAGTAACCGAAGTGAAAGCACGCGGAGACACGGATGTATTTCCGAGTTCCTCCTTTTTAGGGGAGTACGTCTCGTTGGAGAGGTGTGAGCTAGCACAAAGCTCAAAGCTCAACCGCCACAAAGGCGTCACCCTATTCTCCGATGAACCGCACCACAAAGGATTGGTTCACCTTCCACTATCGGAAACCTTCAAGGCGGAGTCCGGAGCCTTTACAACAACGATTCGGGGCACAACCCACACAAGGGATTGGGGGCTCCCAAACAGCTACAATCTGTCACAAAGACAATCAAGTAAGTACAACAATGAGCTAGGTTTTCCTAGTGGAAACCCTAGCAAAGGGGCCCTCAAGTGAATGAGGGGAAATGAAGAACGGCTTGGTGAAGATGTAGATCTGGGCCTTCTCCTTCAATCCTCCAAAGATCGACGAGTTTGGGTGGAGGGATTGGGAGATCTAGTGATTCTTGAGCTTGCAACAATGGTGTTCTTCCTTTTTGGGCGAGCTCAGTGGCTGGAGGTAGGTGGAGGGGTATATATACCCCTCCAGGAAAATTAGCCGTTGCAGACCACTTAGACCGGAGTCTCCGGACAAGGAGACCGGAAACTCCGGGCTGGGCCGGAAACTCCGGCCTAACTCCGCAGCAACTCCGGACCTGATACAGCGGTTGCCGCTGCGTTGCACTTCTCTTCAGCAGACCGGAAACTCCGGACTGAAAGGCCGGAAACTCCGGCAAGGCCGGAAACTCCGGGCCTATTCCGGGGCAACTCCGGGCCCTATACCGCACGCGCCGTCCTGGAAAGTCTTCGATTCAAAACGCAGGTCTGGGGCGGAGACTCCGGACCGCGGGGCCGGAGACTCCGGTTGGTGCGGAGACTCCGGAGTTGCTCCGGGGTAACTCCGCACCCCATACCGCGGCAGCCGCCCAGTGTAGCTTTTGCTCCAGCAATTGATTTGGCCGGAGACTCCGGTCATGGAGCCCGGAGACTCCGGACTGACAAACAGAGCAAGCTACCTATTTCCTTGTCAAGTGTTTCGATGCAAAGTGTAATTGTATCTTATCGTTCCTGCACCACTTAACATTATATTAAATGATTCCTAGTGTTGTTGCCTAACACCAAAAACATAGGGGACATAAAATATGTCCTTTCAACTGCTCAATGAGACCGTCGTCTTAGACAAGTCCCGGATCACCGAAACCATATCATCAGGACCCGGCTGCACTGGAACAACCGGTGGTGTAATATCTTCAAGAGGTGCCATCTCATTGTCGGAATCCTGCTGTTCCCCATCCACTTGCATGTGTTCAGAACTGCGCCCAGCCTCCCTTCTTCCTGGCACTTTGAGCTCTCCCTCATTAAGCATGATGTTCATCTTCTCCACAGTATTTGCCAGCTTTTGCTCTACATCCCACCAGTACTAACCTCCGGTTCTTCAAAGCCATCTCTAGCATCAACTTGTTCTGGGATATGCACCGTATACTTTTTACCTGCAGGCTCATGAGTAGCGTGGCTGCTAGTGGGCTGTCCGAGCGGTGATGAGCTAGCACTCCCTGTTGGTGAGTTAAAGAACAGACCCTTCTTTACCTTCGCATTTGCCGAGGATGAAAAAAATCCTGCGCTCATGCTTGGGTTTAGGAGAGCATCTCAGAGAGGAATCATAGCACAACGACGGCCGCCCTTGGATCTTCTTCCCGCATTCCTCCTTAGCGTGTCCAATGAAGCCGCAATGGAAGCAGAAGTGCGGCACCCGTTCATACCGCAACGGGTAGACCATAGGTGCCATCTGACCTTTGATCTTAGTGGTGAAGCGTGTCTGCAAGCGCTTGTTCAAAGGCAGAGAAATACGAACACGCAGGTAATCACTAAACTCAAGACCAGTCTTATCAACGTCAACCTCCTCCACCCGGCCAAGGTATGATCCGACAAATCTTCCGTACGCATCGGTTTGTTTGTTCCATGGGACGTCGTAGAAACGGACCCATATCTGAATAACATCAAGCACCGTCTCCGATAGATGGCCTCTCGTAGAAACGGACCCATACCCATGAGTGTTGGTTGATGTTGACGAACTATCCGCTAGAGTGTTGGGAACTTGAAACAATCATCCGTACAATGGCACCATTTGGTCGTTTCTTAGTCTGGAACAAAGATTCATCCAATAAATCTAGGATTCAGGTGAAGATTAGACCATTTAACATCGATACACTTCCTCTGAGCATTGTAGTCATGCAAAACAACAATGATATAGGCTATGGTGATTCATGGACATGCCCTACATACCTCCTTACTCGCACAATATTTGGTGCACATGCTGCTGATGAAGATCCTATACCACCTGGTGACATGGTTCCTCACCCGATGCCACTTGGTTTTGATGATGTTTGGGCTACTGTGCATGGTCATGCTACAACAACCAATGCAATGGGAGCAATTTATTGCACATGAACAGAACAATGATGCGCCACTACCGCAAGAGGAGGAGCCTGTTCAAGATGCACCAGATATGCAAAACAATGATGTGCCGCAACAGAATATGGACGTACCTGTTCAAGATGTCCCTGATTTGAACCAGCTAGCCTCTCCACACCATCATGATGATCAACTCCAAAAGCCTGAGCCTGAACCTGAAACGGAAAGTGCTCCTAATTCTCAAGTGCAACATGACTCTATTACTGTGTTGCATAGCCTAATTTCCTCTGTTGTAGCCAATGCATCTGACCTATTACCAAGGTTAGGTAGTGCTAAGATCGTGGGTGCTAGTTGCAATATTTTTGATGAGCATGAGGGCAATGCAAATGTTAGAAAATTTGTGTTGCAAGTCAATATTGTTGGACAGATCCAAACAAATGCACAACCAGTTGCCCCTGCAATTTCAGAAGACTGTGTGATTGAAGTCAAGAAACCTGACAATTGCCCTAAATAAATGCGCAAAAGCAAGAATGTGAGAAGGAGCAGTACAATTGCCAAGTTCAATGGTGGTTTCAAGGATGCTGCTAGTGCTGCTGCTGCAGGTTAAATACCAGATGAAGAAGAGGAGTATGACATAATGAACATGAATCTGGAGGCAGTGTTTCGATGCTTATGCTTGTTGATGAAAATTTCCCACCACCCCCTCCTCTGCGACTAGAAACTGTTCAAGCAATTGCACTGGTTTCTGCAAGATGCCCTCAGCCGCGGCATCTGCTGTATGACAGCTCTAATGACAGTGTTTGAGCTTGTCGTTATAATGGTTGTAAGCAGGCCTGTTTCAAACTGCTTATCGAAGGAAAACAAAGGCTGAACGCCATCTATTTCAAAGAAGCACTGATTATGGGTTGCTGGACACTTTGGAACCATAGAAATAAGATTATTTTTGACCAAGAAAACCTAAGCTTAGATAGATGCATAGCTATGTTCAAGGAAAAAAATATGTTGCCACCATTATGCATACAGCAAGACCTAGCTTAAAAGAGGCAATGCAACAATGTATTGACAGCTTGTAATTTTCCTTTTTTTCTCTCTCTCTTGCACCATTGTAAAAGTGTGACCAATCCTACTGTGGTGATCGGATCGGTCAAAGCTTTTTAAAATATGTGAGAAGAATTCGTGTGTTCTACCAAACGTAGAGAACATAATGAATTTCAGACATAATAACTTAGCATTAAAAACCAAATAAATTATGTGTACTTGCGCCGTATTTTTTCCCGAACTATCTATGTCTGTGACTTATATTTGTTAATAACTCGCAAAAAAATAATAATATCTATTAAAATTTGTGTCTCACTTTGTTATGTACCTGCATAATCCTATACGTAAACATGATGAACTTTAGTTAAAAAAAGATAGAACTATTTGATAATAATACAAAATAATAACTATCTCAGAAACAATTACAAATAAATGATAGGACATATAGGAAGTTTGAACTTTGTTTTGGTTCATCAAACACAATTCGGGAGACCCTCGTAGACAACACTAGGGAAAAAACCCTAGCCACTACCGTCATACGGTTGCCACGTCGTGCTCGCTTGCTCGTTTTGGCACCGGCCCCTTGTCAAAGAAATGGCCATACATCTCAAATACATGTTCATGTATTGAAAAAAATGTTCACTGCTTTCAGAAAAATGCTCATGTATTTATTTGACAACATAAAATAAAGTGATGAAAAGAAAAGATAAAAGTCAGAAAAAGAGGAAACAACAACAAAAATTGAAAGGGTAAAAAAAGGAAATGGAAGAAAAACAAGTCCCAAATAAACAACAAAGAAAGGAACAAACCTTGTTTCGGGCCGGCTCATGTGCTGTGAGCGAGCCCTCGCTTGTGGTCGATATAAGCGCACACTGAATAAGATGACCCATCCAGGTCGGCTAAGGAGAAAACTGACCGTTTACCGATTCGCTCCCGGAACAGCTAGCCATTTCGTCAGTGCTAGCTTGCGCGCGCGCGAGCGCTCGCGCAGATTCCGATGGCCCCGCACGTGCGCTTCTGACCGTGTCGCGACAAACTCCGGTGGAGGAAGACCCGCCGCCGGCGCCGGCCTAACCGTCGGTTTTCCCCCCGGCCCCGCACCCCAGTGCGATAAGATTCCTCCTCGCCGTCGCCACCTCCGCCGCGGCCAGCCGCGACTCCGGCGGCTCCGGCTCGGCCTGGCCGTCGTCTCGCCGGAGATGAAGATGGCGGCGGCGCTACTTCGGTTTCCCCCCCCCGACCTGCACCCCCTGCGATAAGAGCCGCGGCCAGCCGCGCCTCCGGCGGCTCCGGCTCGGCCTGGCCGTCGTCTCGCCGGAGAAGAAGATGGTGGCGGCGTTTCTTCGATTTACCCCCCGACCCCGCACCCCCTGCGATAAGGTTCCTCCTCGCCTCCACCGCCTCCGCCGTGGCCAGCCGCCGTTCCGGCTCGGCCTGGCCGTGCTTTCGAATCGTGGGGAGAGAGAAATTGGGGAGAGAAGGAGGAAGAAGATGGGGAGGGGAAGCAACATGGTGGGACCCACCCACGTGCGTGCGTGAACGGATGGCTCTTCCGTCCCGTGCATGGACCGAGCGAGCCTTCGCTCGCGTAACAGCTAGCCATTTCGCCAGTAACCCATCCCAGAAAAATTGGAGAGTGGCCCAGCACCGCGCGTGTGGGGTTTAAATGTTTGTTCTATGTTGTTATCTCGGTAGACGCGTGCGCGACTCGGTTCCTTCTGCCGCTGATTAGGGTGCGCCATATATCGTGCTAGTTGTTACCGCACACCACGCCCTACGCACGTATTCGCAAGGCAGGTCGTACTGACTCTCACAGCAATGTAGCGCGCACTTTATCAAAAATTAACTTTCTGTCAAATCCGTCACCTCACAAAAAAGCAATATAGGACTGCGTTTTTGACAACCTAAAGTTATTAAAAAACGTCCAACTAACTCGAATAAGCTATCTCAAATGACATATCTATGTCCGATGAGAATCGCAGATGCTATGACAGCACCAAAAAACGATAACACAAATGCCGTATTCCGAGCCTGACGAGAATCTTCAAGGCTCTGAAAATACAAAAACACCAACGATAATGGGGTATTTTAAATGACTTAACTGTTTTCTCATTTCGCAGCTAAAAAACGCCAACCTAAATGAGATGTCTTATGTCTACCATTTCAATAGGCCCGGTGTGACCAAGTGACGACATTAATTTCTAGTCGGTTGTAAATCGTACTCAAACGGGGAACTTTGTCTGCTCGCGGCGAAAGGCTTTATTTCTCTCAGTCGGCATTCCCTGCGGTGCCGCGGGCTCGACCACAGTTTGCGCTCCAATTTCCAAAGACCGTGAGCACGGGAACACAGTGCGTGCGCAAATTGTTCGGGTCGAAAGATCACTCGCTCTCTAGTCAGCTGATGAAATCACGCGAGCCAGACGCACTCCGTAATCAATACCGTCGTAATAGGTACAAGTTCTAGCTCAAAACAGAAGGTACCTTCGTATGTGCAGCACGGTGTACGTAAACGCTTTATGATCCATGAAAAGTAGCCAAAAGAAATAATGGGGGTGTGCCTGACGTCGCCTCGTCGGCCCCCGGAAACGGAAACCGCCCCTGATCGGCCGCAAAAGAGAAAGAAGGGAAAAGTTCATTTTGAGTTTTAATGGTAGAGGTCAGACAAATTAAACCTTTGAACTCGAGATCTTTGAACTCTCGGCTTGTACACACTGAACTTGTGAATCTCCGTCTATTTTAACTCTGGACCAATTTTACACTACAAAGAAAATCTTAGACTACATAATTTGGCACTATCACTGACTTAGCTGGCCCACATGTTGTTTAAATATTCTACCTCTCGTCTCTCTGTCCAATACATACGACAAAAATCAAATAGGAGGGAGGGATATGAGAGGAGGGGACTCCGGCACAACAGAAGGATGGATACACAACGGCACCGAGCGCATAACCGCGAATCTCGTCTGGGCGTGCATCCTCGACGCGGATAGAAATGGTGAACGGTACGTGTCGTATGACACCGGCTTCACCCACACGTGGAGGCACATGCCTACTCCTTCCTCTTCTATTTTCCTCTACCTTCTCTTATATTCTATGAATCTCGTTAATCCACAAGGGGTACATGCTCATGTACCATGTCCCAGCGAACGCCCGGGAGCTCAACGAGATGATGGTGCGCCCGGATACCGTTCAACGAATACTGCGATGGTGTATCGATCTCCTCTCAATTGGCTCGGTCAGATATGGCATCGTGGCGACCATGGGTGTGGAGTAAGACAAACGGGGCTGGAAGGAACCCTGGTGGCGAGCTGCGTGAGTGTGGACAACGTGACCTTCAGGGGCACTGAGTAGATGGGGCGAGTTGGAATCGAGACGGGGAGTGGGGGGAGGGAGGAGGAAGATTGGGGAGGAAGGGCCTTACAAGTAGTAGGGTCCACTCGTCACTGAAAGTAGCCCGCTATCTTTCAGTGTACCAAACATGTTAGGGTTCGATTTAGATCGGGTTTACTAATTTAGTGTGCCAAAAACTGAGATTTTAAGTTCAAGGTTCAAATTGTCAAACGTCTACGACTTTAAGATTTTTAAAAAGGAACTTTCTCCGAGAAAGAAAAATTAAAAAAAAGCGGCTTGGCAGCGCCGAGAAACCTTGTTCGCAGAGGAACCCATCCCGGCCGCGACGTGGCGGACTACATGCAGTACCCGCCTCGGCGCGGCTCCACGTACGCGCGCGCGCCCCACGTACACCCCGCTCGCCGCCAAAACCACCCCACGCTACGCTAACCCGATAGCTCCGGAACCAACAGCCAACAGGTGCCCGATACCGCTCTCGCCACGGCGGCGCGGGTCCCGTCTCCGCCGCGCCACCTATAAAACCCACGCTCCACGACCGCTCCATCCTCAACGCACCATCGCCGGTTACTGTCACTGCTTTCTTGATACCTCTGTCTTCTTGACACGGACATGGCGAGCCACGCCCACGAGCATGGCCTCCTGCTCGACCCGGCCGCGCTGGCCTACTCCTGGGCCGAGCCCGACCACATCCCGCCGCAGCTCCTCGTCGTGCTCGGCGAGTACCTCTCCTCCCCCTCCGCCGGCGACGTGGACGCCGAGGGCGACGGCGAGGTGGACGACGAGTTCATGATGTACGAGTTCAAGGTGCGGCGGTGCGCGCGCGCGCGGAGCCACGACTGGACCGCCTGCCCCTACGCGCACCCGGGCGAGGCCGCGCGCCGACGGGACCCGCGCCGCGTCGCCTACACCGGCGACCCCTGCCCGGACTTCCGCCGCCGCCCTGGCGGCGCGGCCTGCCCGCGCGGGACCTCCTGCCCGCTCGCGCACGGCACCTTCGAGCTCTGGCTCCACCCGTCTCGCTACCGCACTCGCCCGTGCCGCGCGGGCCCGGCCTGCCGCCGCCGCGTCTGCTTCTTTGCGCACGCCGCGGGCGAGCTCCGCGCCAAGGGCGCCGGGGAGTACTCGCCGCTCGCGCAGCTCTCGTCGCCCAAGTCCACGCTGACGGCGCTCTGGGAGTCGCCCCCGGTGTCGCCCGTGGAGGTGGAGGGCAGGGTCGTCAGGTGGGTGGACGAAGAGGACGCCGACGCGGCCGAGGTGGAGGAGCTCATGCTCGCAATGCGGCAGCTCAGCTTCGCCAAGCCCAAGCCGGCCGCAGCGGCGTCGGGGACGCAGCAGGTACTGCCACCGGTCACCGAGGACGACGGACCGGACCTCGGTTGGGTGTCCGATCTGGTGATGTGAGATGTCAAGTTCATCACCTCGGATATCGCCAAGGAGATCGAGCGAAGCCCAAGATCGATATTATCTCGTGGAACCATGAAAAGGCCTCGAGACAGCTTCATTAATTAAGCTACTATTGAGTAATTCCCCAAAACTGCATCATTCTTCTGTGCATAAACAAATGTGTAGTATGGTGCAAAGCTGAATACAGCAAATTTGTAATTGTATAAGTCGAGCGTGGTGTGCGTGCGTGCCCCCTTTTTTTTCTGAAACCATCAACGGCTTCGGATTACTACTTCATTAACCAGTGTGCAAACTGGCTAGTACTAGTAGCCTCCCCCTGTTTCGTGATCCTATATAGTATCATTTGATGTACTTATATTATTATTATTATGCCAAAGTCTGGCATTTATCTATCTGTAATATGTAAGAAAGTGCATAATCAATCAGTACTCGCCGGTTAAGCAAGTGCACAATCAATCTGCCGGCCGGTTAATCAAGTTGTGCCTTGCATGGATCGATGGATGCATTGTATGAGCCCATTGGATTATCATGCATACTGGCTGTGCAGAGTTTTTCTTGTCCATTTTATCAGTCTATGGAACAAGATATTTCTGTGTCACCATCGATGGATAGTAGCCTCCCGCTGCCTAATTGCGGCATTTCTCTTATCTGTAATCTGTAGGCAAGAATTAAGCAAAAAAAAGAAAAGAAAAAGATAAGCAAGTGCTTAAATCACATCAGTCATTCAGTTGGTTAATCAACTTGTGCCGGTGCATCATGGATCGATCGGTGCAGTGTTGGATTATCGGAAGAGGGAGATGCATGGTGCGCAGCGGAGACGGAGAGGTCCGGTTATGGATAAAGAAAGATGTTTTGTGTCACCATCGATGGAGGCAGATAAGGTACACAAACACAAGGGTACGAGAAACATCCCCCCATATCTATCCTCTTTCTTGGACAAACAAATCGGAATCCCCATATCATATTGCAAGTGTCATTTTCTTTCTTCGAGAGGTATTGCAAATGTCAGCTGACTGCTGATGTCCATTGAGGGAAAACAGGTACCTCCATGGATATGAACCGAGAAATTCATGGATGCGTCTCTCTGACTCTGTCCGGCTAACTAAGATGGGTGACCACGGACATGTAAATCCACCCGGCCCTATCCGATGATCAGCAAGCGGGCGAGACCTGGAAAATGGAGGAACGCCGCGGATTAGGGGCTAAAACAGCGAGCGGCGAGTCGCACTCAAATCTGGAGTCACGTCCCGACCACCATTTCACCTGGACCGGAAAGAGGCATCTATGAATTGATAAAGACTGCCATAATAATCTAATAAAAGATTCAAAAAGGAAAATCATGCCGGGGAATAAATTTTTACCCTGCGTTTTGCTTTGCTTTGACTCCCCAACAAGTATCCAATTCTTCCTCATACTTCTCGCCCACGACCACGGTTTTGGCGCAGACACCAGGCTTATCCTCGCCGCCGCTTTGCGTGCACCGCTCTTGGTCAAGGAGGGCTGCAACTTGCGTTTTGTTTTTGCGATCTGCAGGATGCATGGTCTCTTGTCTCGACAGGATTTGGTGGTCATCTCATCTCGTCGTCCTGCAAGATTTGGTACGACGAACACCTCCTGGATCCTGGCCTTGCTAGCCGGGCCGGGGACTACCTCGTCTGTTCAGGGTTATCGGTTCAGCCCTAGCATTATTGGCTGGGAGAAGGATCCACTGGAGTGCTTTGCGTCCGTAGTGGTCCGTACCGTACTAGAAAAGCCTTTTTCCAGGCATCGTGATTGGATAAAGCTTCTTGGATACAAATACACATATGTGACTAAATTATAGGCTCGGTCATGCTCAGGCTCAAATCCATAAAGCCCGATTATAGTCTATCAATACAGACATGACACGCGAGTATATTATAAGCTTGACCTCCGGCCTGGTAAGACTTGAAATGGTATAAAACAAGAATGAATTCGATCCTAATCTAGCTTGATCTCTCAGCTCAAGCGGGCTAGAGACAAACTACAATAGTTAGTTTGTGAACTGCGAGCATTTCTTATAGATCTAGCTATAACAGTATGACCTAATTGATAAACAATTGAACCTAGCTCATAGTGGAGAAGAACATTATGATCGACATGATAAAACTGAATGAGGTCTGGTGGGTTACCGGGAAGTTTTACTGTCTTATGAACTCCATACTTTCACTCCACAATATGCTTTGTGCACGGAATATGGAAATGCCTTGAATAAATGTTCAACAGAATTGTCCCGTGTCAACTTTCAAAAAACTGCAGCTAAAAGTTATTTATACATGTCAGTCCAATGGATATTGGCCTATCCAAGTTTGTGGTCCTGTTTACGCTCGTTGCGTTCTGGTTATATTTTTCGAGTAAAGTCCATTTTAAAGCTCAAAACTTTATAAGAATTTTGTTATTATAAGGTGTATAGTTTTTCTTAAAAAGTCAAACTTGACCATATTTGAGCAATATTTACAAAATATTATCCTCTGTTACAATATAAAATTAGTATCATTAGATTCATCATGAAAATATATTTTAATATTTATTTTCTTAATATTTCAAATATAGATATTTTTTCTAAAATCCTGTTAAAAAATAGTCAAGTTTGATTTTTCAGGAAAAACTATACAATATCTATATTTAGACCACGGACAAAGTGATCTTACTAGGTGCAGTTGACCCCAGTGTTGCAATGTTCGACTCTATCTTTGTCCCGTCACACATGAATGAACCTCAGACATACTACAATGCCATGTCTTCAGCTAGAATATAGACTTCTCTCCCAACATGATATGTGTTGCTTCACCGTCCTTGTTCAAGCAAAGCGTTTAGATTCTAGTGCTCTAAGATTCACATATGTGTTCGACAATAGTTTGACAAAACGAATGAACATTTGTACATTTGTATTTCAAGTATCAAATATCTTAAATTTACCGAATTCCCTCTCAATAATTCACTCCTCAAGACTTCACCTATAATACCGATAAGTCCAATTAGACCATTTAGACATTGATGTCTTTGTCACACAACATCACCCACTCATGACTTCAGTCCTAATCAAATAAAATGATGCTCCTCTATCTCGACACACTCTTGCAGTTGCACCACCACATCGGTCATTGTGGGCCGTTGATTAGGAGCTTGAGCAGTGCACTTGAGAGCGACATCCGCGACCTTCCATACACCATTGACATCGTAGTCACCTGCCATGCGAGCGTCCACCATGTCTTCGATATTGCCCCGTGCAAGGCGCTGCCGTGTCCATTGGATGATACTGGTTGGCTCTGGGCATTGCAGGATGGGCGGCTGTCCCGTGATCACCTCCAGTAGGACGACGCCAAAACTGTACACGTCACTCTTAACGGTAAGCTGCATGGCCACCGCATACCTACATGTATGTGTTCGCTACATGTTAGTCAATGTGCTATACTGACCGAAATTATGAACGAGACAACTAAAAGTCGGTAATAAGGTCGATCGAATGGCATCATACTCGGGGCAAGGTAGCCACGTGTGCCAACTACTCTAGCAGTGGATACATGAGTATCACCATCCCTATTGAAAGCCTTGAGCAAGCCAAAATCGGCGACCTTGGCCTCGAGATTCGCATTCAGCAGGATATTGGATGTCTTGACGTCCCGATGCACGAAGGCTGGACTGCATGCCTTGTGCAGATACTCGAGGCCTGGACTTAGATAACACCATTGTAGAACATGCAAAATTTCGGGAAAAATTAAGATATGAAAACTAGCAACAACAAAGAAGAACTTACTATAGACGGAGATAATATATACCTCGTGCTGATTCTAGTGCAATTCGGAGCCTCTGTTTCCATGTTAAAATTCCGGCGTTGCGACCTTTCCCTGCAGAAAATCGCAGGGCGTCGTCAGGATTGTGGAACTGCAGGTTGAAATCTCAAATGCTCCGAGCCTCTGATAGGATGATGAAACAGTTAATACACACCTCTGAGTTTGTCTTCCAGGTTTCCTTCGGACATATACTCATAGACAAGCGCCATGTACTCCCCATCCCTGCAGTAACCGACCATAGACACTAGATTCTTGTGGTGAATCTTTGCCAATGTCTGGGCCTGAACAATAATGGTAGATGAAACAAATCAACACACTCTAATTCCTCCAAAAATCCAAAATTGCCTGCCAACCGTTACAAGTTATACTCGACTAGACTTTAATTACCTCTGTGAGGAACTCTCTGACGCCTTGGCTGGACGACTCAGACCGCAGCTTGACCGCCACCTGGGTACCATCCGCCAAGAAACCGTCGTAGACACAGCCGAACCCTCCCCGTCCGAGTACCGTCTTGAAGTTGTCTGTCATGACTTCCAGCTCCCTGTACGTAAACCGGCGGTTCTCTAGCTGCGGCGGGCTGTGCCTGTCGCCGTTCTGCGAGCGAGACTGCGCGCCGCCCGCCTCATTCTGCGGCTTCACACTGCCCTTTCCTGATCATTCATGATGTCAGTGACAAGAAACTAGAAACTGTCACTCCATTGCTGCTTGCAGTTCTTACAATTGATGTGTTGACGCCGCCCGTCTCACTGTCTCACTCACCTGCTTGTTTTTTTCTTGTCATGAGAAGTAGTAGGACTGCCAGTGCCACTGTCACCACTATTGGAACAACAATGTAGACGGCAAGCATAGAGTTTCTCTTCTTTTTAGTGAGCTGGCAAGAGCTGCCGGTGCTGCAAAGGTTTGGATTCTCGCCGTATCTATATATCAAATAAATAAATAAAATAATGAGCAACTTTTCTTACCAGGACGTGTTCGAAGCAATGACAGGAGGACTAAATGGATTTACCTTAGAGTTAGGGAGCCATCTTGAATTCTCTTTAGAAGGCCGGAGGGGATAGATCCATTAAGCTGGTTGCCTGTCAAGTCTCTGAGGTACCAAAAATTCATAATTGATTTCTGTAACTAGGCTATTACTGGATATCAAAGACAGCATGGATCAGGATTGCTTACAACACCGAGTGTGAGGGTAGTTCTGAAAGAGCATCAGGAATTGGTCCTGTCAAATTGTTGTATGACAAATCCCTGAATAAACGGTAGGCATACCAAATGTTTGAGCTTAACTCACAAACTTGATTGCCAAATAATGGGCAATTAAGGATACTTTACTTACAGATACTTGATTGCTTTGAATTTGGCGAAAGAAGATGATATGCCGCCGCTTAAACCGCCAAATGACATATTTCTGAAGAAACAGACACAATTGTTCAGAGTTCAGACATACAGCAAGATCAGCTTTCCTGTTCGCTGGACAGATTTCTGGGATAAATAGAAACACAAACTTACAGTCTTGTGATTGTTGGCGGCGTAGAACTGGTGTAGCTGCAGTTCAACCCATCCCACGCAAGAGCCTTTGGAGCGCACGGGTCACCCTCCCAGTTCTTCTTCACCTGGTACTTAGCCTTGATCGCGGCCATGGCAGCAGCTGTAGTTTTATTTGTCAGTACAGAGCAATTATACCTAGGGAGTTCTACTTGTCAAAATCACATTCCAGTTGATCACCATCCTGAGCATCCGTGGCAGCACTGGCCGTAGAGACGGCGGAGAAGAACTCGGCGGCGTTGATGATGGGCGGCAGCGTGGAGTTCGCCGTGGCGTTGAGGGTGAAGTTGTATTGGCCGTTGACTCCCCGGCGGGGCTCAGTGTCGTAGTACGCGTTGGAAGTGAGCCTCAGTGGCGTACTATTGTTGCTCCAGCTACCGTTGTTGACGAACATGTCGAACTGCCGCAGCGCGCCCCGGGCGACGACCTGCACCTCGGCGAAGTAGAGGATCCCGACGCACGCGGGCACGGGGTAGACGTGGTTCGGCGCCGCGTCGAAGGAGAACTCGATGGACCTGGAGCCGTTGCGGGGCGTGACGGCGGTCTGCATCACGGCGGAAGGCGCGTAGAGGGTGAGGTCGGCCATGTACTGCACCTTGTCCGGCGTCGAGACCTCCGTCCATGCCTCCGGGTCGCTCCGCGGGATCCACACGCGGTCGTACGGGTCGTCCGGGTACCTGATCAGCGCGAGGCCGCTGACGCCGAAGTTGCTCCGGTCGACGAGGACCAGCGCCTGCGTGGCGTTCGCGTGCGGGTACAGCGTGCTCAGGAGCGGCCTCAGGTCCAGCCCGGACACGAATGGCGTGCCGGAGCCGGTGTCGACGAGGCAGACCTGCACGGAGGACACGCCGTCGGGGACGACGGCGACGACCTCGGCCATCTGCGCCTTGTCAGGCGCCGTGACGTTCACGTCTGCCAGAAGTTGACGCCGAGGTGGAGATCGAAGACGGGGAGCGCGTGGAGGCCGTCGTAGTTGCCGTACAGAAGGTGGCGCGGACCAGGAACTTGGAGCTGGATGGCCCGGCAGACGCCCCGGCGGAGGGTGATGATAAGGGGATGGTGTAGCAGCTCCGGGCGGCGCCGGGGAAGCTGCGCAGGGTCTGGTAGCGCCTGGAGAGGGACGGCGTGATGTACTCGGCGGAGACGTTGTGGTTGGAGCCGGCGTCGGTGAAGGCGCCGTCCGGGACGTACGGCAGCTTGGTGGCGGCGTCGGTGTAGCCGCCGGCGTGCTCCGGCAGGCCGCAGTCGATGCTGACGAACCCGGTGCTGTCGGGAGCGGGCTGGCCACGGACTCGAAGTAAGACGCCGGCGAGGCCGACGAGCAGGAGAAGCCACGGCCGGGCTGCCATTGCTCCCGCCGGCCGCTTTGGTCGCTGATCCATTGCGCTACGTACGAGCGCACATGCGGCCGCTCGGCAGCCACTGATCAGTAGGTAGGCTTCGATCGGCGGCACAGAGCCGAAATGAAAACGAATCTGAAATTCTTTGACTCGGTATAAACTACTCTACGTACTCCCTCAACTCAGAGGCAGAAAAAAGAATGATTAGCCACTTCAGCAATCGGTCGATCCAGTGGAATTTTTGACACATTGGACCACCTGCGTGAATGAATTGGCAAAAAGGACCACATGTGAGTGAAAATGCCAAAAGTACCGTGGCGGCGTCTGCGCCAGGCGACACGTGTCCGCCGCCGCCGTGGGCGACGGCGGCCACCAAGGCCGCCACCGCCGGTGGCGGCACGTCGCTGTGTACACGTCGCCGTTAACCGTGCTGATCGTGCTCGTGTGAGGCTGTACTAGCCCGTTTTGAATTTTTTAAAACATCTCAAAAAATTCGAAAAAAATACCTGGATGTAGCTAACCCTATGCAGTACGATCGTGCAAAAGTTCACTGCAAAAAACTTCATATTTTGGGCTCAGCAAAAAAGACAAATTCAACAAATTTTCATAGCTAGTACAAAACGATGCACTGTTCATTGACATTTCACTCACTCATAGCTAATTCAACAAATTCAACAAATTACCATGGCGGTCTCGGACACGTGTTGCCTGGCGCAGACGCCGCCACGGTACTTTTGACATTTTCACTCACAGGTGGTCCTTTTTGCCAATTCATTCGCCCAGGTGGTCCAATGTGTCAAAAATTCGATCCAGTGGGCTAGACTGCACACGACACTGCCCGCTCGAGGTCTGCGAGAAACACAATAATGAGTAGAGTTTGTCAATGCCCGCGCTGGCTACGCGGGCGGTACGTAAAAAATACTGTCATCGTGCAGTAGTACGCAGCGGTATGTAACAACTACTGTCTGGAAAAAAAAAACAACGTTCTCATAATTTGCTTATCTTCGAACGTCCTCATCGCCGTCCGATCTGACCGAAGCGATCTCCGTCCAATTTGATCAAGCTACTATTCCGTCTTACCCGTTACACAGGTCGTCATCCCCGTCTCGCATGTCCTATCTACTTGCAAACACCGATGCCAGCGTCCCCATTCACACCGTTTTGTTACTGCTCCAGTGCTCCCATCCACGGGACGCCACCACCATCCATATCCACGTCAGATTCCCGTCGTCTCCATCGTGCCATTCCATACCATGTAGTCGCCGCTTCATCAGGATCCGCGGAGATGCTGATTGGAGCACGTGGTGGGGATCCTACTAGACGGCAATGTTGCTATCTCTAGCCATGAGGGACAGAATGATGACCGAGAGTCTGATTCATGTTCACCCCTTCCATCGATTGCTGCATCAAGCCGGTCTAGAACTCGAGGATCGTGTAGAAGTCCTGGAGAAGTCACAATGGGAGAGCTAAGTAGGCACCAATATTTTTATCGATTTTGCTAATTCTAAGTTGTCTAAAAATTAACTAAATCTCAGTTGCTTCCTTCGTCGTTAGATTTGCATCGTGATTCATGTTGCTCTCAGAGTTGCATTTTTTGCTACTGTGAGCAACTCGAGGATCGTGTAGAAGTCCTGGAGAAGTCACAACGGGAGAGCTAAGTAGGCACCAATATTTTTATCGATTTTGCTAATTCTAAGTTGTCTAAAAATTAACTAAATCTCAGTTGCTTCCTTCGTCATTAGATTTGCATCGTGATTCATGTTGCTCTCAGAGTTGCATTTTTTGCTACTGTGAGCAACTGATTGAGATTTACTTAATTCTTAGGTTTCTTAGTTATTGGATTTGCATTGTGATTCATGTTAAACTTAGAGTAGTACCTGAGATACAATTGTGTGCGACTCAGTAAGCATTAGACATCCATCTCTCATTTATGGTGGATCACTTTAAAAACAACATGGTGGATCGGTAGTGTGGCATCCATGATTAAATCAACAACAAGTAACTTGCAATGCCTATTACATTTGCATATCACCGTGTACGTGTGGCTAGCTGTATATCTGTAGGTTGCAGTAAATTTCGCTTTCAGAATTCAGGAAATGTCTACGTTGATTGATACGAAAGCCACACCAGCGCGGACAATCAGTTCGGAGCAGCGTCTGGTGGTATTCTCACCTTGCTCCGGTACAACCTCGTCTCGTTGTTTGACGCTGAAAACATAAGGGTAACTCATACATTACCGGGTGGTAACTTACGAGCTCAAAATAAGTCGCCAAAGTGTTCCGAATAACATTTACTCTTGAAGTGGGTAACTATTTACGATTAGCCTGGTAACTTACATGCTGTAGATTACTAACATTGAAGATGAAAAAACTTATCGAGACATATTTCGAAGATCTCGTAGTAGATAATTTAGTGGTGAAAACGAATCTTGAATCAGAATTTTCATTTGAGAGACAAAATATTTTGAATTTTCAGAATATGGAAAAATCTTGTTGTCATGGCTTTCTTTGTCCAGTACTACATGTAAGTAAGGAAAGGTTCTGATTTGTCTCTGGGGATCCGCATGCATGAAAACGTTCGGTACTTGCTAATATATATTATAATATTCTTCATATAGAAGAGTCCATATACCACTCAATACAATACAAGTAATGCAACGGTCTACACGTTGTTTTCCCATGTTCCTTGACATTATGTCATGATTTTGACGATACTTATCAGCCCAGCCAACTTATAATAGACCATTAGTTTGGACTTCACAGAAATCTAGGGTAAAATAATCTGAATACCTCCATCGAGACATTAGGGGCCGATTTTATGAATTAAACGAGGGGAAACAATGCGACCGATTTAGAAGGTACCTAAAGAATATCCTGTCATTATACATAAGAATTCCATAATATAGGAACAATAACCCTTGTTTTGTGATTTACTTTTGTTGAAATAAACATAAGTTCATAAGATTTCTTTTGCTCGATAGGGCCATAAACTCTACACAATATAAATGGTCAAATAACACAATATTTTCAATATGTCATGGGTGATTTATAGGGGCATTTTGTAATGACATTTAAAAGTGCCTAGAAATGCCTAGAAATATATAATTAGGGCTACTTTTCAGTTACTAGCTTTAAAAAAAATATCTTAGAGTCACTTTTCAAAAATGCTTTTACAGAACAGATTATTTAGGCATTTCTAAAATTGCTTGCAACGATAACATTTTTGCAAAAGTGCCTGCAAAAAGAGCAATAGAGCAATTTTATGAAAGTAGTCGTCCCACTCTTTCTTGCTCAGGAAAATAGTCCCTGATCCAAACCTCATGGAGTCTCTCTCTCTCTCTCTCTCCCAAGTCCCAACACCCCCTCCCCCCCCGCCCGCTTTACCGCTCGGTGGCCCTTGCTATGGCCACCTGCTATGTTTATAGATTGAGTAACAAATTCTGTAAAATTTTCAATAATCTGTATCATGTCGAATTTTAAATATTAGAATGAAAATGTATCATGAAAATAAGAACCTACATTTGAAAAGTACCTACAATTTTTGTAGAGGCATTATTGTGTAATGTCATCCGTTATTTTTGAGATTTTTGGGAAGTGCCAACAATTAATTTTTGAGGCACCTTTGCAAGGTGGCTGGAGATATTTTTTGAGACACTTTGGAAAAGTTCCTACAATAATTTAATTTGAAGTCACTTTTAAAACCGCTTTAAAAATCTATTTTTAGAAGCACTTTTCGAAACTCCTAAATGATTTTCCGTACCCTATTTGTTACGACACTATTTTAATGCGTCCAAAGATTTTTTAGAGGCAGTTTTAGTACTTTTCAAGTCAATTTTTTGTGCCCATAATAATTAACAACCATGGCGCAGTGTTTTTAGGCACAAACAATAGGGAGTGGTCTGTTGAACAATAAACATGCATCGATCAAAAAGACTTCATTAAAAAATTAATTAGCACACTTAAGATGCATGTACATCTATATATGTTCACTCACTTATGTAAAATCAGAACACTTTAGAAACATCGTAGATATCACTTCAAGAAGAAAACTATTGAATCAACGTTTGCAATTGATATGTACTTCTAAAGAAACATATAAATCTTTAACGTGCAGCAGGACCAGTGGAGATTGTTGGCACCCTCTTTAAAGTATGCTCCTCCTCAAATGCATTGTTGTTCTGGCTCACATCCGTGGACTGATCAGCGGTGTAAGAGTCATAACTCATGTTCGGATCGTTGCCACTACTACCGGTGTAGAATACCTTGTTTTCGCCACCTCTTGCGCGTCCATTCTCTAGCATGACGCATTCTTGCAGTTGTGCCACAACATCGGTCATGGCGGGGCGCTGCGCCGCGGTCTGTGCAGTGCACTTGAGCGCAATGTCCGCAACCTTCCACACCCCATTGACATCGTAGTCACCGCGCATGCGTGTGTCCACCACGGCCTCGATGTTGCCCTGTGCCAGTCGCTGCCACACCCACTGGATGATGTTGATGGGCTCTGGCTCCCGCATGATGGCCGGCTTTCCCGTGACCAGCTCAAGTAGCACGACTCCAAAGCTGTATACATCGCTCTTAGCCGTCGGCTGCATTGTCATATGATACTCAGGATCAACGTATCCGGGTGTCCGACAATCCTGTTTGTAGACACGTGGGTATCATTGCTATCGAAGGCCTTGGACAAGCCGAAGTCAGCAATCCTAGCCCCCACTCACTCTCTCTCTCTCTCTCTCTCTCTCTCTCTCTCTCTCTCTCTCTCTCTCTCTCTCCCAAGTCCCAACACCCCTCCCCCCTGCCCGCTTTACCGCTCGGTGGCCCTTGCTATGGCCACCTGCTATGTTTATAGATTGAGTAACAAATTCTGTAAATTTTTCAATAATCTGTATCATGTCGAATTTTAAATATTAGAATGAAAATGTATCAAGAAAATAAGAACCTACATTTGAAAAGTACCTACAATTTTTGTAGAGGCATTATTGTGTAATGTCATCCGTTATTTTTGATGTTTTTGGGAAGTGCCAACAATTAATTTTTGAGGCACCTTTGCAAGGTGGCTGGAGATATTTTTTGAGACACTTTGGAAAAGTTCCTACAATAATTTAATTTGAAGTCACTTTTAAAACCGCTTTAAAAATCTATTTTTAAAAGCACTTTTCGAAACTCCTAAATGATTTTCCGTACCCTATTTGTTACGACACTATTTTAATGCGTCCAAAGATTTTTTAGAGGCAGTTTTAGTACTTTTCAAGTCAATTTTTTGTGCCCATAATAATTAACAACCGTGGCGCAGTGTTTTTAGGCACAAACAATAGGGAGTGGTCTGTTGAACAATAAACATGCATCGATAAAAAAGACTTCATTAAAAAAATTAATTAGCACACTTAAGATGCATGTACATCTATATATGTTCACTCACTTTTGTAAAATCAAAACGCTTTAGAAACATCGTAGATATCACTTCAAGAAGAAAACTATTGAATCAACGTTTGCAATTGATATGTACTTCTAAAGAAACATATAAATCTTTAACGTGCAGCAGGACCAGTGGAGATTGTTGGCACCCTCTTTAAAGTATGCTCCTCCTCAAATGCATTGTTGTTCTGGCTCACATCCGTGGACTGATCAGCGGTGTAAGAGTCACAACTCATGTTCGGATCGTTGCCACTACTACCGGTGTAGAATACCTTGTTTTCGCCACCTCTTGCGCGTCCATTCTCTAGCATGATGCATTCTTGCAGTTGTGCCACCACATCGGTCATGGCGGGGCGCTGCGCCGCGGTCTGTGCAGTGCACTTGAGCGCAATGTCCGCAACCTTCCACACCCCATTGACATCGTAGTCACCGCGCATGCGTGTGTCCACCACGGCCTCGATGTTGCCCTGTGCCAGTCGCTGCCACACCCACTGGATGATGTTGATGGGCTCTGGCTCCGCATGATGGCCGGCTTTCCCGTGACCAGCTCAAGCAGCACAACTCCAAAGCTGTATACATCGCTCTTAGCCGTCGGCTGCATTGTCATATGATACTCAGGATCAACGTATCCGGGTGTCCCGACAATCCTGTTTGTAGACACGTGGGTATCATTGCTATCGAAGGCCTTGGACAAGCCGAAGTCAGCAATCCTAGCCCCAACTCCGAGTTCAACAGGATGTTGGTGGCCTTCACATCCCTATGGATGAGGGGTGGATGACAGCTCTTGTGTAGGTACTCCAGACCTACACATTACAAGACCGGGTGGTGCCCAGGTTTATTGTCACAAAAACGTTCAACGGCAAAAAGTGGACTATGCATTCAAGTGCATACCTTGTGCCGATTCAAGTGCGATTCGTAGTCTTTGTTTCCAGGGCAGACATGCTCCGTTCCGGTTATTTCCTGGAAACAATCGACATTGTAAGGTGAACAACATTATCTATTATGTCAGTTAGAAGTGCTCAAGTAACACTAAATCGCCTCATAGGTAGTGAAGTACACAAACTAGTGTTTTCTTTGGTTGAACATATGGCTTTGTAAGATATAGTCCTAATCAACTTACATACCCTCAATATGCTCTTGCAAGGTTCCTTCCGACATATACTCGTAGACAAGTGCCATATATTTCCCATCCTTACAGTAACCAATCATGGTGACAAGATTCATGTGGTGAATCCGTGACAAAATCTCAGCCTGGAAAAAATTTCCGTACATAACCTATCAAATTTCACTCTATGGTTTCACGAAGCATGAAACATCAACTACACTGAAAGAAATATTACCTCTGCGAGGAACTCCTTGGCACCTTGATTGGAAGAATGTGACCGCAGCTTCACCGCAACCTCGGTGCCATCCTCTAGGAGGCCGTGGTAGACGTACCCAAACCCTCCCTGGCCAAGCACTCGTTGGAAGTTTTTCGTTATCCTCTTAAGCTCTTTATAAGTGAACCGACGACTCTCAAGACGTCGTAGTGAACTGTTACCGACAACATTGCTTGCCTGTCTGTGGCTTTCATTCTGCGGCGTTATGGAGTTGTTCGTTGATCCTTTATAGGCAGCGAATGGCACTAGCCAACATTAGTGGAACTCACGTGGTAAAATTTATCAGACAAATGGTGTGGTCATGCAGAAGCCTCACCTTCCTTCTTTGGCTTTAGCAAGCAAATCAGTAGTAACGTCACCGATACTATCACCACTAGCAAAACTGCAGGGATAACAATGTAGAGTGCCAGTTTGCTCTTCCTTTTAGTAGGCAGCTGGCATGAATTGCCATTGATGCAGAGGTCTGGGTTGTTGCTATATCTGACAAAATAACAGACGAACATGCTAATCAATGAAATTCTTCAAGCAACATGTAAGATCGAATGGGAAGTAGAATGGGAAAAATGTACCTTAGATTCAGGGAACCATCCTGAATTCTATTGAGGAGTCCAGAGGGGATTGATCCATTGAGCTGGTTGCTTGACAAATCTCTATGGAACAAAATGCTAGCAATGTTCAAATGACAGTTCATGCGAATTGGGGAAAATCTGACAAAAGGTTATGGACCTACAGAACTGTCAATGAAGATAATTGCGAAAGGGCATCTGGAATTGAGCCTACCAAGTTATTGTTGGACAGGTCCCTGAAGATATGAAACAAGATGTTAACATTTTTGTTGCAAAAAAGCTACAGACTAGGCCAAAATAGATCCAGAACTCCGAACGTACAAGTATTGTACTGCCGTGAGGTCCCCGAAAGACGCTGAGATGTCACCATTCAGGCCACTGGAGGACATGTTTCTACAGAGATCAAATGACAGGGGGATCAGTTTCACTGCACGTTGCATGATAGTTAAGCAACCTTCAGAGGAAACAACAACGAAATATTTGGGATCAATATTTTCTACACACTCTCCGTTAATTTTGTCCGCAGACTTCCTCTGTACAGATATGAAACTACTTACACGCCTGTGATCCTTGGACGGCTGCCAATGGCGTAGCTGCAGGTGATCCTATCCCACGCCATGGTCTTCGGAACGCATGGATCACCCATCCAGTTCTTCGTCACCTGATACTTCGTCTTGATCGCCGTCATCGCAGATGCTGCATGCAGTTAATCTCCATGATGCGATTAATCATCACATCTCTTATTTTGGGGAGCAATCACCACCTGTTTTGTGTTTATTCATACTAGGTTTTGCCATGACATACCTTCCTGGGAGTCCGTGGCGAGGTTGGTGGTGGGGAAGACGGAGAAGATCTCGAGAGCGTTGATGATCGGCGGCAGCGTCGAGTTACCGGTGGCTTTGACGGAGAGCCTGTAGCTGCTGTTTCGGAAGGGTATACCATTGTAGGCCACGGTGTCGTAGAGGTATACCGGCGGGAAGCCGCTCGTATACCACGGCTTGTCGTTGAGTATGACGTTCATCTGGCGCACGGCGTTGCCGGTGAGGAGCTGCAGCTCGGCGAAGTGCAGGATGACGATGTACCCCGACGGGTCAACAGGATCGTTGTCGGTGGGCCATGTAAACTCTATGTTCTGAGAGGCGTTTCGCGGCGTGACCGCCGTGTGCAGAACCGCCGACGGCGCCTCGAAGGAGTCGTTGTCTATGTACTGAGCCTTCTGCGTCGTCGATATCTGAGCCCAGGCCACCGTGTCGACCCCAGGATACCATATCCGGTCGTGTGGATCATCGGGATACCTGACGAGGGCGGTGTCGTTAGTCGGGCCGAAGTTGAGTCTGGTCATCAGGGCCAGCCCCTGCAATGCGGTCGCCTGCGGATAGAGCGTCCTCTTCAGCGGCCTCAGGTCGAGGCTGGAGATGAACGGCATCCCGGCGCCGGTGTTCACCAGGCACACCTGCACGGAGTCGTCCGGCACCACCACGATTCCCTCCACGAACATTGCCCCTGTTTGCGCCGAGATGTTTACGGTGTGCCAGTAGTTGACGCCGATGTGGAGATCGAAGATTGGTGGCCGGTTAAGGCCATCGTAGTTGCCGTACAAAAACCTGGCCCGGATCAGGTACTTGAGCCCGGCGACGAGGGAGCGGAGCGTGTAGCAGTTCCGCGCGCCGGCGGGGAAGCTGCGCACGTTGTACCAGATCTTGGGCATCGTCGGCGTGATGTACTCGGCCGAGATGTTTCCGTTGGTGCCAGCGTCGCCGTCGATGAAGCCGGCGTCCGAGGCGTACGTGAGTGTGGTGACGTCGTCCTCGTAGCCAGTCTCCCCGAGAGGCCGCAGTCTACGCTTATGAATCCTGCAAAGCACATCGCGAGAACGATTGATCACGCGTAGATTCAGACTTGGTTATGCAGTATACCCATCGGCCATAATGCTTTGTGATTTATATGAGGAAAACATCGAATGATATTCCCGGAAAATACAGAGCGGTGCATACCTTTGCTGTCGGGCTGGGCGCGAGCTTGGAGTAGGACGCTGGCGGCGCAGAGGAGCAGCAGGAATTGACCGGCCGCCATTGTTCGCGGCGTCGATTGCTCCATCACACACGTCAATTCAAGGAGCTAATGGAGCACCATAATATAGGATTGACTCCAATGTCGCACACGTACATGCATGCGTAGTTGCATACCCAGGTCTCACCTGGAGTAGTAAGTTATGAGGAAATACAAATCTGTCAGCCTGTCATTAGCTAGCCGAATGATCACTTCAATAGCACCATGATTAACCACGTCTGCACTCCGCACTCATATCCAGGTGATATTTCCGGTACACAACTTGCATAGCAGGTCAACCGATGGGCTCTGTTATAGCCTTCGCGCAGACGAGCAGATACTAACATGCATGGACGAAGGGTTTACGGCTCTTCGAGCTGGTCGACGTCCTAGCTGGTCGCTCCTGTTCCAGATAGAGCAGATGACTTTGGAGGGGAATGCCGTGTTCGGCGTCGTCGTGCCTCCCTGGTTCTTTTGAGTCGTCCTCCGCAGCTGGAAGCGCATTCTTTTTTGTGGTTTGACTTGAGGCCCGAGTTGGGCGTCGTCGTGCACCCCTGCCCCCCTGGAAGCACACGAGTATAGGTGACTGTGCAACTACCTTGCTTGGCACCAATCTAGATCAAGTCCAGAGGTGTATACATCCTCCGTCCCAAAATATCAATCATAACCGTCTAATGATGATTTTTTAGGGGTGCGGGTAATACTCAGTCAGGCGATGTCATCAATTCTCACTTGCAACTCATGATTAGCATGAATCACAAAGCAAATCTAACTGTATAGGGTAATTTCTAAGTTGCAACCCAAATAGCAAATCATAGTTTAGGAATCGCGATGCAAATCCGATGGTGTATTAGTTGACTGAGCACTAACTTAATTCTTAGCTAGCTAGTTAAGAATTATCAAAACCGATATTTAAAAGTACATACTGTTTTTTTTTGGGTTTCTGGTGTGTAGCTTCAGTATCTTGTTGTACGTGTTTTTATCATATCTTGTTGTACTTATGCCATTATTGTCTATTCTTGTACTCTCTTTGTAGATGCTTTTGTTTACCGTAATTTGTTGATGCTTTACCCTAGTAGTTTTGCGTCTATTTTAAAAATACTATGGATGTGCATCGGCCAGGGGGCTTGACCTTCTTTTACAAAGAAAAATGAGACCAAATACAGTGTGTCATGTTTTTTTTTTAACAAACCCAATGTAGAGAGAGAGAAGTTGGGGCAACCAAAACTTTTCTATTGATGTGAGTTTGGCCCCTTGTTCATATGAATTAATTTTTTTTCTAAAAATGTAAATAAAATACATTGAAGTTTCAATTAGAGTGGGGACTGTCCGCTGGACAAAAGATCGTGATATTACCACACATGAGTATTACATATATGCCATCCAAGACCATACAACTAACGCAATGTCCTACCTAGGTTCTCCCTTTCTTTCTCCGCATTAGAGTTTGACTAATAGTATAGCCAACTGATGCCTATATGCAACTTCCATGCCATCTAGATCCATCATTTATATCCACTCATATAAGAAGATAGGCTATTATCTTTGATATTAAACTATTACTTTTTAGCTAGTGGTCTTATATCCAACACATTGGTACACTTCCATGCCATCTAGATCCATCATTTATCTTTCGCTATATGTCCTACCTAGGTTCTCTATTTATTTCTTCACATTTATTACATTTAGCTAGTACTGGTACACACATATGTGGGCTCTTACATGAGAGCCAACTTCCCTTCTACTACCCTCGGTTCCGTAAAACCATACACATAAGTGTCTTTTTCTTAAGTCAAACAATGTCAAGTTGACTGTGTTTATATAAAAATATCAACAATTACAGTATTCTATAGATATAATATGAAAATATATTTAATTTTTTATCTAATAAGATTAATTTGACATTTTAATGTTGATGGTTTTTCCGAAGTTTTGGTCAAACTCCACATGGTTTGACTTTAGACAAAAAAATTATGCGCCTTCTTTTATGGAACTGATGGAGTATTTACATGTCTCTTTCTTTCTTTCAATTAGTATAGCCACAAGTGACATGTAAGCGGGCTGTAAGTGTCTTATTATACTTGCTATTATGCCATTATTTTGAAGATACGTATTAATCTGACCGATACTAGACAATTTATTTGGAATTTGGATACCTCTAGTTCAAAATAATAATTTGAATATCTCCGTCGAGACATTAGTACTAGTACAGAGCGACTCTATAGACATGGGTAACAAACTTCATCGGAAGCGGAAAAACGGTACGTGTCCCGAGTCCAGTCACTGATTTGAGGTGCCTTATTCGCAACGGTTCGTTTTGCCCGTTGCTGATGACTCTACCTTCTGGCAACGGAGATCTCCTACCCTCCATTACCAATGTTTGTGTTTCAACAACAATATCTACATATGTTGTTTTTGTGATATGTTATGCATGAGTGACAGTCATTTCTATTTGCCCGTTTGAGATGTTAACTGCAGGCTAGACAGCCTATAGCCTCGCGTTCACATGCTACATTAATAATGAATATTTAAGAAAAATCACAGCCAATCAACACATATAGAAGCCGAAATTCAACAAAATGATACGTATTGAACGTATCTATAAGTTTTGATTGTCCCATGCTATTATTATGTCAATGTTAAATGCTTTTGCTATCTTTACATATCAATTTACTTCATTTTTATTGGACTAACCTATAAACCAGTGTCCAGTGTCCCGTGTCAGTTCCTGTTTTCTACATCGCATGAAATTCGTATTTACAAAAGTACAAAAAAATTGGGGGGGGGGGGGGGGGGGGGGGGGGGGGGGGGGGGATGCCATTTTTAAAAAAACTTTTCGAAAATCTTGCTGTGGCGCCAGAGGGGGTCAAGGGGCGCCACAGCCTTACCGCGAGCAATGGATGGGATGTGCCGCCACCCACACTAGTAGGGAAAAGCTTATACGTGAGATGCTATCAGTGGCGCACCAGCCACTTGTGCGCCACTGATAGTCTCTCACCAGGTTTCCTGGATTTTGAAAAAAATACCAGTGGCGCACCAGATTGCAGTGCGCCACTGGTAAATTTTTACCAGTGGCGCACCGTAAACTGGTGCGCCACAGGTAAGTTTCAGCTAAACTTGAAAACTTTCCAGTTGGAGGAGAGAGACTACCAGTGGCGCACCAGACAGTAGTGCGCCACTGGTAATTTTTTTACCTGTGGCGCACCAGGCAGTGGTGCGCCACAGGTAAATTTTTTACCAGTGGCGCACTAGGGCCGGTGCGCCACAGGTATTTGTCGGACGATATTTCAAACTGTGGAGAGAGAATACCGTGGCGCACCAGACTCAGTGCGCCACTGGTAAAAAATTTACCTGTGGCGCACGGTGAGCTTGTGCGCCACAGATACTCATGCTGTCACGCACCACACCTTTTTTTTTTTTGAAAAGTCACGCACCACACACCTCTCTCTCTACCTTATCTCTCCACCTCTTCCATCGATCTCCACCACACACGCAGCAATCACACGCACGCGTTGCTTCTCTGCCTTATCCTCCCAAGCACACGCACGACTCTCATCTTCCTCTGCAGTTAGCCGACGACGCCGTCCACTGCTCCCGCTCAGCTCGCTACTCATCTTCTCCTCCTGCTCGCCCCTCATCTTCCTCCTCCCAAACTGCGAGCAGGGCGCGGGAGCCGGCCAGGGAGCGTGGGCGGGCGGAGTAGCCGACAGCGTGCACGGCGAGGGCAGCCCGGCGCGGCGCGGAGACGTGCGCGCGGAGACGCGGACGGGGCGGAGCAGCCGGCGCGGGTTGACCATGGCGGAGAAGCTCGTGGCTTTCTGCGGCAGTCGCCCTCTCCCTCATCCCCCTCTGCGGCCGGTTGCGCCGCCATTCGCCGTCGTCGCGCCGGTGGGCGCGGGGCAGCGGCGAGGACGGCCCCTTCTGCTCACCACGACGCTGACGCGCACGGTCTCCCTCGCACACGCCGACCATGGGGGCGGCCTCCCTTGCGTCGATGGGCGGCGGCGGCTTCCTCGCGGAGAAGTTCGCGCCTCTGAGCCTGCCCGCCGCGGAGTCAGCCATGGCGGCGGCGCGGTGGGGCGACGTGGGGCTAGGGTTTTTTGTGGGGCATTTTTGTAAATCTGTAAATGTATTTAATTATTTCTCGATTTTTGAATTGTGGTTTAATATCAATTTTGGATTTTATTTTTTTATTCCATAAATTGATACTAGTGGCGAACCATTTGCATTGTGCGCCACTGGTAAGTTGACACGAGTGCGTGTATATGGTGTGCCCTAAGATTACTGTGGCGCACCAGTATAGACTATCAGTGGCGCACCGACTGGTGCGCCACTGGTAATTTGGTTACCTGTGGCGCACCTGGTGCGCACTGGTAACACTTATCAGTGACGCGAGTTTAGTGGCGCACCACTAGTGCGCCACTGATAGCATATTTTGGTGCGCCACTAATAAGCTTTTCCCTACTAGTGCCAGCCTACACCTGTGTACACCCCCGATATCCTTCGCCTATAAATCTCCTAAGACCTACAAACATTGCAGGCGGAGTTATTTTTTGGAAACTAGACATAGAGCGTTGCCCGATAACGATCCAATATAAAGGCATGTTCCGGTACTCTGTCGGAAGGGAAATCCGTCACCAGAGGCATGATAGTTGGTTCAACCTTACATTGGTCTACCTTAGTGGAGCAAGGGTCAAGACATGTATTGTGTTGTTGCGGCTAAGGGTAAAACAATTGTGTTGTGTCATATTTCGATGATATTTCTACTTGTTACATTATGTCAATCTGCTTACAGCTATACTCTGATAGTTAGAACTTAATAGGTAGAGATGGAAACATATAAGCGGTCTCAAAGTGGAGTATTAGTTATGGATTCAGTGTAGTAGAGAAAACCTTGTCAGTCATCTCCACTATATATGTTCCCATAGGCCCCAGTGTTGGGTTTCTAAGTCCTCGGCCCTTTGTTTCCTGATAAGACTCTGTAATTAACTGACCCGTCTGTGAGGATGAGCTCGAGGATCCTTCATTACCGACAAAAATAAATAATATCTAAATAATAAAAGGTGAATGTCGGCACTAAATGAACTAAAAAGGTGCGGCTTTATAGTACGCTATACGGTTAGCAGAATTAACCTGCGTCAAGCGCGGCTTCTCATGTGTCATCGTCGTCTGCCACTGCCTCTATTGCGGCGACAACATCTCCGGGGCAGCAAAACCTGTGGCAGGGTCACGGCAGCCAAATATGTGGTGGCCCCATCTCACTGCGGCCAAATTTGTGGCGGCGACTTTGAACTGGTAGGGTGGGCGGGGGCAGAGAGGCGTGATGCAGGGTGGCAGGGGTGGTGTAGAGGGCGACGACGACATCGGCGGCAAAATGTTTTGAGGAGGACGAGGGAAATGTTTGCTCGGCTAGGCGGGCTAGCTCGCCATGGCCAACGTTAGGAAGTAGGGATTCCGGGGTGTTCACATCGGAAAAGAAGATTTTGAATTGTTCGTTACCAATAAGTATAAAGATATTATACTCCGGATTTCGAATACCATAACAAATGATGACTCTATTGGGATATTACATTCCAAATTTACCATATTGATTTTAAATTAACACATGCATGATGACCAAAATGAGTAGATTACATTCCAAATTTACCAAATTGGTTTTAACATATGAAATAATGACCAAAATGAGTACTACATCCCTATTTACCATATGATTTGTTGATCATCGACCCTTATTCTTCGTCCTCAGTCAGTAATCTGCATCAACCTTAATATTTCCTTTGTATATTACCCATCAGAGTGATCATCTCTTGCATAAAAGCTATCTTGAGGAGTTGGTCGATCATTGATCTGTATGTGTTTTCCAGTTATTGGCAAGTCTTCATATTGTTTGTAATCTTCTTCATGAACAACGTACTCAACCCCAACTATCTTCCTTTCGCACGCATTACAACATGGAATTTTTGTTTAAAAGGTTCATCTTTGTATGCCAATTCGTTGAGATTAAAAAAATGTAGCGCCATAGGTTCCAATTTCCAAATAATTTAGTTTGACCCGCTAGTAGTTAAACAATGGAACCATGACGATATCATATTAAAACTCCGTAATCTCCTCTATGACTCCATACTACAAACCCTTCCTCCTATTCGGATCTCGCGCTTCAACTTGAATAGATCTATTCTGATGCGACAGTGGCTGGAGCGGTGACGGTTTGCGACGTCATCGACTTCCAGTTTCTACCGCAGCGACACCTGGTTAACGAAAATTCGTTGGCCGGACAGGTGGTGATGGTATGAGCGTAAGCTTTGAGTTAACACACTTTGGTGGAAACATTTCTAGTAACATTGATGCACGCTTGAGTCGTGGCCTTGCTGATGGTAGTGGCTCGAATCTCATCTTTGGGGATGAAAATACCGAGCTCGACACTTGGTTGTACCTGTCATCATCGGCGCGCGTGTGGCTTTTGCTTCTTGTAGGCTCTGCTTAGAATTATGTATTTTCTATTTATTCCATAGTGTTAATGTTAGCCCGGTGAAGATATTGTCGAGAGGCATGTGGCGTCAGGTTTTTTTATTTTGTATCTTTCTGAACTTTGAAATAAAAAATTGTGTGGATCGTTCGACGCAGAGGTTGGGGCTTCACTACCCTTTTCGGAAAAAAAATACAGACTATGTCGTAAGATATTTGTTTCAGCTCAGCGAGGTCATAAGCTCCATGACAATATAAATGGAAAATATGGACCTTCTTTTGTAGGGACAAACAATAGGGAGTAGCCTATTGAACAATAAACATGCATCGACCCAAAACTCCTCCTTACAAAGTTTATATAGCATACCTCAGACGTAGAAACATCTATACAAAATCAAATGCTTAGAAATACCGTTGATATGAATTAAAGGGGAAATATATCGAATCAACGATTCCAATTGGTACAGACTCACAATAAAACATCACATAAAAGTCTTCAACGTGCAGCAGGACCTGTGGGCATTGTTGGCACCCTCCGAAGACTATACTCTGTCTCAAACGGTGTGCTGTTCTGGCTCACATTTGTGGACCGATCAGTGGTGTAACCATCATAACTCATGTTTGGGTTATTGCCACTGCTACCGGTGTAAAAGCCATTGCTTGCATCGTCTCTAACCCGTCCGTTCTCTAGCTCGATGCATTCCCGTAACTCTGCCACCACATCGGTCATGTCGGGACGCTGTGCCGAGGACTGTGCAGTGCACTTGAGGGCGATGTCCGCAACCTTCCACACTGTGTTGACATCATAGTCACCGCGCATGCGGCCGTCTACAACGGCCTCGATGTTTCCTTGTAATAGTCTCTGTTGTGCCCACCGGATAATGTTGACGGGCATTGGCTCCCGCATAATGGCGGTTTCCCGTGACCAACTCTAGGAGCACGACTCCGAAGCTGTACACATCGCTCTTGGTCGTTAGCTGCATTGTTGTCTGGTACTCAGGATCGACGTATCCGGGTGTGCCGACGACTGTGTTTGTATACACGTGGGTGTCATTGCTATTGAAGGCCTTGGATAGGCCGAAGTCAGCAATCCTAGCCTCCAACTTCGCGTTCAACAGGATGTTGGTGGCCTTCACATCCCTATGGATGAGGGGCGGATTGCATCCTTGTGTAGATACGCCAGCCCTACACATTACCAGACCAGTTGACGTGGTGCTTCATCATATATGTTCAAACATAAATTGTTCCACAATGCAGCGGCAAAGAGGTGGATAATCCATTTAAGTTCAGATATACCTTTAGCAGATTCAAGTGCGATTCTGAGTCTCTGTGTCCAGGGTAGACCTGCTCCGTTGCGGTTGCTTCCTAAAAGTAATCGACATTGTAAGATGAAAAACAATATTGATATTGTCAGTTTGTACTGCTGAACTAATGCTGAATTGCCTCGTAGGTACTGAAGTCACAAGTTAGTGTTTTCCTTGATGGAACACATAATATTTTTAAGCTATACTTCTAAACAACTTACATACCTTCGAGATGCTCTTGCAAGGTCCCTTCCGACATATACTCGTAGACAAGTGCCATGTATTCCCCATCCTTGCAGTAACCAATCATGGTGACAAGATTCATATGATGAATGCGTGTCAAAATCTGAGCCTGGACAAAAATTCGTATACAAACTATCAAATTTCACCCTGAGGTCTCTTGAACCCTTAAGCATCAACTAAATTGAAATAAGTTTTACCTCTGCGAGGAACTCCCTTACTCCTTGATTGGAAGAATGTGACCGCAGCTTCACCGCAACTTTGGTACGGTCCTCCAGGACACCGTAATAGACATGTCCAAACCCTCCTTGGCCAAGCACTTGCTGGAAGTTGTTCGTTATCATCTCAAGTTCCTTGTACGTGAACTGACGGCTCTCAAGACGTCGTAGCGAATTGTCGCTACCGACATCGTTTGCTGTCGTGTGGCTCGTGATCGTTTCATTACGTGGTGTTATGGAGTTGTTCATTGATCCTTCATAGGTGGTGAATGGAACTAGCTAACATTAGTGGTGCTCTCGTATGGGAAAATTTATCATACAAATGGTGTGCCCAAGCCGAAGTGGAGCCTCACCTTGTTTCTTTTGTTTTAGCAAGCAGATGAGTAGTACTGTCACCGATACTATCACCACAAGCAAAACTGCAGGGACAGCAATGTAGAGTGCCAGCTTGCTTTTCTTTTTTCCATGCAGTTGGCATGAATTGCCATCGGTGCAGATGCTTGGATTGTTGTCATATCTGACAAAATATCAAATGGAGATGCACATTAGTGATATTCTTCAAGCAACATGTAACCATAGATAGAATGGAAAGGAAAAGTACCTTAGATTCAGTGAACCATCTTGCATTCTTTTGAGGAGTCCAGAGGGGATTGATCCATTGAGCTGGTTGCCAGACAAATCTCTACGGGAACAAAATACTAATGTTAAAATCAATCTTAGTGCAAATTGAGTATGAAGCAATTTCACTTCTGTTAACATTTTTTTGTTGCAAAAAAATATAAACTAGGCAAAAATAGAGCCAAAACTCCCAACTTACAAGTACTGGAGTGCCGTGAGGTTCGTGAAAGAAGGTGATATATCACCATTCAGACCACTGGAAGACAGGTTCCTGCAGAGAGAAAATTTCAAAATATTCAGCTTCACCACACGGTAGTTGTGCAAGATTCTCGATTCTCCGATAACTGACTCATGAACACACGATCAGCACACATCTTCCGCACAGACTAGATATGAAACTAACTACTTGTCTACTTACACGCTTGTAATCCTTGGACGGCTGCCAATGGCGTAGCTGCAGGCCAACCCATCCCACGCCATGGTCTTGGGAACGCACGGATCACCCATCCAGTTCTTCGTCACCTGATACTTCGCCTTGATCGCAGTGATTGCCGATACTGCAGTTAATCACCACACCTATTTCTTAGGGGAAATCATCACATATATTTTACATATATATAACGTATTACGTTTTTGCACGACATACGTACGTACCGTCCTGGGAATCCGTGCCAAGGTTTGTGGTGGGGAAGACGGTGAAGATCTCGGCAGCGTTCAGGATCGGCGGCAGGGTCGCGTTACCGGTGGCCTCGAGGGAGAGGGTGAAGCTGCTGTTTCGGAAGGGGATAGTGTTGTAGGCGACGGTGTCATAGAGGTAAAAGGGCGTGAAGCCTCTGGTATACCACGTCTTGTCGTTGAGCACGACGTTCAGCTCGCGCACGGCGTTGCCGGGGAGGACCTGCAGCTCGGCGAAGTGCAGGATGACGATGTACCCGGTGACGGGTCGATAGGGGTGGGGTCGGAGGACCATGTGAACTCCAACTTCTGAGAAGCGTTCCGCGGCATGATCGCCGTCTGCAACACCGCCGACGGCGCCTCGAAGGAGTCGTCGTCTACGTTCTGCACCGTCTGCGTGGTCGATATCTCGGTCCATCTTACCTTGTCAACCAAAGTGTCCCATAAACCGGTCGTGTGGATCATCGGGATACCTGATGAGGAGCGTGTCGTCAGTCGGGCCGAAGTTCAGTCTGGCAACCAGGGCCAGCCCCTGCTCCCCGGTCGCCTGCGGGTAGAGCGTTCTCTTCAGCGGCCTCAGTTCAAGGCCAGAGATGAACGGTGTGCCGGCGCCGGTATTCACAAGGCACACCTGCAGGAAGTCGTCAGGCACCACCACGGTGGCCTCGGCGACATGCACCGAGTCCGGCTTCGAGATGTTCACGGTGTGCCAGTAGTTGACGCCGATGTGGATGTCGAACACCGGGGGCTGGTCGAGGGCGTCGTAGTTGCCGTACATGAACTTGGCCCGGACAATGTACTTGAGCCCGGGGACGAGGGAACGGAGCGTGTAGCAGTTTCGCGTTCCGGAAGCGAAGCTGCGCACGTTGTACCAGCTGTTCCGCATGGTCGGGGTCACGTACTCGGCCGAGATGTTGTGGTTGGTGCCGGCGTCGATGAAGCCGGCGTCGGGGGCGTAGGAGAGCTTGGTTTTGTCGTCCACGTAGCCCGTGTCCCCCGAGAGGCCGCAGTCGATGCTTATGAATCCTGCAATGCATATTACGCGTACGATCGTCAAGCGCGTAGATTCAGCTACTTGATGAAGCATGGACAGTGCATGGTCCAAGCTGTGAAAACATGCATGATCTTGCCGGAAATACTGAGCAATGCATACCTTTGCTGTCAGGCTGTGCGCGAGAATGGAGAATGGCGCCGCCGGCGAGGCAGAGCAGCAGCAGCCATGGACCGGCCTCCATTGCTTGCGGCGTTGATAGCTTCATCACACACATGCAAGCGGTTATAGGAGCATCATGTTGTACGGTTGACTCTGGGCGCTGACATACGTACGTGTCTTAATCTATCAAGTGAGGAGGAAAGCCAACTCTTCGGGCTGTCATGGCCTAATGATCACATCACAGCTCCATGATTAACCATGTCAGCACTCAGCACGTCTACCAACATTCCGGTACACAACTTGCATAGCGGGCAGTACGTGAGCCACTGACGGTGGGCCCTGCCATAGCCTTAAATGTCCACCTCTTCCTCGTTCGTGGTATCTTTTTTACTAAACTAGCAGGTGACCCTCGCACTTGCGAGGGCATCATCGTTGATGTGGCTAATATCAATTCATAGATTTATGGATCTTCACATTCTGCTATCGGTATAATACATTTCTGCAGTCCATGTAAATAGATAGATGTGAAAACTTCATGATTCGGATTGTTTGTGCTGTAATCTATTGATTTATCTAACAATTCACATATGTGTTGAGCATGTATCCATTTGGATCGGGCTCTTAAACTAAAATAGATTATATGACATTCACTTTTATTAAGATTGAAATAGTAATGATTTTAATTTTGTTACTTCAGTGTGGAACTTTAAAACTTATACCTCATTAAATTAAGATGTACGATCGGGTCAATAGTCCACGGTTATATCCTTGTTGGCTTCTCTTGCGTTGATCATCTGCTAAGATGTGGGGAGATAGGCTAACTATGGATCAATCTTGATATCAACGAGATATTGGTCTTGTGATTCGGAACAAAGATTCTTAATTCTGAATCTAGAATCGACTGAGAAGACGTGAGAGAACACAACCTTGCTTGATTAATTCATCTCGAGTCTTGGTTAAATCCGAGCCATATATCAGTCGGTGGCTATAATTAAATTGGCTGAACTGTGCTGGCTAATTTTCTCTCGACACATAAATTGGTGGCTACTTTAATTGACTTGAACCTTGTTCGTAATGAACCAAACTACATAATGAACTGCGTGTACCTGATAACCCTCTACATGACATATATCTCTCTAAGTACTAAGCTCCCTGGTTTTCCAGGTTTGTGGTGCATCCACCTCATCCTTCTTTAGGTGGCCCACTGTCAAAGACACATGCATAGACTGACTTATATCACTACTATACACTTGAGATTCGAGATAAAATGTACACAAAATATATGTGTGTCGACGAGTAGATTCCATTCCCGTGATCGGTTTCGAATTTCATCAATTGTAAACTGTTAATTTCGGACCGAACTTCGTACTATTGCTAGACAAATTTGACAATGTCGCACACCTTCAACAGTTTCCAATTTCCTTTGATGAGTTGATCCATCTAGCCGTTCCCCACAACTTTCACGTTGTAACTTTTTCATTTCGTCAAATATATACGTATAAATTTTATACTGTTTATATCCGCTGCACCGGAAAATTCGACGCTGGTGCAGCTCCAACCGCTATGGCACTACCTCCTCCGACGACTGCCGTCGCATCGTGCCATTATTTTGTTCCCCGCTCCTCGCTGTCAGGTAGACGAATTTATTCAAGTGGGTCGCTTGTATCGAACGATTTACTGCACTACTACAGGCATGAGATTTGAGATAAAATGTATACAAAATATGTGCATGGTGACGAGTAGATTCTATTCCCGTGACCGGTTTCGAATTTTGACAACTGTAACTTGTTAATTTTGGACCGAATTTTAGTGCTTTTTTAAGATAATTTTGTCAAATTCGTCGCACTCCTTCAGCCATTTGAAATTTCCTTCGCTGAGTAGATCCATCTGACCATTCCCCACAAGAGAGTACAACCTAACTATAAGAAACTAATAGCTCTGAACAAGAGATACATGAAAAGTAAGAGCTAAAAGCTAAAATGATAAAAGCTAAACACTCAACACATATAAGTGAAGAACATTAGTGTATAATGAAAAAGCGGAGCGTGTCTCTCTCCCACACAAAAATAAAGGGATCCAATTTATTAAAAAGACCAGAGAACAAAACAAAACAAAATTGAAAGCAAAACACAACCGACGCTCCAAGAACAACACATATCATGTAAATGAATAAAAATATAAGATCGACATGATTATTTGATGATGAAGAGGGGGATGCCTCGGGGCATCCCCAAGCTTAGACGCTTGAGACTTCTTGAATAATTGGGGAAGGTCCAGGGGATCCTCCATGCTTGGGCTTTGATCCCTTCTTGATCTTCTTTCATCACCTCGTTCTCTCAACATTTGAAAACTTCCTTCACACAAACTTATCACAAACTTATTAGAGGGGTTAGAACTCAAATAAAATAATCCACATTCAGTTCTCACTTGACAAATTATGTGGCAATGTTTATACATTATCTACGGTCACAAAGCTTTAAGTAGTGCTATTGGATCAAAAGAACCCAACTCAACACTTGCAAAAGACACAATGCTAAACTTAAGACAGAATCTGTTAAAAACAGAGCAGAACGTAAAGATGATTTTTTTCGAGGCACTATGACACCTCAAATCAGAAAACTCAAAACTAATGAAAGTTAGACAAAACCCAGATGCGTGCTCTAAAAATGTTCAGAACCAGATCACGTTCTGTGATTTTTTGGATTTTCGTATGGTGACGAACAGAAATCTGTTTCTGGACAGCAACCTCAAAATTTTACTTTCCTCTCATTAGAGGCTTTTCTTGGCGCAAAAAACGAAACTAAAAAGTTACAAGGAGGAGTTACAGAGGTAACAACCACCTTGACTCAATAAAAGAGAAATAACAGAAGATAAAAATAAATGGGTTGCCTCCAACAAGCGCTTTTCTTTAACGCCTTTTAGCTAGGCACAAATAGCATAAAGATCAAGTATTATCAATATCACAATAATGGAATTCTCCAAAGAAAGATCAGAAGTTTTTTCAATAATGCATTGTATCTTATCTATGTAAGTTTCAGAATTTCCCCTCTCACTGTTTTTAGGTAAACTACTCTCATCAAAAGGGTTTTCAGGAACAATCCAATCAAAATTCTTTTCCAAAGCTTCTTGCATTCCTATAAGTTAAAAAGGGATTGGCACTTTCACTTCCCTTCATAATCGGTTCTCTTGGTATATTTAAGTGTATCAATTTCCAAGGTTTCAAGTGTATTTATAACATCAATGTAATAACCAAGCATCTTATAGCGAATAAAAACCTTTCTAGCTTCCCAAGCAACATCCAGAAATTCCTTAAGCAAGGTTTCTAAAACGAAATCTTTCTTTTCACCATCTTCCATATCATAGATTTTAAGAAACATTTACTGTACCATGGGATTAAGGTTAACAAACCTAGCTTCCAACATGTGTACTAAAGAAGCTGTAGCAATTTCATAATTATGAGCAAGGTCTACCAAAGGTTTATCCTCAAAATCTTTAAGTCTACTCACATGATTAACGAATTCTTCAATATTATTTCTTCAATGATAGAACCACTTCCTGTCGTGTCTCGATGCACGGACACCGGGAGTAGAGGATACCCCCTTTTAGGTTCGGCACGGGGCGCGAAGGAGGCTGAGAGTCGTCTTCGTGGGCGGAGTCGGGATCAAGCTCTCCCTCCACGATCAAGGCATGCAACCAAAGGGACACAAGGAGCTACCCAGGTTCAGGCCGCCCGGAGGCTAAAAGCCCTACTCCTGCATGTCTGGATTGATGGGTTTCTTCATAGTGTGGCTTACAATGGAGTCCTTCGGGTAGGGTACCCGGAAGGGTTTTGGCTGGAGGTAGAAGAAGGACAGATCCTGACCCGGAGGAGATCACCTTCCTCTTTACCTTGGCAGCCCTAGTCTAGTCTTGCTCTGGTTTCGACTTGTGCTTCGTCCTCCCCTCCTCCGTGCCTTGGTCCTCCTTTTATAGGCCAAGGGTTACCACAGGGCACGTGAGGGGCATGAGGGGCTTCGGGGTGAAGGACCCTCCGGCTAGTTTAGGGGAGACGTGGCCTCTCCTCAACCTAGCGTCTCCTCTGGGTTAGGTGGGAGCGTCCGCCTTGGGGTGAACAGTGGCTGACACAGCCACGGGCTATGCTCCCTGCCGCGCCACCTTCGCCTTGTTCCCAAGTCTTCTGAGGTTTTCCAGCATGAGGTGGAGTGCTTATCCACAGCGGTGTAGTGATGTACCCGAGAGGGAGCCCGGCCTCCTGCGGGGACTCGGACCTCGGGGTCTTCCGCGTAGGGGTGGATATCGAGCAGCTCGACTCGACTCGACTCAACTCGTAAATACTCGTTAGTTAACGAGTCAACTCAACTCACTCGTTAACTAAACGAGCACAAGACCCTAACTTGGCTCGACTCAATAAAAACTCGAGTTGCTCATTAAACTCATTAAGCTCGCTAATAAACGTCAACAACATTAAATATGTATGGCGGGAGTAATCCATAATATAACATAACTTAAACATTCAAGCACTGCTTAACAAATCATTGCCAATAGCATAAAAATTGACAACATGATAGAAAATAACAGCTAGATATGCCTACTGGCTATGCTCCGGTGTATGTATGGCCTAGATAATGTGGGCATTATAGATCTGAACGTTGTATTGCATGTTGATAAATGAAAACATTCAATGGACTGGCCCACTAATTAATGGTTATAGGCATATTACGAGCTACACGAGTTTAACGAGTCCTCGTAACTCGACTCATTAAACTCGTTTTTCTTGATGAGCTAGAAATGTCGGCTTGACTCAACTCATTAGTGTCCGAGTTCGAGTCAAGTTGAGCCGAGTTTTCGAGTACTCATTAAGCTCACGAGTTTCGAGTTTTATTTCCAGCCCTACTTCCGCGTCTTCTGGCTTGATTCGGGGACCCGGCAGGCCCCCAGGACCGGAGCCCTTTGTCGGTGTAGGTCGCTTGGCCTTCGCGGGGTCGAAGGGTGAACCCGCCGGCTTGACTTGGTTCTTGGCCTTGTCCATCTTCATCTTGGGCCCACAGGGAGTGGACCCACTTTGGCAGCACTAGGGGAACCCCATGTTCCACTGCTGCGACAGTAGCCCCCGGGCATGGTCCCGGCGGCTCTTGCTCCAGCTGCCGGGGCTATGGCCTAAAGATAGGCCAAAGTGGGTCCCGGGCACTGGTCTTCTTGGTTTGCTTCTGTCGGGAACTCGCCAGGGCGAGGTAGAGACGAGCCCCCGGGTCCTCTTGACCGAGTCGCGACGAACGTTGCGATTCGGCGGGCTTCGTTCTTATCTTGGAATCCAACGGGCGGCATGCGCAGGAAGCGGCACGCCCCCTCGATCCCCACGTCCGTCGGAGTAATGGGGCCGCGACGCGACGTGAGGAGTGCCTTATAAGCCACGCCTGGCTTCCACTGTAGCCGTTACTTCTCCAGATTCGCCGAAATCCCCAAATCGCCGCGCGAAGGACTCTTCCTTCTTGACTTCGCCGAGCGCGCCCTCCGTCTCGACCGCCACAATCCGCCGCCACTCCTCGATCTTGCCCCCAATCCATGCCGCCAAGGCGAGATAGGATAGGAGTGAGGAAGATGTCGCAATCGCCGCTGAGAAGATGGCGATGGAAGCTTCTGGCGAGGCGCCGCCTTCAAGGAGGGTGACTCAGGCCCTCTTCTCCCAGCGAATATGCATCGGAGGAAGCCGCAACGCATCCGCCAATCCCTGGCCGCGAGCTTCCGCGGCGCGGAGAGTGTGGTGGTGCATCCTGGAGCGGCCTCAGCAGGAAGGCAAGGTGATTACTTTCCATGACTTCTCCGTCGTCGGCCTGCTTCCTCCATTCTCCGAGTTCTTCGCGGCGATCTTGGAGGCCTACGGGTTGCACATGCTGCATTTGCATCCCAATGCGGTGATGATGCTTGCCACCTTCGCCTATGCCTGCGAGGCGTTTGTGGGCGTCATGCCCTCGGTGGCCTTGTTCCGCCACTATTTCGTCCCACGCTTGGGGAAGTCCAAGTGGATTGCTGGCGGCGTCTCTTTCTGCCTCCGGAGCGATGCCGCGCATCAGTACCCGGAAACATTCACCAAGGCCTCTGTTGAAGAATGGAGGCACAACTGGTACTTTTCGAAGCTGATGATACCAATCCTCATCTGACGACTCCATTTTATCCTGCGGAGCGATTGGCGCACTCCAAGGAGAGAAGCTCTCAAGGGGAAGCCCTGGCTCCGGCAATTAGCAGGTTGGCTGCGCTCCGTGCGAGGGGAGTGACGGGCGCCATGATCCTGGCAGACTTTCTTCGCAGGGGAATCGCCCCTTTGCAGTTCCGGAGCCGCCCGCTCTGGGAAATCAATCAGGTGGGTAGCAGCCTTCCACGGTCCAGATTTCATTTGACAGAGACGACCTGGGCGCTGACCATGGGCTACGTGCTGCCATGGGTGCCCTTTGAATTCCAGGGTGAGGTCTTGCCGTTGTTCGAAGATCCAGCTGCAGACGAATCCGGTCTTCAATGCCGGTATGCAACGAGTACGGAGTGGCGGGTACCACCGAGATTGAGCCCCCGCCAGCACCCAAACCACGCAGCCTCCGAGAAGAGGGGCCAAGGGGGCAGAGCCTTGCCCACGGGGACGTTTCCCCTGAAGAACCCGGGTCTTCAGATGACGATGGCGGCGAGGCAGTTCCTCCGGAGTGCCTTGCCGACGCGGAGCCCCTGGGGCCCCTTCCGCGGGGGCGACGAACCTGCCGGGAACCGGGCCGTTGGAGCAGCCAGCTCCGCCGGGCTCGCCGTCGATGCAGGAGTCCGACCAGGAGTCAGAGGCCATCCCTCCTCCCCTTGCATGTGGAGGTCGGGGAGGAGAGCCTGTCCTTGCCTGGCCTCTTTGACGACTTGGCGAAGAAGAGGTGGAGCTTCGCCGGATCGAAGAGAGCTCGCCGGTAAGCCTTGCTGGTAATTGGCCTTGATCATGAAGTTGCTTCCTTTCAGCATCGTCCTGACTTCTCTGCTCTTGTCTTATGGCATAGGAGCCGACGCCAGAGTGGCCGAGAAAACGGCCCCGGGAAGGTGAAGATGCCGAAGTGACGAGCTCCACCGACACCTCAGGCGGGATGACTCCGAGCCCCCGACCCCAGCCCGCTCCTCGGGCAGCTGAGGTGGCTCCAGTCGCCGAAGCCGAAGCAGTGCGCGTGGAAGCCCCCGGGGAAAAGCGCGACGTGGATCCCCAGGCGACTTCAGAGCCGCGCAGACTTGAAGCTGGCGGGTTCGTTTCCAGGGGCCCGGCCCCCGGAATGCCGAAGCCCGCCTTGAACCCGGGAGAGGCGAGGGAGGCCCCGGGTTCTCCAAGACATTCTCCAGCGTCTCGGAATTCCTGTCCTTTGCCCGCACCGAACTGGCGCGGTTGGTGCCCCCGACCTGGCGGCGGGGAGCACTCGCAGCTTGCGATCGGCAGCTTGCCGGGTGAGGGGCTCTCGGCGCCAGAGAGCTGAAGCTGGCAGCAGACGAAGAGTTGCTCTACGCTCGGGAGCGACGAATAGCCGCGAGAGAGAGCTGGAGCAGCGGAAGGCCGAGCTGGAAGACGAAGAATGCGGCTACCTCGGCACCATTGAGGAGCTCCAGATCAGAGCGGTGGAGGACGAGGCCCGTCTTGAGCAGAGCTTGGAGAACGTGGCTAGCTGGGCTCGCACCGAGGTCGAGCATGACCTTCGATCCAAAAGCAAAGCCGTCTCATTGCTGAGCAGGCAAGTCTCCAGACTCCAGAGCGAACTCGAGAGCGAGAGGAAGAAGCGCGAACAGGCCACCAAGGATTTTCACAGGGCTAGGGGCGAGAGAGACAGCTTATCCGCCCGGGTCGAGCCAATGACTGCCACGGTTGAGGCGCAGAAGCAAGCTCTCAATGCAGCTGCGCAGTTCAAGAAAGACGCCACGGCGGCCGCTTTGCCATGGAGAAGAAAATCCGGGAACTGGGCGATGCAGTCGACTTCTGGAAGGACAAAGACAAGCGCATGGCCGTCATCCGCAAGAAAGAACCAAGAGCTGGAAGACGGGCGGAAGGCGATGGAAGCGTCCAAGTCTCAGGCTCAGATTGCCTGGCATCAGCACGAGCAGTGTCCAACCAGCTGAAAACAGTGCAGGCTGAACTGGCGGAGGCGAAAGAGCATTTGAGAAGGAGCAGCGGCGGTTCACTCCATCGCCGCGAGGACTCCAACATCTTGCTCCAGATGAACCACGGGTCCTTGGACATTGTGAAGGAGTTCAAGAACTTGGGGGTGCCTTCTCCGCCTGCTCTCATGAAGGATCACTCCACCTCCTTTACTCGCTACCCGGGTTCTTGCAGTGCGTGGCCTCGCTCATCAGGGGCATCAAGGAGCAGGCTAGCAGAGCTACCCGCCTGGCTGGGGAACAGGCAGTGCGACAGGTGACGATCCGGTTCGTCACGGCACTTCTCCGGCGGCATCCGCAACTTTCTCTTTGTCCGAGCTGGAGGTGTCTGAACCCGAGGCACCGCTTCCTCCAGATGTGTCCCGCCAGGTGGAGGAGATCTTGGAGCGCCTTTCCCGCGAGGATGACCCGTGAACCTGTAAAGTCCTGAAAAGGACAATACCAAGGCCGTGAACCATGCTTTTGTACGGATGTTGCCACTGGCTTATGAACTCATGCTTTTGAATGTAAATAACTTCTTCCCAAGATACATAAGTTTTATTATACTCGTGGGGGCTTAACGCTCTCGGGAAGGGTCCAAAGGTGTGAGCGCTAACCAGCCGTGGGCACTCAGACTGTTCTGAGATGCGAGCACAGGGCGCAACCCCCCAAAGGACCCACCGCCTCCTGACCGCACGGACCTCAGCCCACGACTCCACTGCCCGAGGGAAACTGACAGTGTCATCGCGAAGGCGCTGCCCCAGGATCACGCCCGCTTTCGCCTTAGCCAAAGCACATAAAACAGATGTACCCGAGAACAAGCCCGTGCAAGCACGTTTATACTTAGCTCGCATTATGATTCCTTCAGGCTACCTCGGTAACAGTTTGGTCGCGCTGCCGCCAAGGCGGGTCTTCTATGCCGTATTTCAGACATAATTCTACCTTGCCCAGCAATTCTTGGCGGGGACAAGGCTTCCATCCGAGATAGCCTCCATGCCGACTAAGGGCATAACTGGCTGGCTTACGCCGGTCCGGAGACCATCGTGTTGCTTGCTTTGAGTTACCCGGGGACCACCCAAATGGTGACCCGGCGACTTGCTGGCGTATTAGAGACGCCGGTCCGGAGACCCTGCTGCTTTAGCTTACTGGACCCGGATGTTCCTTGCCTAGAGACCGATAATCTTACTGGCATGTGCCGGTCCGGAGACCCTGAAGCCATTTTACCCGCGAGATCCTGATGCTAACCACTTGGCAATCCAGTATTTCTGAGGGGGTCCGCTTGGCCCTGGCTGTATTGTGACGATGTGACCCGGGAGATCCCACTCTCCTCCGGTCAAATCTCCGCAGACGAAGGTTTGATCCCACTGGCTGCGTCAGTCCTTGTCTGCCTTGTACCTGTTGAGGTGTTGGTGGCGGACAAGGCTCTGGGGGCCCCTCGTCTGAGTGGAGGCATTAGCGAAAGTCCGAAAAGATCTTCCCGTCTGAGGAACCCCAGCTGTAGCACTTCCCTTGGCCTTCTTGGACTTCATGCTGAGGGGACAATCTCGGCTGATATGCCCTGGTTCTCCACACGTGTAGCAATCCCCATTCTTCTGGCGTATCTGGATGTCGTTGAACTGCCGGCAATCTTCAAGGCTATGCCTGTCAGATCTGTGATACACGCACCATACTCCAGGCTTTCCGTTCTTGCCAGGGGGAATGTATATCTCTTGCGGAATGTAGGCGAGAGAATCTTCTTGCCGAGGCTCGCCTTTTGAGTTTGGTCGAGGTTTTCTTCCTCCGGAAGCGGCTGTGGTTGGCGCGTCAGAACAGAGTTCCTCTTTCAATCCATGCGTCCATGGAGACGGAGGGACATCAATGTTCGTGGCACTTTCCTCAGGTCTTCCTTCGCTGACCAAAGATCTGACATAAGCGGCGGGGGGACGAAATGGACTCCAAAGGTGCGACCTTCTGCGGCGGGCTGGCGAGGACTCATCAACAACGAAACCGAGGCCAGGGTACCGCAGGAACTCCAAAGCTGCCTTTCCCTTCCTTTTCCGAGTCATCTTGATCGGGGAACTTTGCCTGGGTGTAGCTGATGCAGCGCATACCTTGTCTTGACGGAGAGCTTGGTGCAGATCTTGAGCCTGAGGAAGAACTTGACGACGACTTGAAACTGCGATGAACTTGTTCCCGAAGAAAGGAGCCTGACGCAGATTCCGAGGTTGTCGACGACGAACTTGCCGTCGCGGCGGATGTAGACGAATCCAGCGCTTGCGCCCCCTACCTGGCGCGCCAGATGTCGTGTCTCGATGCACGGACCGGGAGTAGAGGATACCCCTTTTAGGTTCGGCACGGGGCGCGAAGGAGGCTGAGTCGTCTTCGTGGGCGGAGTCGGGATCAAGCTCTCCCTCCACGATCAAGGCATGCAACCAAAGGGACACAAGGAGCTACCCAGGTTCAGGCCGCCCGGAGGCTAAAAGCCCTACTCCTGCATGTCTGGATTGATGGGTTCTTCATAGTGTGGCTTACAATGGAGTCCTTCGGGTAGGGTACCCGGAAGGGTTTTGGCTGGAGGTAGAAGAAGGACAGATCCTGACCCGGAGGAGATCACCTTCCTCTCTACCTTGGCAGCCCTAGTCTAGTCTTGCTCTGGTTCGAGTTGTGCTTCGTCCTCCCCCTCCTCCGTGCCTTGGTCCTCCTTTTATAGGCCAAGGGGTTGCCACAGGGCACGTGAGGGGCATGAGGGGCCTTCGGGGTGAAGGACCCTCCGGCTGGTTTAGGGGAGACGTGGCCTCTCCTCAGCCTAGCGTCTCCTTGGGTTAGGTGGGAGCGTCCGCCTTGGGGTGAACAGTGGCTGACACAGCCACGGGCTATGCTCCCTGCCCGCGCCACCTTCGCCTTGCTTCCCAAGTCTTCTGAGGTCTTCCAGCATGAGGTGGAGTGCTTATCCACAGCGGTGTGAGTGATGTACCCGAGAGGGAGCCCGGCCTCCTGCCGGGGACTCGGACCCTGGGGTCTTCCGCGTCTTCTGGCTTGATTCGGGGACCCGGCAGGCCCCCAGGACCGGAGCCCTTTGTCGGTGCAAGTCTGCTTGGCCTTCGCGGGGTCGAAGGGTGAACCCGCCGGCTTGACTTGGTTCTTGGCCTTGTCCATCTTCATCTTGGGCCCACAGGGAGTGGACCCACTTTGGCAGCACTAGGGGAACCCCATGTTCCACTGCTGCGACACTTCCTACTTCAGTATCTTTCTTAACATACTTAGGGAAAAACATGATGACTAAAACAAAAAACAACTTGACAAGAACCGAATAAAACTAGGAGCTGGAATTTTAATTTTTTTTTTGTGTTTTTGATTTTTAAAGCAAACGTAAAATAAAACAAGACTAACAAAAAATATACTAAGAAAGACAATAACAAAATAGAGTGTAAGGACGTGCGAAACTCCCCTTGCTCAAGCTTCCAAGTCACCGGCAACGGCGCCAGAAAATTAGCTTGATGGTGTGGATCACACGTTCGCTGGAAACCCCAAGAGGAAGGTATGATGTAGCGTAGCAGCAATTTTCTTTTGATTACAAAACCAAGGTTATCGAACCAGTATGACTTGGAGAAGACTTCAACAAATTGTCAGCGGTGCCGTTTACGATCACTGACGTGTACCTGTGCACACACAAACAAACTATCTTGTCCCAACGAAACAGACAGGGTGTCAATCTCTCCTGCTTGCTGAACACAAAGGATTAAACGTATATGTGTGAAATAATATGAGAGCAAAATATGACCAGCAACAAATGAGTAGGAAAAATATTAAAACGGTTGTAAGCAATGTAGGAAAATAGGACCGGGGTCCACAGATAACTAGTGGTGTCTCTCCAGAAGATAGATATGTTGGGTGAACAAATTACAGTGCGGCAATTGACAAACATGGGCGTATAACAATACTATCATCACACATGGTTCAATGTTGTATTTACTTGGGCATTACGTCAAAATACATAGACCGTTATCCAACTGCATCTATGACTAATAATCCACCCCTGGATCGCTATCCAGCATGTCACCCGAAAGTATTAAGTTGCAAGAAACAGATAATTGCAATAAGCATTGTGCATAATGTAAGCAATGGTTACACCATATAGTAATAAACGCCGTTGTTTTACCCCTAGTAGCAACATAACATCTCAAGTCTTAATCGTTTCTGTCAACTCGAGCTCAGACAATGAGAGGCATGAACCTATACTATCTAGCATAAATACTCTCTCTGATAATACAAGTAATTACTTGGCCACAGCATACACAAGTATTGGAAAGCATGCAAGATCATAAATATTACATAACTGAACCATAATGTAATTGACTCCATAATTCATCGGATCCCCACAAACACAACATATAGCATTACATATAGATGATCTTAATCATGTTAGGCAGCTCATAAGATCTAAACAATGGAGTACAAGGGAGGGAGACAACCATCTAGCTACTGCCATGGACCCGTAGTCCCGTGGTGGACTACTCACGCATCACTCCAGAGGCGGGCATGATGATGTAGATGCCTCCGGTGATGATCTCTCCTCCGACAGGGTGCCGGGAAGAGCTCCAGAACCCTCCCGAACTAGGGTTGACGATGACGGCGGCGTCGGAACTTTTCATGGGTTTCTGACTGGGTGTCTAGGGTTTTCCCGTGAAGAGGTATTTATGGGCGAGAGAGGGGCTCGAGGGGCGCCAGGAGGCGCCCAGACCCTAGCCGTCTGGGCCCTGTGGGGCCTACCTGTAGGCGCCCTTCTGGCTGCTGGCTTGTTTCCTCGCAAAAATAATTCATGTAAATTGGCGTCCAATTCCGAGAATATTTCCTTAAGAGATTTTCTGGAACAAAAAGACAGCAGAAAACAGGAACTGGCAGTGGGCATCTTGTTAACTCGTGCACACCGGGAATGACTCCCGATCGGTCACCCATCCTTGGAGTGCTTCGGGTGAAGCACGCTTAACCTCTTTTCAGATGAGCTTCCGGAAAAGCAGTTGCAACTAGTTGATATGAGTATTCTGTTAATCCTATTAAGCCCTGAGCCAGGATCTCACATCCTTCCCCCTTAGAAGACTGACGCCCTCGTCCGTCAACCCCCAGCCCAGGAACTTCCCCTCTTGGCACCCGTCTGTGCGCCCAGTGCCGACACATGCCCACTGGCCCGCACACGCCCAAGTTACCGCGAGGGTCGGCTGTGATACCAAATGTAACACCCGGCCCACCCCCGGGCCAGGTCTGTCACCCCTGGCAGCTCTCTAGGATCTCTAGACTGGCCCCACAGATCAACACTAATCTTTTCTGCGCACTTTGTCCTCACTTGTGCGCACCCGGGAATGACTTCTCGGTCGGTCACCCATCCTTGGAGTGCTCCGGGTCAAGCATGCTTAACCTCAGAGTTTTTTTCAGATGAGCTTCGGGAAAAGAAGTTACAACTTGTTGATATGAGTATTCTATTAATCTTATTAAGCCCGAGCCAGGATCTCATAGCAAACTAACCTTTCCTATTGATGTGAGTTTGTCCCCTTCTTCATATGAATTAAAAATAATTATTTTTGTAAAAATTTAAATACAATACATTGAAGTTTCAATTGGAGTGGGGACTGTCCGCTGGACAAAAGATTGTGATATTACCACACATGAGTATTACATATATGCCATCCAAGACCATACAACTAATGCAATGTCCTACCTAGCTAGGTTCTCCCTTTCTTTCTCCGCATTAGAGTTTGACTAATAGTATAGCCAACTGATCGCTATATGCAACTTCCGTGCCATCTAGATCCATCATTTATATTCACTCATATAAGAAGATAGACTATTATCTTTGATATTAGACTATTACTTTTTACAACTCTCTCTATTTATTTCTTCACATTTATTACATTTAGCTAGTGGTACACACATATGTGGGCTCTTACATGAGAACCAACTTCCCTTTTACTACCCTCCGTTCCGTAAAACAAGACACATAAGTGTCTTTTTCTTAAGTCAAGCAATGTCAAGTTGACAACGTTTATATAAAAATATATAAACTAATATAGTATTCTATAGATATAATATGAAAATATATTTAGTTTTGTATCTAATAAGATCGATTTGACATTTTAATGTTGATGGTTTTTCCAAAGTTTTGGTCAAACTCCACATGGTTTGACTTTAGACAAAATTTATGCACCTTTTTAATGGAACTGACGGAGTATTTACATGTCTCTTTCTTTCTTTCAATTCGTATAGCCACAAGTGACATGTAAGCGGGCTGCAAGTATCTTATTATACTTGCTATTATGCCATTATTTTGAAGATAAGTATTAATCTGACCGATACTAGACAATTTATTTGGAATTTGGAAACATCTGGTTCAAAATTATAATTTGAATATCTCCGTCGAGACATTAGTACTAGTACAGATCAACTCTATAGACATGGATAAAAAACATCATCGGAAACGGAAAAAGGTACGTGTCTCGAGTCCAGTCACTGATTTGAGGTGCCTCATCCGCAACGGTTCGTTTTGCCCATTGCTGATGACTCTACCTTCTGGCAACAGAGATCTCCTACCCTCCATTACCAATGTTTGTGTTTCAACAACAATATCTACATATGTAGTTTTTGTGATATGTTATGCATGAGTGACGGTCATTTCTATTTGCCCGTTTGAGATGTTAATTGGAGGCTAGACAGACTATAGCCTCGCGTGCACATGCTACATTAATAATACATATTTAAGAAAAATCACAGCCAATCAACACATATATATATAGTAACCGAAATTCAACAAAATGATACGTATTGAACGTATCTATAAGTTTTGATTGTCCCATGCTATTATTATGTCAATGTTAAATACTTTTGCTATCTTTACATATCAATTTACTTCATTTTTATTAGACTAACCTATAAACCAGTGCCCTGTGTCAGTTCCTGTTTTCGACATAGTTTTACATCGCATGAAATACCTATTTACAAAAGTACAAAAAAATTTGGGGGGGGGGGGGGGGGGGGATGCCAATTTTTTTAACTTTTTTAAGAATCTTGCAGTGGGCGCCAGAGGGGGTCAAGGGGCCCCCAGCCTTACAACGTGCAATGTATGGGATGTGCCGCCACCCCAAGCCTACACCTGTGTACACCCCCCGATATCCCTTCGCCTATATATCTCCTACGACCTAAAAACATTGCGGGCGGAGTTATTTTTTGGAGACTAGACATAGAGCCGCCGCCTGGTAACGATCCCATCTAAAGGCATGTTTCGGTACTCTGTCGGAAGGGAAATCCATCACCGGAGGCATGATAGTTGGTTCAACCTTACATTGGTCTACCTTAGTGCAGCAAGGGTCAAGACATGTATTGAGTTGTTGCGGGTAAGGGTAAAACAATGGTGTTGTGTCATATTTCGATGATATTTCTACTTGTTACATTATGTCAATCTACTTACAGCTATACTCTGATAGTTAGAACTTAATACATAGAGATGGAAACATATAAGCGGGCTCAAAGTGGAGTATTAGTTATGGATTCAGTGTAGCTGAGAAAACCTTGTCAGTCATCTCCACTATATATGTTGCCATAGGCCCCAGTGTTGGGTTTATAAGTCCTCGGCCCCTTTGTTTCCTGATAAATGACTCCGTAATTAACTGACCCGTCTGTGAGGATGAGCTCGAGGATCCTTCATTATTGACAAAACTAAATAATATCTAAATAATAAAAGGTGAATGTCGTCACTAAATGAACTAAAAAGGTGCGGCTTTATAGTACGCAATACGGTTAGCAGAATTAACCTGCGTCAAGCGCGGCCTCTCATGCGTCATCGTCGTCTGCCGCTGCCTCTATTGCAGCGACAACATCTCCGGGACAGCAAAACCTGTGGCAGGATCACAGGCAGCCAAATATGTGGTGGCCCCATCTCACTGCGGCGAAATTTGTGGCGGCGACTTTGAACTGGTAGGGTGGGCGGGTGTGTGTGTGGGGGGGGGGGGGGGGGGGCAGAGAGGCGTGATGCAGGATGGCAGGATGACATGGGTGGTGTTGAGAGCGACGACGACATCGGCGGCGAAATGTTTTGAGCAGGACGAGGGTAATGTTTGCACGGCGAGGCGGACTAGCTCGCCATGACCAACGTTAGTAAGTAGGGATTCCGGCGTGTTCACATTGGAAAAGAAGATTTTGAATTATTCGTTGCCAATAAGTATAAAGATATTATCCTCCGGATTTCGAATACCATAACAAATGATGACTATATTGGGATATTACATTCCAAATTTGACATATTGATTTTGACCTAACACATGCATGATGACCAAAACGAGTAGATTATATTCCAAATTTACCAAATTGGTTTTAACATATGAAATGATGACCAAAAATGAGTACACTACATACGTATTTACCATATGATTTGTTGATCATCGACCCTTATTCTTCGTCCTCGGTCAGTAATCTGCATCAACCTTAATATTTCCTTTGTATATTACCCACCAGAGTGAACATCTCTTGCATAAAAGCTATCTTGAGGAGTCGGTCGATCATTGATCTGTATGTGTTCTCCGGTTATTGGCAAGTCTTCATATTGCTTGTAATCTTCTTCACGAACAACGTACTCGACCCCAACTATCTTCCTTTTCTCGTGCATTACAACATGGAACATATAGAATCAGCGATTCCAATTGGTACAGACTCACAATAAAACATAACATAAAATTCTTCAACGTGCAGCAGGACCTGTGGGCATTGTTGGCACCCTCCGAAGACTATACTCCGTCTCAAACGGTGTGCTGTTCTGGCTCACATTAGTGGACGATCAGTGGTATAACCATCATAACTCATGTTTGGGTTATTGCCACTGCTACCGGTGTAAAAGCCATTGCTTGCATCGTCTCTAACTCTTCCATTCTCTAGCTCGATGCATTCCCGTAACTCTGCCACCACATCGGTCATGTCGGGACGCTGCGCCGAGGACTGTGCAGTGCACTTGAGGGCGATGTCCGCAACCTTCCACACTGTGTTGACATCATAGTCACCGCGCATGCGCCCGTCCACAACGGCCTCGATGTTTCCCTGTACTAGTCTCTGTTGTGCCCACCGGATAATGTTGACGGGCATTGGCTCCCGCATAATGGCCGGTTTCCCCGTGACCAACTCTAGGAGCACGACTCCGAAGCTGTACACATCGCTCTTGGTCGTTAGCTGCATTGTTGTCTGGTACTCAGGATCGACGTATCCGGGTGTGCCGACGACTGTGTTTGTATACACGTGGGTGTCATTGCTATTGAAGGCCTTGGATAGGCCGAAGTCAGCAATCCTAGCCTCCAACTTCGCGTTCAACAGGATGTTGGTGGCCTTCACGTCTCTATGGATGAGGGGCGGATTGCATCCCTTGTGTAGATACTCTAGCCCTACACATTACCAGACCAGTTGATGTGGTGCTTCATCATATATGTTCAAACATAAATAATACCACTTAAGAGGTGGATAATCCATTTAAGTTCAGATATACCTTTAGCAGATTCAAGTGCGATTCTGAGTCTCTGTGTCCAGGGTAGACCTGCTCCATTGCGGCTGCTTCCTAAAAGTAATCGACATTGTGCGATGAAAAACAATATTGATATTGTCAGTTCGTACTGCTCAACTAATGTTGATTTGCCTCGTAGGTACTGAATTCACAAGTTAGTGTTTTCCTTGATGGAACACATAATATTTTTAAGCTATACTTCTAAACAACTTACACACCTTCGAGATGCTCTTGCAAGGTCCCTTCCGACATATACTCGTAGACAAGTGCCATGTATTCCCCATCCTTGCAGTAACCAATCATGGTGACAAGATTCATGTGATGAATGCGTGTCAAAATCTGAGCCTGGACAAAATTTCGTATATAAACTATCAAATTTCACCATGAGGTCTCTTGAACCCTTTAGCATAAACTAAAGTGAAATAAGTTTTATCTCTGCGAGGAACTCCCTTACTCCTTGATTGGAAGAATGTGACCGCAGCTTCACCGCAACTTTGGTACCGTCCTCCAGGACACCGTAATAGACTTGTCCAAACCCTCCTTGGCCGAGCACTTGCTGGAAGTTGTTCGTTATCATCTCAAGCTCCTTGTACGTGAACTGACGGCTCTCAAGACGTTGTATCGATTTGTCGCTACCGACATCGTTTGCTGTCGTGTGGCTCGTGATCCTTTCATTATGTGGTGTTATGGAGTTGTTCATTGATCCTTCATAGGTGGCGAATGGAACTAGCTAACATTAGTGGTGCTCTCGTATGGGAAAATTTATCATACAAATGGTGTGCCCAAGCCGAAGTGGAGCCTCACCTTGTTTCTTCTGTTTTAGCAAGCAGATGAGTAGTACTGTCACCGATACTATCACCACAAGCAAAACTGCAGGGACAGCAATGTAGAGTGCCAGCTTGCTGTTCTTTTTTGCATGCAGTTGGCATGAATTGCCATCGGTGCAGAGGTTTGGATTGTTGTCATATCTGACAAAATATCAAATGGAGATGCACATTAGTGATATTCTTCAACCAACATGTTACCATAGATAGAATGGAAAGGAAAAGTACCTTAGATTCAGTGAGCCATCTTGCATTTTTTTGAGGAGTCCAGAGGGGATTGATCCATTGAGCTGGTTGCCAGACAAATCCCTACGGGGACAAAATACTAATGTTAAAATCAATCCTAGTGCAAATTGAGTATGAAGCAATTTCCCTTCTGTTAACAATTTAATTTGTTGCAAAAAAACTATAAACTAGGCAAAAATAGACCCAAAACTCGCAACTTACAAGTACTGGAGTGCCGTGAGGTTCGTGAAAGATGGTGATATATCACCATTCAGACCACTGGAAGACAGGTTCCTGCAGAGAGAAAATTTCAAATTATTCTGCTTCACCACACGGTACATGTTCAAGATTCTCGATTCTCCGATAATTATTCAGCTTCAGCACACATCTTCCGTACAGACTAGATGTGAAACTACTTACACGCTTGTAATCCTTGGACGGCTGCCAATGGCGTAGCTGCAGGCCAACCCATCCCACGCCATGGTCTTCGGAACGCACGGATCACCCATCCAGTTCTTCGTCACCTGATACTTCGTCTTGATCGCCGTGATTGCAGATACTGCGCAGTTAGTCACCATGATGCGATTAATCAGCACCTAATAAACCTCTCTCCTTTTTTAAGGGGAAATCATGACATGTTTATTACGTTTATTAGTACTACTATACCCAAAGTTTAAATAGCGGGCTATAGCATTTTCTACACCATGCCGCTAAGTGAATTAGCACGCTAAAGGTACCAAAACCCTTAAATAGCGGGCTATAGCGGCGATTTAGCATGGCTATAGCTTTTTTCGCAGGTTGCCGCTAAATGGCTTAGCCCGCTATTTAAAACTTTGACTATACCCCGTTACTACGTTTTTTGCACGACATACCGTCCTGGGAGTCCGTGCCAAGGTTGGTGGTGGGGAAGACGGTGAAGACCTCGGCAGCGTTGAGGATCGGCGGCAGGGTCGCGTTAGCTGTGGCCTCGATGGAGAGGGTGTAGCTGCTGTTTCGGACGGGCTTAGTGATGTAGAGGGCGTCGCCATAGAGGTAATCCGGCCTGAAGCCGCTCTTATACCACGGCTCGTCGTTGAGCACGACGTTCAGCTCGCGCACGGCGTTGGCGACGAGGACCTGCAGCTCGGTTACGTGCAGGATAACGATGTACCCTGGTGACGGGTCGGAAGGGGTGGGCTCGGACGGCCACGTGAACATTAAGTTCTGAGAGGCGTTCCGCGGCATGATCGCCGTCCGCAACACCGCCGACGGCGCTTCGAAGATATCGTCGACTAAGCTCCGCACCTCCTTCGTCGTGGATATCTCGGCCCAGGTAACCGAGTCGACCCAAGGGTACCATATCCGGTCGTGTGGATCATCGGGATACCTGATGAAATTGGTGTCGTCTGTCAGGCCGAAGTTGAGCCTGTAGATCAGGTTTAGCCCCTGCGCCGAAGTCGCCTGCGGGTAGAGCGTCCTCTTCAGCGGCCTCAGGTCAAGGCTAGAGATGAAGGGCGTCCCGCCGCCGGTGTTCACCAGGCACACCTGCACGGAGTCCTCCGGCACAACCACGGTGGCCTCAATGTAAATTGCGGCCCCCGGGCCCGATATGTTCACGGTGTGCCAGTAGTTGACGCCGATGTAGAGGTCGAACACCGGGTGGAAGTTGAGGCCGTCGTAGTTGCCGTACAGGAAATTCGCCCGGATGATGTACTTGAGGCCGGACTCGAGGGAACGGAGCGTGTAGCAGTTGCGCGTGCCTGCGAAGCTGCGCACGTTGTACCAGTGCTTGTACATGGACGGGATCACGTGCTCTGCCGAGATGTTGTGGTTGGTGCCGGTGTCGATGAAGCCGGCGTCGGGGCGTAGGAGATCTTGGTGGTGTCGTCCACGTAGCCCGTCTCCCCGAGAGGCCGCAGTCTATGGTTATGAATCCTGCAATGCATATTACGCGTCACCGATGGCAAGTGCATGGTCCATACTGTGAAAACATGCCACGCTCTTTTCCATGATCTTCCCGAAAAAATATTGAGCAACGCATACCTTTGCTGTCAGGCTGGGCGCGAGCTTGGAGTACGGCGCCGGCGGCGAGGCAGAGCAGCAGCAGAAACCATGGACCGGCCGCCATTGCTCGCGGCGTTGATACCTCCATCACAAGCATGCAAGCGGTTATAGGAGTATCATATTATCATGCTCGCGGGCATTTATAGTACATAAGTACATGTCTCCCACGAACAGGCGTGGCCAGTCATAATCTATCAAATAAGGAGGAAAGCCAACTCTTTAGGCTGTCATTAGCTAGCCTAATTTCATCAACACCACAATGATCAACCATGTCAGCACGTCTACCAAATGTTTCCGTAAACAAGTTGCATCTCCGGCAATATGCGAGCCGCTGACCGGTGGGCCCTGATGTAACCTTCGCTGTTCAGCTCTTCCTCGTTCGTAGTCAAGTTGGCGTATAATTTTAAAGAGACGACCATGGGCGAAGGGTTTACCTTCGCTGGAGCTGGTCAATGTCCTTGCTGGGCGCTGTTTTTCTTGATAGAGCAGACAACTTCGAGGACCAAGTTAGGCGTCGTCGTGCACCCCGGTTATTCTGACCTTTTCTCTGTAGGTTGAAGCGAATTCTTTTTTTCTTGCCAAGGCCTTCGCCGTCCAAGAATAAGCCGACGGCACGGCATATACCTATGCCGACGGCTTTCGTGGTTGTGTCAACGGTTATTGGAGCTGTCAGCATATAGCCTGATTCCTGTAGTGAGATAGAGAGAAATAAGCTGGGGCACATAAGTGTACTGATTGTGCAGATACCTTGTTTTCTTTTCTGTTTTGGGCCCTTTAATATTAAACCAACTTAGATTAAGTTGAGAAACATGATAAAACTTTTGATCCTTTCCATGTTCGGAGGGTGGTGGATTCCGACAATGTGCAGGTCTGTGGCGGCGGGCAATGGTGAGCTGGTGGCCCCGGCGACCGACGCGCGGTTGGGGCGGACACCTTACATTGTGTCAAGACCGCTTCTGCCACGTGATGTCAGGGCTGGATCTAGGATCATAATAGTGGGGGTGCCACCGGAAAAAACTTTTTTACTCCTGAGCACCAGTGCTCCCTCTGGTTAACAAAATTCAGAAATGATATTTTAAAGTTTTAAAAAATATATGAAAAAGTGCATGCATGTTACTAATGATGTACCCCACAAACGTATTTTTTATTTGAAATACTTTATATTCTGGGCTACTCGAAAATAACAAATCTTGTATGTTTTCGAGATTTGCAAGTATGTACATTAAAATTTACACATTTGTCTTTTTATGTACAACAGAATATACAATATTTCAAACCAAGATTTTACACGTTTGTGCGATATATAATTGACAACATGCAAAAAAATTCTAGATTTTTCTGAAACTTATAAATAAGTTTTTATTTTTTTAACTAAAAGGATCACTGCTGCCCGGGAGTAAGAAATCTCTACCGGGGTACCACAATATACAAGTACAGTATATGAAAAATATATATTGACTCTTCAATTCAAAATTGTCGAAAAGTATACTACGTACAACTATAATCAATGTTGGGGATATCGCTTATCGGGAACTTATCGGTTGACCCAAGATAAGGGATAAATCGGCCGCTTTATCGGCATATCGGCCGATTTATTGGCATATCAACCAATTTATCGGCCAATTTATCTTATCGGTCAGATACCGAGAAGCAATAAATCGACATCTTTCTCGGAAATATCAGAAGATATCTTGAACAGTGACTATAATATAGTCCAAAATTCACCATAACCTCAACACATAGTGAAAACATAAGCTTTGAATTGTTCGAAATCTAGCGAAGTATGAGGCACACGTTGTTTTTCATTTTGTAGGAGGTGCCATGGCACCCCCCTCCCCCCCAGATCTACTCCTGCCTGACGTGGAAAGCAATGCCATGTCCCCACGGATGGCCAGCAAGCACGTTTCACGGTCTCTTTCGCCTATCGAACGTGCTCAAAAGTCGAGGTTGGCATCAGGCTGTGCTTCTCAAGTTGGTGTGGGGCGCCATTCTAATTGCTGGCAATTTGTACTGTCCTCTTCCACAACGACGTGTGACAAGGAGCGGCATGTTTCTCGCTAGGCGAGCTCTGCTTGAGTCCAAAGCGTTGGTTGTACCGGGGACGTGCGGCCCATGTCAGCTACGGCAGACGATGGTGGGCCGTTGGAGCTGGTTCAAGAAAGTGGAGTTCTTGGGATGCCCTCATCGACCAGTGCTTCAGGAAAAACTCTATTTTTCCATCTACTTACGTTGAAATAACACATAAAGTCATAAGATTTTCATTTTAGCTAAGGGGAAAAAACTTGGTGTGCATGGGGTAGCTACGCACTATAAGTTGGACCGAAACGTATGTGCAACGGTAAAAACATATTATTCAAGGAGACCAGGGGATGTCGTTAGTAGAGTTGATAGAATTACTAAAAAGGTGTTTTGAAGATTTACAGTTATTATTTATCAAAGTTTGACCAAAAAGTCAACAAAAAAGTCAACTCTGAAAACAAGCGAAAAAGGACGACCAATTTTTTAAAATAATCTGAAACCAGTTTTGTACATGAAAAATCCATTTTCTAAGAGAAAAATTAACAAGCTAAAACGGGTATATACAGTTTGCATCGTCTTATGATGCATGGGTCCTCAGTGGAAAAGTAAGGTCACAAGCTCTATAACAATAGAAATGGGCAAATAACGTCTTCTTTTATGGGTTCAGATTCGCTGACGTTGTGAATCAACGTCATTGGTTGACTTTGGCTTCTCAGCCACCATGCAATTTCTATCCAAGGGCTGCTTCTTATCTCAGATCTCTCAGTGCAAAAGACTAGCCCGATGCAAGAAAAAGCCCAGCACACCAGCCCAGTTCCTGATCGTTGCTCTGTTCTACACTTCAGTTCAGATTTTCTCTTCAATTAGCACAAGATTTAAGCAAACCCACTTTTTGTTCAATGATCCTGTTTGAAGCTGGGCGTTTTTGCCCATGGAATCTGTACTAAACAGAGCACCAGTTTGAAGCTTTAGCAAACAAAAAGATTAGTGAACAGTATATATCCATACAATTAACTAGTGCATATCAGTATATCATAATGCTCAGCTTCATCAAACAAAAGAGCACCAAACATTCAGTTTTGGCACCGCAAATCAGTGTGCATGGTTGCAGTACATACATTCCAGAAACAAAAGAGCACAATAGCACTAGTCTTTTGACTACTAAAGAGAGGCCTAAAGAAGATCTTGGAGTAATAAATCAGCAGCTTGACTATTACCCTGCAATCACAAAACGAATAAGTGAGACACAAAAATATAATTTTGCATAAATATATTACTTAAATACATGGATGCATTACCATCAGAAGCTGAGTGTAGGTAGTGTATGTCACTGACTTGTTTAGACTCATCCATTGCTACTTGAGTTGCTACGGCACCATGACCTTCTTGTTGCTGCATTAACATTCCAGCTGGTTATTTTGACCTTTGCGTAATGAATAAGAATAAAAGAATGGAAGCTTTTTAAAGGAACATACACTAGATTTTTTTGACACCTTTTTTCTGAACTTGCGGAATTTGTTGACCCAACTTCTTTTGCGTTTTTTTACTTCTTGGTTGAACCTCCTTTTTCTTCAGGCGTGCAGCACTAAGCAAATCTTCTTGTCGAACATCTTCAGCATTGCGGCGGTTTAGCGATCGATGTGGCGGCAAAGATCAAGGGTTCAGTGGCTACGAGAGGGCGACGCCAGTACCAGATTCTTCCATTCAAAAGCTTCTGCCCGCCGCAGAAAGAGCTACATCACTCGCATCGAAACTGAGAACGGGGTGGTGACTGAGCAGGAAGACAAAGAGGAGGCGATCTGGGATTTTTTTCAATGAGCTCCTTGGCAAGGTGCACGCCAGGCCTCACAGTCTGAATATGCAGACGCTGGGCATACAGGCCGCGGACCTAACTGACCTAGAAATACCTATCACGGAGGCAGAAGTGAAGGCCGCGATCATGGATCTGCCATCAGACAAGGCGCCAGGCCCCGATGGATACACAACATTGTTCTTCAAGAAATGCTGGATGATTGTCAAATCTGATCTCATGCAAGCAATCAGAGCGCTCGAGAACACAACTTCTAGGCATCTTGATATGCTCAACACTGCTACCATGATCTTGCTGCCGAAGACGCCGGAGGCTGCACACCCAAAGAAATTCAGACCCATCAGCCTAATTCATTTATTCGCCAAGCTGTTTACCAAGATCCTTGCAACACGGCTACGTCCTAGAATGAACGAGCTTGTCGGCCCTTGCCAGAGTGCATTCATCAAGAAGAGAGCGATCCATGACAACTTTGTATTCGTCAGAGCACAAGCCAAGCTTCTAAAGCAGACAAAGACCCCAGCACTACTCCTCAAGCTTGATCTTCAAAAGGCGTTCGACTCAATCTCGTGGGAGTTCCTGCTGGAAGTAATGCAAGCTAAAGGTTTTGGGCAAAAGTGGCGTGATTGGGTGGCATGCCTTTTACTGACAGCCTCCACACAAATCCTGGTGAATAGGGAGCTCACGGATCCCATCTTTCACAGACGAGGCTTGAGACAGGGTGACCCACTCTCACCCCTCCTTTTCACCATTGCCACGGACGTGTTGGCCGCTCTGATCACACTTGCTGATACGATGGGAGCCCTAAAACAGACGAAGACGCTGAATCTGCAGAGAAGATTGTCGATGTACACAGATGATGTCGTCATTTTTGTCAACCCAGATCTCGGCGAGCTGCGGTCCATCAAGCTTCTTCTCCAGAGTTTCGGCCAAGCTTCGTGCTTGTTCACGAATTTCAGTAAAAGCTCCATGATTCCAATCCAATGCGAGCACGTTAACCTAACTGCTATGGCAGCTGAGCTGCAATGCCCAATTCAGAATTTCCCATGTACCTACTTGGGAATGCCTCTGTCAGACAGCAGGCTTCGCAAGGGATACCTACAACCGGCAGTTGACAAGCTTGCCGGCAAGGTTAAAGGATGGAACAAGGGGGCCTTCTCCCTTGACGCAAGACTGCTGCTTGTGAAGCATGTCCTATCGGCGATGTCTATTTTTCAGCTCATGGTCATCGACCCGCCAATTTGGCTAGTCAAGGCCATCGAAAAATTACGCCGGGGCTTCTTATGGAGTGCTGATGAGATTGCAAAAGGGGGACAATGCCTAGTGAAGTGGGCTTCAATTTGCAGACCTTTGCAATATGGTGGGCTCGGGATCACTGACATTTAGGCTAAGAGCACCGCGATGCGTGTGCGCTGGATATGGCAGAGCTGGAAAGACACTAACAAACCTTGGAGTCACCTGCCACTTATGACTGACCATAAGGCTCGTGCTCTTTTCAATGCTGCTGTAAGATTTGAGCTCGGGGACGGCAAGCTGATCAGATTCTGGCACGACCCCTGGCTGCATGGATGGAGCTTCGCTGACGCCGCGCCAAATTTGTTCAAGCAATGCACGAAGAGAAACCTCACCGTCAGCCAAGCCTTGCAGGACCGGAGATGGACAAGATACTTCAAAACTGACTTGACGATCGAGGCTCTCACTGAGTACCTTCTTATCTGGGAGGTGGTAGATCAACTCGAGCTGACACCGGGTGTGCCAGATACAGTGACATGGAAGCTGACGACCGACGGCAACTACTCCTGCGCCTCGGCATACGCAATCCAATTTGAAGGAGGAACCCACTTCTCTTTCTGCAGCACCGTTTGGGAGAGCGATGTACCGCTGAAGTGTCGCATCTATTCTTGGTTGGCGATCTTGGGGAAGTGCCATACTGCAGATTGCTTGAGCAAGAAAGGATGGCCTCACAACGCCGCGTGCGTGCTATGCCTCAGCGAGCCGGAGACGGCACTGCACCTGCTGGCCAACTGCCCGGTTGCCATCAGGATTTGGTCCAAGATCATCTCCACCGCGCAGCTTCCTCAAGCATTGAAGCCCACCCCGGTGACCCTGTCTCTTGAGAGTTGGTTGCTGTCTTCGCGAGGACTCATCCAGGGTGGAAAGCGGCAGTTGAAACAATGGACAGCTCTTGTTCATCTCACCTGGTGGACAATTTGGAAGGAGAGGAACGCCAGGATTTTCCAAAACAACGCATCCTCCCTCCAGCGCATTCATAACAAGATCATTGAAGAGGCCAAGACTTGGAAAGAAGCAGGACGCTCTAGCGCCGGCGACCTCATCTTGCGCCCAAGAGAACCAGACTAGAAGTTGCGATGTAAGCTGGGTGGTTTCTGGAGAGTTGCTCCAGGACCTTTTTTCTTTTGGTTCTTTTATTTTCTTTACAACACTTTGGGCTCTGTACGTCTTGTACTCTTCTTCTAAAGCAATAAGAAAAGCAGGCTAGGCTGCCTTTTCGTCAAAAAAAAACATCTTCAGCATTGTGTGAATCATTTATTAATTGTATTTGAAGATGCATTCATTTTTTCCTCAAGCTTCTTACCGAGGCAATCAAGTGCATCATTCACTAACAAGCGACAATCTGGAGAGCTAGCTACTGGATATACCAAGCTAAGAAATTTACGAGAGAGAAATCTGTAGCCTAGCATAGTATCCAACTGCGGATTTTCCACAATGGTTCTTCCTTGATTGTCTTGTATGGTACCACAACATGCCTCCCTTATAGGGGCAAACATTATGGAGTGGGCTATTGAACAATAAACATGCATCGACGACCCAACACGCCGGCTTCATTAAGAAATTAAATAGCACACTTCAGATGCATGTACATGTAGGTAAACACTCGCTGATGTAAAATAAATACACATAGGAATAACATAGACATCACTTGAAGGAGAAAACTATGGAATCAGATGTTGCACTTGGTGCCACCGCACATGAAATGGAAGTTTTCAACGTGCTGCGGGACCGGTGAGCATTGTTGGCACCCTCATAAGACTATGCTCCATCTCAAATGCAGTGCTGTTCTGGCTCACATTAGTGGACCGATCGGTGGTGTAACCATCATAACTCATGTTTGGATCATTGCCACTTCTACCAATGTAGAAGTCATTGGTTGCATCGTCTTTAGCACGTCCGTTCTCCAGCTCGATGCATTCTCGCAACTCTGCCACCACATCAGTCATGTTGGGCCGCTGCACCGAGGACCGTGCAGTGCACTTGAGGGCGATGTCCGCAACCTTCCATACCGTGTTGACATCATAGTGACCGCGCATGCGCGCATCCACAACTGCCTCGATGTTGCCCTGTGCCAGCCGCTGCCGCACCCACTGGATGATGTTTGTGGGCACTGGCCCCCGCAGGATGGCCCTCTTTCCCGTGACTAACTCTAGTAGCACGACTCCAAAGCTGTACACATCGCTCTTGGTAGTTAGCTGAATTGTGGTCTGGTACTCAGGATCGACGTATCCAGGTGTGCCAACAACTGTGTTTGTATACACGTGGTGTCATCGCTATTGAAGGCCTTGGACAAGCCAAAGTCAGCAATCCTAGCCTCCAACTTCGCGTTCAACAAATGTTGGTGGCCTTCACGTCCCTATGGATGAGGGGTGGATTACAATCTTTGTGTAGATAATCCAGCCCTACACGTTACCAAAATTAATAGATTGGTTGGTGTTTGATCTGATTTGTTGAAAGATAAAATGTTCCACAAGAGTAGCATCGCCAAAGAAGTGGACAATGCATTCGAATTCATACCTTTCGCGGATTCAAGTGCGATTCGGAGTCTCAGTGTCCAGGGAAGACATGCCCCATTGCGGTTGGTTCCTAAAATAATCGACATTATAAGATATAACATATCAATTTTGTCGGTTCAAACTTCAAAGTGCTCAACTCAAACACAATTGCCTCGTAGGCACCAAAGTCGGAAGCTAGTATTTTCCTTGATGGAATACATATTTTTTCCATCAAATTACATACAGTACCTTCAAGATGCTCTTGCAAGGTTCCTTCCGACATATACTCGTAGACAAGTGCCATGTACTGCCCATCCTTACAGTAACCAATCATGGAGACAAGATTCATGTGATGAATGCGTGACAAAATCTGAGCCTACAGGACAAAGGTTTGATATAGAGCTATCAAATTTCTCTCATGAACAAAGAAAATCAACTATAGTGAAAGAAGTTTTACCTCTGCAAGGAACTCCCTTACTCCTTGACTAGAAGAATCTGACCGCAGCTTCACGGCAACTTGGGTACGGTCCTCCAGAAAGCCGTTATAGACATATCCAAATCCTCCTTGGCCGAGCACATGCTCGAAGTTGTTCGTTATTTTCTTCAGCTCCTTGTAGGTGAACTGACGACATCGGTTGCCGTTGCGTGGCTCGTGTTCGCCTCATTCTGTGGTCTTATGGAGTTGTTCACTGATCCTTCATAGGTGGCGAACGTCAGAAGCTGACTCTAGTGGTGCTCGATCACGTATGTGAAAATTTATCTTACAATTGTGTGCCCATGCCGAAGTGGCGCCTCACCTTTTTTCTTTGGTTTTAGCAGCAGATGAGTAGTACTATCACCGATGCTATTACCACAAGCAAAACGGCAGGGACAGCAATGTAGAGTGCCAGCTTGCTGTTCCTTTTTGCATGCAGTTGGCATGAATTGCTATCGGTGCAGAGGCTTGGATTGTTGCCATATCTGACAAAATATAAAATGGAGGGGCAATTAATGAGATTCTTCAAGAAAAATATTTTTAAATCTAACTTTGACCTTTAAGTTTACCAATAAATGTGAACTATATGCCAAAATATTTTTAGATCTAACTTTGATGATATTTTTCATGACATATAATTCATATTTTGTTCACAAAAATTATAAATCAAGGTTCCACACGAAAAATGATGTGGCTTTGTATTTAACAGAGGGGGTAGAAAGAATGGAAGTAGATTGGGGAAAAGTACCTTAGATTCAGCGAACCATCTTGAAATCTTTTGAGCAGTCCAGAGGGATTGATCCATTGAGCTGGTTGCCTGATAGATCTCTATGGAAACAAAATACAACTGTCAAAATTGAAGTTCATAAAAATTTGGTAAAATATATCAAAAGTTTCTTGACATACAAAACTGTCAGTAAAGGTAATTGCGAAAGGGCATCTGGAATTGAGCCTGTCAAGTTATTGTTTGACAGGTCCCTGCAAGATATAAAACAATGTCATTTTCCGTAATACTTTTCTGCAAAAAACTACAAACAAGATAAAACTAGGTCCAAAACTACGAACTTACAAGGACTGGACTGCCGTGAGGTTCGTGAAAGAAGATGATATATCACCATTCAGACCATTGGAAGTCAGGTTTCTGCAGAGAGAAAATTTCAAGTGATTCAGCTTCACCACACGTACGGTAGCTGTGCAACTTCTTGATTCTCCGTTAATCATGTCATGAACACACTTCAGCACATCTTCGGTAACAGATAGGAAACCACTTACACGCTTGTGATCCTTGGACGGCTTCCAGTGGCGCCGTAGCTGCATGTCAACCTATCCCACGCCATGGTCTTCGGAAGGCAAGGATCACCCATCCAGTTCTTCATTACCTGATACTTTGCCTTGATCGCCGTGATTGCAGATACTGCAGTTAATTCGCCTCATGATTGCAGATACTTCTTATTTTGAGGTAAATCATCACATGCATGCATGTTTATTGCACGACATACCGTCCTGGGAGTCCGTGCCAAGGTTGGTGGTGGGGAAGACGGTGAAGACCTCGAGTGCGTTGATGCTCGGCGGCAGGGTCGCGTTACGGTGGCCTGGACGGAGAGGTTGTTGACATTGTATCGGTAGGGGATACTCATCTGGGCGTAGACGTCATAGAGGTAAACCGGCGAGAAGCCTTGCTTATACCACGGCTCGTCGTTGAACACGACGTTTAGCTCGCGCACGGCGTTGCGGGGAGGACCTGCAGCTCGGCGAAGTGCAGGATGACGATGAACCGAGGTGACGGGTCCATAGGGGTGGGCGTGGTGGTCAATGTGAACTCTATGTTCTTAGAGGCATTCTGTGGCCTGATCGCCGTCTGCAACACCGTCGACGGCGCCTCGAAGGAATCGTCATCTATGGTCTGCACTTCCTGCGTCGTCGATATATCGGCCCAGTTCACTGTGTCGACCATAGCGGACCATATCCGGTCGTGTGGGTCATCGGGATACCTGACGATGACGGTGTTGTCGGTCGGGCCGAAGTTGAGCCTGTCCATCAGGTTTAGCCCCTGCGCCGCAGTCGCCTTCGGGTAGAGCGTCTTCTTCAGCGGCCTCAGGTCAAGGCCAGAGATGAATGGCGTCCCGGCGCCGGTGTTCACCAGGCAAACCTGCACGGAGTCGTCCGGCACCACTACGACGGCCTCATAGTAAATTGCCGTTCCCGGAGCTGTGATGGTTCACGGTGTACCAGTAGTTGACGCCGATGTGGAGGTCGAAGACGGGCAGCCGGTTGAGGCCGTCGTAGTTGCCGTACATGAAATTGGCCCGGACGAGGTACTTGAGCCCGGACACGAGGGAATGGAGCGTGTAGCAGTTGCGCGTGCCCGCGAAGCTGCGCACGTTGTAATAGATCGTGCCCAAGGACGGGGTCACGTGCTCGGCCGAGATGTTGTGGTTGGTGCCGGCGTCGATGAAGCCGGCGTCGGGGGCGTAGGAGAGCTTGGTGGTTTCGCCCACGTAGCCCGTCTCCCCGAGACCGAGAGGCGGCAGTCTATTGTTATGAATCCTGCAATGCATATTGCGCGTCACGCGCGCCTAGATCAGAGACTTGTTGAAGCAATGCACCCATGGCAAGTGTTGGTCCAAACAGTGAAAGCATGCAACGATCTTTTCCATGATCTTCCTGAGCAATTCATACCTTTGCTGTCAGGCTGAGCGCCAGCTTGGAGCATGGCGCCGGCGGCGAGGCAGAGCAGCAGCAGCCATGGACCGGCCGCCATTGCTCGCGTCGCTGATAGCTTCATCACACACATGCATGCAAGAGGTTACGATTGACTCTGGGCGCTTCGTACGTCTCTCCCACAAAGTACATGCGTTGCCACTAGCCATCTTAATCTCGTGAATAAGAAAAGGAGCCAACTCCTCAGGCTGTCGACGTTAGCTAGCCTAATGATCACATCGATATTCGATACCACCATGATTAACCATGTTAGCACGTGTACCTAACATTTCCTTACACAAGTTGCATAGCGGGCGGTAAGTGAGCCGTTGACCTTCGCTGTCCACCACTTCATCATTCGTGGTCAAGTTGGCGTAATTTGAAGGAGACGACCTTGCATTGGGCAAAGAGTTTAGATCGCCGGCCTGAAGCCCTGAACCTTGTCAATGTCCTCGTAGGAGAGCAATATAGTAATATGATGATGACAACAATGACACCCGACCTCTACAACAGCACAATTGCAAGGGCAATCGAGACATTGCAAATATACACAAGCAACTTACTGAAAAAAGAAAGGAACAAAATGAACAACTCGACGTAGGAGTGACAAGCAACCAAAAGTGCTAGTAACTCCCGAAGTATCGTATACACACATACACATTTTGTACATATGCCAAAAGTTCCGTGAAGAAAAAAACTTTGTATATTGGGCTACACATTTTGTACCTATGCCAAAAGTTTTCTCCTTTCTGACACCCATAATTTTGTTTTTCTCTATAGCTCGAAACAAAACTTTTTTTTATCGAAAATTTGTAGATATGTAAAAAAACATGTGTATGTAGCCTGTGGAAAAAAATGATTTTATTTCAAACTCCATTTTAACATTTACAATTTTTTTCAACTGAGCACACTGTTGCTCGGGTGCCACAAATATGTGTTTTAACAAGCAACAACATCGATAGGGATGGTAATATCCATGTATACCTGCCCACTAGACATCCTATGGAGGGTTCATATGGATAGCATAGGGCGGGTACTCGTGAACTCACATGTTAAACATGGACAAAGGTTTTGCTCCATTATATCCATCGGTTATATATAAGTCTAATGGATGGGGTCCACATGTCACAATTTCGTAAGTTCTGAACAACGAAATATTGTCTTAGGTGATGTTATTTTTGCAGTAGTTTTTGTACACTTTTTTATTCCTACTTTGATACGTTCGGATCACGGATATAGTTTTTCCCTATAGACATAGTTTTATCAAACCACAAAGTGATGGCTTGGAAACGTGATTTCTAACAAGTTTATTGGAGTCTAAATGGTATTTTTACTGGATCATTTCTGTTATTTTTATAGGGGTTTCATTTTATCAATGGCGAAAAAATAGGTTTGGTCGAAGGTTTCACCTGCAGCTGTGTACTCATGTACATGATAACAAAGATAATGTTAACCACTGTTAGTGATAAAAGGAACTCACGTTATCAGGATATAAGAGAGAAATGCATCCTCGAACACCATAGCCTACTTACGCAACACTATAGATTCAGTTTTCCAACCTCGGCCCTACTCCATCAACGAGAGGATACCTTAGTTATTAAGATAGAAATACAAACCATTAGGTTCTACGACATTATCGTTGTTCCCTAGAGAATTGCTTCCAGCTATTGTAGTCTCATTTCTCTTACCCATAGCTTTCCATTTTTCTATGCACGAGCATCAGCCTTGATCACTCTTCGGAGTTTTGGGGACATGACATGTCCTCGGAGCAAGGCATACATAAGAGAATATGCATATACACAATATTAAATCAGTTGAGCTAATATCACATATCTAAAAGTGTGTGTACGCTGCAAGGTTAGGCCCCAATCCTTAATTATCCCGAGTGGACAACTAACACATCGTGACTGGTGCAACAATAGAAAACATTGTAAGAAATGATATTTGGTTATGAATGATTAATAGTTTTACAATGTCGTCAAACGCTAAGAAATAAATGTTACAAGTATGTCTATGGCCTATGACTATAGAGATGCTATGGAGAGATGGAGATGAGGTAGTTACGGCGATAGCACTTCGTAGATGATGGGTGGATGCGCCACAGTGGACGAAATTAGCTTTTTAGGGATCTTCTGATGCGATTCTAACTAGATCCCTTTAGCGAAAGTTGTTAGGTTTGATCTGACGTAGCCACCGAAATATGGTACAGTCGCACACGGTCGTAGTAGTCCTCGTTAAGTATCCTAGAGTTTGTGTTCGGCGCGCATATATGCAATAATTAGTCATTGGATGCAGGTTATAGGAATAATATAGTTGATTTATGGAGGAATATATTGTTTAAACGAGAATAAAAAGAGTGTAAAATCCATGCATCAAAATCACCAAATTTAACCTTTGATCGACCCAAGCAATAGACGCGAATTGTAAGGAACTCATAATTTAAACCGACATTTCCGATACGCCTCGCGTATCAAATCGATAGAAAAAAAAAGTACAAGGGTGGGCCAAAAGGTCCTTACAGAGCGTTGCAAGGGGCAGAAAAAGAAGAAACATATGAAACCATTGGAAAAAACCAGACAACAGCGACAGCTAAAGGGCCAGATCACGTGTAGCCTTTTCGAATGTGACATGTGATAACCCACAAGTATAGGGGATCGCGTGTAGCCTTTTCGATAAGTAAGAGTGTCGAACCCAACGAGCAGCTAAAGGTAGGATAAGTATTCTCTCAAGTTCTATCAACCATTGATACAACTCTACGCACACTAAACGTTTAGTTCATCTAGGAAATAATACTAGAGTAACAATACGGGTATGAGAGATAGCTTTGCGAGATAATAAATACAAGAAAGTAAAAGTTAGTGCTGCAGCAATAAAGTACACTAAGTAACCATAAACTAACAGTACCATGAGTGTGGAAAAGTGGTGGTAATTGTGATAGCTTTGTCCAAGATTAATTAGTGAATATACTTAGTTCATTGTCTTCGATGCAGTTTTTTATGTGGGAGAGGCTAAATATAAATGCACTCCACTACTTCGGATTACAAGTACTATATGATTGGATTGTTAGTAGGCATCCGCAAATACTAACAATGCATTAAGGTTTCCCCAACCATAGCCTTAAGTTCATGGTCCTCTTACTCCCATACGTGCAACTCACCGGTTCGAGTCCTCAGGTTTCTGTCACTCTGGCAGGACTACCCCGTTCCTTTGCACATAATACTAACCCAAGATGTTGATCCATGCGCGCACAAATATAATGAACACCAAAGGACAGTACCATAACAACATACAACTCTAATGAACCAAAGACATTCAACCATTCAATCTAAAAACAAATAAACTACGGAAACATGACATAGATCATAAGATAAATATTATAGCATCAAACACCATGTTTGCATAGGACGGTACAGAGGTGTGTGAGAGGATGAACCACTGTATACAAGGAGGAATTGGCGATGGAGATGGCGGTGAAGACGGTGGAGAGGGCAGCGAGAGGCGCAGGGCGGCGCCGGCGCCGGCGGTGGCGCAGGGGCTCCTCCTGCGCCGCGGGGCGCCGGCTCCATGGGGGAGCGCCGCCCCTTAGCCCCCTTCCTTCATGGCTTCTTGGGAGCCCTCCCCCATGGAAATGAGGTCCATGGGGGAGGAAAAACGTGGCTTTGGTGGCTGGAAATTCGTGGGTATGAGGTGTTGGCCACGACCTAGGTTTCTCCCTGTATATAGCTTCTCGGATTCCCGTCATCCCATCTAGGGTTGCAGTGGGACGGCGATATCTGGAGCGTACGGACTCCGATTGGGCCAAAGTTTAGGTCCAGACTTATTGGCAAAAAATTCCCTGCAACTTTTGCGACTAGACCTTTTCCATTTGACTTATCTTTGGGCCGAAACAGGTCCATCTTCAAAAATAGTTTTCAGACAGATTTCAGGAAAGTCCCAATTCGACTCCAACAAGGTTTCCTCTTGTATTCTTGATAATTCCTACACACCAAAGTGTAAAACAAGAACATTGTGCACTTTGCAACTATTAATAGGTTAGTCCAAATAAATCATAAACTTAATATAATAACAAGTGCTAAAAGCATAAAAAAAGCATGAAACAATCAAAAATTATACATACGTTTTGGACGTATCAACATCCCTAAGCTTAATTTCTGCTCGTCCTCGAGGAGGTAAATGATAACAAAATAATTTTTGATTGTAAATGCTATGATCAGGTTTTAACAATTGCATGATGTATGGATAATAAAACTTAGCAATCATGTTACCTAATGAAAAGTATCAACGAACTAAGAGCTCATAACATGAAATTTATAAACACCAACAAGATTGTAATGATCATAATAAATCATGATAGAGTGGTATCTCGCTTGCCCTTAATTGTGGAGCAAAACATAAATGCCAAGACACCTCTGAAGTTGAAGTGAAGACTAGATGTAAAGATATCAAAGGTAAAAGCATCATAGTTATACCGCAGATAACCGCATTCTGGGATAAGCACATTACACTAAAAATGATAGTTATGCTCTCGAGGAAGTGATCAAAGAAAGGATGATGACTCAACATTAAAATAAAAGATTGGCCCTTCGCAGAGGGAAGCAGGGATTAACATGTGCTAGAGCTTTTTATCAAAAACAGAAATAAAAATGTTTTTGAGAGGTGGTTGTTCCTGTCAACGAATCAGTAATAGAGTTCTTGTTATCTTCCATACTAAACAAGTTGAGAGCGGTACCGAGTGATTGATATTAGGCATTTATAGCATGCACTTTTATATAGTATGACACTCCTCCCAACCTTTGCTTTCACAAATCATGCCTAACCGAATCCTCGGGTGCCTGCCAACAATCTCATACCATGGAGGAGTGCCTATTTTATTTTACTTTTTAGATGTTATAATGGTCTAACCAGCTCTTTGCAAAATTAGTGATGAGCAGATGAAGCATGCAATTCAGAAACTTAATTTAGCATGGAAGATAACAAACCCAACTAGAACGTCCTCATGAGCTAAAAACAGTGTCACAAAATGAGAAGTATTTTGAAGATTTTAAAGGTAGCACATGAAAATTTACTTGGAACTAGCAGGGTGGCCCTCGCAAATGCGAGGGCATCATCTTTATTTTCCCGAAAACTAACTGACACTTAAATCAATGATTTTACATATATTTATAGTACATATTAGGAAATGATACAAATCTAAAAAAAATAACAAATACCTGAAACAAAATATCACATGCGTGCATGAACATCCTTTTAAATTTGTGGACGGAAGATTATTGTTCGAGTACCAAACATAAAATATTAATGACCAGAAGTGTCAGTGTACATTGAATTAAATTTCAGTCCATATGGATTAATTATTATGCAATGAGAATATTTAAATTGTCGTTCATTGATAACCAAATTGTTGCCATATATGTTCCAATGAAATAACTACAGTCCACATAAGTTGGGCGAGATGATGTTTAGCTGATATTTTTGTTAGAACTGGAAGACATGTTTTTTTAATCACGTGGAATAAGAAATTAGCCACATTAGTAAGTCATGTAAATATCAAAAAAAATATTCTTTTTTGTTATTGAGATATGTGACATTCACCTTCTGTCATTTTGTTTGAGTTTTAAACATCATCTTAAGTATTAAGAAATTAATCCTATTATTTTTGGTTCTTTTTCTCTCTTTTACTTCCTACGGTTAAAAAAAAACAGGTGACATTCTTTTTCCATCAAATTTTTTTTAAGACATGAGTAGTGTTTAAAATGTCACACAACATTAATAAAAGTAAGAGAAATTTGCCTAAAATTTTATATAACATCATATATTTAAAACGGTTGCAGTAACAATTTTATAATTTTCTAGTTGTTTCTACATGTTGTTGCATGCTATTGATTACATGTACTTGTCTTGTCATGTAAAATGACTACGAAGGCATTCTATGGCATTGGCTTTTTTTTTTGCATCGGCTTGGCGTTCCATTTTATAGATGATTGTAATGAAAATCCATGTAAGATTTTAAATGAATATATCATAACTCATGAAAGTAGACGCATAAGTCTGTGTTGTTAGAGGGAGGGGGCGTCCATCCAAAATCATTAGAAAAAAAACGTCTACATCCGGTACATCACTACTTGTTGGGTCGGTAACTGAGTACTCCATACATAGCTGTAGACGGATATTCATCGTAAAAATATCAGCAGTAGCCACCCGTGACATACGATGGGATCTGTAGGAGAAGTTGAATGTGCGAATAACGCTCTTATGGGGGAAGCATCAATGATGATATGGTGTCAGTTGATCTTTCGAATGATATATCGACACAATGTTGGTTATTTAAGTTAAATAAATATCTGTACCCCGATAGTTAGCATTCTTGTTTTTCTTTGTGCCGATAGTCTTCCTCTTTCTACTCAATGCTATTGGATACCGGCACTACTCTTTATATTTAAATATGTTACTGTTACACATGAAGAACCTCCAAAATTTTTTTTTGAAAACTATTTTGTACATGTGTGTTTCAGAAACTAAAACAAAATATATCCCTTAAATTGTCCAAGGTTATTAATTATAACCCTGCAAATCAAACAAATCTATTAAAAAGTTTTATGAATTAGAACTCCTAAATGTTTAATTAATTTTCTTGGTATATATGTACATTAACTATGGAATTCACACATCTTCAATATTGGAATTTATTAGCTTTCATGTGTCGTGCACAATATAAGAAAAGATTTAACCAAAGTCATAAATATTGAGAGATCACACGTTGTAATCCCGACCAAGAAAATTAATCATTGAACCAATCAAGAGAATAAATACACACATACAGTGTCTACATCTTTTCTGTCCACTGCGAATGTGCCCCCAACTTGGACTGGATCCCATCACGGGCTGTTGTTATTTGAAACGTCACAAGCTGCTGTTGTTTTTGTTTGATTTGCTCATTTGCCTGCACTAATTGTATCAAGGCAATGGCCAGCGCTAGTATGCGCAAATTTTTGAACGGACAAAGCTAGCTAGAGACCCAGCGAGATAAGTTTGATTATGCATGTCACCTTTCCTGGCGTTTTATATGGTGTTGTATTTATTATTCGAAAAGAATCTGGTGATTTTGTATGATACGGTAGTTACTTGGTAGCGTGTCCCTAGGCTGTTCTTTTTTCTTTTGACAGCCATAGGCATGAACGTGCTGGAGATGTATTTTGTAGACATGTACATTACGTGTCAGGCTAGACATATTTACGTAATTACTTTTAACGTAACTTTTGGTTTAATCCTGACCGTAAAATTAAGATCTAACTAACAAAATTAATTTGGAGGATGTGGCTTAACGTGGTGCCTCGAAAAACTCACTCATTTTGCTGTTAGTATATATAATAGATGGTTTGAAATATCATGCATAGGAATTTATGGTGAACTCTTTGTTAATATCAAAATAACATAATATGCACTATTAGCTAGCTGAGGCTAACCATAAGAAAACATAAACTACTAACCAATATCATTCACACATCATTTTTAAGTTTCAACAAATAATCCATTAACCAAGTAAACGTTGAGAACAGAGGATAAATAAAACATGTGACGATCAACTTATTAATGTAACCGGTGTTTGATGATAAGATAAATAAATAATAAGATACAGACGCTCCAAGAACAGCACATATGATGTGAAAAAATTAAAATATAGTTTCACTAGAGATGACCTGATAATTTTGACGATGAAGAAGGGGATGCCTTGGGCATCCCCAAACTTAGACGCTTGAGTCTTCTTGAAATATGTTGGGGAGATCCATGGGAACATCCCCAAGCTTAAGTACTCTTCTTAATCCTATTATATCACTCTTCTCTCTTGACCCTTCAAAACTTCCGCCACACCAAACTCAAAGTAAATCTAATTAGAGGGTTAGTGCATCAATCAAAAACTCACATGTTCTGTAAGGACGCAATATGACCATTACTTTAAACATTAAATACTGCCACTAATGTTATGTGAAGCGCTTCCACCCAAAAAGAATTCCACTCAACACGATTAAAAGAGAGAATGCAAAATAAAATTCATAATCTGTCTAAAACAGAACAGTCCGCAAAGACGAATTTTTTCGAGACACTTACGTTGCTCAGATCGACATTTTTTGAACTAACGAAAGATGCGTACATACATCAGGATTACGCACAAAAAGTTGCAGATTAAAATCACATTTCTATGAATTTATAATTTTCGTACAGTGAACAACAAATCAAAATCTAGCATCATCTTATCATTAGAGACTATTCTTGGCACAATAATACGAAAAAGTAAAGATACAAAGGAGTTGCTACAGAAATAGACAAATTCCTTGACTCAATAAAAAAATGCAAAAAAAAAAAGGTTGCCTCCCATAAGCGCTTTTGTTACAGTAGGGCGGCGCCGGCGGTGGCGCAGGGGGCTCCTCCTGCGCCGCCGGCTCCATGGGGGAGCGCCGCCCCTTAGCCCCCTTCCTTCATGACTTCTTGGGAGCCCTCCCCCATGGAGATGAGGTCCATGGGGGAGGCAAAAACGTGGATTTGGTGGCTGGAAATTCGTGGGTATGAGGTGTCGGCCACGACCTAGGTTTCCTCCCTTTATATAGCTTCTCGGATTCCCGTCATCCAATCTAGGGTTGCAATGGGACGGCGATATCTGGAGTGTCCGGACTCCGATTGGGCCAAAGATTAGGTCCAGACTTATTTTCAGAAAATTCCCTGCAACTTTCGCGACTAGACTTTTTCCATGTGACGTCATCTTCGGGCCGAAACGGGTCCATCTTCGAAAATAGTTTTCAGACAGATTTCTGGAAAGTCCCAATTCGACTTCAAAAAGGTTTCCTCTTGTATTCTTGATAATTCCTACACACGAAAGTGTAAAATAAGAACATTGTGCACTTTTGCAACTATTAATAGGTTAGTCTAAATAAATCATAAACTTAATATAATAACAAGTGCTAAAAGTATAAAAAAGGCATGAAACAATCAAAAATTATAGATACGTTTTGGACGTATCAACATGCCACCACCTCCTCCGCCTAGGAAGCAAGGCGGCTACCAGGACAATGGGAAATCTTCGAGACAAAGGTAGAGGGATCGTTCACCATCTCTCCCCCACGGCCCACACCCAGGCATGGTGGAGGAAGCCGACGGAACAACCTAATTGATGAGCCCATGCGCAGCAGAAACTGAGTAGCGCAGGATTACCCTGAAAATGATAGGGTTTCATGACAACTCGAGCAAAACGAATCCCGTCACCGCCTAAACAAAATACATGCAGGCAAAGGGGATTCATACCTCGGCTGAGACCTAGGGGCACTTGGCTGTACGTGATTGTGCAGGTACCTTGTTTTGCTTTATTGTTTTGGGCCCTTTAATACAGTAGCACAAACTTAGATTAAGTCGAGAAACATGATAAAACCTTGGGGCGTTTCCATGTTCAGAGGCTGGCGGTTTAATTTCCGGAGATGCGCAGCTCTGTCGCAGCGGACGATGGTGTGTGGCCCTCACTACAGGAATCAGCCAATATGAAGACAGCCAAACACTGTCGGCAAAGGAACGAAACCGTCGGCAAAGGTGTATGCCGACAATAGTCGTGGGCATACGGCCGTCGGTATCCTCTCGGTCGGCATACACACAAGCGGCCGTCGGCATACACACTCGTGCCGATGGTTTGACTGGACTCTCGGCAAATGAAAATCGTCGGAAAAAAAGAGTAACAGACGGATCAGATTGATGGGGTCGATACAGTTGCCACCGATGCATGAAGAGGAGCGGGATGTTTCCCGACAGGCGAGGTCTGCTTAAGTCAAACGCGATGGTAGTACAGGAGCCGTGCGGCCCATGTCAGCGATGATGGACGAAGGTGGGCACAAGAGAAAGTGGATTTCTTGGGATGCCCTCATCGACGAGTGCTTCTGAATAACCCTGGTTTCTTTTCATCTACTTCCCTTGAAATAACACATAAACTCATCGGATTTTCATTTGACCTCAATAAAGTCATAAGGGCATGTATAATAGGTTGACGTCAGTCTTCTCTTAGCGTTAGCGTTGACACGTAGGATATTTGTCTAGTTGGAGGAGAGAGAATGAAGAAAGGGGAGGTTGCCTTCCCTTAGGGCACCTCCAACCGGTCACCGCAAACGGACTAGCCCAGTTCGTTTTGTCTGAGCAGACAAATGACTGGTCCACGTTTGGGGCGAAACGGACAGCCTCTCGGTCCGCCCTTTGTCCTCCCGTGTTCGCCTTGGGCCTAGTCGCTAGCCACACAGACTCCGCTTCCCACCAAACCCTTGCCTTCCCACCAGCCCTCTCGCGGCCTCCGGTTGCACCGCTGCCTGGTCCCTCATCGCCGCCGTCCACTCTCCTCCGCCGTGGCCGAACCTAGGCTCCACGACCCGCCGTCCTCCTTTTCTCCGGCCCGCCGTAGGTCCGTTTTCCCTGTCCCGGAGCAGCTCTCGACATGCCGCCGTCCTCCTCTTCTCCGGCCCCGGTAAGGGTGAGATTTCCTCGCCCCAGCCGTGAAGACGCTGCAGGAAGGTTGGATAGCTTCCCTTGTCGCCGGGATAGGCCTACTGGCCTGGCTTTGGCTCGGACTCAGCCGCAAAGTCCACCGCCCCGAAGGTGTTCGACGCATTGCCTATCCGAACAAGGTATGGAGGCCTTCTTTATGTTCGTTGCAAAGGCCGGTGCAAATGCTCCTACATATTTTGATTGTTCATTTTGTTTAGATGGTCATCGACGATGAGTTCTTCTACAACACTTTCATCGATACTTCTGATGAATCATCGGACGATGATAGCTATATTTTGATGGCCGCGGCCACTCTCATCCACAACTTCAATGAGAGTGCACTCCCTCAGCATGTAGGGTCTGTCATTGGGCGAGCGCCGACGTTGGATCGTGACCGAGAAAATGACCACTACCAACTTTGGAAGGACTACTTCAACCCTGTCAAGCCAACCTATCAGGCCCCTGTTCATGCGTCTACTGGAAGGGGTGAGGGCATATGATGAGTACTTTGAGGCGAAGCCGGATGCACTTGGTACGTATGGTTTCTCTTCTTATCAGGAGTGCATTGTAGCTATTCGGATGCTTGCATATGGAGTAGTTAGTGATCTTGTTGATGAGTATTTGCGTATGAGCGAGTCCACTTGCCTAGAGTCCATGTATCGGTTCTGCCAAGTTGTGGTTCAGGTGTTTGGCCCGGAGTATTTGAGGGAACCAAATGTTAGACATTGTCCGTCTTTTAACGATGAATGCGAGAAGAGGCTTTCCTGGAATGCTTGGCTGCATAGATTGTATCATTGGGAGTGGAAGAACTATCATTTTGCTTGACAGGGACATCACCGGGGACATGTTGGAGAGTGCACCGTCATACTTGAAGCGGTGGCATATAAACATCTTTGGATTTGGCACTCCTTCTTTGGTATGGCAGACTCTCCCACAATGATATCAATGTGCTTCAGCGATCAACGGTGTTCGACAGAGTTGCCGAGGGCAATGCTCCAATGATCAACTTTGAGGTGAATGGCAATGCATACAACAAGGGATACTATTTAGCCGATGGTATCTACCCTACATGGTCAACATTTGTGAAGACCATCCGCGCCCCAAGGATGAGACAACTCGCAGATTTGCTCACAACAAGAAGCATGTCGAAAGGATGTGGAGCGAGCATTTGGTGTGCTCCAATCTCGTTTTGCTATTGTTCTTCACCCGGCTAGAACATGGAGCAAGGAGATCATGCGGGAGGTGATGACAGCTTGCGTGATCATGTACAACATGATCGTTGAGGATGAGCGTGATGATGCGAGGCTATTCGACCAAGGATGGAAATTTCTGGGAGAGTTGGTTGAGCTAATGCTTGGACCGGCGACGTTCCAGCAGTATATGCACGTGCATCATGAAATGCGTGATCATCCTACACACGTTCGGCTTCAGAATGATTTTATGGAGCATATGTGGATTCTTCATCTAGGAAACCACGAGTCATGTCCTCCCTTTTTTATTTGATTGAATAAACTATGTTATTTATTTCATTGTGTGAACTTTATTCTAAAATTATGAACCATGTTAATTTATCTATTTGTGGACTAATTATTTTCCATATTTTATAAATGTTTGCAATTTTTATTTGCAACAAACTTGTGTCTTCAAAATGGTCAAGAAAATAAACAAAATCCGGACCAGGGAAAAATATGCGATGGGCCGTTGGGGGCACCGCCACCCCAAACAGACAAAGGCCAAAAACCTGTCCGCGGTCCGCCCCAAATGACCGAATCGGACAGATTTTGGTGTCCGTTTGCGGTGGTCGGTTGGAGTTAACCTTAGCAAATTCTTACGAAGTAATAGAAGGTTAATTTCACCATTGAACCATTTGTCTTCACTTGGAAATACAATTACCTACTAAAATATAATTAATTCTCATTAATTGCTAGGGATGGCAATAAGATATATTGCATTGTACAACTTATAATTTTACCTTCCCTAAATGACGTGGATGGCTAACAGAAGGCGTGCATTCTCTACCATTGTACATGCCCTAATCTCTACAGTAATAGAAATGGACAAATAAGCCTTCTTTTGTAGGGACAAACATTAGGAAGTGGTCTATTGATCAATAAACACATCGACCCTTCATTAAATAAATTAAATAGCACACTTCATATGCATGTACATCTATAAATGCATACTCGCCATTGTGAAATAAAATGTTCAGGAATAATGTAGATATCACTTCAAGGAGAAAACTACAGAATCAGCGGTTGCACTTGGTATGACTGCAAATGAAACATGGAAATCTTCAACGTGCAGCAGGACCGGTGGGCATGGTTGGGACTCTCATAAGACTATGCTCCTCCATCTCAAGCGCAGTACTGTTTTGGCTCACATTAGTGGATCGGTCAGTGGTGTAACCATCATAACTCACGTTTGGGTCATTGCCACCGCTACCAGTGTAGAAGCCATTGCTTGCATCGTCTTGACTACGTCCATTCTCTAACTCGATGCATTCTCGCAACTCTGCCACCACATCGGTCATGTCGGGTCGCTGCACCGAGGACTGTGCAGTGCACTTGAGGGCGATATCGCAAGCTTCCAAACCGTGTTGACATCATAGCGACCACACATGCGTGCATCCACCACTGCCTCGATGTTGCCATGTGCCAGCCGCTGCCGCACCCACTGGATTATGTTGATGGGCACCGGCTCCCGTAGGATGGCCGGTTTACCGGTGACCAGCTCCAGCAGCACAACTCCGAAGCTGTACACATCGCTCTTGGTCGTGAGCTGCATTGTAGTTTGGTACTCAGGATCGACGTATCCAGGTGTGCCAACAACTGTGTTTGTATATATATGGGTGTCATTGCTATTGAAGGCCTTGGACAAGCCGAAGTCAGCAATCCTAGCCTCCAACTTCGCATTCAACAGGATGTTTGTGGCTTTCACGTCCCTATGGATGAGGAGTGGATTGCAGTCCTTGTGTAGATAATCCAGCCCTACACATTACCATAATTAACAGATCGAATGGTTGGTGTTCGATCAGGTTTGTTAAAAAATAAAATGTTCCACCACAGTAGCAGCGCAAAGAAGTGGGCAATGCATTCAAAATTCATACCTTTCGCAGATTCAAGTGCGATTTGGAGTCTCCGTGTCCAGGGCAGACATGCTCCGTTGCGGTTTGTTCCTAAAATAATCGACATTGTAAGATGAAATTATCAATTTTGTCATTTCAAACTTCGAAGTGCTCAACTAACATTAAATCGCCTCATATACACTAAAGTCAGAAGCTTGTATTTTCCTGGATGGAAGAAACATTTTTTTAAGCTATACTTTTAAACAATTTACATAGAGTACCTGCGAGATGTTCTTGCAAGGTTCCTTCCGACATATACTCGTAGACAAGTGCCATGTACTCCCCATCCATGCAATAACCAATCATCGAGACAGATTCATGTGATGAATGCGTGACAAAATTTGAGCCTGCAGGACAAAAGGTTTGATATAAACCTATCAAAATTCACTCAGAGGGTCTCTTGAACCCTAAAAAGTCAACTACAGTGAAAGAATTTTTTACCTCAGCGAGGAACTCCCGTACTCCTTGATTGGAAGAATCCGATCGCAGCTTCACCGCAACTTGGGTATGGTCCTCTAGGAAGCCGTTATAGACCTTTCCAAATCCTCCTTGGCCGAGCACTTGCTGGAAGTTGTTCGTTATCATCTGAAGATCCTTGTACGTGAACTGACGGCTCTCAAGACGTCGCAGCGAATTGTTCCTACCGACATCGTTTGTCGTTCCGTAGTTCATGTGCGTATCATTCGGTGGCGTCATGGAGTTGTTCATTGGTCCTTCATAGGTGGCAAATGACATACTAGCTAACATTAGCGGCACTCACGTATGGGAATCAGACAATTGGTTTGCTCGTGCCGAATCCTCACCTAGCTTCCTCCGGCTTAGCAACCAAATGAATATTATTGCCACCAATACTATCAAAACAAGCAAAACTGCAGGGGTAGCAATGTAGAGTGCCAGCTTGCTGTTCTTTCTCGCCTGCAGTTCGCATGAATTGCCATCGGTGCACAGATTTGGATTGTTGCCATATCTGGCGAAATATCAAACAGAGAGGCTAATTAATGAGGTTCTTCACGCAACATGCATGTTAGAATGGGAAGTGGAATGGGGAAACGTACCTTAGATTCAGTGAACCATGTTGAATTCTTTTGAGGAGTGCAGACGGGATTGATCCATTGAGCTGGTTGCCTGACAAATCTCTATGGAAACAAAATATAGTGTTAAAATTAAATTTGTGCAATTTGGGTAAAATTTGTCAATAGTTTTTGGACATACAAAACTGTCAATAGTGGTAATTGCGAAAGGGCATCTGGAATTGAGCCTGTCAAGTTATTGTTTGACAGGTCCCTGCAAAATATGAAACAATATCACTTTTCTTAACGATTTTGCTGCAAAAACCTACAAACTAGGCAAAAACAGATCCAAAACTCCTACTAACTTACAAGTACTCGACTGCTGTGAGGTTCGTGAAAGAAGACGATATATCACCATTGAGACCACTGAAAGACATGTTTCTGCACAGAACATTTAATTTCAGTGGTTCAGCTTCACCAGACGTACGATACTGCAAGTTCTTGATTTTCTGTCAATTATCTTCGTATCATATATGAAACTACTTACACGCTTGTGATCCTTGGACGGCTTCCAGTGGCGCCGTAGCTGCAGGTTAAACTATCCCACGCCATGTTCTTCGGAAGACAAGGATCACCCATCCAGTTCTTCGTCACCTGATATGTTGCCTTGATCGCCGTGATTGCAGATACTGCAGTTAATTCGCCATGATTGCAGATACTTCTTTTCTTGAGGCAAAATCATCACATGCATGTTTATTAGTAGTACTAGGTTTTTGCACGACATACCGTCCTGGGAGTCCGTGCCAAGGTTGGTGGTGGGGAAGACGGTGAAGACCTCGAGTGCGTTGATGCTCGGCGGCAGGGTCGCGTTACCGGTGGCCTCGACGGAGAGGTTGTTGACATTGTATTTGTAGGGGATAGTCATCTGCGCGTAGATGTCATAGAGGTAAACCGGCGTGAAGCCGCTCTTATACCACGGCTCGTCGTTGAACACGACGTTCTGCTCGCGCACGGCGTTGCCGGGGAGGACCTGCAGCTCGGCGAAGTGCAGGATGACGATGTACCGCGGTGATGGATCCATAGGCGTGGGCGTGGTGGACAATGTTAACTCTATGTTCTGAGAGGCGTTCCGCGGCCTGATCGCCGTCTGCAACACCGCCGACGGCGCTTCGAAGGAATCGTCTTCTATGGTGTTCACGACCTGCGTCGTCGATATGGCGGTCCAGGTCGCCGTGTTGACCCAAGGGAACCATATCCGGTCGTGTGGATCATCAGGATACCTGACGATGGCGGTCTCGTCGGTCGGACCGAAGTTGAGTCTGTTAATCAGGGTCAGCCCCTGCTCCCCGGTCGCCTGCGGGTAGAGCGCTCTCTTCAGCGGCCTCAGGTCAAGGCCAGATATGAACGGTGTGCCGGCGCCGGTGTTCACAAGGCACACCTGCACGAAGTCGTCAGGAACGACAACGATGGCCTCGACGATCTCCACCATCTCAGGCTTCGAGATGTTTACGGTGTACCAGTAGTTGACTCCGATGTAGAGGTCGAACACCGGGGAGCGGTCGAGGCCGTCGTAATTGCCGTACTTGAACCTGGCCCGGACGATGTACTTGAGCTTGGACACGAGGGAACGGAGCGTGTAGCAGTTGCGCGTGCCCGTGAAGCTGCGCACGGTGTACCAGGTCTTAGCCATGGACCGGGTCACGTACTCGGCCGAGATGTTGTGGTTGGTGCCGGCGTCGATGAAGCCGGCGTCCGGGGCGTAGGAGATCTTGGTGGTGTCGTCCACGAATCCCGTGTCCCCCGAGAGGCCGCAGTCTATGGTTATGAACCCTGCAAGTACGAGCTATCAGCGCGTAGATTCAGATCGAGATTTGTTGAAGCAATGCACCCATGGCCAGTGCATGGTCCAAACAGTGAAAGCATACAGACGATCTGTTCGACTGTTCCATGATCTTCCTATAACAATATCGAGCAATGCATACCTTTGCTGTCAGGCTGAGCGCGAGCTTGGAGCACGGCGCCGGCGGCGAGGCAGAGCAGCAGCAGCCATGGACCGGCCGCCATTGCTCGCGTCGTTGATAGCTCCATCACACACATGCATGCAAGAGGTTACGACTGACTCTGGGCGCTTCGTACGTCTCTCCCACATACATGCGTTGCCACTAGCCATCTTAATCTTAAATAAGAAAAGAGCCAACTCCTCAGGCTGTCGTTAGCTAGCCTAATGATCACATCGATATTCGATACCACCATGATTAACCATGTTAGCCGCAGACCTTCGCTGTCCACCACTTCATCATTCGTGGTCAAGTTGGCGTAATTTGAAGGAGACGACCTTGCATTGGGCGAAGAGTTTAGGTCGCCGGCTGAACCTTGTCAATGTCCTCGCTGGGCGCTGCGTTTCTTGATAGAGCAGACGACTTCGAGGCCCGAGTTGGGCGTCGTCGTGCACACCTGTTTCGTCTGACTTTTTCTCTGCAGCTTGAAGCCCGTTCTGTTAACGTTTTACTTGACGAAGCTAGATAGGGTGAGCTACGCTGGAGACACATGAGTGTACGTGATTGTGCAAGTACCTTGTTCGTTTTGAGGTCTTTATTTAACTGTAAGTTTTCCGATAAAGAGCAATATAGTAATATGATGATGACAACAATGACACCCGACCTCTACAACAGCACAGTAGCAAGGGCAATCGAGATATTGCAAACATACACAAGCAACTTATTGAAAAAAGAAAAGAAACAAAATGAACAACACGACGTAGGAGTGACAAGGAACCAAAAAGTGCTAGTAGCTCCCGAGCACACTGGTTCTCTTTTAGAAAGATCGTTCGGATATTTCTAGGCCTCAGAAAATTGAAATAAAGTGTACAACTACATATACACATATTGTACGTATGCCAAAGTTTCGTATGAAAAAAACTTTGTATTTTGGGCTACACATTTTGTACCTATGCTAGAAGTTTCCTCTTTTTGGAAACCCATAATTGTTTTTCTCTCTATAGCTCGAAATACAACTTGTTTTTCTATCGAAAATTTGTAGATACATAAAAACATGTGTATCAGGATTATGGATATAGTATATCACCTTGTCCCTATAGACTTATTTTTTATCGAACCGCAAAGTGATGGCTTGGAAACGTGATTTCTATCAAGTCTGTTAGATTCTAAAAGGTTTTTTTACCAGATCATTTATGTTAATTTTTAAAGGGGCTTTATCACTGGGGAAAAATAGGTTTGGACTAAGGTTTCACGTGCAACTGCGGACACATGTAATAGGACAACAAAGAAAATATTAACCACCGGTAGTGATAAAAGGTACTCATGTTATGAGGGATATACGAGACAAATGTGTCCTAGGATGCTGGGACACCATAGCCTACTTACGCAACAGTATATATTGAGTTTTCCAACCTCGACCCTACTCCGCCAACGAGAGGATAGCTTATTTTTTAAGATATGGATATCCTATACACTTTTGTTATGAGGATATAGGGTGCACCCCTCGACTGTCATGGGCCCTATAGGGCATCATACGGGGTCACGCTAGCCGTCATCTACCAAAGGGGCAGTCCTATTTTTGCTTGATTTTGATTTAACTGCGGTGGAATAGAAAATCTTCTCCTTCTCCTGAAAGTGTAGAATTTATTGTTTTGCTGCAATCGCTTGGGGGAAATTGCCACCATTGTTGTTACCAACATCTCTAATCATAGTTTAGTTTTCGAGTAGATTTTGGACACGAGTTCTAAATATCGATAATATTATCAAACTATGGATTTCAGTCGGATTGCAAAACTAACTGGGGGCTATATATATGGTCCAAAACTGGCTCTCGTGTAAACATATATTCTATAACAGGAATGTAATAAATTATTGTAGTGCTTTAGATGATGATACATTTTCTCGTGTAAAGATATATTCTGTAACAGGAATGTAATAAATCTTCAGTTAATTTGCAACGGAGTGTTTTTTATTTTCTTGTAAGAAGTTTGCCTATAGATTAATAATTATCAACAACGGTATAAAAGTAATAAAAATACATATATTTTCTTGGACCACGTAGTGATGATTACAAACACTAGAGGCGCGCCCATGCCCTCACCCCTCCATCACCAGAGTCTAGCAAAGCTTCTCGTAGTAGATAGACGGGAAATCGCATTGCCAAGCACCCGAAACACCAGCGTATCAGAGTAGCAACCATCGTGAAAGATGAAAACCGTAGATCGGAAAATGCAACTTAAAACCACAACAATGAGTATGAAAACCGACCAGATTCTAGGAGATTCACCGGACACACATCCATCCACACGCACTCCATCATAGCTGGACGGATCATCGGAGCAGAGATAGGACGGGGAGCAGTGAGCCGCGCTATAGGTAGACCAACCTGGCCCTGGCCCATCCTTTTATTTGCACTTCCCTGCGATTATTCCATCCCACTAATTAATTAGTATATGGTTACTATGTGTACCTTTTGGGCCTATTTTGCTGGCCAGCCCAGTCTTGCAATTTCTGCATGCTCCGCCGCTGACAGGGAGGATCTTATTCTGATGGAAGACACTGAAACCGTAAAAAAGACGAAAACCCCCTACCATCTATGGCCGTGGTCCGCCTCATCTCCAAACCCCTAAAGAGTAAAGACCGCCCGCCCGAGGCGTCGTCTACGAGGGGAACTAAAAACCTATTGCTCCGCCACATCTATCTTCCATACAAATCCTCGAGCCGCTCCTCTCTCGGGCGGCTCCCGAGGACCTCCACCTGCCTAACCCTAGCCCCCCCCCCCCCCCCGATCTCCGGCTCCCGGCAGCCGCTGCTGCCGTCGACGGCGGTGGTGGCGGCGCCCATCCCGTCCATGACGGTGGGCAGGAGAGGTGTCCGCAGCTGCGTTTCATGGGAGGCGGTGGGGCGCCGGCCGAGGGCATAGGGCGGCATGGCTTTTGGCCAGTGCCTGAGGCACTCCGGCAGGTGGCGACGAGGAGGTGGCGGTGCGCCGCCGGCGCGGCCGTCTCGGCCTGCTATAGGGCGTCGTCGGGGTCTCTGGATCCGATCTGGGCTGCGGGCCCCGATCTGGGCCTGAGGGCCAGCCAGGGTGTCTGCTGCGTGGGATCCGGGTTTCCACGCCATGGATACGGCAGCTGTGCGCTGGGCTGCCTCTCTTCGGCCGTTCCTGCATGGAGTCGACTGGCGGCGTGGGGGCCTGCGAGTCTTGCGAATAACGGCGGCGGTCCTAGGGTTCTTCTGGCATGAAGGCTTCAATTGGCCGGATGACTATCCCCATCGATCTGGCTGGACGGTCGTGTTTCGGAAGGCTTCGCCGGCGAACTCCACTGGGCGACTCATGCCTGGAGATTGCTGGATCGGATGGTATTCGACCGTGCGCACCCGTGTTTTTTCTCTGACCGTTTGGTTTCAGAGGGAGCACTTCGAAACTCTGCTGGCTGTTAATATCATGGAGCACGCTTTCTCGTTCCATGGTGCTGGCGGAGAATGACATGGAAGGCGAGATCTGAGGACTGGCAATGGTGGATTGACTCCTTGTGCTGATGAGGAATTGGCTTGTGTTTCATGACTTGGAGCAGCGGCATGTAAGTGGGGGTGACAACATACGTGAAGTCCAAAGTCCTACCTTTCAGGGTGAAAATCCAAGGTCTGGCATTAATTGGTTGTGTCTGACAGTGGTCTTGCTGAAGACAGTGTTTTGAGAGCGATGACTATCTTCAGGGTGAAAACCCAAGGTCTGGCCTTAATTGGTTGTGCTTGGCACTGTTCTTCTTGAAGGCGTTGCTTTTGAAGAATTGGACATCAGTGTTGTTTTGGTGGTGGTTGTGCGGCTGCAAGGACTGTAACTCTGTAGCGGGACTTTTCTTTTTATTTCTTCTTCTTATTGTCTTTCGGCTGTGTGTATCCGTAATAGATTTGGTTATTGCGTTGTTGCAGCGGCTAGGTGTAATTTGTATTTCCGCGATATTAATATACACTTTTATCTTCAAAAAAATCTTCCGTACAGACCATACCGGTTCGGCCGTTGACAACGGTTATTCTCAACGGAGTCTTTCTGGCTGAAGGACGCTGACGGCGCGGCGCTGTTCGGTGTCGTGTGCAAGCTGGCCGCACTGGGACGATCATTGTGCTGATGTTCATGGCTAATGAATTGCTGCCGTTGAGTTGAGGCGAGCACGTAGTTGATTTACCGAGTCAAAGAATTTAAGATTCGTTTTCATTTCGGCTCAGTGCCAATACACGACCCAATGCCTATAGCTAACAAGCGACGTGAGTCTATACATTACTATTACTAACTATTACTAATTACTAAGTATATGAAAGACGTGTACTTCTGCAAGCTCTCAGCCCCCGAGCCCCCGACCCAATGCACTTTCTCTAATTATGTACTTAAATTGAACATTTCAAATTTGGATGTAATCTAGATGAACTTTCCATAAATATGGAATTCAACTCAATAAATGTGAATCAAACATGTTTAAATATTTTGAATTGGTGAATATTTGGACAAAACAAAATGCACTTCCTCTAATTATGTGGAGTCATCAAAATGCTCAGAAAAATAAATGCTAACTATTTATGGCAAAAAAAAACATGTTTCGATATTTTGAATTGGTGAATATTTGGACAAAAAACAACTGCACTTCCTCTAATTATGTGGAGCTACATTTATTAAATGCTCACATAATACACTTCCTCTAATTATGGACTTAAATTGAACATTTCAATTTGGTAAATATTTGGATGTAATCTAGACGAACTTTCCCTAAATATGGAATTCAATTCAATAAATGTGCATCAAATATGTCTAGATATTTTGAATTGGTGAATATTTGGACAAAAAACAACTGCACTTCCTCTAATTATGCGGAGTTACATTTATTAAATGCTCACATAATACACTTCCTCTAATAATGGACTTAAATTGAACATTACAATTTGGTAAATATTTGGATGTAATCTAGACGAACTTTCACTAAATATGGAATTCAATTCAATAAATGTGTTTTTCCACTCATTATGGACTTAAATTAAATATTACTGAAAAAACAGAAACATATTTGAACATCTCAACTTGCTAAAAAAAATTGGAGATACTCTAAAATATATCAACATGCTCACAAAAATATATGCTAACTACTTATGGCATAATGCAAACATATTTGAACATTCCAATTTCGTGAATATCTTGATACAATCTAAATAAACTTTATCTAACTATGGAGTTAAAATTAATAAATGCTCATATCATGCATTATATAAAAGACCGCCCGTTTTGCGGCCTCTCAGCACCCATGCACTGCTCTAATGAACAGTGCTAAACATTTTTGCATAAGAGTCCCCATGTTTTCCAAAATGCAAATCGGTCCTCATGAACAATATTGAACAGTGTTGAACGCTTTTTGCAGAAAAGCCCCCGCGTTTTCCAAAAAATGTAAAACGGTCCTCATGAACTGTGTTAAGCATTGTCCAAACGCTTTTAACAGAAAAACCCCCACGTATTCCAAAAAAATGTAAATCGGTCCTCATGAACAGTGACTAACCGCTTTTTGTAGAAAAGCCCCCACGTTTTCCAAAAACAGCCGTTAGACTTTTATTCATTTTGATAAGTAATTTCGGTAATTATTAAAACCCTGCAATGTGGGTCCCATTATAAGAATTTTAAACATTTTCAAAAATTTGATAAAAAAAATCCAAAATTGTATAATCTATAACTTCTGATCTGCAATTCAGAAAAATGTGTTCAAAATATCAAAATGTTCAGAAAAAATTAAATATGTCTACTGGTATCAAAGTTCATGCATATTTAACAACTTTTAACAATGCTTATTTAGGAGAACAAAATAACTAATTGATGGATAGGCCGATTTATAGGTTTGAACGACCCGGATTTTTTTCCCGTTGCAAGGCACGGGTTACCAAATTTGTTTTCACAAAATTGAAGTATTTCTATAAATACCCATCGAAAAAATATGAAAAATATATCAAAACAAATGCTAACTATTTATGGCAAAAAATAAACATGTTTAGATATTTTGAATTGGTGAATATTTAGACAAAAAACAAATGCACTTCCTCTAATTATGTGGAGCTAAATTTATTAGATGCTCACATAATGCACTTTCTCTAATTATGTACTTAAATTGAACATTTCAAATTTGGATGTAATCTAGATGAACTTTCCCTAAATATGGAATTCAACTCAATAAATGTGAATGAAACATGTTTAAATATTTTGAATTGGTGAATATTTGGACCAAAAAAAATGCACTTCCTCTAATTATGTGGAGTCATCAAAATGCTCAGAAAAATAAATGCTAACTATTTATGGCAAAAAAAAAACATGTTTAGATATTTTGAATTGGTGAATATTTGGACAAAAAAAAACTGCACTTCCTCTAATTATGTGGAGCTACATTTATTAAATGCTCACATAATACACTTCCTCTAATTATGGACTTAAATTGAACATTTCAATTTGGTAAATATTTGGATGTAATCTAGACGAACTTTTCCTAAATATGGAATTCAATTCAATAAATGTGCATCAAACATGTCTAGATATTTTGAATTGGTGAATATTTGGACAAAAAACAACTGCACTTCCTCTAATTATGCGGAGTTACATTTATTAAATGCTCACATAATACACTTCCTCTAATAATGGACTTAAATTGAACATTACAATTTGGTAAATGTTTGGATGTAATCTAGACGAACTTTCACTAAATATGGAATTCAATTCAATAAATGTGTTTTTCCACTCATTATGGACTTAAATTAAATATTACTGAAAAAATAGAAACATATTTGAACATCTCAACTTGCTAAAAAAAATTGGAGATACTCTAAAATATATCAACATGCTCACAAAAATATATGCTAACTACTTATGGCATAATGCAAACATATTTGGACATTCCAATTTGGTGAATATCTTGATACAATCTAAATAAACTTTATCTAACTATGGAGTTAAAATTAATAAATGCTCATATCATGCATTATATAAAAGACCGCCCGTTTTGCGGCCTCTCAGCACCCCATGCACTGTTCTAATGAACAGTGTGCACTGTTCATGAACAGTGCTAAACATTTTTTCATAAGAGTCCCCATGTTTTCCAAAATGCAAATCGGTCCTCATGAACAATATTGAACAGTGTTGAACGCTTTTTGCAGAAAGGCCCCCGCGTTTTCCAAAAAATGTAAAACGGTCCTCATGAACAGTGTTAAGCATTGTCCAAACGCTTTTAACAGAAAAAACCCCGCGTATTCCAAAAAAATGTAAATCGGTCCTCATGAACAGTGACTAACCGCTTTTTGTAGAAAAGCCCCCACGTTTTCCAAAAACAGCCGTTAGACTTTTATTCATTTTGATAAGTAATTTCGGTAATTATTAAAACCCTGCAATGTGGGTCCCATTATAAGAATTTTAAACATTTTCAAAAATTTGATAAAAAAAATCTAAAATTGTATAATCTATAACTTCTGATCTGCAATTCAGAAAAATGTGTTCAAAATATCAAAATGTTCAGAAAAAATTAAATATGTCTACTGCTATCAAAGTTCATGCATATTTAACAACTTTTAACAATGCTTATTTAGGAGAACAAAATAACTAATTGATGGATAGGCCGATTTATAGGTTTGAACGACCCGGATTTTTTCCCCGTTGCAAGGCACGGGTTACCAAATTTGTTTTCACAAAATTGAAGTATTTCTATAAATACCCATCGAAAAAATATGAAAAATACATCAAAACAAATGCTAACTATTGATGGCAAAAAATAAACATGTTTAGATATTTTGAATTGGTGAATATTTAGACAAAAAACAAATGCACTTCCTCTAATTATGTGGAGCTAAATTTATTAGATGCTCACATAATGCACTTTCTCTAATTATGTACTTAAATTGAACATTTCAAATTTGGATGTAATCTAGATGAACTTTCCCTAAATATGGAATTCAACTCAATAAATGTGAATCAAACATGTTTAAATATTTTGAATTGGTGAATATTTGGACAAAAAAAAATGCACTTCCTCTAATTATGTGGAGTCGTCAAAATGCTCAGAAAAATAAATGCTAACTATTTATGCCAAAAAAAACATGTTTAGATATTTTGAATTGGTGAATATTTGGACAAAAAAACTGCACTTCCTCTAATTATGTGGAGCTACATTTATTAAATGCTCACATAATACACTTCCTCTAATTATGGACTTAAATTGAACATTTCAATTTGGTAAATATTTGGATGTAATCTAGACGAACTTTTCCTAAATATGGAATTCAATTCAATAAATGTGCATCAAACATGTCTAGATATTTTGAATTGGTGAATATTTGGACAAAAAACAACTGCACTTCCTCTAATTATGCGGAGTTACATTTATTAAATGCTCACATAATACACTTCCTCTAATAATGGACTTAAATTGAACATTACAATTTGGTAAATATTTGGATGTAATCTAGACGAACTTTCACTAAATATGGAATTCAATTCAATAAATGTGTTTTTCCACTCATTATGGACTTAAATTAAATATTACTGAAAAAATAGAAACATATTTGAACATGTCAACTTGCTAAAAAAAATTGGAGATACTCTAAAATATATCAACATGCTCACAAAAATATATGCTAACTACTTATGGCATAATGCAAACATATTTGGACATTCCAATTTGGTGAATATCTAGATACAATCTAAATAAACTTTATCTAACTATGGAGTTAAAATTAATAAATGCTCATATCATGCATTCTCTAACTATGGAGTTAAATTAAAAAATTTATGGCAAAAATACAAGCATATTTGAACATTTTAATTCTCTAAGTATTTAGACATACTCTAGACGACAAATTTCGACGGATTTCAACATTTTGAATTACAACGGGTGTGGCGTGCCGCCGCACCAAATTCAACTAGTTGACGTACAAATCCCAGCTCAAAGTTCATGTTTCCAACAAGGCCACGACTACATATGGTGGAAATCTAGAACTTCTTTTGAAGATAAACAAAATTCTTGTATTATTCAAACAACGATGATGTATGATTCCAAATGTTCCGTAGTAAAAGTCCATGAAATAATTCAGGGTGGTGAGACCTTCGAAACAAGTGTAATTAACAATATCTCTCAATTAATTTTTGGACATAGCATATTTACAAAAGTTCTTCTTTGTGCATGGCAGAGTTCACAACAGTGTGCATAAATTCTTTGTAGATATCATATATTTACACTGGAAGCATATGAAAAGTTCTTCAAATTTTTAAGAATGTCCAGAGATTATATCCGCATTTTCTCTGTGTTGTTTTGAAAGTTCTCTATAACTAAGAGAAAATACAAAACTAATTTATCTATAACTCATAACGGGAATATGAGTGCACAACAAGTTGCTCTGATTCCAGCATGTTACTAGCTCTTCAAAATCTCCCAGAACCATACATCTGCAAAAAGAACAAAAGCCATTAGAACATGTGCGTGTATACCAGTGCATCAAGAAAAAAAAGATATAAAATCATTTCCCTAAATAACAAAGGTGTTTTGAAATTACGCCGGTCTCGACACAAAAGAGAAAATCATAGCCACCATCTTTCGTAAGCGAAAAAATTATCATGTAAAAAAGCCCGCTATTTAATCACCTGAAGCAAGACTCTGCACAAAACAGAATCTATAATAATTCCCTACCCCCATCGTGCAGCAGCAGGAACTGGACTGCTAGCTTTCTTATGCAGATTTGTAGCAACAGGCAACGAAGAAGGAGGTGAAGAAACGAAAGTAAAAAAAGAGAGAAACCCAACGTCGTCTGGATCCCAACAAAGCTATTAGCTTCTAACACAACTTCTAACAAAAAAAATTGATGCATAAGTAGTTAGGGCAAGAACAAGGGGCAAAACTCAAAACCAAATATCTACCTGAAGAAAAGCAAGAGAGAAGGCAATGAAAAAATATGGAGGCCCCTGGGCGCCGACGGAGACCGCGAAGAAAGAAGACGGAAGGCATGTGGAGAAATGATGGATCTTACTGTTAGAGTATATGGCATGTACGGTTATTATGGTAGTTTAGGATAGAGATAGGATCCGTTTCCATACGGTCCTGACTTGACTTGTACTCCAAGATGATCCCTGTACGCCTATATATACTCGCCCATGAGGCTCAATAATACATCCAACATATTCCGCATATCTCATAATTCTACATGGTATCAGAGCGGCACGATCTGACCTAGCCGCCGCCGCCGCGCTTCCGCCCTGCGCCGCCCCCGGGGAGATCGATCTCCATGATCTCGCTCGGGGGCCGCGCCGCCCGTACCTAGGGTTCGTCCGCCGAGCGGTTGCTCGGCTGCCCTAGAGTCTTTTTTTCCGGTCTCTTGATCCGTTTTTTCTCTTTTTCGCCGGTCGTTTTTGATCGGCGCTTCTTTTTTGGTTTTCCGATCTAAGATCGGTTTGCGTCGCCCGCCACCGCCGTCGTCTTCTCGTGCCTCTACTCCGACAACGGCATCGACCTGCACCGGCCCGCTCCTCGACAGCCGGCTACCGCGGCCGACTCGCCGGCGCCGACTCCGCACCGTCCGACTCCTCCAAGCCGGCTATCGCGGACGACACGCCGACGCCGACTCCGCACCGACCGGCTCGTCTTCACCGACCGCGCAGCAAGGCCGGACGCGCCGTCCAAGGGACGCCTCGACGCGTCGCCGCCGGCTTCTCTCGCTTGCAAGGTCTCCATCGCCGGTTCGTCTTCGCCGTCATCGACCGGGACTTCACCGACAACTTCGCCATCGACTCCGATCTGCGCGTCGTCGTCGGCGCCATGGCGCGTACCGCGCTGCGTCGGTCTGATCAACCGTTCGCGCGCCTGTCTACGCCAAGCACGTCCCCGAGCACGCGCCTACCACCGATCGAGCTGCAGGCTGCCGCCGCGTCGCCCCTTCGGGCCGCGCCGCCGCCGCCTTTGGTCCATGTTGCCGGCTGCCAACGCGCCTTCCCAGGCGTGTACGAGCTCGAGATCTAATGGCGCTGTTGAGAAATCGAGTTCGGCGGCGCAGCACAAGCGACGGTCCTGGTTGTGTCTTCAGTGCAGTTGGGCTGCAGTCTGGAGAATCACCAACGCTGCAGGCCACGAAATGAGGATCGTGAGCGCGTCCTCCGTGGTTCCCCGTGTGGAGGCGCTCGGCCGGCGGTGGCTGGAGCAGAGGAGGAAGAAATCACCGGGGAGGAGGCTGCGTCGGCTGTGGTTCCCCATGTGGAGGCGCTCGGCCGGCGGTGGCTGGAGCAGAGGAGGAAGAACTCACCGGAAAAGAAGAGGGGCTTCAGATCTGATCTAGGGAATGGGGTGGCTGAAACGAGTAAAAGATGGGGAGAACGTGGTGGGCCCGGGGTGTCTTCTCCGTGTATTCCGCACGGGTAGGGCGTATATCAGGAAATTTAGCAGTCAATGGCTGCTCCTTGGTGGGGCCGAGGCGCGAATCGCGAGCAGCAGCCAACCGCAGCCGATTGCCGTTGCGCACGGTATCAAAAAAAAGCTACGCGGATGCGTTTTCGTTTGGTTGTGCTCTTCCTGGCATTCCCGGCCTAATATCCCCGAGGAGATTTTGTTCAAAAGTCCTCAAATTTATGCGTCCTTAATCTAGAATAGAGAGATGCCCCTTCTCGTCGGATTTATACTCCTTACCTAGTGAATGAAGTATTGATGTAGTTTGAGAGCTCATCTCTCACGTTCCCTACTTTTTGATAATCTTGATCTGCGTGTGCTTTGCGCAGTCTAAAAAGATGTCTATTATTTACAATCTGTCAATCGGAAGGAGAGGGACTCATTTGCAAATTTATCACACCCACGGGGTAAGAGCGTAAGACCGACCTGGTTCGTGAGAGACGATGCATGAGGTTGAAATCCACTGTCAAATTGCCATAGACGAATAACAAAGTGGGATATCATTATTCAGGTCCACCACGGCTGGCTCGATGCTTACTTGCTGTAGTTTCGGAGGGGCGGCACCACGAACTCTATACATTTTGTGCCTCATTGGCGTCTCTCGATCTTATCATTAGTGGCTCGCCAAACCTGTGGAGAATGGCTTGACCTTGGATGGCGCATGCACATACGGCACATCGCACGCTAAGTTAGTGCATGTCTTTACCACAAATCGACGACTAGTGAAGGCTAGATTCCCCTCAAGGAAGCAGTAATGAACGGCGAAGATTGATCAACCGATCCGGCGAAGTTGATCGCCCATGCGCGTGTGTACATTATATGAAGTTTTATCCTCGTGGTCGAAGTCGTACCCACACACAACACAGCTCTGCTACTTTTTAAGGTGGGATCTCTTGACGGACTCAAGTCCAGCACACGCGATGACTTGGTGGTGGCATTGCACCTGACGTGGCGCTCAGGGCAACTGAACAGAGGCAACCACCACTGCATGCCGGCAACATGGCAATACGCTTACGCTGGATGTGATCGATCGCCGGAAACTGCAAATAGCTCCCTAGCTACACATAGCTCGTTTTTTGAAAATTTTGAAATCGGCATTTTTAAGTTTCGAAAAATCGAGGAAAAAATCCCAGATATAGATAATGTCTTGATCTACAAGCGTGTAAAATTTGAACTCAATATTCGTTGTATTGTGGGTTGCACAAAAAAGACAAATGGGGAATATTTCAAGTTTTTGAAACTCTGTACTTTTCATCACTTAGATCCACATTTGTCATTTTTTTCCAGCCCAGAATACAACGTATTTATATTGGGACTGTCTATTTGTCAGCTAGCTGTTTTAGTTTTCGTGCACAGACAGATTTCCTAACAAATCACGAGTCGGCACGTGGACATGGGACCTGGGTCCTGGGCACTAAGCGAACCTGCGCGCGTCGTTACGGGCGTGTAGGGCCTGTGCGTGGCTGCTCTGCCGAATTTGTCCCCTTCTTAACGGGTCGTTGCATTCTCAGCCCGAGCCGGGCCCAAACAAAAAGGAACCTGTACTTATTCTTCTTTGGGCTGAACCTCTTTCAGGCCACGTCCGGCAGCTTTGCCTTGGTATTTCTGACGTACGACACACACAGCTGGAAGACAGCGGGGTAGGTAAAGGATCTTCTTCTTCCTCAAGAGAGAAGAGGAGATCGATCACCTGCTGGCTCGCCTCGTCGGGAAAGGGGCGAACACAGGAAAACCTTCTGATGAAAATATGAACAAACAAATTTCTGAGAAAAAACACAAAGTAGATAAAGGATTCAGAAAACCAAAATACATAGACATATAGCTTGATTAGTTGATGAATATAGAACATCAAGTACTAGCATTTCCCCACGAAGTACTAGCAACTTCTGATAAAAAGATGAACAAACAAATTTCTGAGAAAAAACACAAAGTAGATAAAGGATTATGAAAACCAAAAGATATAGACAGATAGAGTTTGCTTACATAGCTTACAGTCTCATAGTAATAGCATTTCGCCCAAGTTTCACATAAGACAGATGCCATCACAAAATATATATAGTTCGCATTCCCTAATACGCGCCGACATACCATGTTATACCGTTATGGCCCAGCGTTAACTGCCATGGAAAGCCCCCAGCCTCCTACCCTTCATTTGAGGTCTAAAGAACATCGAACGTGACCATCAGGTAGTCGTCATCGTTCTTGTGAAAGAGGATCAGCACAACCATCCCATGTCCCAATTCGTTCTCGTTAGCAAAAGTTGACCATCCATTACTGAGACAAACCCTTCCGTCTTTGCACGTGTAGTATGATGATGCCCTGTGGTTCACGCCATAAAGACTTTTCATGAGAACTACATTTCCCTCCTCAGAAAATGTTGAGAACTAAGACAATCTCCTTGGGATGCCCTGCAAAAAATAGAGCCAACAAAAGCAAAACACCATCAGCAAACTAAAGTAGAAAAAAAACAGATACATCAGAGGAATATCCAAAAAATAGATTCATCAGTAGTCCTTCATAAGCTTGCTGTAACCAGGTCCAAAGATCTGTATCTTGTTATGTTCTTTTTTCAGCTGGAAACATACTATTCTCGTAGACTAAGTAACTTAGATGACAATGATACACTAGATAACTAACCAATGCAAATAACCGACAGATAAACGCAAAGCTAAAATCCACAGGGAGACATTAGTGACTACAAATAAAACTCACTAAAAATGATCTCAAGAATTATATAGACTAGAATAACTACATGACGCCTAGGAACAGTCAAGGCAGCCTATAGGCATGCTTTATAAACCTGTTTGAACAGAGTACATAAGCAACATATAGTTAATAACACGGTACATATGCAACATGTAGTTATGCAACACATAGATATGAACATAGGCCAAATGCGGCAGAGCAGCCACGATGTGAACTTTAATTTACATAGTTCAAAAAAGTTCTAATAATACAGATAAAACATGAAACAAAACTGAGACTAACTAATATATTCAATAACATAGAGACACACAGGGAAGCTTGAATTTAGGGGATGTACACTGAATTTAGCTTTATTTTGCACTTTGACTCCTAGGAGGATTGTAATCCAAACTCTTTCTATTCAATGAAAAGAAACACAAAGGTCCTTTGCGTTTTCGCTAAAATAGAGACACACAGGGAAGCTTGGATATATGAGAGCGACACACAGAGAAACCTGAATCGACACACAAATGACTCAAATGACAGAGACATATGCCTCAAAAGAGATAGAGGCCTGATAAGAATAAGAGAGAGAGATATCGACATACATATGCCTCAAATGACAGAGACATAAGCCTAAAAAGAGATACAAGGCTCATAAAAACGAGAGAGAGAGAGAGAGAGAGAGAGAGAGAGAGAGAGATGCCCGAATCTAGACAGATATGAAGAGATACATGAAACTAGAGAGAGAGAAAGAGAGAGAGACAGAGAGAGAGAGAAAGAGAGAGACAGAGAGAGAGGCATCGGGATGGCTGGCGCGGTAGTACGATGAAAGAGACATAACAAAGCTGAATCTAGAGACAGAGAGAGATGCAAGCAAAGTAGCGAGAGATAGATGCATGAATAGAGAGAGACAAAGAGAACGAGAGAGAGATGCCTGAATCTAGACAGAGATGGAGAGATACATGAAACTAGAGAGAGAAAGAGAAATATGCTAATATTAGAACTTGATGAGGTATGTTTCTCATGATACTTCAAGAAAAATTAATCGAATAACACATAATGAGAAATGATATATATACTGCACTGACTACTTGCAGGTATGTGATACACATGATGGAGTTCGAGATGAAGGAGTGAGCCAGCAACAGTTCACAAATGAAAAATTACTTGAATGCAGTAGCCAGCAAATCCTTCTTTCAGTTGTTTCTTTCCAAAGGGGTGACGGCTTTTCAAATCAAGATCTGAGTACAACTTAATCATATTACCCTTTCATACAAGTACCTTAGAGTGGTCTGGTCCACATTCCGTATGCCAAAATCCAGGAAGTCTAGGTATCGCACCTGATTTTCAGTTACAAACAGACACAAAGAAGAAATGAACTAGAGAATGCAGTAGAAATTAATAAACAAAAGACTCACCACAAAAACATAATTGCAGCAGACAGGTACCTTCATCTTCCTCCCTTTTGATCTGCGAAATGAACTGAGCTCAAACAAACTGGTCATACAGTGATCATAAACAAGCTTACTGAAATCATAGCATTTTGCCACTGCAGGATCCTTAAGCACTGCAAGATGCTTGATGTTAACAGAATCATTCAGGCTAGGGCAAAGAAAACAAGGGAATGCGACCGTCATGAAGCAGACAAACACATCAAGTTCACTTAAAGGATCTGAGCCGCTGAGCTTGTTCCCAAAAAATGTTATATGAGGCATATCAGACAACTGAAAGTGAGACAGAATAAAAGCCCTGCCATCATCACTGTTTGCTGGGATCTGCGTTCCCCCTATTGGCAAACTCAAAATAATGTGGAATGTTTCCTTTGACAAAACAAGTGACTTCCCACATGCTCTGTGATATCAGAACAGAAATTAAGGATCGATGCAATCAGCCACTAATCTAGCAAAAGCTGATGGGATGTAACAACAATCAAAAAGAAGCAGACAACCAAACCCAAACTTCTAAATAGCAACTCTCTGATCAAGAGTCAAATTCTTCAAAACTTGCAGAAAGTACTTGGAACCAAATCTGTTAAAATTAGTGATGTCCACACCATCTATTTTACTCTTCTTAACCTACAAGGAAAAAATACAATTAACAACGAGAGAAAATACACCAACTCATTGACAAAACCAAAACTGAAAAAGAATGAACGACAGATCCACCTAACCTCAACAGTTCCTGACATATCTTTGCAAAAATCAGAGAAATTCCTCTTCCAAGTATTCACAGCCTACAAAAACACAAAAAACATCAACACACACAAACATGTTAGAAAAAAAACTATGTAGTAAATACCAAGAGACACAAATGATAGAAGAGAGAGTAAAAACCTGTTTCCCGAAGAATCCAAAGAATGCATCATCTAACTCCTTGTCTTCTATCACAGTCTACCAACTGAAAAAAAAAAACAAAAGAATACTTCACACATTTGGAAAATTCCTTGTGCTGTTGGAAAAACGAGTTAAAACAAAAGCAAACAAAACTAACATCGCAGTCATTTGAGAAACTGTGCCCTTCACTATAACCAACGCCGATATGAGCTTCGACAGATTCAGTTTATATAGAGTGCCCTCTACAAAAAGACAACGAAGATCATTAGGTCACTGATGCTAACACTTAACTGTGAAAAAATGCGTGAAAACAACTATATACAAGGGTACAAAATCCGATACTGCAATCTAAACATCCCCACACCGTTCTATTTGACAATCACTGAACAAAAACAGATTCACGTAGATCCTCTACTGGAGCTTGCATATAATACGTTGAACTTGGTGCCCAATGGGAGAAATTATGATAACAACAAACGACCAACACCTGAAAAAGCAACAGAGAAATCAACGACACAAGCACCAAAACTCCACACAACGGGTTTGTATAACGACACCATGTCCGGCGCGCATGAATGCAACAGACACCAGCGAGTTCTGAGACCAAATCAACCAGCTACAGCAAACCATCGACGCTGCGAAAAATGACATACCGCTCGCCGAACACCGAACAGGTCGCGGCGCGGGGTCACACCAAAAAACGCCTCTACCAACTAGATCTGGAGAGGACCAGGACCTACGACCTGCCTAACAGCGGCATAGACAAACTCAGCTCGCTCGCCACCGCGCTGGAAGCGCTGCGCTCGTTCAAAAACAGTACGCCACCGGCGACGGCAGCTACATCGTCCTCCCGCATCCACCACACCTCACGGCAACGCATCAGCAAAAACTACCGCGATTCCACGCAGAGGGGCAAAAAGAGATAGCAACAACGCAACGGCGAGGAAGGAGGTGAGCTGGGCTAGGGATCTACCTGGTCCGGCGTCGACGTCGCCGCCACCCTCCATCCCCTCCCCGGATTGACGCCATGAACGGACAGAGCAGACAAGGTGGAGCTCCTCTGTTTCACCGCCACCTCCAATCTCTGACGCGTAGCTCTCGCAACAAGACACGCGGTGAACAGTCCCGAAATGGAAAATTCAAAATAAACACCCTTGACCCACCACAAGCCCAAACAGAGACGAGATTAACGGGTATCCAAACAAACACCTAAACGGGTCTCACCAAGCCCGCCTGCCCGAGCCGGCGACGGGACGCGCAGCGGACGAAGCAAAGAAAAGAGAAAGAAACAGCACGAATCGTAAAGAGAACAGACGACGAGAAAAGTGACTGTGCACCAAAACGAAAACAGTCAGCTGAGAAATAGCAGAATCCTTTATATTTAAAAATTTGCATACTTTGTAGATCACATCATTATCTATACATGATCTTGATCTCTCCCTTCCGATTACCAGATATAGATAGGCCTGCTCAGTGTCATTATCTATACTTTTAAACCCAGCAGAGACTAGAGTGACGTTTTTTTAGCTCCTAGTATAGTCCTACGCGACCCCAGTGCTTACTCTACGCGCGTACGTAGTCGCAATAGATAAGGGACCAAAGCGGCCGGCGGGAGATAGATGGCAGCCAGGCCGTGGCTTCTCCTGCTTGGCCTCGCCGCCGTGCTACATCAAGTTCGTGGCCAGCCATTGCCCGACAGCACCGGTTTCGTCAGTATCGACTGCGGCCTGCCGGAGCAGGCCGGCGGCTACCTGAGGTAGCCGTCACCAAGCGCTCCCGATCGTCCCAGCCGGCGCTTACACCGACGCCGGCTCCAACCACAACATCTCCGCCGAGTACATGAACCCGTCCTACTCGAAGCGCTACCTCAACGTGCGCAGCTTCCCCGGCGTGACGCGGAGCTGCTACACCCTCCCCTCTCCCGCACCGGCCGGGTCCAAGTACCTCATCCGTGCCACTTTCATGTACGGAAACTACGATGGCCTCGACAAGCTCCCCGTCTTCGACCTCCACCTCGGCGTCAACTTCTGGACGACCATGAACATCTCGACACCCGACAGGGCGCAGATCGCTGAGATCATCGCCGTCGCCCCGGAAAAATTCCTGCAGGTCTGCCTCGTGGACACCGGCTCCGGCACGCCGTTCATCTCCGGCCTAGACCTGAGGCCTATTATGAACACGCTGTACCCGCACGTCAACGCGACGCAGGCGCTTGTCCTCGTTGAACGGAGCAACTTCGGCGCCAGTGATCTTGTCAGGTAAGTGTTGAAGTATATAACCCACCTCTCACTACGGGAAACAGCCAAAACGCCGACGGCGGTCCGCCGTCGGCGTAGCAACGATCGCCGTCGGCGTAGTCCTACGCCGACGGCCGCCGTCGGCGTATCGTCGTCGGCGTAGGACGCTGTCGGCGTACGAACAATGCCGTCGGCGTATCCGTCGCCGTCGGCGTATCTGAAGTGGGACCCACAAAAGGAACGTTGACTGTCTCCGTATGCTCCACCTATACGCCGACGGCAGTGCCGTCGGCCTAGTCTGCCACGTGTGCTGATCTGGTGCGTCTGGGAGGAGTCTTACGCCGACGGCATTGCCGTCGGCGTATAGGTACCATATGGTCCTCCAGCGTCGACGTGGCGCCATCCTGTGCGTCCCCGCAGCATACTACGCCGACGGCAATGCCGTCGGCGTAGACTTGACCATATTTTCAGTTTCTGAAATTTTTTGCTGCTGGTTTCTGGCGCATTTTAAATACAATTAAAATTGCACAAATTATAAAACATCACAGAAACATCAAATAAAACACACATACATATCCAAATGACACAAACATGATTCAAATTCATCCAAGCATTCATACAAACTCCAAACAAGTTCGAATTCACACACGCTACACCCGAACACATCCTACACCTCCCGAGAGCCCGAGGCCGATGATTCCTTGCCTTGGCTCATCTTGGTCAATCACCTGCATTGAGAAAGGATAAACTTTAAGCATGTTGAAAAATGTAGTAAATAAGAATAAAGACGTAATGCAATTAAGAAGAAGCATGTTGAAAAGTAAATAGTACGCAAAAGGACATAAAAGACCCTCACCCCTAATCATCACTCTCATAGTTAAGTCCTGGGTTGTCATCATCACTATCAACATCACTATCATCACTATCAACATCACTATCACGAGTGTTGTATATTGGAACCTCCTCGCACGGTGGAGGCTCATCATCGTCATCACTATCACTCTGTAACTTGTTGAGCATATCTATATCCTTTAGATTCACCACTACGTCACCACCTGTTTGTGCATTGTCCTCGCGGTCCTCAAGACCTTGTATGCCAAAGTCCCCAAAGGTTTGTTCCTCTTGATAGAAAATCCCCTCGTATGTTTTAGGGTCAATGTTGTTGTAATCGTCTTCGGAGGGCATGGGTAGCTTACCACGTGGCGATACATGGAACACGACTTCCCAACCAATGAGTCCCTCTTTCTTGCATGGGTAGGGCAAATAATAAACTTGAAAGGCTTGGTGAGCCACAACAAAGACATCGGATCCATTGTAGGTGGTTGAAGGCTTAACTTCAACTAACCCAATGGAAGGGGTACTTTTGGTTCCATGCTCAGGGTCGAACCAGTGGCATTTGAACACAACAAGCTTGAGTGATATGTTCGTGTTATTGAACGTCAGCTCATATACGTTCTGTAACCTTCCGTAGTAATCATAATTACCGGCTCCTTTGGTGAAGACCCCGGTATTTATAGTCTTTGCATTAGGCCGACTGTTCTGGTGATGCTCTGTATGGAAGCGGTACCCATTCACATCATACTTCTCATACTTCTCGACTCTACGGTTACAACCTTGGGAGACACATCTCAACTCATCTGACATCACAACGTTGGGATCAGCTCCCTACAAGTACAAATTGTTTTGTGCATTAGTAAGAGGGATAATACACGAATTGCAAGGTAGAAGGGACAGGTTTGAAATTACCTTTTCCCTGAACCAAACCGTGAATTTTTTCTTTCCGGGGGCAGGCTCTTTCAAAAGAGTGTCCAACGCGGCTTCATTGGGTCCATCTGATGTTCCCGACCACATTTCATCCGTGAATTGACTAAAGGAGAAAATACGTATTAGAACGAAATCATGATAGTAGTTGCAAAGTAATTTGTTCCCCATTTTACCTAAGGAAACTGCCCTCTTCTCCCTGCTCGTCGTGGGTCACTTCCTTCATGTTCATAAGCACATAGAGCATTATGCACTCCAGCTCATCATTGGTCAAGTTATACCTTGTTGGCCACCGCTCTTGCCACCGGGACACTGGAAGAGGACGAGCTTGGGGTCTCGCTTGGGCTCGTCGACATTGTACCGAGAGGCCTGGTTATGCATAGTGGGAACATCATCGGGGTAGTACGTTAGCCTGGCGTCTGCCATCTCCTGAAGGATAGTTGCCTCGGCTATGGATGACTCAATCTTATTTTTGTTTCCACATTTGGTTCGAATATACTTAAACTCTCTCTCAATACAAAACTGCCAACGAAACTGCACCGGTCCACCCAAGAGTACCTCATTCGCAAGATGCACAACAAGATGTGCCATCGGAGTAAGAAGCCTGGCGGAAATATCGTCTCTAAGTTGCACAGCAACTCCGGCACTAGTTCATGCAGCTTCTGAATAATCAGGGGACATACTTGCTTAGCACAGAGCGTGCGGAAGAAATGGCTCAACTCCGCGAGCACTCGCCAGACACGGTCGGGGAGATACCCTCGAACCATCACCGGTAGCAGCCGCTCAATCCATATATGATAGTCGTGACTCTTGAGCCCGGTGACTTTTGCCGATTGTATATTGACTCCCTTACTTATATTCGAACAATAGCCATCAGGGAACATCACGACGAATTTGAGCCAATGGAATGCCTCAGACCTTTGCATACTATTAAGGCAGAAGTCAGCATGCGGCTTGAACCAGTTCTTTTGACGGCCTTCAGGAGGCTTCATGTGCATTCTCTCCCTATCACAGAGCTTCTTAACATCAACTCTAGCCTTAACATTATCCTTCGACTTCGGGGTAATGTTCAGGATTGTGTGAAAGAGGGACTCTCCAACATTCTTTTCGGTGTGCATCACATCGATGCTATGGGGAAGTTCGAGGTCCTTGTAATATTCGAGTTGCGTCAAGCCTGCCACGTGAGTCCAGTTGTGCGACACACCATATCCCACATATCGTGGGCCTTTTCCCCAGCAGGCACGAGAGCACTTAGCTCGGCGTCAACAGCTGCACCATCGAAAGTTGGTATCGCTTTTTCTTCACGCTCAACTCTGCCCTTCTTGAAGTTCTTTTTGTCTTCTCTAAACGGATGCCCTCTTTTGAGGAACTTTCGATGTGTGTCAAACGCGGAATACTTCCGTCCCGCCGTTAGCCACATGAACTCAAGTCGGTTCCTGCACACTGGGCATGGCCACTTACCAGCTGTACACCATCCGCAGAATAGGGCGTACCCGGGCATGTCATGCATGGAATTGTGATACCAAACTTTCATCAAGAAGTTTGTCTTCGATGCACGATCATATGTCAACGTCCCGTGGTGCCAAGAGTGGTTCAGATCATCCACAATTGGCTGCATGTACATACTTAAATTCTTCCCCGGATATTCAGGACCTGGAATGATCAGCGAGAGGAACATGGTCTTCTTTTGCATTAGGGCTCCAGGAGGGAGATTGAGCGGAATAACAAACACGGGCCAGCAGCTGTACGCGGTAGTCGACAAACCATATGGATTGAATCCATCGGTTGCTATCGCGATTCTCACGTTTCGAGCATCTGCTGCCTCATCGGGGTGGTTCGCATCAAAGTTCTTCCATGCCGTACCATCAGATGGATGTCCCATCAATTCCCGGTCGTGCTCATCCTTGTATCTCTTCCCCGTTTTGTGCCATTGCATCTGTGTGGCAGACTCTTTGTTCATGTAAAGCCGCTTGATTCTTTGTATGAATGGGAGGTAACGAAGAATCTTAATGGCGACATTTGACTGCGTCTTCGTACCATCGGGTCCTTTTACCACATGATACCTAGAGGCCTTACACAAGATACAGTACTTGTCATTGGCAAACTGTTTCCAAAACAAAAGGCATCCTTTTGGACAACAATCTATCTTCTGATAATCCATGCTGAGATCTCGCAGGATTTTCTTCGTTTCGTACATGCTTTGAGGCAGACAATGCCCTTCAGGCAACAGGTTACCAGTTGTTTGCAGATGCGCTTCAAAGCATGAACGGGTGCTGCCATACTGGAGCTTGTTGGCTAGTGCTTGCGAGATGGCATCGAGCTGAGAAACTTTTGCACCCTCGTACAGAGGCCTCTGAGACGAGGCCATCATAGCAAAGAAGGCCTTCGCGGTTGGCTCTGGGTCCTCCGGTTCACGCGGTTCCTCCGGTTCTGGAGGTTCCTCCGGTTCCTCCTGTGATGGTGGCGAATCTGGCATGTCGCCAGCACGGAGATCATCTAGCCAGTTTCTAATCCCATCATCTTCATTGCCATTGATCCGCTGCCGCATCACCCTGCCACTCTCGCGCTCGTACTCATCAAAGTTGACTGTCGTCACGAAGTTCGGCATATACCCACGAGAGAAGAGGTGTTTAATCATATCATCCTTTCCCTGACGTGTACGAAACTTGCAACGAGGGCAAGGGCACTGTCCACGAGCGCCTGACTCTGAACCCTTACGCGCTAACTCCTTCACTAACAAATGCGTCTTCCATACCCACTCATCTGTTTTGTCAACCAAACTAATTCGGCCACTGTACATCCACCCATTATCTGCCATCCTCTGCTGCTTTACTGTGAGCCAAATAATAATAACATGAAATTAAATGCATCATATTTTTATTTTCTTGCATGCAATGTCACCATTTTATTACGGCCAAATTTTATCTTTTACAACATGCAAGGGTTCACATACACTTCTAATAGGTAGGGGCCTATCCCGCCCGAGTACGTGTAGATCGAGTCGTGTCCCATGTTCTACCCCGACCCGAGACGGAATTTCGGCAGCACCTCCCCGCTGTTCTTCAGAATACACGTCTCGAGCTTGTCAAGCCGAGAGGGTGTGCATCCGAAGAACAACAGGGAGGTGCTGCCGAAATTCCGTCTCAGGAAGGGGTAGAACGTGGAACACGACCCGATCTACACGTACTCGGACTGTCCAACAGGACAACCCGGAAGTGTTACGGTTATAAATATGCAAAGATGGACAATCCTGCATATTTATAAATTTGTAACCCTTCCGGATGGGATCTGACTCGGGTTACGCGACTGACTTGGTGATCTAGACCAAAATAAACCTATGCAGCAAGAGAGGCGAAAGATTTATACCCTCGAAGCGTGATCGGTGGCCGGAGAAGGCCGAGAGGAAGCTACGTCATCTGAAAAGTACAAACAATCGAAATATATAAGCAAATATCCCTCCATTTTACCTAATAATTAAACATAAAACAGAATAAACCATAGAACGATGTAACCATATTAGCTAACATAACACATATAGACAAGTAGCACAATAATACATAGGTAGCATGTATGATAAGTCTAGCAGTACAACAGGTAGCAAGATAAGTCTAGTAGTACGACAGGTAGGATGATAGACATCCTAAACTCGACTCGCGCCGGTGTCAGTGACGTCGTCCAAGCGGCCCCAACAAGAGGACAGGCTGCTGCTAGAGTCCTCGCCCTGCTGCTGCGTGCCGGAGGGGCCGGCCTCGCCCTGCCCGCGCTGCTGCCGGCTCTCGCTCAAGACCTGGTACTGGACCGCCATCACCTGGGGATCAAGGAGGAGATCCTTGACCAAGGGGTCATCCTCGCGCTGGTGGCGCGCCCTGAGCAGCTCTCTGCCTGCCGGTGCTCCCTCTCCTCGGCCTTCGTCGCGATCCTCATGCCATCTGGCGCTAACATGTGCGCCGCGCTCCGCTCATCCTCAAAGTTGAGGATCGCTCTCGCCCCAAAGTGCTGGACCGCCGCGCAGTCGTAGGCGCGGGCCGCCTGCCACGGGCACCTGAAAGTACCAAGCTGGATCTTCCTGTGATCCACTGTGATCTGAGCTGCCCAAGTCGGGATCTTCGTGGGTCTCCGGTGAACACCACGAAACTTTCGCTCCGGCTCCGACATGATACTTAGTTAAGTAAAAGCATTTGATACAGGGTTAGTCATATATGAAATGAATATATGAAAAATAATTGTCAACAACATTTTATTTGCTACATCTATCCCTAAATCATTTTGTTATTTTCTATTTTCAACAACATTTTATTTGCTACATCTATCCCTAAATCATTTTGTTATTTTCTATTTTCAACAACATTTTATTTACTACATCTATCCCTAAATCATTTCTACTCCTAAAATCCCATCTATAATTTCTACTCCTAAAATCCCTAAATGTAAAATCCCTAAATGTAAAATCCCTAAAATCCTACTCCTAAAATGTGGAGAAGAGGAGGTGGGGCTTACATCCGGTGGCGCCGGAGGAGGTGGGGCGTCGGGGGCAGCCGGAGCAAGGAGGAGCTGGGCCGGGCAGCTTCTGGAGACGCGGTGGCCCGAGGAGCTTCGGGAGACGCGGCAGCCCGAGGAGGAGGTGGCCGGGGCGGGGAGGAGGAGGCCGGGGCGGGGCGCGGAGGAGGAGACGACGAGGGGCGGGCGGGCGGCGCGGGGATGGGCGGCGCTGGGAGGAGGTGGCCGGGGCGGGGAGCGGAGGAGGAAGCGGCGGCGAGGGGCGGGTGGACGGCGCGGGAGGGCGGGCGGGCGGCGCGGGGATGGGCGGCGCTGGGAGGAGGTGGCCGGGGCGGGGAGCGGAGGAGGAAGCGCCGGCGAGGGGCGGGTGGACGGCGCGGGGAGGGCGGGCGGGCGGCGCGGGGAGGAGGTGTCGGCGGCGAGGGGCAGGCGGGCAGCGCGGGGAGGAGGTGGCGGCGGCGGGCAGCGCGGGGAGGAGGGGATCGAAGGGGACTGTGTGTGTGGAGGAGAGGAGCGTGCCGTTTTGGTAAGTGGATAAGACTACGCCGACGGCAATGCCGTCGGCGTATCCTATTTTTTTTTTGTCAATATATTCCCTAATTTATAATTTAGTGGAGAGAGGACAGCAGGTTATGCAAGGTGTAGCAGTGAGCTCAGTAATGGACAGATATGCTCCATCCCTCGCGGATACGAACAACGCAACAAGAGGTGCCTCCGATGTCCTTGGATACGGAGGAGACATGTCGGGTAATCCGGATGGAATCGTGTGTCGATTTGGGGTAGACTTTGGTTTCTCATGTTCCTATGGCCTAACATAACACAACCAAGCAAAAAAGTCCACTGGGCTACCCCCTTTCGACGCACGTCTATGGGGGTAGACGGAAACGTTAGGGTTTTTCCAGCGGATTCAGGATTTCACCGAAGCGGGGCCCCGGAGCGTCGGAACCCCACCCAAACCTAGCTTGTGACATACCATATGTATACAAGTGTGTTGTGTGTTGTACCTGTGCAAGAATCTACTCCTAGGTGTGACCGACATCACCGGCATAACTTTCTCTCTAGTTAGTTTCTGCACTTAGAGGTGAAAACTCCCCTTTCGGGCGAACCCGAACCGGATGGAATCGTGTGTCGATTTGGGGTAGACTTTGGTTTCTCATGTTCCTATGGCCTAACATAACACAACCAAGCAAAAAAGTCCACTGGGCTACCCCCTTTCGACGCACGTCTATGGGGGTAGACGGAAACGTTAGGGTTTTTCCAGCGGATTCAGGGTTTCACCGAAGCGGGGCCCCGGAGCGTCGGAACCCCACCGAAACCTAGCTTGTGACATACCATATGTATACAAGTGTGTTGTGTGTTGTAAATGTGCAAGAATCTACTCCTAGGTGTGACCGACATCACCGGCTTCACTCTCTCTAGTTAGTTTCTGCACTTAGAGGTGAAAACTCCCCTTTCGGGCGAACCGGATGGAATCGTGTGTCGATTTGGGGTAGACTTTGGTTTCTCATGTTCCTATGGCCTAACATAACACAACCAAGCAAAAAAGTCCACTGGGCTACCCCCTTTCGACGCACGTCTATGGGGGTAGACGGAAACGTTAGGGTTTTTCCAGAGGATTCAGGGTTTCACCGAAGCGGGGCCCCGGAGCGTCGGAACCCCACCCAAACCTAGCTTGTGACATACCATATGTATACAAGTGTGTTGTGTGTTGTACCTGTGCAAGAATCTACTCCTAGGTGTGACCGACATCACCGGCATAACTTTCTCTCTAGTTAGTTTCTGCACTTAGAGGTGAAAACTCCCCTTTCGGGCGAACCGGATGGAATCGTGTGTCGATTTGGGGTAGACTTTGGTTTCTCATGTTCCTATGGCCTAACAAAACAGAACCAAGCAAAAAAGTCCACTGGGCTACCCCCTTTCGACGCACGTCTATGGGGGTAGACGAAAACGTTAGGGTTTTTCCAGCGGATTCAGGGTTTCACCGAAGCGGGGCCCCGGAGCGTCGGAACCCCACCCAAACCTAGCTTGTGACATACCATATGTATACAAGTGTGTTGTGTGTTGTAAATGTGCAAGAATCTACTCCTAGGTGTGACCGACATCACCGGCATAACTTTCTCTCTAGTTAGTTTCTGCACTTAGAGGTGAAAACTCCCCTTTCGGGCGAACCCGAACCGGATGGAATCGTGTGTCGATTTGGGGTAGACTTTGGTTTCTCATGTTCCTATGGCCTAACATAACACAACCAAGCAAAAAAGTCCACTGGGCTACCCCCTTTCGACGCACGTCTATGGGGGTAGACGGAAACGTTAGGGTTTTTCAAGAGGATTCAGGGTTTCACCGAAGCGGGGCCCCGGAGCGTCGGAACCCCACCCAAACCTAGCTTGTGACATACCATATGTATACAAGTGTGTTGTGTGTTGTACCTGTGCAAGAATCTACTCCTAGGTGTGACCGACATCACCGGCTTCACTCTCTCTAGTTAGTTTCTGCACTTAGAGGTGAAAACTCCCCTTTCGGGCGAACCGGATGGAATCGTGTGTCGATTTGGGGTAGACTTTGGTTTCTCATGTTCCTATGGCCTAACATAACACAACCAAGCAAAAAAGTCCACTGGGCTACCCCCTTTCGACGCACGTCTATGGGGGTAGACGGAAACGTTAGGGTTTTTCCAGAGGATTCAGGGTTTCACCGAAGCGGGGCCCCGGAGCGTCGGAACCCCACCCAAACCTAGCTTGTGACATACCATATGTATACAAGTGTGTTGTGTGTTGTACCTGTGCAAGAATCTACTCCTAGGTGTGACCGACATCACCGGCATAACTTTCTCTCTAGTTAGTTTCTGCACTTAGAGGTGAAAACTCCCCTTTCGGGCGAACCCGATGGAATCGTGTGTCGATTTGGGGTAGACTTTGGTTTCTCATGTTCCTATGGCCTAACATAACACAACCAAGCAAAAAGTCCACTGGGCTACCCCCTTTCGACGCACGTCTATGGGGGTAGACGGAAACGTTAGGGTTTTTCCAGCGGATTCAGGGTTTCACCGAAGCGGGGCCCCGGAGCGTCGGAACCCCACCCAAACCTAGCTTGTGACATACCATATGTATACAAGTGTGTTGTGTGTTGTAAATGTGCAAGAATCTACTCCTAGGTGTGACCGACATCACCGGCTTCACTCTCTCTAGTTAGTTTCTGCACTTAGAGGTGAAAACTCCCCTTTCGGCGAACCGGATGGAATCGTGTGTCGATTTGGGGTAGACTTTGGTTTCTCATGTTCCTATGGCCTAACATAACACAACCAAGCAAAAAAGTCCACTGGGCTACCCCCTTTCGACGTACGTCTATGGGGTAGACGGAAACGTTAGGGTTTTTCCAGAGGATTCAGGGTTTCACCGAAGCGGGGCCCCGGAGCGTCGGAACCCCACCCAAACCTAGCTTGTGACATACCATATGTATACAAGTGTGTTGTGTGTTGTACCTGTGCAAGAATCTACTCCTAGGTGTGACCGACATCACCGGCTTCACTCTCTCTAGTTAGTTTCTGCACTTAGAGGTTAAAACTCCCCTTTCGGGCGAACCGGATGGAATCGTGTGTCGATTTGGGGTAGACTTTGGTTTCTCATGTTCCTATGGCCTAACATAACACAACCAAGCAAAAAAGTCCACTGGGCTACCCCCTTTCGACGCACGTCTATGGGGGTAGACGGAAACGTTAGGGTTTTTCCAGAGGATTCAGGGTTTCACCGAAGCGGGGCCCCGGAGCGTCGGAACCCCACCCAAACCTAGCTTGTGACATACCATATGTATACAAGTGTGTTGTGTGTTGTACCTGTGCAAGAATCTACTCCTAGGTGTGACCGACATCACCGGCATAACTTTCTCTCTAGTTAGTTTCTGCACTTAGAGGTGAAAACTCCCCTTTCGGGCGAACCCGAACCGGATGGAATCGTGTGTCGATTTGGGGTAGACTTTGGTTTCTCATGTTCCTATGGCCTAACATAACACAACCAAGCAAAAAAGTCCACTGGGCTACCCCCTTTCGACGCACGTCTATGGGGGTAGACGGAAACGTTAGGGTTTTTCCAGCGGATTCAGGGTTTCACCGAAGCGGGGCCCCGGAGCGTCGGAACCCCACCGAAACCTAGCTTGTGACATACCATATGTATACAAGTGTGTTGTGTGTTGTAAATGTGCAAGAATCTACTCCTAGGTGTGACCGACATCACCGGCTTCACTCTCTCTAGTTAGTTTCTGCACTTAGAGGTGAAAACTCCCCTTTCGGGCGAACCGGATGGAATCGTGTGTCGATTTGGGGTAGACTTTGGTTTCTCATGTTCCTATGGCCTAACATAACACAACCAAGCAAAAAAGTCCACTGGGCTACCCCCTTTCGACGCACGTCTATGGGGGTAGACGGAAACGTTAGGGTTTTTCAGAGGATTCAGGGTTTCACCGAAGCGGGGCCCCGGAGCGTCGGAACCCCACCCAAACCTAGCTTGTGACATACCATATGTATACAAGTGTGTTGTGTGTTGTACCTGTGCAAGAATCTACTCCTAGGTGTGACCGACATCACCGGCTTCACTCTCTCTAGTTAGTTTCTGCACTTAGAGGTGAAAACTCCCCTTTCGGGCGAACCGGATGGAATCGTGTGTCGATTTGGGGTAGACTTTGGTTTCTCATGTTCCTATGGCCTAACATAACACAACCAAGCAAAAAAGTCCACTGGGCTACCCCCTTTCGATGCACGTCTATGGGGTAGACGGAAACGTTAGGGTTTTTCCAGAGGATTCAGGGTTTCACCGAAGCGGGGCCCCGGAGCGTCGGAACCCCACCCAAACCTAGCTTGTGACATACCATATGTATACAAGTGTGTTGTGTGTTGTACCTGTGCAAGAATCTACTCCTAGGTGTGACCGACATCACCGGCTTCACTCTCTCTAGTTAGTTTCTGCACTTAGAGGTGAAAACTCCCCTTTCGGGCGAACCGGATGGAATCGTGTGTCGATTTGGGGTAGACTTTGGTTTCTCATGTTCCTATGGCCTAACATAACACAACCAAGCAAAAAAGTCCACTGGGCTACCCCCTTTCGACGCACGTCTATGGGGGTAGACGGAAACGTTAGGGTTTTTCCAGAGGATTCAGGGTTTCACCGAAGCGGGGCCCCGGAGCGTCGGAACCCCACCCAAACCTAGCTTGTGACATACCATATGTATACAAGTGTGTTGTGTGTTGTACCTGTGCAAGAATCTACTCCTAGGTGTGACCGACATCACCGGCATAACTTTCTCTCTAGTTAGTTTCTGCACTTAGAGGTGAAAACTCCCCTTTCGGGCGAACCCGATGGAATCGTGTGTCGATTTGGGGTAGACTTTGGTTTCTCATGTTCCTATGGCCTAACATAACACAACCAAGCAAAAAAGTCCACTGGGCTACCCCCTTTCGACGCACGTCTATGGGGGTAGACGGAAACGTTAGGGTTTTTCCAGCGGATTCAGGGTTTCACCGAAGCGGGGCCCCGGAGCGTCGGAACCCCACCCAAACCTAGCTTATGACATACCATATGTATACAAGTGTGTTGTGTGTTGTAAATGTGCAAGAATCTACTCCTAGGTGTGACCGACATCACCGGCTTCACTCTCTCTAGTTAGTTTCTGCACTTAGAGGTGAAAACTCCCCTTTCGGGCGAACCCGAAGCGGATGGAATCGTGTGTCGATTTGGGGTAGACTTTGGTTTCTCATGTTCCTATGGCCTAACATAACACAACCAAGCAAAAAAGTCCACTGGGCTACCCCCTTTCGACGCACGTCTATGGGGGTAGACGGAAACGTTAGGGTTTTTCTAGCGGATTCAGGGTTTCACCGAAGCGGGGCCCCGGAGCGTCGGAACCCCACCCAAACCTAGCTTGTGACATACCATATGTATACAAGTGTGTTGTGTGTTGTAAATGTGCAAGAATCTACTCCTAGGTGTGACCGACATCACCGGCTTCACTCTCTCTAGTTAGTTTCTGCACTTAGAGGTGAAAACTCCCCTTTCGGGCGAACCGGATGGAATCGTGTGTCGATTTGGGGTAGACTTTGGTTTCTCATGTTCCTATGGCCTAACATAACACAACCAAGCAAAAAAGTCCACTGGGCTACCCCCTTTCGACGCACGTCTATGGGGGTAGACGGAAACGTTAGGGTTTTTCCAGAGGATTCAGGGTTTCACCGAAGCGGGGCCCCGGAGCGTCGGAACCCCACCCAAACCTAGCTTGTGACATACCATATGTATACAAGTGTGTTGTGTGTTGTACCTGTGCAAGAATCTACTCCTAGGTGTGACCGACATCACCGGCATAACTTTCTCTCTAGTGAGCCAGGAAAAGTTTTTATTTGTTTTACATGTATATGTTGTAGGGTTGGGTTCCGGAAAACTCAAACCGTTATTTTACGGGGGTGGGATACTGAAATTGGGAGGGCAATTATAGGTCCAATATATATATAAATTACAACTACATTAAATATTATGTAGAGAAATAAATAAATGAATATTATATACGAAAATAAATTTAAAAAAACAACTAAACGCCGACGGCAGCCGTCGGCGTATCAACGACGCTGGACGGTTCCGTTATGTCGCCTTTTGTACGCCGACGGGATTTAGAACGCCGACGGCAGCCGTCGGGGATGTAATTCTACGCCGACGGCGCTTCGTACGCCGACGGCCTCTTCGTCGTCTGCCCTAGCCCGTGCTGTACGCCGACGGCCCCGACATTTGGCCGTCGGCGTACAGGACGGCCGTCGGCGTTTTGACGGTTTCCCGTAGTGTCTCCAATCGGCTTCAGATTTTCGGTGAATTTGTTAGCGTCTTCCTTGCCGTGATGCTGACCCATTTGCATTTCTACGGCCAGCTACCCGGATGATCCATACGACCGCGCGCGCGTGGATCCCGTGGAACGACCAGGAGATATGGACAGGGATCTCAACGATGGAGAAGGTGGCGGTAATGGATATCGATTTCCACGTGCCCTCCATCGTGATGCAGACCGCCATCGTGCCGCGCAACAGTTCCAGCACCATCGAGCTGCCGTGGTTCGCCGTACCGAACGACGCCTACCCCGTACCGAACTTCATCGGCATATTGTACTTCGCAGAGGTGAAGGTCGTGGGCGGGGACGCCTTGCGCCAGTTTGAAATGACCATCAACGGCGTGCTCTGGAGTAAGACCCCCTACACACCAAAGTACCTCTTCTCCGACGTCTTTTACAACAGCAAGCCCCATCGGGTGCTTAGCGGACACTACAATTTCACCCTCAGTGCCACGGCAAATTCCACGCTGCCACCGATAATCAACGCCGGCGAGTTCTTCACCATCGTCTCCACCGCCGGCATCACCACGGACGCCAACGATGGTAAGTTGACATGTAGGACTATCGATCTTGGTTTATACAGTTCCATGCACATGGTCTGATTATTAAGGTGTTGGTGTGCCTTGTCTTGCGTGTTACTAAAAACCAACAAACAGTTGCTGCCATGACTGGGATCAAGGCTAAGTACCAGGTGAAGAAGAACTGGCAGGGTGACCCGTGCGCTCCCAAGACTCTTTTGTGGGATGGGTTGAACTGCAGCTATGCAATTTCTATGCCTCCAAGAATAGAAGGACTGTAAGTATGAGTTTAATTTTCTGGCATGCGGCTTCTCGTATAATGAGGCAACAAGATGGCCGTGCTTTCCAGCCGTCTTAAGTCTGAACTTGAACCATTGTGCCTGCTTCTGCAGAAATATGTCATTCGGCGGTTTGAGCGGCAGTATACCGTCTTATTTCACAGACCTCAAAGCAATCAAGTATTTGTAAGTAGGAAATTTAAACCCATTTGACAATCAGTTTTGTGAGTAAAGTAAACTCACACACATCGTATCGTATGCCTATTCATGTTTTTTCAGGGACTTGTCATACAATAATTTCACAGGATCAATTCCCGATGCTCTTTCAGAACTACCCTTCCTGGTGGTGTTGTAAGCAATTGATCCCCATTCCGTAATTACGGTTCCATGTTGTGTTTAACATCAAATTATATCGGTGCATAATTTCAACATTTTTATGAGGGCATGCGAAATGTTGGTCTTATCTTATCACTGCCACGTAGCATAATTGTTTAGTTAAAGGACAGAGAAACGAAAAGAGGTTTATCTTCTCTCTTTATTTTTGAGGAACGAGGTTTATCTTCTCTTATCTAAGAGATGATCTTTTAGTCACATTTATATCACCACATATTTAGGGATATTTGGTACTAGAGATATGACTAAAAAATAACCATTGTAAATCTTTTTTTTTGTCATATCTTAATAATGTGGCAGGTTTAAGATAGTCTTATCCACCATTGTACACGCGCTGAGTTTTGTTCTACAGCTTGAACTTACACCAAACTATTCCATTTGAGATTTACTTAGCAAAGAGTTGCGACTCACAAGATCAAAATAGACTTTAATTTGTATAATCTCGTACACGACTTAAGAACGATATTTGGACCATTAGGGATTTGACTGCAACCAGCTTAATGAAACCATCCCATCCGGGCTTATGAAGAGGATTAAAGATGGCTCTTTAACTATGAGGTGAACCAATCGTATCTTCATCCCAATTTAAGCCCTTATGCTACTGCTAGTATACTTTGCTGGCGAAAATCACTTTAACGTTTCTTCTTTGATAGGTACGGCAAAAGCGCAGACCTCTGCAACTCTTGCAAGCCAACAGAAAAGAAGATCGACTCTTTGTTGGCCGTCTACATTGTTGTTCCATTACTTGCAGTTGTGGTTATAGGAGCACTGACAGTAATTCTCGTAAGGAGAAAAAAACCAGGTTAGAAGAGGCGTCAACACATCAACTTTAACTGCAAGCTGCAACGCCCGGATAGGATAATACTTACAGTTTCTTGTTACCGAATTCATGAATAATCAGGGAACGGCAGTGTGAAGCCACAGAACGAGGAGTGTGTCGATGAGCATAGCCTGCTGCAGATAGACAACCGCCAGTTCAAGTACACGGAGCTGAAAGCCATAACAGACAATTTCAATACAGTGCTTGGGCGGGTAGGTTTCGGCAGCGTGTACGCGACCGTTTCTTGGCAAATGGCACTCAGGTGGCGGTCAAGCTGCGGGCCGAATCGTCCAGTCAAGGCGCGAGAGAGTTCCTGACAAAGGTAACTAACATCTAGTCTAGTAATATATAGTTAGACCTTGACAAAGTTTGTAACTTTCTCATCCCTTCTTGTTCAGGTTCAGACCTTGACAAAGATTCATCACAAGAATCTTGTTTCCATGATTGGTTATTGTAAGGATGGGGAGTATATGGCACTTTTGTACGAGCATATGTCTGAAGGAAACCTCGAAGACAAACTCAGAGGTGCTGTGCATAATCCTGTTAGATGCTATGAGCATTTTAGATCTCGGGTAGTTCCATCATACTGAGTTACTTAGATCACCCTGTATAATCTTCTGCAGGGAAAGATCTCAACGCAATATCTTTGACCTGGAGACAGAGGATCCGTATCGCAGTGGAATCTGCGCGAGGTACACTCTTCGATTCCATCTACAACATGCTCTTCTTGACTATTGTTAGATGCCATCTCTTAGTTTGGCCGACAATCTACATGTTCTAATATGGTGTTATCTGCGTGCAGGCCTTGAGTATCTGCACAACGCGTGCAGCCCTGCTTTTGTGCATCGGGACGTGAAGACGTCCAACATCCTGCTCAATGCGAATCTTGAGGCCAAGGTCGCAGATTTTGGCTTGCTCAAGGCTTTCGCTCAAGATGGTGACACCCATGTGTCCACTGCCAGAATAGTTGGCACACACGGCTACCTTGCTCCTGAGTATATGACGCTTGAACACCTTATTACCTCCTTCTATAGTTGCCTTGTTGATCATTTTGACGAGTATAGCTCATTGGCTAACATGTAAAACACAAATTCATGTAGGTACGCGTCGGCCATGCAGCTGACCGTGAAGAGTGACGTGTACAGCTTTGGCGTCGTGCTGCTGGAGGTGATCACGGGACAAAATCCCATCATGCAATGCCCAGAACCAACCAATTACTCACTATATCAAAGCTGGGCAGAATCGCGGCCTCTCCGCGCTCCTGTACTGTAGCAGCTGGGCAATGCCCAGACGAGTCACAGTGACGTCACCGTCTCGGCGGGCTGGGCTGCTGGGCCGATTCGTGGGCTCTTTTTTTTTGGGTTTTCCTTCTATGCAAAAACTTTGCAAATTTTAAAACACAGCTCCAAATCAATTCAAACAAATTCGAAAAAAAACGCGGAAAGTAAAAAATAAACATTTCAAATACTTTGGGACCTTTTCCAACCTATTTCAAATCTAATTTACATCAAGGCAGGTGGGCCCCACTGCCTGACACAAATTCCAACTAATATAAAACATATTACAAATTCAGTAGCATTAAATTTACACACCATAAAAATACGGGAAAATAATGCAAAATGAACAAAAAAAAAATGAATGCTGTTTACATACGCCATACGATCGAATTTTCAAATTTGAATATTCCTAAAATTTTAACTGTCACACAAAACTTAACGTTCCGTAAACGTCAAAAGAATTATAATCTGAATATCTTCTCAATTTGCCGAATTTTCAAAATCTAACCAGGTTTTAAACGTAAACTTTTTTACAATTCCAACGATTTCCAAACTCGAAGAACTTTCAAATGTAAGAGCTTTCGAATTTAAAAGTATCCCCCCCAATTACACTAAATCAAAATTTGATGAATGCTCACAAATTGCATTCTCCCTAATTATATCTGAAGATATTCGAAATGACAAATTGCTTCTTTTCCTTTACATGTTTTCATTTTTTTCTACTTTCTTTTCTTTTTCTATGCCTTCTCCCACTGTCACCAAGCTTACATATTTATTGACAATTCATCTCCTTACATATTTCACTTTTCAATTTGAAACCATACTTGATGATTTCAATTACACTAACATATTTAGAGGTAATATAACTTAAAACTCTCTAATTATGTAACTACATTTTAAAATGCGTGCCTTCATAAATATTTAAACAAAATGCAATTTCGTTTTCTCTAATTCTAGAATGAATTTTTAATTGACCTTAATGCATGCTCACACAATGTATTCTCACCAATTGTTGAATTAGATTTACTATTTAAGAAAACCCTCAAATACATTATATGAAACCAAAAAGAATAATATTTAGAAGCAATACTACAAATGAGCTTCTTACAATTATGCAGCTGAATCTAATAAATGTTCATACTGAACTAACCTTTCTGCAATTTGACGGTTAAATTTACATAGATGAAGAAACATACCACAAGATTCGCAACAAAAAAAATAATTGCTGACTACTTATGACATACGATCCAATTTCAAATATGAATATTTAGAAACTACACAACATTTTTAAATGCACACATTTCCAAATTTGAAATTTACCACGCGAGCACAACGTATGCCGCGGAGAAAAAAAGAGTCAAACCTATCGCAACAATACAAAATTCGAAGTATAAACACTTTTTTAACAGTAAACTTTATTTGCATTCCCAATTTTTCATAATCGATTAGTTAACATGGTGGTCAACTGTATTATAAACAGCACGAAAAAATCACTGCCTTGCGAAATTCTCTATCGATCCGTGAAAACCAAAGAGCATGACACCAGTTGTTGACCCACAACTCAGATTTCTTTTTTTTCAGCAACAATTCCAGAAATTGATAGAATTCCGACAAGTGGGCCTACTTTAGGGTTTAGGGTTTGAATGTAGACATTTACAAATTTGAAGTTTTTTCACAAACTATTCACAAATGATAACAAACATATAGGCATTGTCACACAAAAAAGACGACTACTTACATCATTTGATCAAGGTTCAAGTTTAAAATTGTTTAGATTTCGAATGCCTTCCAAATCTTACTATCTAAAAACCACTAAAAAAAATCACATACGAACCACTTCTAACAATTTAGAAATTCAAACAATTTGTAAATGTAAACTTTTCCTTTCTAATGTCGACACATTTAAATGTAAACAAATTTTGAATGTGCGCAGCTTCAAGTTCAAATTTCTCCCACCACGGTATTCAGAAATACCACAAATATATCAACATTAACATGAAAAAATAAACGTTAACTATTTATGCCGCATGACCACAAACATGTTTAAATAATTCAAATTGGGCAATATTTATATACCTTCATGTAAAAAGACAACCATACTTGAGAATTCCAACCCAAATTCTAAATTTGTTCAAGCTTACATTTCGAAACAAACTAATATTTACACACAATTTGACTAAACTGCCTGTAATTATGCAAAAAAAAATGCTACGAAAATTCAATATTTTCACATAACCATATTCTATTTCCTCTTATTATGGTGCCACATAATAAAATTATGGCAAGACAGAATCATATTTGACCATTTCAATTTAACTAACAGAACTTGGAAGTAATATAACTTAAATTCCTCTAATTCTGTAGTTGCACTTAAAAAAAATGTTTGCCTAGGTGAATATTTGCAGAGAATGCACATTCATTTCGTCAAATTATAGATTGAGTTCAAATTGAATTTAACAAATCCTCAAACAACGTATTATCTCCAAATTTTGAGTTAAGTTAACTACTTAAGACAACACACAAACATACCATACCAAACCAAATAATTTAACATTCACAAAATATTATAACTAAACTCGCTCCAAATATACAATTTAATTTACTAAATACTCAAGTTGAACTTAACTCTCTCTAACTACGTACTTAAATTTAAATAACGTTACATTACATGCACATTTCAAGAAAACACAAATTCTTTTCCTCTAAAGATGGATTGAATTTAACAATTGCTAATACAGTATTTTCCCTCTAACTAACGATCTAAATTGCACTTAACTCTCCCTAACTATGTACTCAAATTTAAATAACGCTTCATTACATGTACATTTCAAGGAAACGCAAATTCTTTTCCTCTAAAGATGGATTGAATTTAACAGTTGCTTACACAGTATTTTCCTTCTAACTAATGATCTAAATTGCACATTTACGTCAAAATACAAACATAATAGTTAGACATACCCACCATACATTTCCTCTAAATATGGTAGCACACAAGAAAATTTTGGCAAAATGGAACTATATTTCACAATTTCAATTTACCTAACATATTTACAAATACCATAATTTAAAACTATCTAGCTATATTAGATAAATATTCTAGCAAAAATGCAAATTCATTCCCTCTAATTACGGATCTACAAAACCTGAGCATTTACTAAACATGCAAACAATTCAAACATAAATGGCTCCCCAACAACTTCTCAACATATACTTTTTTTGAGTTCCAACAATTTTACAATCTAAACAACTTCAAAAAATGGACATTTCCAAATTTTGAATATTTCAAAATTCCAACTGCCTTTCAAACCTAACCATTTTACTAACACGAAAAAAAAAGATCTAAATAACTTCCTAATTTGACTACTTTTCGAAATCTAGACAACTTTCAAACACAAACTCTCTTTGCATACCAACGATTCTCAAATCTACACAATTTATAAATGTCGACATTTTCTAATTACAATTTTACAACACGGGTGCGGCGTGTCGCCGCACTAAATTTACCTAGTATCATCCAATGGGCACGCCAACATCTTGCACGGGGCAATATCGAAGATGTGGTAGACTCTCGCATTATAGGCGACTACAATGTCAATGGCGTATGGAAGGCCGTGGATGCCGCGCTCAAGTGCACCGCGCAAGATCCTACAGAGCGGCCTACAATGAGCGAAGTTGTGGCGCAACTGCAAGAGTGTCTCGAGTTAGAGAGGTAACATATAGTTTTTTTAGGGAATATTTTTTGACACAACCCTTATTGTACATCAAATATAAATATATGAAATAATGTTTTCGATCTTTTGGGGGTTTTCAAAGATGTTGGACACATCAAATGCAAATGTACAGATATTCATACATTTTTTTCAAAAAGAAATTGAAACGGGCTAGGAAAATCTTTGCCCAAGTCCCCAACCAATTAATTAAGGAGTTTGACAAGAGTTAGATTATTTTATTAAAACAAGCCTACTCTCCCAGCATAATTTCACTTGATGATTTGGCATCCGCGGTTACTCAAAGTATTACCTCCTTGATTTTTGCGAGTAAGATCAAAGGTATTACTTGTTTGTTGTGGAAGACACGTGCAGTCCTTCCGTCCTAAATCTCCCAAGATGCGAGTAAGTAATGGCCTTACGGTTAGGAATTGATGATCTGGACATAACGAACGGCCAGTTTTTAGAGATAGCGTTGATCATTGTTGAGGTTCAGTAGTGTATAGCCCAAGCTAATCTTTAATGGTACCCAAAAATCTAATATAGAATCAACAATGAACAAAAAGATGATCCACCGGCATTGTAGTTCTTTTGCAAAGATGGGTATGTCCATAATTTGGCCAATCTCTCTTTCTAAACCGATTTATTGTCCAAAGCCTATTTTTGATGGTGAGTCAAGAGAAGACTTGATTTTGGACACCACTCTATTCATATCGGTGGAAGTTGTCCCAAGAAAATGTGGTTTATAAGTCAAAGCCGCTGATTATTGACCATTTTTTATAGCTTCAAATTGATATCATCCTCCGTGTCAGCATCGGGATGAAAATTTTGAAGTTAGATCAAAAGATGGACAAATTCCTCAAGAGAAGACTGTAGACAAATTTCTTTTTGAAATCTAGCCATTTATATGCATGTCATTGTTGATGATCCATTTCTTTCTTCTAAATAATAGATCGATGAGACGGGCAATGTCTTTTGATTCTCTTCCATTTAGCTAAAGTGCATCCCATAAAAGGGTCATTATTTGATTGGTAGGTCAACCGTTGAGTCCTTCGAGCCCAGGACATGCTTTGGTCGGATGTTTATATCACATCCGACAAGAGCGATCACCGCGGGCTCATGCCATACGCGGCGCACCTGCTGCTCGTGGTGGACCCCCTCATTCGTGGCACCGGAGTCGGCTGAGACATCCCCTACGATGGTGGTAGTGGATCAACATCGTCTATGCCGAATTGCTAGATGCTCTGAAGATCTCGCGGTCATGCCCCCGACACGTGTACTCTTCATGGCTTCATTCCAGGTCGAAAGATCTGCCCGCTCGAACTAATCACTATCAGCCTCATGATCAGTGATCCGGAAAACTTTTGCACCAAGTTCCACAGCTTCATGGTGGTTAGGCACCAAGCATGTATCACACAATCTTTGGGTGGCCTTTGCTTGCCAAGTTCATGGCCGTCTATAGCTACATCCACCACATAACGAAGATCCACGACCTGCCATTATTATGACTGTCGGTAGCTATTTTCATCGGGCCTACACCTGCGATCATGAGAGCGCGCTCATCGCCGATACCAAGAAGAAAGTACCTCCCCCAAGCAACGTGTCGACCAGCTCCTCACTCCTCCAAACAGCAAAAGATTCTAAGACGATGCATATCAGCCCCGATTAGACATATCACCATGCAAAATATTAGTTGAGCACCCCATGTAGATATATTTGAGTATCGACAAATAAGCAATAAAGACACACGAAGAAACAAATCCAAGACAGGTGATGAAGTGAAGGCGACCTCCCATGCATGTAGCTGAAAATGGAAGCCCGACCATAGAGAAACCCCTAGATCAGAAATTAGTTACAAAGACAAACCGAAAAAGAGCCAGGTGAAGCACGAGATGCAAGTGCGCGTCATCGAATCTATGTACAATGTTAGGGTGTGAATGTCTTCGCGTGACTCCCGCCCCGAGGTACACGACCGGTCAGAAATAGGGAAGTCTCCAAAAATTTACTTATAACTTTATTGTGTATTATTTGAAACATCCGCGGCATAAGGGAATGAATTATTGATGAATAGATCGAGAAAGGAGGAGCGGGAAACGCCAAAATGGGGCAGGCCGCATGCAGGGTCGCATGGGGCCAGTGTCCAGTGGCTGAACGGACTCAATTCAGCGATGTATATATTGATCTTGGCTTTGTTGGCAAAAACGAAAAAGACTGAATGTACTTGAAACGAGGCAAAAAGACTGAATGTACTGAATATGTACTACCTGCATGATGTTGAGAGTTGAGAATAACGCGAACACATCCATGGGCGTTCTAGATTGCTGACCCATTCAAACCAACAGCAAGGAAAGGCGCATAATAAATCTAAAAAGAACACAGAAGAATTAGAACGGATCAAGAGATGCGCCGTGAGTTTAAGAGCACGGATCTCGCCTTTGGTATGCACGTTTGGACTACGGGAGATGAAGGCAAGGACGGCTCGACCTTGGGCCTGAGATTCGTAACCTAACTAGCGGGCGTACCTGAGATTTGGGCCGCTGGTTCCGTCGCACAGGTCGCACATGCTTGTCGACGGGCCTGGTCCGCGTTTCGCCGGGGAATTGAGAGCTGACCTCGCGCAGGTTGTCGATCCTATTACGTGAATCGTCTTAGGCCTGAGGGTCAAATAGTTAGGGGCATTTCGCAAAATAAAAAAGTTAGGGACAGGGATTCGATACGAGAGGGAATTATCCGCAACTAGTTGCACCCGCAACTAGTTTTCGGATACCCCACCTCCGAGTGTCCAAAAATCGCGAAAACAATCATGGACATGGGTTATGTCGAATCTTTGACACCCACAAATTTTCATCCATAAATATGAACATATGTGGCATGTGAAAAAAAGACAAATGAAAGTTTCAATAGTAGTGACACTATTCAAACTTTTATTTGTCTTTTTTGTAGAGGCCACATATGTTCATATTTTTGGATGAAAATTTGTGCGTGTCAAAGATTCGACATAACCCATGTCCATGATTGTTTTCGCGATTTTTAGACACTCGAAAGTGGGGTATCCGAAAACTAGTTCCTATCCGCAACTGTCCATGATTGTTTTCGCGATTTTTGGACACTCGAAAGTGGGGTATCCGAAAACTAGTTGCGGGTGCAACTAGTTGCGGATAGGAACTAGTTTTCGGATACCCCACTTTCGAGTGTCCAAAAATCGCGAAAACAATCATGGACATGGGTTATGTCGAATCTTTGACACCCACAAATTTTCATCCATAAATATGAACATATGTGGCCTGTGAAAAAAAGACAAATGAAAGTTTCAATAGTAGTGACACTATTCAAACTTTCATTTGTCTTTTTTGCAGAGGCCACATATGTTCATATTTTTGGATGAAAATTTGTGGGTGTTAAAGATTCGACATAACCCATATCCATGATTGTTTTCGCGATTTTTGGACACTCGGAAGTGGGGTATCCGAAAACTAGTTGCGTCTGTGGCCTATATCTGTTTCCCGGCGTTTCCCGGCCGATTTGAAATCAGAGAAGCGTGGAGAGGTGCGCGTGGATTGAATGAGATGGAGCCCGGAGAGAGTTCAAATCGGTAATGCGCACCCTCTTCTAGCTTATTTGAAATTGATTTGATTTTCGTCCCCTGCACCCCTAGCTGACTGCCGCTTCCCGCCCGCCATTGACAGGGGAGATTCTGCGCCTAGTTTCGAATTTACAGTTGAATTCTTTCCTTGTAAGGCCAAGCTAGGTGATGGTAGCGTTCGAAACATTGAGAGAGACACGAGGATTATTTGGGAGGTCAAATGTACAGATATTGATCCCCAAGAACTTCAGAGCATGGAGGAGAAGGCAGTGAAGAATTTGGTGCAGAGAATTGGGGAGAGCGTTATTTGGGGTCCAGAACAAGAGGTATCACTGCTACGGTATGATGATTGCATGAATGCTTATGTCCGAATTGAGGATGGAGAAGATATGGTTGATGAAATTGATTGACAAGAAGGTTGGACAAGCAAAAAAGCAACCTTTTGGGCAGAGCTCATTGATTTGAACCAAGATTCCAGGGTTGGTTATGTGCCATCAAAGATGGTTTCACAGATGGCAGATGCTGAGTGGGCTGCAGAGAAGCAGATGTTGTTGCCAATGCTCCCTGAACTGACAGTGATATGTGAAGACACGAGGGCTGCTGCAGATGTAGAACAGGGGGGTACCCCAGAACAGGGATGCCATGATGCTAGGAAGGTTGTTGTTGATTGGAATGAAGTAGAATTAGCTGAACGCACAGATTTGGTCATTGAACCAATAGCTGACACTAAGATGGCCGAAATGTTTGGAATTCCAGTTGATGACAGAGATAAGGAGAAGGATGACTGTACTTTGTCTGCTGATGGTAACACAAATTCAGGCAATGAAGAAGTGGATGGAGAGTTCATGTTAGATGTTGCAGATGATGTAGATGATGCACATGCTGATAAGCTGGTGCATGTGTATGACAGAGAGAACCCTGTCATTGAGGTGGGGAAGATGTGGCCAAACATGGATGAGTTTATGATGTGTTTCAAGACCTATGCAGTAAGACATGATGATACCCACAAGTATAGGGGATCGTTGAAATCTTCAATGTGTAAGTATTAGTATCGATCCCACGAGGAGTAGAAGGTATAAGTATTTATCCTCTCAAATAAGAGTGTCACTTCTCTTATTATCTATGCACTAGACAAACTAAATGATGCAAGTGTTTTTTGGGTTTTTTGGTTGTATAGATGCAAAGCTGAAAATAAAATATGATGAGTGAAAACTCTCAAAGAGAGAGAAAGCCCAATCCTCTATGCAGCAAGAGGACAAGCTTGAGTGGTGTTTCTTATGCGTGGAAAACGTTCCCAAGGGCTACATGGATTTCATGGCATAAATATTTCTAGTACAACAAGGTAACCATTTTGTCAAGTTTTAATCTTCTTTGGACGGAGCCATAATTAGGTGTAGCTAAATAAATAAACTAAACCCCTTATGATGGATCTCATGGCCAAGTAAATGACTGCACAAGAGTTATTAAGACATAAAGTCCCACCATAGCATTACACTCTAAGGTCCCCGATATAAATCCCCTCCTAATGTAACTTCATGACTCGGTCAAGGGTTTACGTGTCCTCCCAAGTGTCCCTCAATTCATTACACTAGTGTGTTCTCCTATGAGCCCATAAAGGTGAAGTGAGGTGCAGTCGACGTTCGCACAACACCATCATAGAATTGCATCAAAGATAAAAACTAGACAAAATACCAACACATGTTATATATAAATCATTGTCAATTCATCCTATGCCCCCAGGAACATGAGAGAACTACTCACAACGCCAAGACATGATATGATTCAATGGTGTAAGTGGTACAACACAATCTGAAAATATAATCTCACCCCAAACAATGACAAGTAGCCAATCATACACAAGTAGAATAGCACTTAAACAATAGCTAGGGTTCGAACAATCTCAAACTATGAGGGGGATGAAGTGGATCACGAAGATGGTGATGGAGATGGTGCTGGTCTTGATGGTGGTGTTGATGGAGACTCCGGAGGGGGGATGGAGGAGCCTTCCGGAGGTGGTTCCGGCGGCGTTTCCCCCCTCCGATCTTCTCCGGCGGCAGCCTTCTGTCTCCTGTTTCTTGGTTTCGTGTTTCTCCGCCGCCTCCTCCGAAACTCCTCGGGGACTATTTTTATAGATGTTTTTAGGTCAAGACGGAGTCGGTGGAAGAAAGATCGACGGCAACGGAGCTCCGAGGGGAAAATAGGTGGGCCCACGCGGCCAGGTACTGAGGCCGCGTGGGACCCTCTATCTTCCAGTCTGTTGGGCTTCTGGTCTTCAATTTGAGTCCATTGCGTTCGTCTCGAAAATTCTGAACCGTGCTCTTTGACCTTGCCCTTTTTGGAGTCCCGAAGCTCCCGGAAAGTCTGAAACACTAAAAAAGACGTTTTCTGGAAAACAGGGTTAATTCCAAATAAATAGGGGAACTTGTGAATTATTCCCAAAATCATTATAAATCATTGATATAACCCTTATATGATGCAAATATGATTGGAATATGAAAAAATAATGCAAAGTTCATGTATGCATTTTACATGCATCAGCATCCCCAAGCTTAACCCATGCTCGTCCTCGAGTATGAAGGTGATAAAACTAACATGGACTTTGCATTTCAATACTATCAATGGATATCAAAGATGATTACTATTGCTACATAGAGTCAAATGGTTCATTCTTAATAAGATGTAACAATATGCAAGATAGTTTATGAAGCGATATCAAATATTCAATGTAAGGATGTTCAATGATAATTCACAAAGTGTAACATAAATGAAAAGTACTATGGACTTCAAGTATGCATAATGATAAGTAAGAACATCCTACAATGGTCATAGAGTGTAGATGGAAATCTGAATATAAAGGTGGACACTTTGGAAAGATATATGAGTAGAGGTAAAGCATGAATAAGTTTCATCTAACTTCCAAACTTCTACTTAAGTTAATGATTGTAATGTGGTATTCCTTGGTGTCAAGCTCTCATTGCCCCTATCATAGCATCTTGAATGATTAAGTTTAAAGTGAAAGCAAATATGAGTAATGTGCTTGACAAAGTATGGGTTGAAAGTCTCATGCCCCTTGAATACGAGTACCTACACCATGTGCTACTCAACTCGGAAACAAAGCAAGTTCAATTTAAATATCATTGTAAGTAAAATAGTATCATCAAGAGCGTCAACTGGGGTACCTCTTGTCCCAGGATATGGAACAAGCCCATATCAAAATGACAAGACAAACAAACATAATGAACAATCTCAACACCCTTTTTATTTACCATTGGATAGCTTTTTATTGTAAGGTGTATCACAGACGGTTCACCATGCATGTAAGTAAATTTCCACCATGATTGCATGGCTTAGATTAGCGGCCCAGGCGTCTCTCTAACCATTATACAAACTCATTTAAACCTACTCCATTTCACTTTATTTCACCATGATAAGCATCCATAAACAAAAGTACATGACATCAACTAATATAAATGAGTGCAATGTTGAAAGCGTTCCATGTGACACACATTTCTGCTAACTCCAACCAAGACTTTGTCAAGCTCATAACATCATAATTTTAATCACAATGGGTCATGTTCATTAAGTGCAATAAAAGTAAAGTGTGCATCAAGTTCGTGAGAGCTATATAACCAACTTTTCCCATAACAATCAACAACATAAGCATTTTAATTCAGAGGTATAAATGATACAAATAACATGGTAAACATACTCGGAATAGCATAAAGCTAATAGGTAGATATGGTGGACTCACTGGAAAAACTTTGGTTGAAGGTGTTGGAAACAAGTTTTGCTTGTTGGAATTTTTGGGCTAGCAAGAGGGAGAAAGTTGACCGTCAAAATGCATGCATGAGTGTCCATAGAACTAACTAATTCATGTTAAACAAAGTAAAGTATTCAGCATCAAAACATGAATAAAAGATAGCTCTTGATAAAACACTTGCAAGTTATTACTCATTAACAAGCTCATGAATCATGCAACTATATGTATCTTTTAAAATCAACTCAAACATCCCTTTTCCCAATCTTATAATGGCATCCAACATATTTCAACCCATATTTCCAGTAGCTCTCTATATATAAATATAATGTGGTGGTCTCTCAAAAATAAAAATCAAAACAAAACAAACAAAAAGACGCTCCAAGTTTATACGATAAAGTGCATTGATCGAAAAACAGAAGTTAGACGTGCGCAAACCGAGAGTGTTTGGTCCAGTGGGTTGTCTTCACATCCCCAAGCTTATGGTTTTCACCATCCTTAGATGACTCTTGGTGCATCTCCTCTAATCCCTGTGAAAAAACTTCAAAACACCGTTTCTCCCATTTCTTTTCTGTGGGGTGACATTAGTAGTGATAAACAAATAGGTTTCTTGCTGCATATAATCCTTAGACAAAAATTTATATGAATGTCCAGTAAGTGTATTATGTTGTATGCCTACTCATAAACTCAATTGGATAAAAAGATTCAAGTTAAAAGTTCTAAGCATGCATCAAACAAAATGGGACAGAATCTGTCCAGAAAAACAGCAGTAGCAAAACGTATTTTTCTACCCTACTTAAATTTGTCTAAAAATTCTGAAAACATTCATGCATACAGAGGATGAAAAGTTGCTTCTACAGTTAAAATATCAGCTCATTCGGAGTTACAGATAGGAATTAAAAATCATACCGTGCACAGATTCGTGCTGGAATAATATTTCCGAATGCTATAAGCAACTTTTTCAACCAAAATGGGTAAAACTTGGCACTTTATTAAAAATTCCAGAAACAAAACTATAAACAAAGTCTCTTGTGACAGCAAGAGGACACAAAGAAAATCAAAAATAAAAACAACCGGGTTGCCTCCCGTAAAGCGCTTTCTTTATAGCCATATAGCTAGGCTTACTTACCTGGTATCAAGATGGTTGGAGTGAGGTGGCTTGGCATCCCCAAGCTTAAATTCTTGTACTTATTTGATATATGTAGATTGAGCCTAGGGGTAACATCCCCAAGCTTGAGTGTTTGTCCCTCTTGATCATTGTTCATCACCTCAACTCTTCCACTTGAAAATTTCTTTACACAAAACTCATCATAAAACTTGATTAGAGGGGTTAGTGTCTCCATAAATTAAATCCAATAGGTACAGAAAAGACATATCATGAGTTGATTCTAAACATTAACTACTGTTACTATGGTTGTGTATTGCTCCTTGATCAAAAGAACTTACACAAAAACACAAGTAATGAGAGTAATGCAAAATAAAGACAGAATCTGTCAAAAACTGGGCAGCCCGTAAAGAGTGAATTTTTAGAGGCACTTACGTTGCTCAAATCAGAAAACTTTGAACTAATGAAATGTGTAATAATAACTGAAGATTGCTGTCCTGAAATTTCAGCTCAAAATTCCTTTTCTGTGATTTTTAACAGTTTTCGCAATGAAGCTTAGGAATCTGTTTTCTGGACAGCAAATCACTATTGTTTAATCCTACCTCTCAAAAGAGGTTATTCTTGCCATAAACACTCTTTTTATTTGGTTTTATCTTTGGGAAAAGTTTTAATGATAGAGACTTTGCAACGGTTCCATTGGCATGAACAACACATGTTCAAGGTCGACCCCAACTTCTCCATTACTCATCCTTCTCATTTACTTTCCCAAATTTTTATATAAAATGAAAATCTTAAACTAGTAATTAGAAAACAGTAAGTAAAGTTATTTTACATGTTGTAAAGATATAAAGGTGTGCTCAAACCGAATAGGAAATTGAAGCATAAGGAACACACCACAGAATATTAAACAATTTACTTTTAAGTCTAACTCTCTTCCTATGCATTGGAATCTTGTAAGAGAATAAATCATTGAAACACAAAGTAAGTAGCATAGGAAGATAAAACAAGAGCAATTTCAAGACTTTGAACTTAAAGAGAGGAAACGTAATAATATTGAAATGTCTAGAACCATGTTTTCCCCTCTCATAATAGTTACAAGTAGTGGTACCAAATTTGATAAAAGAACTATTAGATTGGTGCAACTTTGCAAGCTTAGGAACATATAGAGGATTATTAAAACTATCATGTAAGATATTAGCATGTTTTCCTCTCTCAAAATAATTGCAAGAAGCACCATAAACATGATGGTTGTGGGTGAAATGGTTATTCGTGTAAGATAATTTCAGCCCACATAAGTACTTTTTAACATATAAAAGCTTCTCCTCTATTGTGTGAATAGGAGAGTTCAGAAATAAACTAGGACTCTCATGAGTAAGAGTACCATCACAAACAGCAAGTATATCATTTTTATCCTCACATAAATTTGTAACAACTTCTAAACATTGAGGATCATCGGGCAAAATAGGACCATCATCCAAAGCATTATCATATAGCATATTTAAGCAATACTCCTCATTATCATCCATAACTTCACTAGTAGCATTATTAAAAAGTAAAGGAGTATTATTAGTTCCATCATAATAGCATGGGTTATCATATAGGACCATAGCATTTTCAGTTTCACACTCATCATAACATGGATTCTCATAAATAACAAAAGATTTTTGAGTTTGAGTGTTACTATCATTTGTTGATGGTGAAGTTGGTAGATCCAACTCTTCATTCTCTAGCTGTTCATCATTTCTATCTTCCTCTTGAGATTGCATGGGCATCCCCAAGCTTAGGTTTTTATCCTCTTCTTCACAATCTTCCTCTTCCAAGCTTATGTTTTCATCATCTTCTTCCTGCAAAACATCAGTACTTTCTTGGGGAACCTTGCCCCTCTCATAATAATCAACAGCATAAATATTTTGAGAGAACTGGGCTTTGCAATATTCAAGAATAGAAGTGACCTTTCCTTCAAATCTCTTAACTCTCGGGCAAGTTTTATTTTCATTAGCAAAGGTGTGCAATTCACTAGATGCATAATAAGTAACAAATTCCTCTACTTGTTCCATCTCTAAATGAGTGTAATCATTAGTATTGTAAGATGCTATGACATGTTCTTCATGGAACTTACATTGAAATCCAAAGTGTCTTTTTCTCTGTTTAAAGCAACAAGTTGTATTATTATGGAATAAAAGCCACTCTCCAGCAATATAATTTAAACTTTCCATGAAATCTTTTAGTTGTTTCCGTTCTGTTGACAATCCAAATTCCTCATCAATTTTAGAAGCTTTCATGTATTCATAGTAAAGATTCATTATCTCCGGAACAGTTTTTTTTGGTATTTTCCATTTTTTTAATTTTTTTGTGTTTTTGATATATAATGCAAAACTGAAAGTAAAACTAAACTAAATGCAAAACTGAAAATAAATATCTAGTGCAAACAAGAATAAAAACTTAAGCGCTACACTCCCCGGCAACGGCGCCAGAAAATGTCTTGATACCCACAAGTATAGGGGATCGTTGAAATCTTCAATGTGTAAGTATTAGTATCGATCCCACGAGGAGTAGAAGGTATAAGTATTTATCCTCTCAAATAAGAGTGTCACTTCTCTTATTATCTATGCACTAGACAAACTAAATGATGCAAGTGTTTTTTGGGTTTTTTGGTTGTATAGATGCAAAGCTGAAAATAAAATATGATGAGTGAAAACTCTCAAAGAGAGAGAAAGCCCAATCCTCTATGCAGCAAGAGGACAATCTTGAGTGGTGTTTCTTATGCGTGGATAACGTTCCCAAGGGCTACATGGATTTCATGGCATAAATATTTCTAGTACAACAAGGTAACCATTTTGTCAAGTTTTAATCTTCTTTAGACGGAGCCATAATTAGGTGTAGCTAAATAAATAAACTAAACCCCTTATGATAGATCTCATGGCCAAGTAAATGACTGCACAAGAGTTATTAAGACATAAAGTCCCACCATAGCATTACACTCTAAGGTCCCCGATATAAATCCCCTCCTAATGTAACTTCATTACTCGGTCAAGGGTTTACGTGTCCTCCCAAGTCTCCCTCAATTCATTACACTAGTGTGTTCTCCTATGAGCCCATAAAGATGAAGTGAGGTGCAGTCGACGTTCGCACAACACCATCATAGAATTGCATCAAAGATAAAAACTAGACAAAATACCAACACATGTTATATATAAATCATTGTCAATTCATCCTATGCCCCCAGGAACATGAGAGAACTACTCACAACGCCAAGATATGATATGATTCAATGGTGTAAGTGGTACAACACAATCTGAAAATATAATCTCACCCCCAAACAATCACAAGTAGCCAATCATACACAAGTAGAATAGCACTTAAACAATAGCTAGGGTTCGAACAATCTCAAACTATGAGGGGGATGAAGTGGATCACGAAGATGGTGATGGAGATGGTGCTGGTCTTGACGGTGGTGTTGATGGAGACTCCGGAGGGGGGATGGAGGAGCCTTCCGGAGGTGGTTCCGGCAGCGTTTCCCCCCTCCGATCTTCTCCGGCGGCAGCCTTCTGTCTCCTGTTTCTTGGTTTCGTGTTTCTCCGCCGCCTCCTTCCGAAACTCCTCGGTGGACTATTTTTATAGATGTTTTTAGGTCAAGACAGAGTCGGTGGAAGAAAGATCGACGGCAACGGAGCTCCAAGGGGCAAAATAGGTGGGCCCACGCGGCCAGGTACTGAGGCCGCGTGGGACCCTCTATCTTCCAGCCTGTTGGGCTTCTGGTCTTCAATTTGAGTCCATTGCGTTCGTCTCGAAAATTCTGAACCGTGCTCTTTGACCTTGCCCTTTTTGGAGTCCCGAAGCTCCCGGAAAGTCTGAAACACTAAAAAAGACGTTTTCTGGAAAAAACAGGGTTAATTCCAAATAAATAGGGGAACATGTGAATTATTCCCAAAATCATTATAAATCATTGATATAACCCTTATATGATGCAAATATGATTGGAATATGAATAAAATAATGCAAAGTTCATGTATGCATTTTACATGCATCACATGAGTTTGAGGCCAAGACTCCGTGGACTGATCGAAAGAAATTTTATGCTAGGTGCCAAGGTTTTGATGGAGGTGCCAAACCTTGCAAGTGGTACATATCTGCTAGACGACAACCTGATGGCCATACAATCAGGGTAAATCAAATTCCACATGAGCATACATGTATGAGCAGTTCACAGCAAGTTTCAAGGATGACATCACAGCTTTGGATTACACAAAAGATTACTCCTATTTTAGCCAAGACACCAAACACTATAGCAAAGAGACTTAAAGTTGACCTGAAAAAGATGTATCCCATTGTGCTGAAATATACCACAGTGTGGAAGGCAAAACAAAGGGCAATGAAAGCATTATATGGTGATTGGGCAAATACATTTAGGATGTTGTATAGTTTTAAAGCAGAGGTGGAGAAGAGGTCACCTGACAGTGTGGTGGAGATAGATACTGAGGTTAAAGAGGATGGCAAGGTTTATTTCAGCAAAAAAATTATGTGTTTAAAGCCTTGCATAGATGGATTTAAAGCAGGGTGTCGTCCATATTTGAGCATCGACTCATCTTTTTTGACTGGAAAATGGAATGGTCCGTTGGCATCATGCAATGCTCTTGATGGACACAACTGGATGTTTCATGTTGCCATTGGAATGTTTCAGTCAGAGACAGAGGCATCATGGACATGGTTCATGATGCAGTTGAAAAGATGCATAGGGCCAGTATCACCTTTGGCCATCCACACAGATGCATGTAAAGAGCTAGAAAATGCAGTGAAGATTGTTTTCCCTCATGCTGAGCAGAGGGAGTGCTTTGGCCATATGTGGATGAATCTGATAAAAAAATTCAGAGGAGAAGAATTTGGGCGCATGTGGCCGGCAACAAGAGCCTACACCTCACAGACACATTCCTATCGCCTTGGTAAGATAATGGCAGCATGTAGTGAGAATGATTTTGCTTCATGGTTGAACACCTATCACTCTCTGTTATGGTATAGGTCAGGTTTTAATACTACAATCAAGTGCGATCATATCAACGACAACTTGGCAGAAAGTTTCAACAACAGGGTGAAGGAGTTGAAAGACTTGCCTGTGCATGACATGGTGGACCAAATCAGGATCATGATCATGCGCATGTGGGAATTGAGAAGAAGAATTGGTGAGATTTTGGAAGGGGATAAGCTTCCGGCAGTGGTACAACAAGTGGTCAACAGGAGCAGAAAGCTTTCACATCTATCTGTTGAGAAATCTTCATTGTGGGGTGCTGAAGTTAGAGATACAAAGACTGGCAAGAGGCATGTTGCTGACACTGATTTGCATGAATGCACCTGCCTAGAGTGGCAACACACTGGGAAACCATGTGAGCATGCCATAATTTTTTTGGCATCTAAACCCAAGTTAAATATGCACCCATATTTGCATGATTATTACTCGGTGCAAAGATTCAAGGCTGCATATGCAACTCCAATTCCAGCACTGACAGACCAATCGCAGTGGCCTAAGGTAGAATTTGAATTTTCTATGTGTCCACCCCTCACTAAAAGGAAGGCTGGGAGGCCCAAACAGAGCAGATTCAAAGCTTGGTTTGAGAAAGGTGGGAGTAAAGAAAAAGAAAAAAGATAAAGATGAAAAGCCAAAAAGGCCTAAAAAAGGTAACAAAAACAGATGCAAGTTGTGTGAGGAACTTGGGCATAGAATTGGTTCCACACAATGCCGTTACACTCCGGAAAGGCCAAAGTATGTTAATTTTGTTGTTTGTGTGTTGTTTTTTATTTTGCTGCTTTTTTCAGTCTAACCAAGTGATATGATTTATTTTTCAGAAGGAAGCGTGCAGAAAAAGGCCCACCTCTTGTTGTTGAACAATGCTGGCCACAGAAAAAAGCAAGACTCAGTGGCAGTAGAAAGAAGAGAAGTTTAACTGAACCTGTTCTTGATGCACGGGAGCAAACTGAACCTGTTCTGGACCTTGCTGTGCAAACTGAACCTGTCCTGGATGTGCAAGATGAACCTGTCCTGGATGTGCAAGTTGAACCTGTCCTGGACCTTGCTGTGCATGCTGAACCTGTCCTGGACCTGGCTGTGCAAGCTGAACCTGTCCTGGACCTTGCTGTGGTGCAAACTGAACCAGATGTTGCTGATGTTGTCCAAAATGAACCTCTTGGCCGTGCTGTGGGTAGGCCTAGTGGTTTTGGTAAGAAAAGAAAGAGTATCAACAAGTTGCTTGCTGTACAAGTTGAGAAGGAGAAGAAACCGAGTGGTGCCCGTGGTAAGAAGAGGCAAAATAAATAGAATGATGTTGTACTAAACTTGATTTGTTGTACTAAACTTGATTTGTTGTATTTGTTGTACTAAACTTGATTTGTTGTATTTGTTGTAATAACTATGAATGGTGTTGTTGTAATAATTTGCCACTTGGTCATTTGAATTCAAATTTGAACCAAAATTCAAACTTTTATGCCACTTGTGTTATGCTAAGCTTGGATGTTGCAATGATTTCAAACTATTATGCACTTTGTTTGATCTAAATGGTCATCAATCCGAGGCCTTTTGCTAACTCCTGAAAAATGTGTTTCAAATGAGCCCCAAAGGTAGGGTAAACGGCCCCATTTATAAGCAAGTTTTTTTTCCACCTTGTCTAAATGAGCCAAATAAATTTCCTAGACATCTATTCTACCTATAAAGTGTCATTCCGAAGTCTCACTATTTATTGAATTAATCTTCATATTAATTATTTTCTTTTGCATAATAATGGTTTAATTGCAAATCATAAATAAATAAAGTTTAAAACATGAAAATGAAAAAATAAGCTCAGATCTATCTTAGTCACTCCAAAATGAAGCTTTGGTAGGGTTTTGACAATTTTCATTTTCAAAAACTTTCAACCCACCTACTCTCTCCTTTGAAATCCATACTACTCTATACAACATTTCACATTTGAGTGAAGGCATTTTCGTGCAAATGTATGCACACCATCTTTATATTTTTTTCTCGTTACTATATGACATAAGAAGACTATGTGTGCAGGTTTCTTCATTTTTTGATTTTTTTTGAATTAATTATGCTCATTTGAAAGTGTTCGAGGTCTCTCACTTGATTTTAGGATTTTTCGTAAAAATGCATATAAACCATATTTATATTTTTTTTCTAGTTACTATAGTACATTACAAAACCATGTGCGAAGGTTTCTTAATTTTTTGATTTTTTTTTAAATTAGTTATGGTCAACCCTAGTTTGGTCAACCCTCACAAAACCCCGTTGACCGAGGCGAAACCCCGCATAACCCCGCTAACCCTAGCTCGTATTTTTGGCCGTTGGATAAGCCCTACGTTGGCCGTCCGATCAAGAAACCCGCAGACTCCCGCGTTTTGGCCGTTGGCCGTTCGATCGACGCCTTCTAGAAGGAATCTAGCACGGACGGTTGCGATCGGATGAGCCATGGCGATCCGCGAGACTCGCGTTCTGCACTCTGATTGGCTGGCCTGTATTCTAATGTTTTCTTTTTTCCAACACGCATAGGGTTCGCGGGTGGGCAGTTGGGGAATGGATTGACTATGTGAGCACGAATTTGAGTCACTGGCTCGTGGTACCCACCGTCTATTGGGTCCACATGTCATTCGCACAGTCTAGCCTTGGTGTCCGTTGTGCTACGCGCCCGTCTAGCCTCTCCATGCATGCGTGACCTAGTCAGCGATTCAGATTGCATGCATGCCTCCTTCCACGTCGCACCGCAGCAATTTCAGCCGCCGATTCAGACGCACGCCCCGCTGCCACTGAGCCGTCGCACCGCAGCAATTAAACGCGTCAGACTTTGATTCAAACTCAAAAACCATGCTCTTTTCAGACTTTGACCCGTCGCACCGCAGCAATTATACACGGGAGAGTAATCGCACGCCAATACACATGCCAACCCTCTTCTCTCTATTTATACATCTCTCTTCCTCTCCCCTCTCCACACAAGCCACAGCCATATCCATCTCCTCTCTTCTTCCTCTCCTCTCTCGAAGCACAAAGCCACACAAGCCAGATGGAGTTCACCGGAGTCACGTACTGGCCGCCGCGCACGTACTCGGAGGAACTCTACCCCCCCTGGCGTGTTCGTGGAGAACAGACTCCGCCTGTGGGTGATCTCGAGGTGGAGGTCCCCGTTCGAGCTCGCCCGCGAGTTCCTCGCCTCCGGCTATCGCCACCTCAACCGCCCAGCGGGCATGCGGCCCATGTTTAGCCTCGACGAAACCCGTGACAATTTGTTCGTGCTTATATAACGTCGTGATGCTCACGGCCACCTTCGCCAACTCGTTGGACGCCCGCTTCCTCCTCGGGACCGTCTGGTGGTGCGGCTGTGAGTTCATCGCATTCACGATGTCCAACATCTACACCAACTACGAGGCGGCCTTCCCCACCCCCCGCCATGTGCACAGGCTCCCCTACAACATCCCCAACGACGAGGAGTGAGCAAGAAGGGGCGCCCGAGCAAGAAGATGGTGCCTGGAGTGAAGGGGCCCGGAGTGAAGATGGTGGCATATATGCCGCTATTTAGTTTATTTTCAGTTTATTTACTTTCCCTTGTCGTACTTGGGCATATATGCCCATATTTAGTCTATTATCTATGTTGTAAGGGGATGTATCCATGTTTGTTCGTGCTTATATAAAATATTAGTGTTTGCTCGTACCAAAATATAACCATGTTTGAATTAATTACCAATTTTTTTGAACATAAGTTAACCACCAACTTCTCTAGCTTCACATTCACAAATGTGCTCCAAAGCTAGGGGAAACGACCCCATTTCTAAGCAACTTTTTTTCGACCATCTCCAAATCAGCCAAATAATTTTCACCTATATAGTATCAATACGAAGTCTCACTATATTTTGAATTAATCTTCATATTATAATTAAAGGGTGGGCAGATTAAGACGCTAAGGAAATTTTTAAACCAAAACTTATTCAGTATAAACATGTTGTAAGATGATACAAGGAGATAATAAAATAACAAGAAGAGAGGGCAGAGGGAGACGCTAAGGAAATAATGAGATAAACTATATATGTGTGAAATAACATAAGCTGAATAAAAAACAAGAGACAGAGGTGAATTCGTTGTCCATTGGGCCTGGCTAGGTTTATTGGGCCTAGAGTGTGCACGTATGTTTTTTTCCGGACGAACACTTCTTTAAACATTCGGCCTGGCTAGGTTTTACTTGGGCCTGACCTTTTCTCCTACTCGTTGTTTATTTTTTTCTTCTACTGAACTGAAAATTGCACACACATCTGCACACTGTCATACAAACTGAAACAAACCAAAAATAAAGGGTAGATTCGTGATGCATTTTTTCAAGTCTTGGCCATACAGAAATTGTCCATTTCAAGCTAAGTGCAACATTAATTACATTGTTTAATGACTAATGATCAGCACATAGACAACTCCAAGAGCAATTGCACATAAATAAAAAATTGCAGCCATCAGATTGTCCTGCTTCTTCAGATCGAAAAGTTTCTTTAGCTGTTTGTTCATCTTCTTCAACTCGTCCTTCACTTCCGCAAGCCCATCCGCATTCGGGCCCTCCGCATTTTGCACCCCATTCTGCACCATAGCAACCCCCGTAGCAGATCCCAATTGCTCCACCGCCGGCGGCAAATTGGGCACCAGGGATGTGCCCGTCTTTTCAATCCTCTTGATGTACACATCAAACCACTCGAAATGGTCGCATGGCAGCAGATCCTGAAAATAGGAACCAAATATTAATCCTAATTCCCCGGCTCTGGTTTGAGGAAATTCCCCGGCTCCAGTGCCATGAAAATCCAAAATTGAGGAAAATAAAACGAAATTGGAAGAGGGGAAAGTCAGATCTCACATTCACCGGCTCTGGTTTGCTCTCACATTTCACATACTCGCGCCGGCGTTGCCATTCTTGTCGCTCGTGGTGACCCGCCGCTTCAGAGGTGCCGTCCGCCCGCAATCAGGGCACCTTCCCAGCGGCACTGGACCGTAGCGCGGCCATTGACAGTGGGAGGCGGAAGCGGAGCTCGAAGACATACCTCTACCGCCGGCGTTGATGCGCGCTGTCGCCGGAGAAGAAGGGGGACGAGAGGATGCGGGCAACGGTCGGAAAGCTCGCTCGTGGGGATGGCTCTGGCACGGGGGCGAGATGGATCTGTTTTGTACCAGCTGATGAAGTGGACGAGAGGTGGGTCCCGCGCTCGGAGGTGCTCCTGTGGGTCCCGTGCTGATGTGGATAAGTGGGGGTCCCACCAGGCTCACATAATTTCAACCCCTAACCTGTCCCTTGCGGTTAAGCCCGACTGTCGCACGCGAGCTATTTCAGCAGCGAGATGGCGTCGCACGCGAGCTATTTCAACCAACGACATCGCTGTCCATCGATTAGCATGAAAAAACGTCGCATAGGAGCTATTCGCCCGAAAAAAAGACAAATGAAAGTTTCAATAGTAGTGACACTATTCAAACTTTCATTTGTCTTTTTTGTAGAGGCTACATATGTTCATATTTTTGGATGAAAATTTGTGGGTGTCAAAGATTCGACATAACCCATATCCATGATTTTTTTCGTGATTTTTGGACACTCGGAAGTGGGGTATCCGAAAACTAGTTGCGGGTGCAACTAGTTGCGGATTGTCATTTCCCATTCGATAGTAAGTTTGATGGCCACGTGGCGGCAAGTCGCATGATGTGTGTGGTGGTGGTAGGATCTCTGAAGCGAATGTGTTTCGTCGGGTGCGGCATCAAACTGTACACGAATAGCATGTTTATTCTAGCTTACATCTGCTCAAAAAGTGCGAATTGCATTTTTCATATGAATGTGGCAATGGTACGTGAAAATCTTGGGTAAACCTCCAATGCTTAATATTTGAACATCTCAAGTAAAAAAACATCATCAAACACTAGCTGACTTCCATCTAACATGATAACATGCCGTGTCAACTAATGTGTTATTCCTTTGCTCACCTGATAGCTGGACCTGTCGACATTGTTGGCACTCTGTGCAAATGCTCCATCTCAAATGTGGTGCTGCCTTCGCTCACGTCATTGGACATGTCAGAACCATACCCACTATGGCCGTTCGGGTTGCCTCCACCCGTGGCCGTGTAAAAATCAGCATTTGTGTCTACGCGCGCAACCTCGAGCTGAAGGCACTCATGCAGCTGCGACACCACATCTGTCATCGTCGGCCGCTGCTCCGGCGCTTGGGAGGTGCACTTGAGTGCAATGTCTGCGGCTTTCCATACACTGTTGATATCATGATTGCCGCACATGCGCGTGTCAACCACGCTCTCGATGTTTCCACGGGCAAGGCATTGACGCACCCATTGGACGATGCTCGAATGTTCCGGGTCGTTCATCATGGGTGGCTGTCCTGTGACTATCTCCAACAACACGACACCGAAGCTATACACATCACTTTTGTCGGTCACCTGAAATGTTGCTAGGTACCTAGAAATGTATAGAATGCATCGGTGAGTCAAGATTAAACAAGAAAACTTATGCAGGAAACCTTTAATTAACATGAATTTCTCATAATTTTCACAATTTAGAAAATATTACATTCTCAAAAATGTAATCCCACGGATCAAATATGTCCTTAAACTGCTAAGCTACACCTCACTTTTCAAATTTAAGGGACTAATAAGTTCTTAATTTTGATCAACTCTAGGAGAAAAATGGCAGAACATAAATTATATTAATCCATACGTGTGAATTATACTACCACTGTAGGACTAAAATGCATATTCTTCCAACTTTTAATAATTTACAAGATATCATCTAGAGCATAAAATCGAAAAGAATTTGAAACAATTAATGCACACTACTTACTCAGGAGCTAGGTAACCAGGAGTGCCTACCACCCTGGCCGTGGATGCATGGGTATCACCATCACGATTGAAAGCCTTAAGCAGGCCAAAATCGGCGATCTTGGCCTCCAGTTTTGCATTCAGCAGTATATTGGACGTCTTCACGTCCCTATGAATGAGGGGCGGGTTGCATCCCTTGTGTAGATACTCAAGACCTACATCCACATCACGCGTCATTCCCCACATAAACTTTTGATCCCCGGCAGTTAAGTGCCCTAAAAAAAAGGTTTTAAAGCTCACCCTGCCCGGATTCCAGCGCGATACGAAGTCTCTGCCTCCAGGTTAATAATCTGGTGTTGTTTCTTCTCCCTGCAAAAGATCATCGGATGGATAGTATATTATTTTTTTGCGAGTTTATTTTTCGGGTAGATCGATAGTATATTAGCATCAAGCAACTGGTATATAGTTTTGTCAGAATAATCTCTTATACATCTTACATACTCCCTCCGATCCATAAAAAATGTCGTCCGCTTAGTACAAAGTTAGCGGACGACACTTTTTATGGATCGGTGGGAGTATTTATTTTGTGGAAGGCTGGAGGCTTGAAAGATTAGAGTAAGTTTCATACCTCTAAGATTTTCGTCTAGCGCTCCTTGAGACATGTATTCATAGACAAGAGCCATGTACTCTCCATCCTTGCAGTAGCCAATCAAGGATACAAGATTCTTGTGGTGAATCTTTGCCAAGGTCTGGGCCTGAACCAAAAAACGATCTACGCATTACAAAATGAAGTCAATAGTGACACTGGTTCCACTTGATGTGGTCTTAGTAATTCTCACCTCTGTAAGGAATTCTTCTACACCTTGGTCTGAAGATTCAGACCGCAGTTTGACAGCTACTTGGGTGCCATCCTCCAAGAATCCGTCATAGACATTCCCAAACCCTCCTCGGCCGATTACTCTCTGGAAGTTGTTCGTTATGGCCTCTAGTTCAGCGTATGTGAACCTGCGATTTTCGATTTGAAGTGAGGTGTGTCCATTTCTGTCCTGAGTGTGCGCTGTACTGGTCTCATTCTGCGGCCTGACGCTATTGGTTATTGTTCCTTCAGAATACAAAGACCGGGTATACAAACAAATTCCTCGTAAGTTAATCATCCCGCCCTTGCACTCAGAGCCAAAAGGTATGTATTCAGAATGATGTCTCACCTTGCTTTCTCCTTCGCAAGCAAAAGAGTAGTACTAACACTGTCACCAGGACTACAAATATGGGAACAACAACATAGACGGTAACCAAAGAGCGGGTCTTCTTTTTTAGAGGCTGACAGGAGTTTATGTTGTTGCAGAGCTTTGGATTATCACCATATCTGGGAAAAGAAGAAGAAATAAGTAAATGATATTGATGATCAAGTACGATATGTAAGATGTTCTTTGAAAAAAAAGATTAAATCTTAGAAACATCATTGCAAATTCCGATACTAGATGGTACCAAGTACAAACCTAAGTGTAAGGGATTCATCTTGAGTTCTTTTGAGAAGACCGGAAGGAATTGATCCACTGAGCTGATTTCCTGTCAAATCACTGAAATAAGAAAAATTAGTTCTCCATGTCAAATTCAGTAATGTGTGTATTTAAAATTTCCGGCATCTCAGGTTACTTACAGAAGTGTGAGCGACGACATTTGAGAAAGCGTGTCAGGAATGGGGCCCGTCAGATTGTTGTGCGACAGATCCCTACCAATTAACAAGGTCCCTGATAAAGTAAATATTACTTGACTTCTAGTAAAATTATCATGCAGTGTCGAACATAGGTATCATGATATCCTACTTACAGGTATTGAAGACCTCTGAGAGTTGCAAAAGAAGATGACATGTTGCCACTCAGATCACTGGAAGATAAGTTCCTGCGGTGTTTTCATACAGCAGAGGATGAGATGAATCCAGACACTGCTACTAATACAGTAATAGTTATAAACTTTTAACCAAAGAAAAAAATAGTTTTACAGAAAAATAACTCACAAGCCTGTGATAGTTGGAGGGCTAGAAACAGCATAGCTACAACGCAATCCATTCCAAGCAAAATTCTCGGGCGCGCACGGATCACCCATCCAGTTCTTTTTCACCTGGTACTCGTCTCTGATGGTCGTGATGGCAGAAACTGTAGCATTTATCGGTAGCAATACATTAAATGAGCCAATTATGCTCACATATGTATTATACATAAATCTGTTCATGACAAATATGACTTCTTCCTGACTTGTGTCCACATGCATATAACAAACTGCTTACCTTCCTCAGGTGCGGTGGCTACGCCGGTGGTTGGGATCACCGAGAAGACCTCAAAGGCGTTCAAAATCGGTGGAAGCGTCGAGTTTGCTGTGGCCTCCAGTGAGATGTTGTATTGGTGGGACGCGTAGTCGGGTTCGCTATTGTAGACAACAGTCGTTTCGAGGTAGTTGAGGAAGATCGTTGTCGTGTTGGTCCAGAGCTTGCCGTTGAGCTTGACGTCGACCTGGCGGATGGTGTTGCTAGGGAGGACTTGCAGTTCTGCCATGTACAGCATGAACACGTACCTACATGTATATAGTATAATGAGTTGTATACTTCTATTGTCTGATTAGGCCTCATCTCCATCATGTCTATGGATGGCACCCGTCTCTATTGGTGCGGGTGAAGCTTAACCAAACCTGCACCAGCGTCATCGGATCTTACCCGTCACATGTACCGCACCATCATATATATTTTGTCCGAACCGGCCTGGCGTGGCCGAGCCTGCTACCAAGCGCGGGGGGGGGGGGGGGGGGGGGTGTGCGGCGCTGGGCTTACTGGCAGGCCAGCGATGGGACGTATGAGTCTAGAGGGCGGTGAGTTTTTTTTCAATCGAAGTAGACGAAAGACCTGGCTGGGGGTGGACGTCCAACGGATTTATGGTTAAAAAAAGTGAGTAATCGTGATGAGAGGCGGTTAGTACTTAGTACTTCTAGGTTTTGGGATTTTGTTCTTATATAATTGATGTTCAACTCCTCTCACATCTAGTTGAGGATGTATCGGAGGGTGGCTTGGATGAGGCGTTGCTCAATTCATTATATGACCGGAAAGCGTCTGACCATAAATCTAAAGCAGACTCATAAAAAATAATAAAACGCCACGCAGAAAGGCGAAATTGTCTACATCTCCAATTGTTTCCCAATGAATGGCATGTTCTTAAATAGCAGAGATTTTAGTGACTTGGCTAAACACGTACGCACTGCTGACTATTCCGGATCATAGATTGGATTTTGTGGGCATTTCGGAAACTGGTAAACAAGATTTCTCTGCGAGTCTACTTAATCGCCTATCTAGTGGTGTAGATTTTACTTGGATTTCTCGTCCGCCACGTGGTAGGTCTGGAGGCTTATTACTTGGCGTCAGAAAAGACACCATGGATGTGTTGGCTAGTTCGGATGCCGACTTTCATATAAAGTTCCACATCCGTAACAAAGCTAACAACTTCACATGGAGTCTAGTCGCCGTGTGTACGGAGCCGCCCAGGATCAACATAAGCCTGCTTTTCTCCGCGAGTTAGTAAACCTAGCAAAAGATAATCCATATCCTATTATTATAGGAGGAGATTTTAATTTGCTAAGATTTCCGCATGAGAAAAGAAGAGGTCGATTTGATAATTGTTGGCCTCTATTATTCAACGTTGTAATTGACAATCTTGATTTAAGAGAGGTTTCAATGATTGGGAGACAGTTCACATGGGCCAATAGCTAGCCTCCCATAGCCGACATACGAGAAGTTGGACCGTGTGCTGATAGACTCAGAGTGGGAATCTAAATTTCCAATGGTCTCAGTACGGGCCCTCGAACGTATCGAAGCATTGTCAAACCATGCCCCATACTAATAACCGCTGGGACACCTAGACCGCTTTGTAAACGCCAGTTTAAGTTTGAATTTGGATGGTTACATCGGGAGGGTTTCCATGACATGGTTAAAAGGGTGTGGGAAAGGCCGATGGCTGGTTAGAGTCTGATTCAAAGGTGGAATAATAAAAAACACGCATTGCGTAAACACCTGGGTGGTTGAGCCAGACATATGGTAGGCCAATTAAAAAAGGAAAAGCTTCACCTATCATCTATTATTGATGAACTTGAGGCTTTTGCTGAAGTGCGACCGCTGTCCACGCAAGAGATTGAATTAAAAAATCAATCGAATGCGGAGACGGCTGGTCTTCTTCGTGAAGAGGAGCTCAAATGGTATCAACGATCAAAGGCCCAATTCATTTTGGAGGGAGAATACGAGATACTTTCATAGTCTAGCTAATGGCAGACATAGGAAGAAGCTTATTCATTCTCTTAATCAAGATGAGGGTCTGATTGAAGGTCATGAGCTGCTCAAATCATACATCACGAAGTGTTATAAAAATATGTTCAGTGAACCGGAGGAAGGTAATTTCTCGATGGACGAAACCCGAACAGATGACATTCCACAAGTATCCGATGAGGAAAACACCCACCTTACTGCACCTTATACTGTGGAGGAAGTAAAGTAGGCGGTCTTCCAAATGCAACACAACAAAGCCCCGGGTCCGGATGGTTTCCTAGCTAAGTTCTATCAGAGCTTTTGGGACATAATCAAAACGGATTTGCTTGAGTTATTCAATGCTTTGCATGCTGGACAACTCGAGCTATTTCGACTAAATTTCGGTGAGATAATTTTGTTGCCTAAATTTAATGAAGCAGAAAGGATCCAGCAATATAGGCCTATCTGTCTTCTTAACGTTAGCTTCAAAATTTTCACCAAAACTGTGACTATTAGGCTTAATTCGGTGGTTGATCATGTTGTGCGTCCAACTCAGACGGCTTTTATGCAAGGTCGCAATATCCTTAATGGGGTTGTGATTTTTCATGAAACTGTTCATGAGTACATCGGAAAAAGTTGAATTTGGTAATATTAAAAAAAGACTTTGATAAGGCTTATGATAAAGGCAAGTAGTCTTTCCTTATGCAAACAGTAAGAATGAAAGGTTTTTCTGATGAGTGGCGCGCTATGATCCATAATTTTGTTTCCGGCGGAAGTGTAGCCATCAAAGTCAATGATGACGTTGGCAGATACTTCCAAACAAAAAAAGGATTAAGACAAGGCGACCCATTACCACCAATACTATTTAATATAGTTGCTGATATGTTAGCCATTATCATAGAGCATGCAAAAGAAGATGGCCAAATTGAAGGAGCGTAGTACCACATCTTGTGGATGTTGGGTTATCAATTCTTCAATATGTTGATGATACGATTCTGTTTACGAAACATTACATGGAAAAGGCTCGAAACCTGAAATTAATTTTATCACCATTCGAGCAACTTTTGGGTCTAAAGATTAACTTCCATAAGAGCGAATTGTTTTGTTTCGGCGAGGGTCAAAATGACGCTACCCTATATGCTCAGTTATTCGGCTGTTGGCAAGGTCAGTTTCCAATCAGTTATCTTGGCATTCTGATTCATTTCAGGAGGCTAACGATTGCTCAATGGAAACATGTCGAAGAAAGACTACAAAAAATGTTGAGTATTTGGCAAGGAAAATTACTGTCCCTGGGTGGGAGATTGCTTCTCATAAATTCAGCCCTAAGTAATATGGTCCTGTATATGATATCCTTCTTCCAATTACCAAAAGGAGTGTTGCACCAATTGGATTACTTCCGATCAAGATTCTTTGGCAAGGGGATGGTGAGAAAATGAAATATCGACTGGCTAAATTGAATGTAGTGTGTCGTCCTAAAGATCAAGGAGGGCTTGGGATTCATGATCTTGAGGTCTAGAATAGAGCCCTCCTCGGTAAATGGATGTTTAAGCTTCTAACTGTAGATGGGGTATGGCAAACTCTTCTAAGGAGAAAGTACATTGGCTCTAAGGCGGTATCACAGGTTTCTTGGAAACCAGATGATTTACACTTTTGGGCTGGTCTTATGGCAACGAAGAAATTGTTCTTCCCATATGGTTCTTTTTCCATCAAGGATGGATCGGAGATAAGGTTCTGGGAGGATAAGTGGATAAGTTCTACCACGCTTCGAGAACAATATCCAGCTTTATACAATATTGTCCTTGGACGTCACAAAAGCGATACACTCACTAAGGTGCTGGAGACTTTCCCACCAAACGTGACATTCCGACGAGATCTTGTTGGTCCCCGGTTAGCATCTTGGAATGAGATGTTACAACGCCTGGCTTTAGTCAATTTGACTCAGGAGACCGATGAATTCGATGGAATTTACAAAGGAATGGTACTCTATGTATAAAGCACTAATTCATCCGGATGTTCCAGTAGAGAATAACCAAAAAATTTGGAAGATGAAGATACCACTCAAAAACAAAGTCTTTGTGTGGTATCTTTGTCTAGGTGTAATTCTCACTAAAGATAACCTTGCAAAACACAATTGGCATGGAAGCAAAAAGTGCGTCTTCTTTCATAAGGATGAGACTATTAGGCACTTATTCTTCGAGCGTACATTTGCTAGTTCTATATGGTCAATCATCCAGATTGGTTCTACCTTATACCCACCACGAAGCATTGCAAATATTTTTGGCAATTGGCTGAATGGTGTGGATAATAGGTTTAAACGACTTATTAGGGTGGGAGCGCTAGCCGTTATATGGTCGCTTTGGCTGTGTAGAAATGACAAGGTTTTTAATGATAAAAATTCGTCTCTGATGCAGGTTATCTACAGGAGTACTGCTACACTCCGTTCTTGGTCACCGTTGCAATGTGTGGAGCATCGCGACCTGTTTACGGAGGTGTGTACAAGACTGGAGGATACGGCGAGAGACTTTTCATCTTAACATGGATGGCAGCATAATTTGCGGATCGGCCCTCCACCGCCTTAGGCTTTTTTACACTTTCTCATCGTGATATGTAATTCGCCTTTTTAACTTTCGTACTGCTGGATTTGAGGAGGTTGTGTGCATCCTAATAATGCATCTTTAAGTAATATTATAAAAAAACCTATTATTGTAAGGTCCTACATGTCATATGCAGAGATAGGTGGGTAGGTGTGTATGCGGGTACAGGTTCGTTTTAACCATACCACACCCGCTATACCATATATAGGGTACATACTTTGTTAGCATTTCTTACCCTTTTACCAAACTCTTACCCTAATCGGTAAAAGTCCTGCTGTAAGCGAGTAAGGGGCACTCATTGCTATTTGTAATCGTGTCTCCTAGCCATCTATATACCATTTGGTACATACTTCTATTATTTTGATCAGCAACCGCATTTGAATCTCGATAGAAATATTTTTTGAAACTGAACGGCAGGAGCTCTGCCTTTGCATTAAGATAGGGAAAACAAGGAAACGTTTCTGTACAACTGATCACACACCTCTCCAACCAACATGGCGAGAGAAAACACCACACTCAACGCACGCCACCAGCACACCTGCTAACCTGTCCGGAAGGCCAGGTTAAGCCTAGCCACCTCTTGCGTTGCCAGCACCGCCACAGCCGGCGGCCTCAGCTGCTTGCCTTGGAAAATTCTTCTGTTGCGCTCAATCCAAATGTTCCAGAGGACATAAGCTGCCGTCGTGATCTGCTGCTTTGAGCCACTGCTCACCTTGCGCCACCACTCCTGAAGACTAGTCGCAGCATGAACACTCTGAACCAACGCGCCGTCAGAGACTGCGAACTCCTCCCAGACCTCCTTGGCGAACGGACAGGAGAGACAGAGGTGATGCGCACTCTCGAGGACCTGGTCGCACAGGCTGCAGTAGTCGTCGTGCGTCCATCCCCTCCGCTGCAGCCTATCAGCTGTCCACAAACGGTCTTGAAGCAACAACCAAATAAAAAAGCGCACCTTTTCCTCAGCTTTGATTTTCCACACAATCTCCAGCTCGGGTAAGACCAATCTTCCAAGGAATTGGACATCATAGGCTGACTTGGCAGAGTAACATTTGTTAGCAGTCAGGTTCCAGTAAATTGAGTATGGCTGCTCCGTAAGGCGTACTGCCTGAATCTTCCCCCACAGCATCACAAACAATTCCAGGTCCTGCAGATTGTTTAGTCGCTGTAATCCTCTCATCCATCTTCCCTGCTGCAAAGCATCCTTGACTGATAAATTCTTGTGAAATGCAAGCTTGAACAAGCCTGGAGCCAAACTAGCAGGGGCTACACCTTCAAGCCAGTGGTCAGACCAGAACCGCGTCAACTCCCCATTACCCAAATTGATGGTGGTACATGCGGCAAACAAACTTCTGTCCTTGGCAGAAACAGGGATAGCCAGTCCATGCCAAGGACGCGGAACAGAATCCCAGCTATGCCAAAGCCACCGCAGCCGAAGGGCAGTGCTGAAAACCGAAATGTCCTTAATGCCCAAACCTCCAAAACGCTTAGGAGCACACACCCTCTTCCAGTTGACAAGACATTTGCCTCCTGTAGCCTCTTCCTCAGCACACCAAACGAAACCTCTACGAATCTTGTCTATCTTTTTAATGAACCATTTGTCAGCCGGGAAAGCAGTCAGGTGGTAAGTAGCCTTGGCTGTGATCACCGAGTTAACCAGCCGCAACCTAGCAGCTCTATCCATTAGCTTCCCCTTCCAAATCTTCAGCATCCCAGCAATCTTATCAAGGATTGGTTGTAGCTCAGCTCGGGTGGGTTTTTTGAGACCTAGAGGCAGGCCCAAATACGTGCAAGGGAAAGAGCCCACAACACCCCCAAAAGAGCTCAGAATTTGTTGAATGTCCACGCCAGCACAGCTCAGAGGGTACGCCACGCACTTGTGAATGTTTGTCTTAAGACCCGACGCCTTCCCAAAGAGCTCTAGGATACCTTGGATAGCAATAACATCCCTCTCCACTGGATTTGTGAAAATGGCAGTGTCATCAGCATAGAAGCTGGATCGCAAACGAGCAACCTGTGGCTCCAAGGGAGAGAGCACTCCTGCCGACGTGGCCAGCTGAAACATCCTTTGCAGCGGTTCCATGACCAGAATGAACAGCAGCGGAGATAGAGGATCTCCTTGACGCAACCCTCTACGGTGACTGAAAGGTTTCCCTGGCAGCCCATTCAGCAAAACCCGCGATGAAGCTGAGGCAAGTATCAAGGCCACCAAGTCACGCCACCGTGGCCCAAAACCCATCTGTCTGAGCACCTGCAGAAGGAAGGGCCAACTGACACTATCGAAAGCCTTTGCAATATCCAACTTCAAGAAAATCAGAGGCTTCTTCTTGCTGTGTGCCGCCCTTATCGAATTTTTAACGTAGAGGAAGTTATCCTGGATGGTTCTTCCTCGCACAAAAGCACTCTGATTCAACGCCACCAGCTTCGGGAGCTCGGGAGCCAGCCTATTTGCCAACATCTTGCAAAGAATCTTGGAAATGCTATGCATGAGGCTCACTGGTCTGAAATCACCTGCAGTTGCCGCCCCATCCTTTTTAGGCAGCAGAACAATATTGGCAGTGTTGAGCAAGGCCCAATTGTCTCCTTTCAGCCTATGCATCTGGTTTAGAGCCGCAAGTAAATCCTCCTTAATCACCGACCAGCAGGCTTTGAAGAATACCCCAGAGAAACCGTCAGGACCCGATGCCTTCTCCCCTGGCATCCCAAAAATGGTTGTCTGAAGCTCAGTCTCAGAGAAAGGCAGCTCCAGATGTCCCAAATCAGCCCTTGGCAAGCCAATGAAGTCCCAATTAAGGTTGGTTTCGTTAGCCGCTACTTGCCCCATGATTCCTCTAAAATACTCCAGCAAGATCTTTTCTTTTCGTTGCTGATCATGCACCACGCCATCAGGTCCTAATAGCTCAGGGATATGGTTTTTCCTTCTGCGCCCATTTGCTCTCAGATGAAACAGACGAGTGTTGGCATTACCCTCCTTGATCCAAGTTAACCGCGACCTTTGCCTCCACCTGCTCCTATCAATTGCCGCAAAACCTAGAAGCTTGTCCTTTAGGGTCGTCCGCAGCCTTCTCTCTTCCTCCGATAGATCTCTTTCTTCTTGTGCCAAGTCTAAGCAAAAGATGACTTCATTTGCAATGTTGGTGAGCCTCCTCATTTCCCTCTCCAGGCCTCTGTTCCACTTCTTCAGTGCTGCGGCGGTTCTGCACAACTTGGTATGCAGTACTCTCACGGGATCACCTGAACGCACGTTCTTTGTCCATGCTTGCACCACCACCTCCGCAAAACCTTCAGTTTTCAACCAGTGATTCTCGAACCTAAAACCTGAGAATCTGTTTAACTGCATTCTCTTGAGCACAATTGGACAGTGATCCGACACATTAGTTGAGGCAGGTGATAATTGGAACTGGGGGAAAGCAATGTCCCAATCTTTAGTGACCAATACTCTGTCGATCCGGGTATGGGTGGCATGTTGCCTCTCATTGCACCAGGTGAAACGCCTGCCGAGCAGGGGGAAATCAATAAGCTCAAGGTCGTCAATGAAAGACCTGAATCTGCCAATCATCCTCAAATTCAGATTTCGGTTGCTCTTTTCTTCAGCCTTCTTGATCAAGTTGAAATCACCTACGACCATCCACTCCGGTTTCATAATAGTCTGAAGACCTCGCAATTCTAGCAAAAAATCCACTTTATCTTGCTCCTCTTGTGGCCCGTACACTCCCGTAATGGACCAAGACCTGTTGTCAGCCTTGCACACCACTGTCCCTGAGACTGAAAATCTGCCGGCAGTGAATGGCATTTCTGAAATGTCAAAGTCATTGGAGCATGCTAACAAGATTCCACCACGTGTGCCGTCCGCCGGCAGAAAAATGAAACTGTCCCCAAACCTAGCACCCAAAGTTTCAACCACCAAATCTCTCGTGATCACCTCCAACTTAGTCTCCTGGAGGCAGACGAAGTTCACCCCGAGACCAGATATGAACAACTGCACAGCATGCCTCTTGGCCGAACTGTTGATCCCTCTCACATTCCAGCTTAACAGGTACAACAACATGGGGGAAACTGTAAACACCACGCACCACAGCCAGTAGCACAGAACAAAGGAGCCAAACAACCTCCAGAACACACAGACACAAGAACCCAACACGAACGACAAAGCACATAAGGCACTAACATCAGGAAACTAGGGGAAACACACAAACGAGTAGGGCGGGATTCGAAGCCCGATCAGGCCACGGCCGTGCCTACGGTCGCCGGCATGCTGCTTTCCGCTGCCCCCTTCTTCTTCCTTGGTGACACAGCCCCAATCAGAGCATTCACAGCAGAGAGGAATTGCTGGGTCACTGGCTGCTTGTAGAGCTCCTGGTACTTCGTCCGGTCGCCGGCCGTCGGGACGGAATCTGGCGGCACCTGGCCACTCTTGAGTAGAAGCACATGCCTGACCTTGTCCATGGTGGAAAGGCTCGCGGTCGGCTTGGCCGCCAGCCTACCACTCCACTTGCGGGGCTCCTCCTCCGCCCCCTCCGCCTCATCACCATCGAGGTTTGGGAGATCGGGGAGGGGAAGGATTGCTGCCGGAGCAGGAACAGAGCAACGCACGATGAAGTCCTCCAAGGGGTCAACGGCCTTCCCACCCGAGCCGGGTGCATCAGGCCCTCCTAGGTCCACCAAAGGCCCAACAGCATCTTGCACCACCGTAGGCCCAACAGCGTCCTGTATTGCAGCAGGCCCGCCAAGTCCAGCACCAGAAGGTGGCGTTTGAGCGAGGGACATCCCGCCAGCCGAGCCGGCCCGTGGCGAGAAAGGCCCATAGCAGAAACCTGCCCCTGGCGAAAGGGGGTCCAGCTCCATAGCTCCCACCATTGGCTGACCAGTCAACAGATCGCCAGCATCCATCCCCATCTCCTGTAGCTGCAAGAGCGGCACATCATTGGCCCCTGTCTTCAGCTGAACGCCTGTCTCCACGACAGCCGAGTTTACACGAACAGGGGTCTGATCCATCCTGCCGGCCTCGGATGGTCCGAGGTTCTCCTTCCTAAAAAGATCGGTCAACTCTGTTCCCTCCTCATGCTGCCCACCTCGGTCCCTGGTTTTGTCCCCGACCACGGGCACGCCAGCGACAACCAAAGGCCGCTCCTGAACAGCAGCCTGCACTGCGGCCCCCGCCTCATGGGACCCGCAACTAGCCCCACGCTGGTATCCACATGAGCTACCTTCATCGCGCGGCCGCCGGCCTTGGGCGCCTCCACCGCCGGACGCCGGCCCCTGGTCCCAGCGTGAGCGCCGCCCGCCGCCTCCTCCGCCGCCAGGCCTTCTTCCCTGCGCACCATTGCCGCCGTCGCCACCCGCACCGTCACCGCCTCCCCCACCAGGGAAGCGCAGCCTCGACTTCACTGGACCCCGCCGCGCCGGAGGTGGGTAGGTGCCGTCCTCGTAGACGAGGTACCACCTGTAGCCCCAGATCACCGGCCCGCCAGGCGAGGCCGAGTCCATCGATGGGATGCCGCTGGCGCCGCTGCTCAGGCTCGCATGGCTGTCGGGGCTGGACGCGGGCGAGCCGGAGTAGTCCACCACCCTGTCGAGATGCAGCAGCACTTCATCATGCGTGAGCATAGCCAGCGGCCCAACTCGTCCCGCAACCTCCTGCTCGACGCCATTCTCCGGGAAGTGCATGAGGGACGACTCCACTTCCCGCGGCTCCTCCACGGACAGATGCCCTCTCCTTGCCAGCTTCTTGACGTCGCCCATCCAGATCCACACCCGGAAGCAGGCAGTCTCCTCCGCCGAGTTCACCGAGTGGTCCACCCCATGGAAGATCACCGACGAGTCGAACAAACCTGCCACCGCCTCGGGCTGCCACGAGCTCCTTGGCACCCCCTCCAGGCAGACACGGACCTTGTAGCACAGCTTGTCCGCACGCGCCCGCCGGAACCTCGTCCACGGCGAGAGCATGAACGACACGTTGCCTATCTGCAGCGCTCCTTGCCATCCCACCGCCTTGTTGCGAGCGTCGAGGTTATCGAAGATCACCAAGAACTCGCGTGGCGCGAACACCGCCACCTGCACACCCTCCTCCGGCACCCCGAACTGCCTTGCAAAGGCCCACTCCAGCGAAGTGAGCGTCATCTCCGGGCAGAAACCAACGACGACCGCCACCACAGCCTTGCGGGAGAGGTCCCTGTCCAAACGCGCCATTGCCGCCATCCTTGGCGCAGCAGCCACCGCCAAGGCCGGGTGGGACTCCGCGTACAGCGCCGGCTGCTCCATCTTCTTCACGGGCTCCACCAGCGGCACAGATCCAGAGCCCGGCGCCGGGGCAGCCGCGGCCTCGAGGGAGGGTGAGGGCGCGGAGCTCGGAGCAGAAGCCGCAGTAGTAGGCGAGGTCGAGGACGGGGTTGTCGGCTGCGGGCGAGCAGGCGCAGGCCGGCTCTCCGGGCACCAACGAGCTTTGTGGCCGAACCCGTCGCACAGCAAGCACTTGGCTAGATTATGGCAGTCAACCACTCGATGCTCGGGGGAGAGACACTTGAAGCATTTGCCCCATGCCTTCCTTAAGAGGAGAACCTTGAACTTCGAAGGCCTTGAATGCCTGTTGTCCTGAGGCCGCTGTGGACGCCGCTTGCCATAACTCACCGTCTTCCAACCACCGCCATCACTGCTGCCTGCAGAGTCAGAACTCGGCGCCACCACCACGGATTTGAGCCGCGGACGCGGAAGCTCGGGAGAAAGCGAGGCCGGCGCAGGTGCCAGCAGAGCCTCCTTGAAAGAAACCTGGGCCAGGGCCAACGAGCCGTTGGGGGGGAGCGGGGGTGGGGGAGGAAGGGTCTCAACCGGTGGCGGAGAGGTGGCCATCCCGAACGGCCGGCCGCCGTCGCCGAGGAGGCGACGCCGGAGGGCGCACGGGCGAGGACGAGGGCTAGGGAGCGAGAGCTAGGGATACATCGATCCTCGATAGAAATATTAAAGGTTGGCCGAACAGCGAGCATCTAGCTAGCTAGTATTCCTAAATGTAATATGTTTTACCTATTTCACATGTTGACTAGATGCGGACTAAAATGAATGAACTTAGAAACTAAAATGTGTTCAGATACATGTAGATACAGTGAATCTGAAAATTTGAATCTGGAAAAAGGCTAAAACATCTTCTATTTAGAAACGGAGTAGATGCTAGTACCCGCGTACATACCCGGGCACTGGAATTTTGGCGCTGGACTCTGCATCCCAGGTGAAATCGATGGGCCTGGAGGAGTTACTGGGCGTGATAGCAGTCTGCATCACGGCGGACGGCGCCTCGAAGAAGTCCTTGACGCTGTTCTGCACCTTATTGGTCGTTGAGACCGCTGACCACATGGGCGAAAATATGAAGATCCATATACGGTCATGCGGGTCGTCGGGGTACCTGATCAATAGGCAAATCAATCGCTGAGCATCCATCACCACAAAGTATATCATATGCTTTATAATACATGTCTCTAGATGAAATCTTCACGCGCGTACGTGCATGATTACCTTAAGGATTTACTAGCGTTACCAACGTTGGCCCTGGCGGAGAGAACCAGCGCCCGGGACGCGTCCGCTTGCGGGTAGAGCTTGTTCTTGAGCGGCCTGACTTCGAGGCTGGAGATGAACGGCGTCCCGGAGCCGGTGTTCACGAGGCACACCTGCACGGAGTCGCCGGAGATGACGGTGATGACCTCGGCGATCACCGGCATGTCGCTTTCCGTGATGTTCACGGTCTGCCAATAGTTGACGCCGACGTAGATGTCGAAGACAGGCCACCTGTTGAGGCCGTCGTAGTTGGCGTACAGGAACATGGCCCGGATGAGGTACTTGAGCCCGGACACGAGGGACCGGAGCGTGTAGCAGCTGCGCGTGCCACCGCCGCCGTCGGGGAAGCTACGCACGTTGCGCCAGCTCTTGCCCTGCGTTGGCGTGATGTACTCGGCCGAGATGTTGTGGTTGGTGCCGGCGTCGGTGAAGCCGGCGTCTGGGACGTACGAGAGCTTGGTGGTGTTGTCTATGTAGCCCGTCTCCCCCAGCAAACCGCAGTCTATGCTTATGAAACCTGTATATACGTACACGGATAGACAGTTGCAGTTGCAGAGGCTGACTGATGAAGAAATTTTTGTGGAACTAGGCCTGCAAGCAAAATGCAAGCACGTGCGATGTACTCACCTAAGCTATCGACCTGCCCATGGACATGAGGAACGCCGCCGCCGAGAGCGAGGCCGAGAAGAAGCAGCAACATCCACCGGGCCGCCATTGCTCTTGCTCTCAGTGGTGTTGGCCCTTCCATCGGGTACGTACCAGCAGCTGCACTTGAACACATTGCTTGTATGTATGGTTAACAGCAGCTATACACAAATAACAAACCTATGTAGGAGCAGTTCTTACCCAGCTCCTCCTTTTCGAAAAAAAAAGTTCTTACCCAGCTGGGAAAGATCACATGGGCGATGGGTTGACTTGCATGCATGGGAGTCAGTCAACCGCCACGCTGGGCGCCCCGATCTGTCGCGAGCTTGAAATCTTTGACCTTTTCCTATCCGCGATTGTAGGAGCTCGCTATTTACCTCCATAATCTTCTGTGGACAAAAGCTGCGCCGGTGCCTCTGTGAAAAGAATAAAACGGAAAACTCGGACGTACGTGCCGCTGTGTGTGTGAGAGAGAAATATTTCTTCCTGAGCGTGCCCATGCACGTTAGTCACCGAGTTTTAGATCAAGTTGCATCAAATTTATTGGAGCATGTCGTGCTTCAGGATACTGCTGCCCACAGTTAACTTACCGTCTGTCAAATTTACATGCCGACGGCCGAGGTACACCAACGGCTGGTCAAACCGTCGGCACAACACAACTAAGCCGATGGCCGCGCAGCTACGGCGATGGAAGCTTCGCGGACGTTGGCCGTCGGCACAGGTCTAAGCTAGCGGTATGTATGTCTAAGCTGACGGCATTTGCCGTCGGCTTTGTTCCTATTCCTGTAGTGACTACCGGATTCCGCTATTACGCCGAGTGTCTACAACTGCATGGGCTAATAGCGGTAGTTTTTTTTTTTACGGAAGATGCTTTTTTTTAGGGAAAATAAGAGTTGGGAATAATCTCTAGAGGCCTATAGGCTATAGCAATGGACGTGCGCATGGAAGAATGTAGAAGAATGGAAGCCCATTAGCCCATTTGTCCAACTTTATTTAGCCCATTGTGGTCCTAGAAATATATATGTTTCCTTTCGGACAATGTAAGCATCATGGAGCACACAAACCTCACACTGAAGCCAACGTGCGCGGGGATGATGGCGTGCTCTTTAGGCACAAATTATGTCATATCTTCAATGTCACACGTGTATCTTTTAGCACGACCTTCAGCGACGGCACCGCCTCGGCATCGATCGTCTGCATATAGACCTCGCCTAATATCAGATTTCAGATCGAACTCCTAGCTGCTAGGCGCCTGCTGCCGACTGCGGCCGATCTTGGCCCCTTGCCATCGGAAGAAGCCAGGAAAACCAGGCGGCACGGTGGACGCTGGGCGCTGGGTGCGGTGCTATCCCATCCCACGCTCTGTTAATCATGAAGACCTGCCCTGCCCGCCGGCTACCACAGATCTGATTCCGCCGAGAGGACGACCATGTACGTATTAACTTATACCCCATTACGTCATGAAGCCCTCAATTTTGAGAAACACCGGTGTATGCAACCTACTCCCTCCGTTCATACATCCGCATGTAGACAAATGGAAGACATCTAATTTGGAACAGAGGGAGTACTAGCCAAGGGACGAGGCTTGCCTGCGCCCGCGGCGTGCGACCATCCGTGCACCGGGTACGTGGCGTTCATCCCATCCCTTCCGCACATTTTTTTTCTGAGCGTGTGTAATTTCATTGCAAGAAAATTAAAAAAAATACATCCCCCGTTCGGGAAAAGAAATCGTGGTATTCAACCCCGTGGTTTCCAGCTTGCCGTCGCCCGCGGCCATGGTGAATTGGTGCCGGGAGCTGCTCCAGTGAGAGGTAAAAGGAGACGGCCGTGAGGCCCGCGATAAGAGGATAGGGGACCGCGGCACAAGCCGACGGCGCCCTTCTCGCCGCCGGCGGACACGCAAGGCCAGTGGCGACAGGCGCGTGCGGGTCCACGATGCTGTGGGGCGGGCGCGGGGGACGCGCAGCTCGATGACTGCCGCGCTCGCGAGGCTGGGTTGCTCCAGTGCGCCGGCGACCCCGACGTGTGCGTTGCGACTTCTGTGACGTGGCCGTTGGTGCCGGCGTGGGCGGCGTCGTCGCGGCTATGATGTTCTTCAAGGGCGCCGACGGGCGGCCGCTGTGCACGGGCTAGGAGGCGCTGGCTTTTGTGGCTGGGTGCGTCATGACGGACTGGGGCGGCCATCGACGGTTCCGGGGCGGGCACGGCCGGGGACGATCGGGTTGGAGTTCCGGCAGCAGGTAAAGCACGGAGAAGGAACAAGATATTGAGCGCATGAGATCATGGCGGCGAACCGGCCACCGGCGACCGAGGGAAGCCACTGAGCATAACCGGTTCTGTATTGTATTTCCCTGTATTCCCAAAAAAAAAATCGCACCAGAAAATCACGCTCGTGGAGGGGAATAGAGAGAAGAACGGGATGGGCGCCACGTACACGGGCGCACGGATGGGCGCACAGGGTTGGGCACAGGCAAGAGCCAAGTGCTAGTTTTTACTTGTTAATTTGCATACAAGGCAGTTGATTTAACATAATTAGTTGTCTAAGTATTGTAACTTTGATCTGTTCCTCTGTCTAAAGGATAAAGAGAAAGACAAACAAGAATAAAAAATTGCTTGCAAATAGAATAAATTATGTTCCGTATATCTTTTATGTAGATGCTACATTGGCCATTGGATTTTAAGAAATATTTTTCTCTTGCCCCCACCCCATGTTTCAATCCGGGCTCCGCTCCTGGTCGTCCACGTGCCATTCAGTGAAACTGCATACACAGAGTGCCAGGCTCGAAACTCGGCAACAATTATGCTCAGCAAAGAAAAGGGACGAAAACGGATATTTAGCGGCCCAGCTTGTTTGTCGAGTGTCAAAACACCCGTCAAACGGAGGAGAAGAAACGCTCGACAAATAGACGACGAGGGGGCACCAGCGCTATCACGTTGCCACATTATGCCGACTGTGGCCATGCGGCGACCATCGGGAATCGGGAGCTCTGAGGTGTAGCTATATTTTAAGCATATACACTATATTTTCGGTCTATAAGCCTAGTGCAACACTCGGCATATAGGGGACACGTGGTCGAGACTTGTGCATTCAAAGCATCCTATATGCCGAGTGTGTCATACAGTGCCCTAAATTTACAGCGACTCTGCGTTTAAAATCCATAATCTTGTTACATATGAATTTCGTCTTTAAATTCGGTAAATATCGAAAGATTTAAGTTTATGATAAACCAACAAGCCACCAACCGCACGTGTCCGCCGCCATGAGATCGCCCTCCGCCTCGTCGCCGCTGCATGCCTCCTTTGCTCTCTGCCGTTTGGCGAGACGGGTGCCGCCACCGCCGCCGGCGCTGGCGGCGGCAGTGGCCGGAGGGTGTGGCGGCTAGGGTTGGATGGGCGCCTCTGGTGTCGCCCAAGCAGGGGCGACACGAGAGATTTTTTTCCGTGTTAGGATAGCGCATTCGCCCAGATTTTTATACTTTTTTTTGGACATATTATAAGTATAAATCATAATCAAAATTATAAATCGTTCACCAGCAAAAATTAAAAGTGCCTTATATTTTAGGATGAAGAGAATATTGTCTTTGAGCAGTTGTTCTTGTTCTTTGTTCTTGTATTCGTGCAGGTCGCATTTTTTCTTCTCCCTTTCTAGCATAAAATGCCATGATCTATAGACGTTGGCATTCTTCGTTTTTCTCTTGTCTAATAGTATATATATTATATGCAGTTCTCTCCAGCGTGGTTTGAAACAAAATGCCAACGGTACAGGTTAAATGTCTGAGCATTTTACATTTGCACTTTCTCTAATAATAATATCATCATAAGACTATGCTGAATTCCATGGAGAGAAAGCAAAACAAATGAAACCTGTAGATGGGCAGGCAAGTCCAGTGTCCAAATCATCCCATCGTCACCTCACATCTGGACCAGAAGACATTGTTGGCATTCTACCCAAATGCTCCATCTCAAATACAGTGCTGCTCTGGCTCAAATCAGTGGAAACATCAGTGCCGTACCCATTTGGGTTGCCACCGCTCCGGGCCGTGTAAAACCCGGCAGCTGCTTCGCCTCGGGCAGCCTCGAGATCAAGGCACTCCTGCAGCTGCGCCACCACATCAGTCATAGTAGGTCGCTGATCCGGCGCCTGGGCTGTGCACTTGAGCGCCGTATCAGCGGCTTTCCACACGCTGTTGACGTCGTAGTCGCCGCGCATGCGGGCATCTACCACGCTTTCAATGTTGCCACGTGCGAGACGTTGTTGCACCCATTGGATGATGCTCGTCCGATTAGGTCATTCATGAGGTGCGGTTGCCCCGTGACTATCTCCAGTAGCACTACGCCGAAGCTAAATACATCACTTTTGTTGGTCAGCTGAAATGTTGCTACATACCTAGAAATATATGGAATGCATATGAGAATCGAGTTAAGAAGGACAATCGTGCAACTTGAGTTCTTTAGAACATCTTGGAGTCACATGAATTTTCCAATAATTCGCAGCCACTTAAATAAAGATATATAATTATAGTCAACAAAAAAAATTGCAAGATGTTTGTTAGAGCATATCATCCTGAATTTTGAAAGGGGCTGGCTTACTCGGGTGCAAGGTAACCGCGGGCGCCGACTACCCTGGCTGTGGACACATGGGTATCACCGCCTCTATTGAAAGCCTTGAGCAAGCCAAAATCGGCGATCTTTGCCTCCAGGTTTGCATTCAGTAAGATGTTGGACGTCTTCACATCCCTGTGGATGAGAGGTGGGTTGCACCCCTTGTGCAGATACTCAAGCCCTGCAGCCACATACGCCCACATCACCCTGAATCTGCGCTTGTCAGTGTATTGACAGGAACAAAATCTTGAGTCAAAAGATTACCTTGTGCAGATTCCAGCGCAATACGAAGTCTCTGTCTCCAAGTTAAGCTTCTCTTTTTGTTCTCTCTTCCTGCAATGTAAGAGATCGTCAGATGAATAGAATTATAACTTTTATGTCCAATATATTTATGTTGTTCAAGACCTAAAGCCATAATGATCTGTGTAATTTGCAAACCTCTAAGATGTTCATGCAGGGCACCTTCAGACATGTACTCGTACACAAGGGCCATGTACTGCCTGTCCTTGCAGTAACCAATCAAGGACACGAGATTCTTGTGATGGATCTTAGCCAAGGTTTGAGCCTGCACTAACCACACAAAAATATAAATGCATCACCAAACTATATCCAAAATTTTGCATACCCTCAGTTACACATCTGTAGATCTCACCTCTGCAAGGAATTCTGGTACACCTTGATCTGAAGATTCAGACCGAAGTTTAACAGCCACCTGAATGCCATCCTCCAAGAATCCATCGTAGACTTTCCCGAACCCTCCTTGACCGATAACTCGCCGGAAGCCGTCCGTCACGGCCTCCAGCTCGGCATATGTAAACCGGCGATTGTCGAGGCGCATCGAGCTATGTCCGTTTCTGCTCCGAGAGTCCGACTGCGGGATGGTGGCCTCGTTCTGCGGCCTGACGCTGTTTCTTGCTGTGGTTCCTTGCTTTCTCCTTAGCACGCAAAGAAGTAGTACTGACAAAAGCACAATCACCAACACTGCAGCTATCGGAACAGCAACGTAGACGGCAACCTTTGAGCTTTTCTTCTTTTTCGGAGGCTGGCACGAGTCGCCGTTGGTGCAGAGGTTTGGATTGTAACCGTATCTAGCGCAGAAGAAACATGTATCACTTAAGATTATAGAGCCATAATTTGAACAATTGTGCTACTAGGTAAGGGGGATGTTCATGTCAAACCTGAGTGTTAGAGAGCCATCTTGCATTCTTTTCAGAATGCCACTAGGAATTGATCCACTGAGCTGATTTCCTGTCAAATCTCTGAATGAACAAAATTTGGGTGACCCAATCAAATAAATTCATCACGACGGAATGAACCTGGAAAAACAAACAACTCAATTTCTTACAAAAGTGTGAGCGATGACAACAGTGAAAAGGTGTCAGGAATTGTGCCCGTCAGATTATTGCCTGACAGATCCCTGCAAATTAGTAAATTGCCGGATTAGAAAACTGAACATTTTGTACTGTGCATTATCTTTGAAATCTCCAGCTTACAGGTATTGTAAGCCTCTGAGACTTGCAAAAGAAGATGACAAGTTGCCTGTGAGACCATTGGAAGATACATTCCTGCGACATATATATTCAGCGGCAGCTCAGACAACAACTACGATTTCTGACAAACATTCGAAAAACTTATTACTCACAAGCCTGTGACACTTGGTGGGGTGGAAACGGCGTAGCTGCAACCTAATCCGTTCCACGCGAAATTCTTGGGCACGCACGGATCCCCCATCCAATTCTTCTTCAGCTGGTACATGCCTCTGATCGCCGTGATTGCAGATACTGCAGCATTTGTCAGCAGCAACACAAAATCAGAGTATCAGCTAAGAGCCTCTGAAGCTGAACATAATCGATTTTCTTACCGTCCTGGGCGGCTGTGGGTACGCCGGCGGTGGACATGACGGAGAAGATCTCGACGCCGTTGAGGAGGGGCGGGAGCGTGGAGTTGGCCGTGGCGTTGAGCGACACGTTGTACTGGTGGAAGCCGTGGTGCGCTTCGCTGTTGTAGAGCGCGTCGGAGTAGAGGTACTGCGGCGTGAACCCGCGCGCGTAGAAGGGGATGCCGTTGATGGTGCTGTAGAACTCCCGCGACACGCCGGGCGGGAGCAGCTGCAGCTCGGAGATGTGCAGGATGGAGATGTACCCGGGCGTCGGGTTGTTGGCGCTGAGCTCGGCGTCCCAGGAGAACTCGATTGGCATTGACGCGTTGATGGGCGTCACGGCCGTCTGCATCACCGCCGATGGAGCCTCGAAGCTGTCGTTCTCGATGTTCTGCACCTTTTTCGTCGTCGTGATCTCCGACCACTCCGTCGCCTGCTCTCCGGGAACCATATGCGGTCGTACGGGTCATCGGGGAACCTTACGATGCTCGTTCTATCGGTCGGGCCGAAGTTGGCCCTGGCGACGAGGACGAGGCCCTGCGTGGCGTTGGCCATCAGGTAGAGGGAGTTCTTGAGCGGCCTGAGGTCGAGGCTGGAGATGAAGGGCGTGCCCGAGCCGGTGTCAACGAGGCACACCTGCGCCGAGTCGCCGGCGACGACGGCGATCACCTCCACGATGGCAGCCGTGTCGGCGTCGGAGATGTTCACGGTCGTCCAGTAGTTGACGCCGAGGTGGAGGTCGAAGACGGGCGGCCGGTTGAGGCCGTCGTAGTTTCCGTACATGAACTTGGCCCGGATGAGGTACTTGAGGCCGGACACGAGGGACCGGAGCGTGTAGCAGTTCCGCGCGCTGGCACCGCCGAAGCTGCGCACGGTGTGATAGGACTTGCCCATGGACGGCGTGATGTACTCGGACGACATGTTGTGGTTGGTGCCGGCATCGATGAAGCCGGCGTCCGAGGTGAAGCTCAGCTTGGTGCGGTTGTCCACGTACCCGGCGGCGCTTTCCGGCAGGCCACAGTCGATGCTTATGAAACCTGCATATACGTATACGTACGCGCAATGAATATATCTGCTGCTATGGATTTGATGTTCAAGCATGTACGATGTGCTTACCCAAGTTATCGGCCTGTCCATGGACTCGCAGAACAACGCCCGCGAGGCCGAGAAGAAGCAACAACAGCCACCTCGCCGACATTGCTGATCTCAGCCATGGTCCTCCCATCGAAATGTTCGGACGTGTGCCAGCACCTACAATGTTGCACTACCTGTGCTAGGCTGGTGGCTGCTCTTGTACATGCTATCCTAGCAAAGCCGATAGGAGTAATCACTAGTCTGACAGCACATTCATGGGAGAGGCAATCAGTTCGTATAAACGGTAGTACTCCCTCCGTTCCAAAATAGATAACTTCAGTTTGTACAAAAGTGGATGTATCTAAATATACCACGGAGGGGATACTAGTACGTAGTATACTTGCCCAGTTGGACCAGAGACAAGCAGCACATCACATGGGCGATTGGTTGACCTGCATCTGCGAGCAACTCAACCGCCTCGCTGGGCGCAATGCCTGGCTTGCTAACGGTTGACTTCTGACTTTTATGTGAACGATTATTTTGGCGACTAGCTCGTTTAATTAACCTCCCTGAATTATTGGTACAGTATAACGCTCAGATACACGCGTATACACTCGTCCCTACGAACGCACGCACGCACGCCCTACTCCTATGAACACCTCGAAAGACTGAGCCGACGGATCAGGTCTTGAGATTGACGAAGTCACCACGGGCGCCTCGCTATCGACGGGAACGTTGCCTCCCACTGAAGAATATTCCGCCTAAATGAGAAACATCAGCGTTAAACTGAGATTTGAACTCTGGTGGGCTGAAGGTACAACCCTCCTAACCACCCTACCACAGGCAGGTTCTCTACTGATGTGCACGATTATTGTGGCGGCCAGATTCACTGGACTAACTTTTAGTCTTATTCCTCGGTTAACTTTTAACTGGGTCGCATGGAATGTTTTGTGATCAAATCACACGACAAGGTTTAGAGAATATCTCTCCGAGTGCTACGGTAAATTCCGTTCTGGTCAACTATGTCACGATAGCTTGCTGCGCAGTCGGCTCTAATCCATTTTACGTGCATTGCTTGATACCCGACAACTCCGATCATAAGAAGATCAGCAAGACGTCTGCGTCGCTCCCAGGGGGACGGGACGGCTCGCGTGAAACCCAAGCCGTCGCCCCTACCCTTCCTCTCCTCCACTCACTGCCACCGTTGGAGGAAGCCAACGGGCAAAACCCCTCTTGGCAGATAGTGGGATCTCGTCTCCTCGTCGTTTCCCGTGGCACGAGACCTCCGACCTAGATCACAACGGTGGCCTTGGACATCGCCTGCGCGCATTGCGGAGGGTGGACTCCCGGGCGGTGGTTGTCTTCGATGGCCCGGCGGCGGCGCTGAACATGCGATAGCCTTGTTTCTTCAGGCCATCGGTTCTATGGAGCGAATTCTGAAGGGCTCGCGACGGGGAGGCGGTGGCTGTCGGCGGATGTTGTTGCGCAAGCACGGTTGACTACAGCCGTCTAGCGGCGGCTTTCTGACCGCAATCTACTCGTTGAATCGTCTGCTGACGCCGCAGGAGTTTAGCGTTGGAGCGGCGGCCTGGCTTCTTCTTCAGTGGCGGCCTCCATGGTCATCTGGATGACGCGATGGCTGGGTCTTCATAGTGGTGATGCTCTCTAGATATGCGTGTCACGGTGGATGGTGGTATGGAACGTCCTCTTATGTGACCGTAGATTTTTTAGACCGGAGGTGGTATGAGACGCCCCTCCATTTCGATATCGGGTTTGATTTGACGTAGCAGGTGCTACGCACGTCAACTTCGGGGGAGCTGTTAAGTCATGCCTGGCCGATGGTGGCGATATGGCGTCTCACATGGAGGCGTCATGTTATGCCTGATCCTGGCAGGTGCTACGCACAACGAGGTGTGAAGTCATGCCTCTTGCTGCTCGATCGAAAGTGGTGTGACAGTGGCTGGAAGCATGGCTGTATGGGACGTCGTCGGCTTTAGTTTCTGCTCCAGCAGCATCTAATCAGTTATGTGTATTGAAGGGACAAGTAGTGATGTATTTACTTCAACTTGAGTTTGCACACTTCGATGGAAATATTTTTTGCAATGTTGACGTGCGATTGCGTCGTGGCCTTGATGAAAGATGTGTCTCAAAGCTCGTCTTTGGTGATGAAAATCTCGGGTCCACTTTAGTTTGGACTCGTCACCAGCGGTGCAGTGCGACTTTTCCTTCTTTGGAGTTTTTACCTAAAAGTTGTGTATTTTGTCTTTGTTTTTGTCTTGTACCATAGGGCTAGTGGTAATCCTGTGGAGTTTCTGTCGCGGGCATGTGGTCTCGAGTTTTTTATCATTGCATATTTCCGAACTATGCAATAAAAAAGTTGTGTTCATCGCTTCGATGCTGGGCGGGGTTTCCTTCCCCATTTCAAAAGAAAAAAGGTCTATGGACATGGCATGTACATTAATTGATACTAGCAAATGATAACTTGCTCATTGCATAGCTTATTGTGCCTGTCCAGATCACTGTCTCTTTTGGTCGAGTACTCCCTCCGTTCTCAAATAAGTGGACATATAGAAATTTCAGACAAATTATGGAGAGGAGTAGAAAATGCATTGGGAAAATGCAAGCCACCATCTCTCTCCTCTTTAATTACCCCACCTCCAATAAGCTAAGTGCATGTAGAAAAAATGTAGAATGCTATTGGGCTTGATTCTCGTGCGATTAGAGAGAAGTATTATTATCTACTTTTAAATGCATTGGGAAGGTAGAAGTACACTCTTTTGTGGAAAATTTTGAATGCTAAACGTCCACTTATTTGAGATGGAGGGAGTATGTATTATCGAATTGACATCACCTGATCACCATGCCCATGACCAGGGAAACCAGGTTATCAGCCGAGTCGTACACTAGTTAAGTTTTTATATCCTTATAACCTTATACCATATATATAATTTCACAACCGAATCACATATTTGATGATACATATCATTGATCATGTTCAAGAACAATTATATAACTTATGAATACACCGGTCATCGTACATGATCGATTATGGTCCCCTCTCTTCCGATAATCCCAAACAACGGATTCTAAGTCAGTGCAGGGCCGGCTCTTCCCTAGGCGGCCGTGTACGACGCACAAGGGACCATGTCTAGGAGGGGGCCATCACTGCATATGTTTATGTACTGACTGCAATTGGGCTGAAAAAAATAATTAAGTTGTAATTTGTAAAGAGCTCTGGGCCAGCAGGAGAGGAAAAGGCTACCCTCGTTGTTCGCCATTTTGATCTTGATATTGTCCTCGATGATTTTGTATCTAGAAATGCCCAAAAAAGTTTTTTTATGAAGCGCTGAAACATTAACTCGTTGGAATTCGGTTCTTATGTGAGGTAATCAAATTAGAAGGGAATATTACTTGTTATATTTTGCAACTCATTTAGACTTCCTGTCGTAATATGACATTGCTTAATCGTTTATATAAATTACTTATAGATGTCTTGGAATAAGAATGTATGGTTGGATGTAAACTTTTAACATTTCATAGGGGCCAAATTTTCAACCTTGCACTAGGGCCCCGCAAAATATAGAGCCGGCCCTTAGTCAGTGCTCTAGGACCCGAAGGCTTAATTCCTCACCAAGCACGCCCAGCACGCCCTAGGCACTGCCGGTGGCGTCGGTGTCTGTAACCTCTGCTAGAAGGACCGATCTCATGCCATTATACGACTAAGACCATAATACCATATGCGATCAGGCAACAATGGTTTCCCAAAATAATGGTTAGCCCTCTCTATCCATACTCTGCTTAGATGTTCATGTTTAGGCCAATGTAAAATGTGTTAATTATATCGAACAATCTACACTTTCTCTAATAATAAGATCAAAAGACTTTGTTGAATTCCGTGGAGAGAACAAATCAAAGAGAACATGTAGACCAGAGGTGGAGAAAAATCTAGTGTCAAGTCCTCTCGTCACCGCACATCTGGACCAGCAGACATCGTTGGCACTCTACCCAAATGCTCCATCTCAAATGCAGTGCTGGTCTGGCTCACATCAGTGGAAACATCAGTGCCGTACCCGCTATATCCGCTTGGGTTGCCACCACTCCCGGCCGTGTAAAAGCCGGCAGTTGCGTCGCCTCGGGCAGCCTCCAGATCAAGGCACTCCTGCAGCTGAGCCACCACGTCGGTCATAGTAGGTCGCTGCTCCGGCGCCTGGGCTGTGCACTTGAGCGCGGTATCAGCCACTTTCCACACGCCGTTGACGTCGTAGTCGCCACGCATGCGGGCGTCTACCACGCTCTCGATGTTGCCACGTGCGAGACGTTGTTGCACCCACTGGATGATGCTCATCGGCTCCGGGTCATTTAGGATGGGCGATTTTCCTGTGACTATCTCTAGTAGCACTACGCCGAAACTATACACGTCACTTTTCTTCGTCAGCTGTAATGTTGCATGGTACCTAGAAACATATAGAATGCATGGGTGAGTCAATTTTCAACAAGACCAATAGTGCAACTTGAGTTCATTAAAACATCTTCGGTTGACGTGAATTTATGAGAATTTGTAGACATTTCAAAAAAACAGCTTGAATCTCACAGAATCGCGATTATATTCAAGTTCAAAAAAAAGGATCAGGATTATATCAAGCTTTTGCCTTGTTTCAAAAAATAATTCATGGATGAGAGATGTACTTAAATCACTACCATATAGCCAGGCTTCAAATAAAAGGTGGTTTTATACTTTCGTCACTGTAGGAAAAAATATAAGGTGCACATCATGCATGTAGATGTACTCACTCTGTTTCTAAATATAAGATGTTTTAGCCATTTTCCACATTCACATGTATCCACGTGTATCTGGACACGTTTTATTGTGTATGTTCACTCATTTTAGTTCGCATCTAGACAAAATGTGAAACAACTAAAACATCTTACATTTAGAAACGGAGGGACTATTTGCTAATTTTAGTCTTCTCTAGACAATCATAGTATCTTCACATTGCTAATCAGCAAGAAACTTATCAGAGCAATATGATTAAGAATTTAGAACACACTTACTCGGGTGAAATGTAACCGGGTGTACCAATTAACCTGGCTGTGGACACGTGAGTATCATGTGCGCTATTGAAAGCCTTGAGCAAGCCAAAATCGGCGATCTTGGCCTCTAGATTTGCATTCAGCAGGATGTTGGATGTCTTAACATCCCTGTGGATAAGGGGTGGGTTGCACCCTTTGTGTAAATACTCCAGCCCTGCATCCACATATAACCACATCACCTACTGAATATATATGTGCTTGCAAATGTATCGATATGAACAAAATCGTTAGCCAAAAGTTTACCTTGCGCGGATTCGAGCGCAATACGAAGTCTCTGCCTCCATGTTAAATATCTCGAGTTATTTCTTCTACCTACAATGCAGAAGATCGACACATGGATAGCATGCTCTGTATTTTTTTGGGGGCGCTTCTTACTTTTACAAGGGTATTTATGTTGCTAAAGCCTTGAAGCTAGATGGTTTCAGTAATTTTCATACCTCTTAGATGTTCATGTAAGGCACCTTCAGACATGTACTCGTACACAAGGGCCATGTACTGCCTGTCCTTGCAGTAGCCAATCAAGGAAACGAGATTCTGTGATGGATCTTAGCCAAGGTTTGAGCCTGCACAAACAAAAAAATCAATTAATGCATCACGAGTTAAATCCAATTTTTGCTTTGCATCAGTTACACTTCAGCGGATCTGTCTCACCTCTACTAGAAATTCTTGTACACCTTGTTTTGAAGATTCAGACAGCAGTTTGACAGCCACCTGTGTGCCATTCTCCAATGAGCCACTGTAGACTTTCCCGAATCCTCCTTCGCCGATCTCTCGCTGGAAGCCATTTGTCACAGCCTCCAGCTCGGCGTACGTAAACTGGCGATTGTCGAGACGCAATGAGCTGTGTTCGTTGCTGACCCGAGAGTGCGACGACACCATGTTCGTCTTGTTCGGTGGCCTGACGTGGTCTCTTGATGTTGTTCCTTGGGAAACAAAGCACGCTAACCAGTGTTACCAAATCACAAGAATTCATAGTTGCACTCATGACTCGTGAATCCAAAAATGTGTGTGTCTCTCGACTCTACCGCTCTCTTACCCTGCCTTCTCCTTAGCATGCAAAGGAGTAGTACTGACAAAAGCACAATCAGCAACACTGCAACTATCGGAACAGCAACATAGACGGCAACCTTTGAGCTTTTCTTCTTTTTCGGAGGTTGACACGAGTCGCTATTCGTGCAAAGGTTTGGATTGTTTCCGTATCTAGAAAAAGAAAGATATATAAATTAAGATTATAGCACCATAACTTGAATAATAATAATACTAGGAAAGGGGGGATGTTCATGTTATCATGAACAAACCTGAGTGTTAGAGAACCATCTTGCATTCTTTTCAGAATGCCACTAGGAATTGATCCACTGAGCTGATTGCCTGTCAAATCTCTGAGTGGACAAAATGTTAGGTTCAAATAAAATAAGTCATCACAACAGAATGAACCTGGGAAAACACAAATCTGAATTTCTTACAAAAGTGCGAGCGATGACAACTCTGAAAAGGTATCAGGAATTGTGCCCGTCAGCTTATTGCCTGACAAATCCCTGCAAATTAGTAAATGGCCGATTAAAAATAACTTCTGAAAAACTGAACATTCTGTACGGTGCAATATCTTACTAACAATCTCCAACTTACAGGTACTGTAGACCTCTGAGACTGGCAAAAGAAGATGACAAATTGCCACTGAGACCACTAGAAGAGAGATTCCTGCAACATATATATTCAGCGGCAGTTCAGACAATCAGACGACTACTACTACTACTACTAATACCTCTGACCAACATTCGAAAAACTTATTACTCACAAGCCTGTGATACTTGGCGGGGTGGAAACAGCGTAGCTGCAGCCTAATCCGTTCCACGCGAAATTCTTGGGCACGCACGGATCCCCCATCCAGTTCTTCTTCAGCTGGTACTTGCCTCTGATCGCCGTGATTGCAGACACTGCAGCATTTGTCAGCAGCAACACAAAATCCTATCAGCTAAGAGCCTAAGATACGTATGCATCTGAACCTGAACATGATCGATTTTCTTACCGTCCTGGGCGGCTGTGGGTACGCCGACGGTGGGCACGACGGAGAAGATCTCAACACCATTGAGGAGGGGCGGAAGCGTGGAGTTGGCCGTCGCGTTGAGTGACACGTTGTACTGGTGGAAGCCATAGTTGGCGTTGCTGTTGAAGATGGCGTTGGAGTATAGGTACTGCGGCGCGAAGCCGCGCGGGTACCAGAGGATGCCGTTGATGGTGACATAGAACTGCCGCGCGGTGCCCGGAGGGAGCAGCTGCAGCTCGGAGACGTGCAGGATGCAGATGTACCCGGGCGCTGGGTTCTGTGCGCTGGGCTCGGCGTCCCAGCTGAACTCGATGGGGCTTGTGGCGTTGATGGGCGTGATGGCGGTCTGCATCACCGCCGACGGCGCCTCGAAGTTGTCGTTGTCGATGTTCTGCACCTTGTTCGTCGTCGTGATCTCCGACCACTCCGTCGGCTTGCTCACCGGAAACCATATACGGTCGTGCGGGTCGTCGGGGAACCTGCACGCACGTACGCACGCACGCCAGTTAATGGATCTGTGTACAATATTGGCCGAAGCGGAGACAGGTCCATACTCAGTTTTCACCTGACAAGTTTGCTGTCGTTTGGGCCGAGGTTGGCCCTGAAGACGAGGACGAGGCCCTGCGTGGCATTGGCCATCGGTAGAGCGCGTTCTTCAGCGGCCTGAGGGAGAGGCTGGAGATGAAGGGCGTGCCAGAGCCGGTGTTCACAAGGCAGACCTGCGCCGAGTCGCCGGGAACCACGGCGATCACCTCCACGATGACCGGCGTGTCAGCATCGGAGATGTTCACGGTCGTCCAGTAGTTGACGCCCAGGTGGAGGTCGAACACTGGTGTTCTGTTGAGGCCGTCGTAGTTGCCGTACATGAACATGGCCCGGATGAGGTACTTGAGCCCGGACACGAGGGAGCGGAGCGTGTAGCAGTTCCGCGTGCTGGCGCCGGCGCCGAAGCTGCGCACGTTGTGGAAGCTCTTGCCCATGGACGGCGTGATGTACTCGGCCGACATGTTGTAGTTGGTGCCAGCGTCGATGAAGCCGGCGTCAGAGACAAAGCTCAGCTTGGTGCCGTTGTCCACGTACCCGGAGGCGCTCTCCGAAAGGCCGCAGTCGATGCTTATGAAACCTATATATACGTTCGCGGAAAAAATTAGCAAACAAAATTGCAAAGTTGTGCAGCTAGTGTCAAGTATGCAAGCAAGAAGGATGTAGCTCACCTAAGTTATCGACCTGTCCACAGACCCGAAGAACGCCGCCGTGACCGGCGAGGCCGAGAAGAAGCACCAACAGCCACCGCGCCGCCATTGCTGATCTCAGCCATGGTTCTCCCATCGCGCATGTGCCAACAACTAGCTACACTCTTACCTCTGGTGGCCGATATATATATATATCCTAGCAAAACCGATAGTAGGACTAATCACTAGTCTGACAGAACATGCACGGGAGTAGTATACTTACCCAGTTGGGGCAGCACATCACATGGGTGATTGGTTGACTTGCATACGAGTAAGTCAACCGCCTCGCTGGGCGGGATTCCCGGCTTGGTGACCGTGGACTTCTGACTTTTTCTGTGCACGATTTTCGCGGCGGCCAGCTCTTTGAACTTCTCTGATTATTGGTACCGCGCAGCCTTGTGGACAATCTCTGCTCGTCCCACGATTTTATCTGAGGAAGTATCTTATGCTTGTTGTAGACAGTGCGGCCATGCACGTTAGTCTAGCTGTAGACTCTGCAAGTTGCTTCAACTTCTACTTTATGAAACAAGTTGCACCAACTTTGATTAATTGCGTAAACTGCACTGCTCTGCTCTAGACATGCCGGCGTTCCTGATGTACGATTGGATAGAATATAATCACTAGGGATTTTGTTAGCTATAGCTGTCGCTGGAGTGGTACATAACCTGCTATGATCTCTGATGCAGTGGGATGTTTCCGTTGGACAAAGTAGCACAGAAGTACAGAACGACTATGTTACAGATCACAGCTTGCATGATGGCCTGCGGGGCATCTGAAATCTCGACTTGCAATGCTGCAAACTGGGTAGGAAAACACTGTCACACCCCATTGCCGCTGGCGATCACCGGGACGTGAGATCGATACAAAGTCGATACCATGGTGCTTGTGGAAGCAACCAGACCTGAAGGATTCTAGACCAGAGGAAGAAGATAGACGGGAGAGAAGAAGAGTTTCAATTCTTCAGTTATGTTCGATGCCTCGCCTCGCCTCCCCTCGCAGCCGCAACTTCCTTCTTATCGACTTATCGTCATCACGCCAAACAGGAAGCCCATTGAACCAGCCCACAGCCCATGTCCGCTGAGCCCAGTGTATCATAATGCGCGGGCATGGCACTACCGCCCCAAGAAAGCAAGCCAACACCATTAAGCTCTGTCTCGAAATATATGAACTTGGTGGTAACAGTATAACTCATTGACAACCTCCCAATCTTTTTCCATTTTGCCGCAGATTGTCAGTGAATTGCTTGTAGGATTGAGTGGATACAGATCTTTAAGTGTGAATTCCCACATGATCTTGGTTAGTACACAATATCTATCCTGCCATGGAAGAACCTCCAAAATGCCAAGATCTCATTGTTTGTCTGAAGCTGGCTCTCAAATTCATTAGCAGTAGCGGCACCTTCTATCAAACTCAGCATATCTGACAGTTCATCCATGCTGGTCATTAAATTCCTAAGAAAGTCATCATAGTTTGTGGGTCCCATTGGACAAAAAGCTCAACTGCGAGAATTAACACCTTGTTATCCGAGCATGCAAATCCTAAACCTCCAGGATCCCAACGACTACTTAACCTCTCCATCTCCTCTGTCGGCCACCTCCTTGAGAGGCATTTTCTCAAACACGTCACCAGGAGAATCCACACATAGCTCTAGAAACAGGGACAAACCTCCTAGGTTGGTGAGCACCTCGGAGATGTCTACCATGCCAGCCGACGCGCCGAGAGTCTTATTGAGCAAAACAATGGTTGTGGGTGCACGCGGAGTCGGTTCCCAGGCGAGCACGGACAGCTGCACATTAGCGCGGGCATGGCCGCATTTATCGAACTCATGGCGAGTGCTGGCATGCCGAACTTGATGGCGACAAGCGGCTGCAGTGGATGGTCCAACGAGAACTCCGTGGGTGCCGGGGCCTCAGCTAGTGTGTTACCCGGAAACGCGGCCATGATTGTTACCGGAGTTAAGTCCAGACCAGCCGTCGAGCACCTTGTGGGCGTCGCTGGTGTGAGGGCTGAGAAAAGAGCTATAGCAGCCACGGCATGGCCTTCTAGGGCGACTGACGGTGATGAAGGCTTGGTAGCCGGATACGCTGAGCTGCACCAAGCTATCATGGATGGCGCTCAAGGTCGCCTCCATCGTTCTCTGCCACCTCCATCGCTTCCCGGAAATCAAAACGGAAGGGGAAATTCTTTGTGGCGAATTTATCGTTGGGTTTTTTTTTTACTATAAATCGTTGGGATTTTCAGGATAAATTCCTAGGGTTTTATGGAAGGAACCTTGCTCTGATACCAAACTGCCACACCCCGTTGCAGCCGGGGACCTGAAGGATTCAAGAACAGAGGAAGATGACAGGCGGGAGAGAATCATAGTTTCAATTCTTCAGTTCTGTTTGATGCCTCGCCTGGCAGCCGCAACTTCCCTTTTATTTTTGAGAAGTTCGCAGCCGCAACTTCCTTCTTATCGTCATCACGCCAAATAGGAAGCCCATTCTAACCAGCCCACACAGCCCATGTCCGCTGAGCCCAGTGTATCGTAATGCACGGGCATGACAAACACACAGGAGCAGACGATGCTACCCAGCTCGGTGCAAGCAGCAAAGCGTATCCTATCAGCAGCACGCTACTGTAGATTATACAGGAAATACAAGGTAATTCACCACGGAAAAAAAACACATTTATCAATAGTGGTTTCCAATACACTAGAACGGCTTATTATTTTCACAGAACACCTAGACAGCATCCGTGTACACGACAAAGGAAAGGGGATATCCGTATCGGAGCAATATTGCGTGGCGTGGCGTGGCAGAGGTTCTCAGCAGGATAGCAGTAGCTACTGTACACGATTACAGACCATCTGCGTCGCTATATCTCGCCGTTTGATGACGCCGATGCAGACTGGCTAAAGGCGGCCGCCACGTTGTGGTTCACGCCAGCTGGCAGCGGTGGCTTGTTAGCCAGCCTGTCGGCCTCCCTGGCATCATCGATGTCCTTCTGGCTCAGGAAGCTTGGCTGGTTTGTCGATGACAGTAGCCTCGCCCACATCCGGTCCCTTATCTTAACCTTGTTCCGCGTGGATGTCACCCTCTGTCAACAAGAGAAATTATGCATTATGATGACATCATGTTTAGCATGAGAACTGATAAATACAGTACAATGTATGCAAAACTGGGAACATAAGCTCTTGCGACAAACGGGAAAAATTGGGAACATAGGATGCAACTGAACTATCCATCAAGATGTCCTACTGTGCATGTCAATTAAACAAGACCACTTGAAATTATACTCACATAGAAAGGTATATATGCATGTCTGCCATTGACCATCCAACGGTGGAGCTGTATCCCGCCATTGCACCATGGATGGCACTGTGGGCCAGCAGTGTGCAGTACACATTGTCTGATGCATTGCTTTTAATAGCTCGGATCATGTAGGTCGGATCTGCACAATGTAGATAGATTCTTGTTAAACTAGTGCTACATATATTAAGTTTTGCAAAATCGTCCTCTGAAGAAATAACATTAGTCAATACATTACCAATGTATTTAATGGTCATCTCCACCTTTTTGCTCTTGAAGTGATCCTATAATGCATAAATGAAATGAGTAAATAAACTGATTACTCCTTAAAAAATCCAAACAACAGGCAAGGCAACACAGTTTCTGGTAAATACTACTCCGTAAATACCAACAATTAATTATGTCATGGAGAACGGAACCAAGTCCAATTGCAAGGAACTGTTGGTATGTAGTATATTTACCTTAATCTTGTGAGTCAACCAAAGACCAATATCAAGAAGCAGCTTATTTCCAGATGCATCTTGCTGCTCTGAAGCGGGTATGCTTTTGGCAATAATATCCTGGCCTGCTCCCTCAGCAACAACAATAACCATGTGCCCGTTCTCTTTCAGCCTCCTTTCTATATATTGAAGCAAACCCCTTCTCCATCCATATAAAATGGGGACTCTGGAATTAAGCAGCAATCCTGTAGAATTGGAAAAAGATCCAAAGATTAAATAAGTAACTCTTACATGGAGGCTGGATAGTGATTCAGAAAGCAAGAATCCTAATGCTAGTGTTCAGTAAATAGGAGGAGTCAAATCAAATATGCAGGAATCAGAACGAGTAGACAAACAAAATATAATGCAATATTCTGTACAGTTATAGAAGGCACCAACTTACCACATCTCGGCTTGCAAGAGTGGCATACATCGCAATGAACCCTGCATAAGTAGAGGCATAAAGACTTTAAGGACAAGATAATGCAATATCTGCTACATAATCAGTAGCAAAGTCATCATGTTGGAAACATAGAAAAGTTAAGCTGCCTTTTTTCTGTATGCAGACTGTAACTACATCTAATAAGATGTTAAGTGTTTAACTAAAAGTATCTAGCAACATTTTAATGCCGTATGGATCATATTGATGCAGAGGCTGGGATGCTATCCCCCATTTCGAAAAATCTAGTAACAAGGTGAGCTGAATATCAAATAATTCTTCCTTGTATTTGTACAAATCTGCATGTGCTTTCAGAAAACCAACGCTTCTATAAGAAAAATAGCATGCAAAAAAAGGGCAAGTGACTGTATGGAGAACATGTGAGAAAACTAACCACTATAACGACCCATCAGTTTTACTAATCCTATTCCATTCTCAGCACTGCAAGCTTCCACATGAGCTGAATCAATGGCACGTTGAGCCTCTTCTACAGCCGAATCAAAACCAAACGACTTGTCGATTATCTAATAATCAAAACATCCAAACAATCAGTAATGAGTCATATCCTCATATTGGTGGGCATATTAACTGAACTTCAGAAAAAGCTTCTGCACAAGTAAACAGACTAATAACCAGATTGTACAAACAATTACCGCTATGTCATTATCTATTGTCTTGGGAACCCCAGCCACGGCAACTTTTAGGCCACGTTTCCGGATTTCCTGCCAGTAAACAAAAGACAATGAAGTATTACTTATTTTCCTCAAATACAGAAGCAATAAACTATTATAACGACTATGTTTAACAAATGAACTCGTTAGGTATTTCTGCACACTATCATGCCACTATAATGCATTCATGTAGTTATGTAAAGGATGTTGCTCTACTATACATCTTTCTCTTCTCCTATAATGCAATCAGGATTCATGTAGAGCCTACTAATACCACAGTTTTTCTATACTAAAAATAATGTATGATATTTATAGGACTACCAAAATTAATTACCTTGAAGATCTCATATGCTCCCTTCTGAGTTCCATCTCCTCCAATGATATACACCTAAATAATATATACTAGCATATGAGCTCATGTTTAGTCTGAACGGCCATATCAAAGTGGTGCAATTTGAACAGTAATCTTTACCTGATTAATTCCACGATCCTGGATGTTGTCAACAATCTTTTTTGTATCATGACCACCTCGTGATGTCCCTAGAATTGTACCACCCCTTTTGTGGATGTCATTGACAGTCTTTGGTGTAATAGCAACATAATTGCTCGAATAGAAGCCCTTGTATCCATTCTATAATTAGGTAATAAGACGTTAAGCAACAGAAGATCCTGAATTATAGTCGAAACTTAACATACGCAAGGTTTAAATATGGCAAGAACCTCAACATACAAATAAAAAATTTCAACATGATTATACAATTTTTCACACTCCCATTATCCTAAACAAATCTGAACCAAACATTTTACAAGAAAATCACAACAGGTCATTCATCTCCCATTGTGATAGGAATTTGGACACTCATTAAAGGCATTGGAATCGGTAATGTTTAATAAGTTGTGGCCAGACTATAGAAATCTAAAAGTATCTGCTGACTCCATTTAACAAAAGATAAATGCAGAAAGACAAACGAAGCATGTATAAAAATTGCAAGAGTAACATTCAGCAAGTATCAATTGGAGGGGCATAAAGCCATTTAGAACAGAGCACAGACCTGTATTCCATAGATATTGTTGACATTGTACATGTGCGACAAGCCACACACCAGCTCTCTGATAACGGTGTTAAGCCCAGGGCAAAGGCCTCCACAAGTTACAATGCATGCTTTCACTTCATCTGACTCAAAATAGACCTAACAAGGTTCAATTACAAATATTTCTGTCAGCCAACTAGCCAAGACACAGTATGGTCAATAATCAACAGAGATGGCAAGTGAACCCTACCCTTTGACGGGGTCCAGCACGACGAAAGTGAACCCCCCGCCGGCTATTCTTCTGAACAACAACCTGTAAGAGCAAATATAGCCACTTGTAAATTGACCATCAACGACAACATCACAGTGCAAGATATTGAGTAAAAATTTCCATACCTTTTGTGGGACAGTGTCATCATCATTGACAAAGTATTGCCTGGTATCAGTAACAGAAGGTTCAGCATTACAGATACAGCATGCACCAAAAAGATGAAGATCAAACAAACAATATTTATGCAGGATCAGTCTTACTTGACAATTGAATATGCTGGCTGGTCTTGCAATGGGTTCGGGTAGGTCTGCAAATAAGAATAAAACAAGCAAACCATAAGCTCAATCCTCATGGTCTCATGGATCCAGGTTTCAACTTTCAATCAAAGCAAAATTCAGCACGGTTGGACAAACATTGACCACCATCGGTGACATAAAAGGGCTACGTTCCACATATTCTCATAAATTGGCTGACAAGTGAAGTAACTGAATATGACAGGGAGAAGCAACCAGCCAATAGTAACTGGTTACTTCTTCAGACAAGGTTATCATCCATTCTACGCAATCAAATCTCCCATTCACAGAAACAGAGACCACAGAACCAACTTATGAAACTATGAATCCACAGAACAGCCACGCTTTTGCTAGTATTAATCAGAGTCGCCTGCTATCCGCGAATCATAACTGATTACTTAGCTCAGTGCAACTATGCAGGCTACCAAGTTGCGTTTAATTTCGACAGTGACCCAAAATTGATCCCCATAACAGACAGAAATCCCCAAATCGACCACACACCGCAAACATCGCGTTCTGACAGGCTCCCCCAAATCGGCAATTCCGCTCCCGATCATTCCGCTCAGCAAAAAGCAGCACCGCACGCACAAACCCCACCCCGAACCGAGACGATCGCGCCGACCCAGTAGCACCGGCAGCCGGGCCGCAGCGGAACCCGCAGCCGAGCAACGGGGAGGCGTGAGGAGAAAGGAGAGGGGGCGCTCACGGAGACGTCGGGGAGGTAGTCGGCGAGATGGGGCACGTCGTCGAGGACGTAGCCGAATTCGCCCTCGGAGATCTTGACGTAGGCGGCGTCGGCGAGGCTGGCGGTGGAGGCGTTGCGGAGGGCGCGGAGGTTGGGGTAGGAGTCGCGGGAGATGCGCACGCACATGGCCGAGAAGGGCCGCGCCGCCCTGGCGGCCGGCGACGGGAGCGAGTCGTCGGCCTCCTCGTCCTCCAGCCGCTGCTGCTCGTCGTCGTACTCGTCGTCGGAGTCCGGCGGCAGGATGATGTGGGACGCCATGGGATGGGAGAGGTTTAGCTGGTCGTGTGGGTGTGATGGCGGAAGCCGACGAGGGAGGGGTTGGGTTTAATACTCAAAAGCTTTTGCACGGTGGGGGGAGGAAGAAGAGAAGCGTCGATTCTGTTCCAAGGGAAGGATTTTGAGATGCGGCGGGTGGTTTCGTCTGTGGCGGTTTTAGCTGCGGTATGTGCAGACATGGGATAGGACGACAAAGGTACTGCTGATCTGCGTCCTCACTTTCATCTGGACTCGTATTTTTAATAACATCAGATAAAACAAAAGTTTGAGAAACAATATCAACATCTGTAACATTAAATGCATATAATATGAAAATATGTTCAGAGGAGTCGTATCAACAGTCAAGGGCATATCTCCTTCGAGACGATTACGACGTCCCGCATATCATAATCAGCTGGCGACATGACCCACGGGTAAACAAAACCACGTCGTCCAGAGTCCAGAGTCCAGACCTTTTGCCTTGCGCCGCAGGAAAGAAACCCAGCGGATATCCACAGGAAACGAGCGTCTGCCTTGCCAGGTCAAACACCGCTTACGCAGCATCGGTGACAGGGCAGATAGGGAAGGAACCAATATACCCACAGTTCGTTTCCATCTTGTCTGCCTCATGTCATTCAAAATAACGAATACTACTACTATCACATAGATTAGTATACTTGTGAAGTCGGGATAATAATCCAAACTCAAAAGCTTGACTTCTGCAACAAGAAGAAATCACTTGCGATCCATCCATTAGCCTAGTTTGAGATCCTGCCGAGTCAATCAGCTTCACATACATAACTGTGAAGCAGCTAACCAAAGCTAACGGTACAATTATGTTGCAAACGCCAGCCACGAAAGCCAAAAGGACAGACAGCCAAAATGGTTTCAACACAGAGGCGGGTGCCAGATTTACTGTGAAATTGAGATGCCAAAAACGGGAAAAGGCCCATACGATACAAGGACGTCTCCCAGCTGAAACGCCACTGGTTGTGCATGCTTGGTGGAGGGCATGACGAGCGATCGAAACCGTGCTATTATTCATCTCTGTAACTATCCGACAATAAAATTGGTTTATTCCAGCCAAGAGCCATTGGACGCCTACGGCTTGAAACACCGGGAGCCATTGGATGCTCACTTCACATGGAACTTGCGGCTGACGGACTCATAGCTTGGGACGTGAATAACTGCAACAAGAGCAACCTAGTTAGTCGCAACGTGCAGAGCAACATACTGCGGTTAACTTCCATGTGTGGAACATACCGTCGCCCCATGATGCCAATGTAAGTGGCGAAGAAATTATCTTCCGCGCAACTGAAGTAATGTCGTTCAGAGTGGTCTCGTCAACGGCTCTCATGAAAAAGTCAATGGGTTTCCTGTAAGGTTGACAATGCACACTGATCAAAAGAGGAACAGTGATTATGCAGATATGCAGTAACAAAATCTGCACCACTGCATGCATCAAGCCATAAGATGTCCGGCTTGTTTCTAATGTTGCGTGCTGTAACTCTTTAGACAGCATTGAATGGTCATTGGGCACCCACAAGTATGATCATCAGATGGCTTGGACTTGTTGGCCAACCACAGTACTTGATATTATAAAAAATATCTACTAAACCACAGTAATAGTTCATAATGATATTGATATGACCTTTCACAGTTTGTCTAAAGCCCTAATCGGCTCTTGATACCATGTTAGGAGCAATAGGAACTTGTGTTTTTAGTGGGGCTAAAGGCCAATAAATAGTACATGCACAGGTGTTGTATAAAGGATACCAAAAACAGCTATGATACAACATGTACATATGATATGGAAGACATGCTATTTAAATTTGTAATACGGGGATTTGTAGAAAATGGACTTGATTAATGTACTAGGAGAATCTTATATGCATACCTTTCCCCGTAAGTCAGAACCTGTCTTCCAATATCTTCAGATGCTACAATCTAGAAGAAGAAAAAATAAATTACAGTGTAAGGAGCAATTTAAGAAAGCAAGTCATACAGTTGGATCAGGAGGAGAACAGTATACTTTTGATTCCAAGTTCATCAGAACAGCAGCCTTGGTAGCCTCTTTAGCACGGTCGAGTTCTTCTTGAGTAACTATATGAGGTAAACGTCCAGTACAAAAATGTTACTGATTATGGTCTAATCTAATCTGGAAACAGATAGCCTTGAGATGACAAACAAGAAGGAACCTTTTCCAGGAGTTGCGACTTCAAGGAGTTCTCCTGCTGCCAAATCCACAGCCATTGATGCAAACTCTGGGATCTGTTGGAATGATAGCATCGCATGTCAAAGCCAAGGGGAGTGCATAACAAGCATACAAAAAGTATAGAAGCTTGAGTAGACTATGTTCAGCCTTTGACTAATAAAGGAAGGACTCGGACTGGGTAACAAGTCAAACTGGACAGCATTGACCACTAGCTTGCCTAGAACGCTTGAGACCAGGAAACACGACAGGACATGAAATAGGCATGGATCATACAAAGTACTACTACCTCTGTTCCATAATGTAAGCCTTTTTACTTACATTGTGGAACAGAGGGAGTACATCATTGTTATCATATTACTCCATATAGGAAAAATAATTGTTCTTAAATAGATAATAGTATGCCTATGTTCAGTAGTATGAGGAATTATTCACCTAGTCTGCAAGTCAAAAAATTACTGATCTGTAAGATACTGGTACAACGCTCATTGTGTGCCATCACATAATACGCATGCACAATCTAATTGTTTACAAACGGAATAGAGTATGGGAGTTGCATAAGCATTAGAATTATATTGAAATATCAGTACAGACATCACAAGACCATCTTGGTTGTGTCCATTGCATCAGTTTTAGAAGGACAAACACATTAGAGGTTGTGTTCCATGAGAGGCTTACAGTGGCTGCATGAATTCCAAAAAGGCCTGAATTGTTGTAGATACTGTTGAAAGCAGAGAATGACTCGATCTGCTCGTAGTGGTTCAAGACACGGAGATCTGTAGGTACGAGTACAGCTCAAGTTAGCTCATGCTACAAAAGTATGCATGTATGGCTATCACACAAGTATGAACACATTTATCTGAAAGTGGCGTACACAATCGAGAATGCATTCCCTTCCCCGGGCCACCAACCGAGAAGGACCCCCCTCCTCCCATGAGCATCTACAAAGCATAAAATAGATTTATCATATCTTATAGTTTTGAAACAAATAGACTTGAACATGTGATAATCTATAAAGCAAACCCAACAATGAGTCAACAACATAGGGTATCCCTAAATAACTAGACCACTTCAATATTTGTTAGGCATACCTGAAGCACAGTCACAATCATTGCAGTTTTCTCTTGGCGCCAGCCACCTGGCACCTCAAAAGCAAGTGCAATGTGCGTATCCTGGTCACAAGAAATTCAACATTAAGCATAAGTACCCAAATAAAATCCTCAACGATAATGCTGCAAAGCCCAAGAACTCACTAGAGAATCTGCCTGGCAACGATAGTCCCCTCCCACATACACTGATTTTGGTTCTTCATGACGTTTCAGGCCAGGAAGGTCTGACAGAAGAGGTTGGGCAATTGAAACCAACTCATCATGCTCAACTCCTGAAGCTGCAAGAACCATCCTGGGAGCAGTGTAATTTTCCTACATTTTTTCAATACAAGTAAAACTGTCAAATGAGTCATTGCTCGCTAGATAATGCATGGAAATAAATTACTAAACCTTACATGAATGAATTCCTCCAAGGTACTAATATCCAATCTATTTATAGCGGATTCTGTAGCCATCAAAGGTTTTGCCAGTGCCCCAGAATATCCAGCCGAATGAAGTGCCTCCAAAATTAGACCTTGTGGATTATCTGACACTTCAGATATTTCAGACTTTATCTTCTGGAGCTGGAGAAGAAAAACAGCATATGGTTAGTAAACAACTAAACATAGGAAAAACTTTGTATTGTTGACTCAAAAATGAAAAATTACCTGCTCTTTGACCTCCCATTCTAAAAATGCTGGATTCCTCACAGTGTCAAGGAGAACTTCAATCATCTCTGGTGCATAACTCTTCAGTGCATCATAGGTGTAGCTCATTTGCTCACGAGAAGCAGATGCAGATACATTTCCTCCGATGGCTTCGACCTCACGAACTAACCGCAAGTGACTTCGGTTTGTTGTGGTCCTGAAGGCCATTCTCTCCAATAGATGTGATGCTCCAGATGAAGCAGGTGTTTCATAAATAGAGCCGCAGTCAATGTACAAACCCACTGATGCAGTTGCGCCCTAAAACAAGTCCTTATGAAAAAATGTATGGATAGAGCAAAAAAAACAGTAAGGTCAATGAGCATCAAGCAATACCGGTGATGTCTCTGATGCAATCTTGATGCCATTTGGAAGAGTAGTGATTTTTGTCTTGGATAGCTCAACAAAATCTGGTAGCGGTGGAGGAATTGTGATGCCTGTGAGCGGAACATCAAGAGGGGGGAGGTTGCTTGAGTTTCCACCAAGAAGCCAGCTAAACAGACCACCTGAAGACTGCTTGACAACACTAGTGCTAGCAAACCTACTAGCACCACGATGCTGAAAGTCGGAAAAAAAGTTGTCCTCAGCATGTAGATATATCAATGGTTATTAGTATACAGTAACTACTACAATGGATATGGCAACCACGAAGGTTGCATGGCATACCGAGCACACTCATAATATTGGGAAAAACATATTATTATCAAGTAAAGGTTCAAAGAAAACGAAAATGTGATAACTGCTGCAAATCCAGGTATTTGATCCTCTAGACTCAGAAACCAGAGGAAAGCCACTTCACCGGTACCTCTCCGGTCTCCCCTCTTCTCCGGTGTTTCTTAACTCCCATCTGTCTTTTCTTCCTAGATCAGATTTTCTAGTTATTTATCTTCTCTGGTGAGTTATTCGTGGATTATTCTTTTAGCCACAATGATTTTTGTTGAACTGACTAGCCGGACGACAATGACTACACCTAGACCTGAAATCTACACCAGGCTGAATTGGTGCAAATAAATAACCAACTGGCTTCTTTTGATGAACAATGACAGTACAGAGGTGTATGTCCTAAACACCAATAGAGATCACCGAAAAATCACTTCCATTGTTTGCAAGGTACATAATCAATGGCGAGGAAGATACACTGTTCACCTGCGCACTGTAGCAGCACTGTTCTCTGAACAGTGTAATAAATCGCAGGTGCCTCTCTTCGTCCACGTGCCACAGGCGAGGTCGACGTGCCCGTCGGTCCCGGAGCGCTGGTCTTCGGATAAGTCTCTCAGGACGTATTATGGATATAGGTTGTAGGTCTAGTTTAGACATATAGGTGGGGTGTGCGTGTGGTGTGTGTGCGTGTGGTGTGCGTGCTTGTATGTCTGATCAGATACTACAACTTGTATTCTCAGGAGAGGACTCAAAAAAAAAAATGGCGAGGAAGATACAGAAATCCAGCACGTCCAACGACTCATGCCTCCGCATGGCGTTAGTTGACCCCCATAGGAAGTTCAAGGATGCACCACGCATATTTTACTCTTAGGTATCACCAAGCAATCTATAGATTAAAAAAAACTACTATGAGCCAAGACAATTTATCAAAATATAGCAGCTCATCCTGCCAGCATCTACATTTTTTTTCAGAAAAAGGGTGTTTCAATTCTCCACACCTCTGCCTAACAAATATGTAACTGACTTTCTTCGACCATAACAAAACCTTACTATGTCCACATTATCGCACACAGCACACCTAAAGTGCAGAGCACTAGACACTAGACAGTACACAAATTCCGGCGTCTATCTACCATATGAAATCTTGAAGAACGAGACTACGTGTGAAAATCGACCTGCGCGAGCAGTTTGTACCTAATCCATGTGCGTTCACGGAGCGGATCGAGACAGGAACGCGACAGCGGTAGGACGGGAGGGGAACGGGGCGGGGAGGAGAGGTGTCGAACCTTGAGAGAGCGGAGATGGCTCCCAGCGACGCGATACATGGCCGAGATCCCGGGACGCTGAGGCGGTGGTGGAAGAGGAGGACGAGGAGGAGCGCCGCCGCCGGTGAGAGCTGGTGCGACCGTGCGAGTGCGAGACTCTCTGCGCGCGTGTAGAAGCTTTGCGGCGGCCCGGGTCCGCTTCGGGCGTTGCATCGTGGATGCTACTGGGCTGCAAATGGGCCAGCGGAATTTTCATTCGTACACCACGCCTTTTTTTCTGGTAATATGTATCTCATCATTTATAAAATGAATTATAGGTCAAGTTACAACGCAGGTAAATACCGACCTTACAGAATTAAAAAGATAGGAGAAATGAAAAACCAACGCCTATCCCTCTTCTTCGACACCACCGCAGCAGTCACCAAAGAGAAGAGAGACAGATCACCTCTTCACCCAAGTTCGACGCGCCTACATCGCTGATCAGCAGATTCTTCGGACATTCAAAATAGTTTGACATAGGACAAATCATTACCGTTCGAAGAATCAGACCGGGGCAGCACGACCACAAACATGACATCGAACTTCAGAACAGATACCTCTGCATGACGACGTCGGAGTACAGAACCAGAACAGTGAGCCTCCAACCACGAACCCAGCACAAGATCCACCATCTTCCAGCTGTCACCAGCATAGAAAATCGTCTCGGCATACTCCTGAACAAAGCCTCTCTTCTCCACCATGGCGTCGAAAACAACACCGTAACAACACGATGCCACCAACTCCGAGACGTTGTCATAAACGACAACGTCGGTGTGCGATGGGGGTTGAGGCAGATTTATTTGACATGGCACCGCTCCCACCACCCCAACGACGCACCACGCCATAATTATTCTAACCCTAACTTTCATGTCGGAATGGAGGAAACAGGGCCCCCTCCCTCCTGTCGTCGGATCAACAAGCGGAGGGAGAGGGGACCATCTGAAAGTGCATGTGTTGCCCCATGTGTGGTTTTGGTAATTAATGACAATCCTTATGGAATAATTTTTGCACTGAGATATTCTTGTAGATCTTGTCCATAGGAAAAGATTGGAGTTCATGTGTTGGACTCTAGAAGATTACATGATGACCAAGGTTCTATCCAAGGGTTTATATGAAGAATGGTCATGTGATGAGTTGAGCTTATTGCAAGCATGGCTTGGAAAAGAAGATTGAGTGAACTTTCATGTTATCTCCAAGCCATCATATATATCAACATAAGAAGATGAAGTGCAAGTGGATTCATGAAGCCGGAGCTTAGCAAGGCTCTCCCATCATGGTGTATGGGGGAGTATTTGGAGAAGTCTTCATCAAGCATGTGCTAGCATGCACAATCAAGAAAGGTGTTCCAACTTGAGGGAGTCAAGATCGTCATCATCTAGGTCAAGTGGAATGTGCAAGGCAAAGATATGATCTTGATAGGGTTTCTATTTTACCGGTCTCTTGGTGTTAGAGGGAGACCGGGTTATAGGATAGACGGCGTACTATCAAGAGAGGCTCTCAAGTGAGTAACTTGATCGCATCTTTGTGGAGAGCTTAAACCTTTACATACTTGGCATATTATCTTTCTTGATTCTTATTTGGCTTTTATCCATATGAGAATTTAGAGCTTGTGTTCATCTCCATATCAAGATCTAGTTCATCAAAAACGGATTTCATATGAATATCTTGTTGCCTTTTTGTTGTTGGAGGTTTTACCGGTCGTTTTTTTCTAAAGAGGTTTTACCTTTCTCTATTTGGTTTTATCCTCCATCTTTGGACTATGATGTTTCTCCGCATAATATTTTCGTGCTCATTGTGGTGATTCCAACGAGCCCAAGAACATCGAAAACGGAGTTCGTATGTAAAAGATATCATGTTTTTGGTATGTGTGTTTCAGGAATTCCGAGTCACTCGGAATATTCCGAACTCATTCCGAACTGGTTCCGAGCTTAACTTTTGCTCTCTGATGTCTGTCCGGAATCAGTTCATTTTTCATCCGGATTCATTCCGAACGGCACGAATCTATACCAAACGGTCAGATTTTTGGGACCTATATAATGGGGCTTTCTTCCCCAAAGGTTCCCTAACTTCTTGAGCTCGTTTTTCCCCTCTCTCTCCTCCATTGCTGACCTTTGGAAAAGCTTGCCTACCTCTTAATCCCTCCCTTGATTCTTGCATATCTTTGAGGGAAAAGTGAGAGGAGATCTAGATCTATATTTCCACCAATCCATTCCTCCTCTAAGTGAGGGGAACCTAGTAGATCTTGATCTTGGAGTTCTTGTGTGGTTCTATTCTTTATTCTTCTTCTCTTCTCCCCCCATAAGCATTAGTTGCTTTTGGTGGGATTTGAGAGTGAAGGATTTGAGCACTTGTGCTCTTGCCATTGCTTTGTGCATCGATTTGTGCTTTCCACGAGGATTCGTGGAAGTTGAAAGCTTGTGAACTTGTTACTCTAGGGTCATTGGACCCTAGACGCCATTGTGGTGGTTGAGACCTTTTGTGGTCACTTGTAGCCATCCGGGAGCCCCCAATCCAGTTGTGGGTTGTGCCCCGGATTGTTGTTGTAAAGGCTCTGGACTCCGCCTTGAAGGATTCCGATAGTGGAAGGTGAACCAAACCTTTTGTGGTGCGGTTCATCGGAGAAGGAGGTGAAAGCGCATGTGTTGCCCCATGTGTGGTTTTGGTAATTAATGACAATCCTTATGGACTAATGTTTGTAGTGAGATATTCTTAGAGATTTGTCCATTGGCATCGCTTGAACTTCATGTGTTGGATTCAAGGTTGTATGTCATCAAGATACAAGGTTGATCAATACTAAGTGCAAAGAGTGGATTCAAGTTGATCAACACACGAAGCAAAATGATGTACCATGTGGGATCATGTGATCCAATGATATGGTAAGAAATTGTCCATATGACTTTGTGTACTAACCCATGATATATGTGTGTGGAGTATCTTTGTTGGGTTAGGTATCTTTCCATGAGCTTGCATCAAAAGGAAGATTTCATATAGCTCATGGAGAACGACGTCAAGTGGTGATCGTCATCAAGATTGAGATGTGCAAGTTCAAGAGAAGCATCTCGAAGAAATCCTATGCTTGAAGCTTGCCACCCATTTGGAGATATTGGTCAAGTGAAGATATTCCTATAAGCGGCTCTCCCATCTTGGTGCATGGGGGAGCAACATGTGAATCTTCATCAAGCGAAGCGTAATCAAGAAAGGTGGTCCACTTGAAGAGATCAAGATCGTCATCATTTAGCTCAAGTGGAATGCGCAAGGTAAAGGTATGATCTTGATAGGGTTTCTATTTTACCGGTCTCATGTTGTTAGTTCGGAGACCGGGTTATAGGATAGATACCGTACTATCACGAGGGGCTCTCAAGTGAGTAACTTGATCGCATCTTTGTGGAGAGCTCAAACCTTTACATACTTGGCATATCATCTTTCTTGGTTCTTATTTGGCTTTTATCCATGTGAGAATTTAGAGCTTGTGTTCATCTCCATACCAAGCTCTTATTCATCAAAAACGGATTTCGTATGAATATCTTGTTGAGTTTTTGAAGTTGGAGCATTTACCGGTTGTTCTTTTTTAGAGAAGGTTTACCTTTCTACATTTGGTTTTATCCTCACATGACGGACTATGATGTGTATGTGCATGATCTTGTAGAGCTTGTGATTATCTTCGAAACAAGTCCAAGATCATCGAAAACGGAGTCCGGATGAAAAAGTTATGGGGTTTTATGTTTGCTGGGTTGCTGCAGGAATTTCTAGACCGGAGTCTCCGGTCTCAGGGCAAAGTCTCCGGTCTCCCTCCGGTCTGTCGAAAATCGGCTAAGTCTTTGATGGTGTCACGTACTGGACTCGGTCCGAAGTGTCACCGGAGACTATCTGGAGTCTCCGGTCCCTCAGGCCGGAGTCTCCGGTGTAAAATTCCTGCAACAGCTCTATTTTTGGGGGTACCTATAAAAGGCCCCTTCTTCCCCAAAAAGACCAAGTTTTTCAGCAGCACGTTTTTCTCTCTCTCTCTCTCCCACCATTGTTGACCTTGGAAAGCTTGCCTCTCTCTCAATTCCTCCCACTATTCTTGCATATCTTTGAGGGAAAAGAGAGAGGAGATTGATGCATGTAAAATGCATACATGAACTTTGCATTATATTACTTATATTTCAATCATATTTGCATCATATAAGGGTTATATCATTGTTTTATATTGATTTTGGGAATATTTCACAGTTTCCCTATTTTTCTGGAATTAACCCTGCACTGGCAGAAAACCCTATTTTCTATATTTTGATGTTTCAGGGACCCAAACGACGTCCAAATGACCTAATATTTGCGGGGATCATTTTTTGGAAGGAACAAAGCGTAGGAGCGAAGGAAGCGAAAAACGGAAACCCGAGGGCCAAAAGAGGTGGGCCCACGCGGCCAGATTCCTTGGCCGCGTGGGACCCCCTATTGGGCCTCGAGCCTCCGATGCCGTCGATCTTCTTCCCTGCCTTCGTCTTGACCTAAAAACGACTATAAAAATAGTCCCCCGACGGCTTTCGGAAGGGAGCGCCGCAGAAACACAAAACCACGAAACAGAAGACCTGGAGCTGCAGATTGGAGGGGGAAAACTCCGGCGGGGCGCTGCCGGGGTGGTCTCCATCTTCTCCAACATCTCCACCATCATCACCATGATGAAGGGGGAGTAGTCCACCCCCTGGACTTTGGGTTTGTGGTGGTAACTTGATCTAATCTCTCTATGTATGATCATTGTTGAAGTCCATATGATGTGCCTTGCATAAGTATGGATCTATCTATGTAATTCCTATGGTGGATATTGTGGTATGAGATGATATTTGTTATGCATTTACCGTTGTGTTGGATCTTTTATGACTTGTCATACTTTGGAGATATTCTATGATGCATGTGATGGTTCGATTTATGCATAATGCCTTGTTTATCCATGTCATGAGGTGATTGACACCACCAAGTGTAGATAGATGAGAGAGATGTGGTCATGCACACGAAATATGAATCATTGCACTAGTGTTTAGAATATTGTCCATTATGAAGTATGATGTATGTAGGTACGGGATGGCCGATGTGACAACGGCATATGTATTGAGTGACACAATACAGCCCAACATCCTTTATCTGGGGGTAAAAAGGAAGAAGTATGATGTGGGAGTGACAACAAACCACGCTAGCCTTACGAGGGTGACCTAGCAACACAAATGATTATTTTCTTTCAACTATGTGTTTTAGGACATGTAGCCGTCATAGAAGTTTACCATTAAAGCATGACAATTGTGTGTACTTTTTATCTATAACATGATAATCACCATAGATGGGAGAGAGGATTGAGTGAACCCATGAACCCATGTCCATTGTTCCTATAAGAGAAAACCTTTGTCTTGTCCTCTTGCATTGAAGAGGATTGGGACACTTTTACATTCTTGTTTTGTTACATTAAACTTCCATCCATTAAATCAACCATCTTGTTCTTTAAACTTGTTTAGTGCATAATCAACTAAAACTTGTGACACTTTAGTTGTAGGGAATAGATAACTTTTCCTTCTTGCTCCTGCGGATCGATACCCTACTTCCACATTGAGAGGTGCTACAGTGATCCCCTGCTCTTGGGGGTTATCAAGTACTTTTCTGGCGCCGTTGCCGGGGAGCGTAGCGCTTAAGTTTCTATTCTTGTGTGCACTAGACTTTAGATTTATTTTATCTTGTTTTATATCTTACAATCATCTAAGCTTGGGGAGGTTCCTTTAAACTTGTTTGGTTGTGAGTTTCTCATTAGCTTTACTTTTAGTTATGTATCAGTTTATACTCTCCTTATTTGAAAAACACAAAAAAATTAGTTCATTTGTTATGTTCGTGGAATGTATGAGTCACGTACTTATGCAACCCCCTATGGTTGGATCAATTAATGTTGATCAAAAAAGGTTTATAATGGAAGCATTAAATGTAATTGGCCATGGATTATGTGATAGGTATAATGTATCTTGCTGCATAGATCAATATCCTAAGCATCTTAATTTTCAATGCAAGCTTGAGAGTATGCCTATAATTGCCTCTTACCATAATAATGAAATTATGACCACTGATATGAAGGCAGCCGAGGAATTTACTATTGTAATGGGAATTCTTGAGATAGTTATGTTTAATATAGATAAAGCTCGTAGCCTCACACCAAGACTTGCTACAACACTTGAACAACTCTTGAAACTCTTTTGTAAGAATACCTATATCCTTGAATATTATAACAATCTTGTTGCTATCAAGGAGAGATCTAATGGCTTGCAGGAACAAGAAGAATATAGAGAAGAGGAAAAGGTATTAGAGGATTGCCCATATCCTTACTCACCATGCTATTTTGATTCTGATTCTGATGATGATCAACACATTCAAAATGATATTATTATTGATAATAGCTTTGAAAGTGATGAGGAATTTGGTTTAGATATTCTATATGATAATGCTTTAGATGATGGTCCTATTTGAGAGCTAGGATCAAACAATAGTGATTTGCTGTCCAGAAAACAGATTCCTAAGCTTCACTGCGAAGAATGTTAAAAATCACAGAAGAGGAATTTTGACCTGATATTTTACGACAGCAATATTCAGTTGTTATTACACATTTCATTAGTTCAAAGTTTTCTGATTTGAGCAACATAAGTGCCTCTAAAAATTCGCTCCTTTCAGGCTGTCCAGTTTTTGACAGATTCTGTTTTTATTTTGCATTAGTCTCATTACTATGTTTTGTGTGGTTCTTTTGATCAAAGAGCAAAACATAACCTTAGTAACAGTAGTTAATGTTTAGAATCAACTCATTATATGTCTTTGCTGTACCTATGAGGATTTAATTTATGGAGACACTAACCCCTCTAATCAAGTTTTATGTTGAGTTTTGTGTAAAGAGAATTTTCAAGTGGAAGAGTTGAGGGTGATGAACAAAGATCAAGAGAGACAAACACTCAAGCTTGGGGATGTTACCCCTAGACTCACCCAACATATATCAAATAAGGACAAGAATTCAAGCTTGGGGATGCCAAGCCACCTCACTCCAACCATCTTGATATCAAGTAAGAAGCCTAGCTACATGGCTATAAAGAAAGCGCTTTACGGGAGGCAACCCGGTTGTTTTTATTTTTGATTTTCTTTGTGTCCTCTTGCTGTAACAAGAGACTTAGTTTTTAATTTTGTTTCTGGAATTTTTAATAAAGTGCCAAGTTTTACCCGTTTTGGTTTGAAAAAGTTGCTATTTGTATTCGGAGATTTTATTCCAGCACGAATCTGTGCACGGTATGATTTTTCATTTCTATTCTGTAACTCCGAATGAGCTGAAATTTGAACTGTAATTGCAACTTTTCATCCTCTGTAAGCGTGAATTTTTTCAGATTTTTTCGACATATTTAAGTAGGGTAGAAAAATGCGTTTTGCTGCTGCTGTTTTTCTGGACAGATTCTGTCCCATTTTGTTTGATGCATTCTTTGAACTTTTAACTTGAATCTTTTTGATCCAATTGAGTTTATAAGTAGGCATACAACATTATATACTTTCTGGACATGTTTCACATTTTTGTTTAAGGATTTTATGCAGCAAGCAATTCATTTGTCTATCACTACTAATGTCACCCCACAGAAAAGAGATGGGAGAAACGGTGTTTTGAAGTTTTTTCACAGGGATTAGAGGAGATGCACCAAGAGTTATCCAAGGATGGTGAAGACCATAAGCTTGGGGATGTGAAGACAACCCCATTGGACCAACACACTCTCGGTTTGCACACGTCTAACTTCTGTTTTTCGATCAATGCACTTTATCGCATAAACTTGGAGCGTCTTTTATTTTTGTTATTTCGGTTTGGTTTTTATTTGTGAGACCACCACTTTTCATTTATGTTATGAGAGAGCTACTGGAAATTTGGGTTGAATTAAGTTGGATGCTATTAAAAAGATTGGGAAAGGGATGTTTGAGTTGATTCAAAAAGATACATATAGTTGCATGATTCATGTGCTTTTTAATGAGTATTAATTTGCAAGTGTTTTATCAAGAGCTATCTTTTATTCATGTTTTGATGCTGAATGTTACTTTACTTTGTTTAACATGGATTGATTAGTTCTATGGACACTTATGCATGCATTTAGACGGTCAACTTTCTCCCTTTTGCTAGCCCAAAAATTCCAACAAGTAAAAACTTGTTTTCCAACACCTTCAACCAAAGTTTTCCAGTGAGTCCACCATATCTACCTATTAGCTTAATGCTATTCCGAGTATGTTTATCATGTTATATTGTATTATCTATGTTTCCAAATTAAAATGCTTATGTTATTGATTGTTATGGGAAAGTTGGTTAAAAAGCTCTCACGAACTTGATGCACACTTTACTTTTATTGCACTTAATAAACATGAACCATTGTGATTAAAATTATGAAGTTGTATGCTTGACAAGAGTCTTGGTTGGGAGTTAGCTCATATGTGCTGTCACATGGCAAGCTTTCAACGTGCTCTTAATTATATTTAGTTGATATCATGTACTTTTGTTTATGGATGCTTATCATGGTGCCAAATAAATGCGGAAACTTAGTAAGTTTGAGGAGTTTGTATAAATGGCTAGAGAGACGCCTGGGCCGCTAACCTAAGCCATGCATCATTCATGGTGGAAATTTACAGCGTACCAAAGTGAACATTCAGTGATGCACGTCATAATAAAAAGCTATACAAATAGTAAATAAAAGAGTGCTGAGATTGTTCATTGTCTGTTTGTCTTGTCATTTTGACATGGGCTAGTTTCCATGTCCTGAGGCAAGAGGTACCCCAGTTGACGCTCTTGATGACGCTATTATATTACTTACAATGACTTTAACTTGAACTTGCTTTGTGGCCCGAGTTGAGTAACACCGTGGTGTAGGTACTCGTATTCACGGGGCATGAGGCATTCAACCCATACTTTGTCAAGCACACTACTCATATTTGCTTTCACTTTAAACTTTAACCATTCAAGATGCTATGATAGGGGTAATGAGAGCTCCACACCAATGGATACCACATTGCAAACATTAACTTAAGTAGAAGCATTTGGAAGCTAGATGAAACTTATTCATGTTTTACCTCTACTTATTTATATATCTTTCCAAAGTGTCCACCTTTTATATTCAGATTTACAAGAATACTCTATGACCATTATAGGATGTTTTTACTTTTTATGCATACATTTGGTCCATAGTACTTTCTTCTATGTTACACTTTGTGAATTATCATTGAACATCCTTACATTGAATATTTGATATCACTTCATAATCTATCTTGTATATTGCTATTCCTTTGAAGAATGAATCATTTGACTCTATGTAGCAATAGTAATCATCTTTGATATCCATTGATAGTATTAAAAAGCAAAGTCCATGTTAGTTTTATCACCTTCATACTCGAGGACGAGTATAGGTTAAGCTTGGGGATGTTGATGCATGTAAAATGCATACATGAACTTTGCATTATATTACTTATATTTCAATCATATTTGCATCATATAAGGGTTATATCATTGTTTTATATTGATTTTGGGAATATTTCACAGTTTCCCTATTTTTCTGGAATTAACCCTGCACTGGCAGAAAACCCTATTTTCTATATTTTGATGTTTCAGGGACCCAAACGACGTCCAAATGACCTAATATTTTGCGGGGATCATTTTTTGGAAGGAACAAAGCGTAGGAGCGAAGGAAGCGAAAAAATGGAAACCCGAGGGCCAAAAGAGGTGGGCCCACGCGGCCAGATTCCTTGGCCGCGTGGGACCCCCTATCCTGGGCCTCGAGCCTCCGATGCCGTCGATCTTCGTCCCCGTGCCTTCGTCTTGACCTAAAAACGACTATAAAAATAGTCCCCCGACGGCTTTCGGAAGGGAGCGCCGCAGAAACACAAAACCACGAAACAGAAGACCTGGAGCTGCAGATTGGAGGGGGAAAACTCCGGCGGGGCGCTGCCGGGGTGGTCTCCATCTTCTCCAACATCTCCACCATCATCACCATGATGAAGGGGGAGTAGTCCACCCCCTGGACTTTGGGTTTGTGGTGGTAACTTGATCTAATCTCTCTATGTATGATCATTGTTGAAGTCCATATGATGTGCCTTGCATAAGTATGGATCTATCTATGTAATTCCTATGGTGGATATTGTGGTATGAGATGATATTTGTTATGCATTTACCGTTGTGTTGGATCTTTTATGACTTGTCATACTTTGGAGATATTCTATGATGCATGTGATGGTTCGATTTATGCATAATGCCTTGTTTATCCATGTCATGAGGTGATTGACACCACCAAGTGTAGATAGATGAGAGAGATGTGGTCATGCACACGAAATATGAATCATTGCACTAGTGTTTAGAATATTGTCCATTATGAAGTATGATGTATGTAGGTACGGGATGGCCGATGTGACAACGGCATATGTATTGAGTGACACAATACAGCCCAACATCCTTTATCTGGGGGTAAAAAGGAAGAAGTATGATGTGGGAGTGACAACAAACCACGCTAGCCTTACGAGGGTGACCTAGCAACACAAATGATTATTTTCTTTCAACTATGTGTTTTAGGACATGTAGCCGTCATAGAAGTTTACCATTAAAGCATGACAATTGTGTGTACTTTTTATCTATAACATGATAATCACCATAGATGGGAGAGAGGATTGAGTGAACCCATGAACCCATGTCCATTGTTCCTATAAGAGAAAACCTTTGTCTTGTCCTCTTGCATTGAAGAGGATTGGGACACTTTTACATTCTTGTTTTGTTACATTAAACTTCCATCCATTAAATCAACCATCTTGTTCTTTAAACTTGTTTAGTGCATAATCAACTAAAACTTGTGACACTTTAGTTGTAGGGAATAGATAACTTTTCCTTCTTGCTCCTGCGGATCGATACCCTACTTCCACATTGAGAGGTGCTACAGTGATCCCCTGCTCTTGGGGGTTATCAGAGATCTAGATCTACATTTCCACCAATCCATCTCTCCTCTAAGTGAGGGGAACCTAGTAGATCTTGATCTTGGAGTTCTTGGTATTTCTCCTCCATTGTTCTTCCTCTCTTATTCCCGCATAAGCATTTGTTGCTTTGTTGGAACTTGAGAGTGAAGTACTTGAGCACTTCTTGTGTTCTTGCCATTGCATTTTGTTGCATCGGTTTGTTCTCTCCACGAGGATTCGTGGAAGTGAAACTTTGTGAGCTTGTTACTCTTGGGTCGTTGGACCCTAGACGGTGTTCTTGTGACCTTTTGTGGTCAAGGCCTTTTGTGGCTTCTTGGGACTTTTGTGGTCACTTGGGAGCTCCCAAGCCTTTTGTGGGTTGTGGCTCAAGATTGTTGTAAGGGACTCGATTTCCGTCCAAAAGGAAATCAATAGTGGAAGGTGAACCGAGCTTTTGGGCAAGGTTCATCGGAGAATAGGGTGAGGCCATTTGTGGCGTTTGAGTTTGAAACTCACACCCTCCAACGAGACGTACTCCCCTAAAAAGGAGGAACTCGGGAATACATCATCGTCTCCACATGCCTCGGTTATTTCTATACCCGAGCTCTTTACTTATGCAATTTACTTTGTGATAGCCTTTGTGCTTGAAGTCGTATACCTTCCTATCACCTTATTGCTTGTCTTGCTTAGCATAAGTTGTTGGTGCACATAGGTGAACCTAGTATATTTAGGTTTTATGCTTGTTAAATTAAAACACCTAGGTTTATTCCGCATTTATCAAGCCTAAACCGGAAAAGTTTTAAATAGCCTATTCACCCCCCCCCCCCCCGCTCTAGGCGACATCCTTGTCCTTTCAGAAGGTGAAACATTTGTGGCGTTGAGACCGACCTGTTGTGGTGGCTCACACCTCTTCAACGAGACGTACTCCCTAAAATGGAGGAACTCGGGAATACATCCTCGTCTCCGCGTGCCTCGGTTATTTTTATACCCGAGCTTTTTATTTATGCACTTTACATTGTGATAGCCTTCGTGCTTGAAGTATTCTTTATTGCTATCATCTTGTTGCTTGTCTTGATTAGCATAGGTTGTTGGTGCACATACGTGAGCCTAGTTCATAGGTTGTTGGTTAATTTAAACACCTAGTTTTATTCCGCAATTATCAAGCCTAAACCGGAAAAGTTTTAATCGCCTATTCACCCCCCCCTCTAGGCAACATCCTTGTCCTTTCACCATCCCCTTCGCCGTTGGAGATCGGAGAAGGAAGGTGGAGTCGCTCCCTGCGCCTGGCGGCAAGGTCAGGGAATACCCCACGCCTCCTCGCCATACTGGTCATAGACCGCGGTTGTGTTATACGGCGAATCCTAATCTATGCTCGTCGAACGGGTTATCAAGAAAACATATACCCCCTCCCAAGCTTTAATGTTTTCAATTGTCAGAGGTTGCCTCCGAACCTTCTGGAAACTTCCGGTTTGGACTTTTATGGAATTTTTCTTCTGTGTAATTTTAAAAATGTTCATATTTAAAAAGTTCAAATTAACAAGTTCATATTCAAAAATATAAATATTTAAAAATGTTTCAAATTTTGAAAATGGTTGATGCATATATTTTTTTTCAAATATGTGAACCATTTTTTAATTCATGAACTTTCAAAAAATTAGGACATTTTAAATTCACGAACCATTTTCATATTCATTAACCATTTTCAAATTCATGAACTTTTTTAAAATTATGACCATTTTTAAATCTGGGAACCTTTTTTATTTGACCAAAAAATTCAAATTACCAGAATAAACAGGGACTGTTTTTACTTAAACCAGCGGCAAAAGCAGTTGGCAAACAATCTAATAAGAACTTGGGAATAAGGGGATGAATTGTTTACTTGGTAGCTTGACTTGCTCTCGTGGAGCCCAATTAGCAGGCGGCAGGAGCAGCGGGCAAGTGCTTGCTTGGTAGGCCAACAGCCCTGTGAACCGGGCGGGGCCCCAACGGTTTGGACTTGAGTAGGCCGGATGAAATTGAAGCCATAATAAAGGAGAGGGATCGCCTGTACGTCGACCTGTGCGACGCTAAGCACGCGTCACACACCTCCTCCACCTTCTTCCCCGCCTCCTTTCCACTCCGCCGCCTCCTCCGCCTTGTTCTTCCTCCTCTCTTCTTTTTCCCCGAACCGCCCACCGCCGCCGGCCTAACCGCCTGCTGCCACCACCCGCGGCCGGCTTCGCTACCGCGCCGCGTCGCCGCCCTGTCCCAGCCGCCTCCTCCGCCGGTCGGCCGCCGCCCGGCCGGCCATCCCTCTAAACCCCCCCTCCCGCACCTGAACCCTAACTCCGGGCACCGCACCCCCTGCGTTAAGTCACGTCCTCACCTCCGCCGGCGACGCCGCGGCCAGCCACGTCGTCCCCGTCTCCGGCGAGGTCCTGGCCTCACCTCCGATGGGGCGCCGCGGCCAACCGTGTCGTCCCTGTCGTCGGTGAGTGTCGCGGTGGTCGGCTCCTTCTACTTCGGCCGTCGTCGCGCCTCTCCTCCATGAACTGGGCCGGGCCTATGTCGCGCCTCTCCTCTCCACGTGGGGTGTGCGACGGCTCCCTATCGTCGACATGGTCGATGAATAGGGATTGCCGAAAAAGCTGAAGGAAAAACAGAGTGGACAACTCGTGCGGAGTTGTTGGGCCGGCTGCCCGGCCCAGAACTCTTCCACGCAAGCGTCAACGCGTCGAATCGACGCTTCAAGCACATAATAGAAGCGCTCCTGCTATACACCGCTCGTAGCGGCACCAGTTCACCCACGCCGCCTGAATAGTGAAATGGTGGCTTTACTTGCCGCTCCAAATGAGACCCAGTAAAATATGCTTCATGTGTTCGGGTATGACTACAGAAAGGAACCCTTTCGAAAGGGAACTCCACGCTCGCGAGCGCTCCACGTGGTGACTTTTCCACGAAAGCGAAATCCTATTTGGTCACCGCAGCGTTTCGCGTACGCCCGGCCTCGCTCGCTTCCGAGTGCATACGCCCGGCCTCGCTCGCGTACGTCGCGCGCCGCGTGCGACCGGCCATCGCAACCTCGCTCGTACGTCAAGGTTCGAAGCCCCCTGCGTCCGGGCGAACGAAGCCAGCCTGCACGCGCGTACGTCCCGGCCGGTCGTGTACAACCCGGCCGCTCGCGTACAACCGAACCCCCTGTACATCCGTGCGAGCGACAGGAGATGTACGTGGATCGTTGTTCCTTACTCTAAAGCCAAAATACAGAGGCACACTTAGTACACATAACAATCAGTATGGAGTACAAATATTACTATAGTTGTACATGCACAAAGTATGTGGTATTAGTAGTACAAACAAATTGATGTACATATATGTTGTTACTAGATGTACATACTGTACAACTATAGAGACATATGTTGTACAACTAATAGGTTATACAACAATAGACACATGTTGTACAACTTGACAGACACAGTTTGTACAGACACAGGTTATACAACTAAACAGACACATATTGTACAACTAGACAGACACATGTTGTACAACTATACATGCACAAGTTGTACAACTACACAGACACAGGTTGTACAACTACATAACACATATTGTACAACTAGACAGACACAGATTGTACAGACACATGTTGTACAACTAGACAGTCACATGTTGTACAACTACGCAGACACATGTTGTAAAACTATACAGACACAGATTGTACAACTATACATAACCGGGTGTACAAAAAAAAAAGGTTCATCGAAACCTATCAAAATGAGATCTAGTTTTGAAGATCTCGACACGAGGAGCTCAAAAATGAAAAAGGTTCGTAATTTGGATAAATAGTTTTAGAGATATTTCATTTCAAAAATTCGGTTTAGAAAAATAAAAGTGAAAAAGTTGTCCTCCCACCTCACTATCCCTTCTCTCTCATCATACAAAAGTATTGAGGACAAGAAGTACAAATTTCAGGGAAGTGGGAGTACAAACTGTACAGAACAGTATGTACAAACTATACATAACTAGAAGTAAAAAAAATTTATCGAAACCTATCAACATGGGATCTAGTTTTGAAAATCTTGACGCGAGGAGCTCAAAAATGAAAACGGTTCGTAATTTGGATAAACGGTTCTCAAGATATTTCGTTTTGAAGTTTCGGTTTTGAAAAATAAAAGGCAAAAACTGCTCTCTCACCTCTGGTGTCTCTTTCTCTCTCCTGCTCTCCACTTTCAATCTGGTTGTGACACTTGGCGAACATGCATATAACTGTTGGTACTGCACGAAGGAGAATGCGACACTTCTCACCACGAGATGGTCCACTGAGTTCCTTCGCAAAGAGAACCCTTTTTCTAGTGATTTTGGCTTCATGTTCGTGTCGTTTGATTGCGCTGGTTTGCTCGATATCGCTTTCGTTTTTTGTAAAGCCACCACGGTGGATTATAGTATTAATTTAGACAAAAGAGATACATCGGCTGCAATTATATCACGCACACAATGCTCCATATCAGTTTTTTTTGGTTGTTGACGGGATATAAAGACTGTTCGATTCCGTTTCTGGTCAGTCATCTACATGGAATGGGTAACAAAAACTGTAGAAGTACTACTTCTGTCTCAAAATATAACACATTTTAGTAGGCTATTTTTAGTATATTAAAACATTTTATATCTTAAGAGAGAGGAAGTATATTAATAGGTAAGTTGGGTCTTAATTTTATCTACTTTCGTTTGGTATTTTGCCTTCCACAATGTATTAACACGTGTTAGAAAGAGTTTAGTAGATACTTTTTTCTTATTTTATGTAAATATAATATTTAATATTTAAAACCAATATACTAGTAGGAAATATGCGTGACTGTTTTTAGAACCCGTGAATATGTTTTTGAATCCGTGAGCATACTCTTTTTCAAACACACGAAACATGATACCACAGTTCAAAATTTAAATTCACAAGTGCTAACAAATTCCGAAAAAAATGATCACATGATGTGTGTTAACATTCCGTAAAAATTCAGAACAAATTCGAATTACACATAGAGAAACAAAAAAGACAAATTGCAACGTCAATAGTGCCATTTTCTCACACTATTCATGTTAGACTTGTCTTTTTATGTTCGTATTTGAATTTGATTTTGCAAATTCTAGGGAATCGTAAACACATAGCTTGTGAACACCAACAAATTTATTTCAAAAAAATTGAAACTTAAACTTTTGAATTTTGCCAACAGATATCATTATCATATAAATCGTGGTATCACTAGATATGCACTCCCCTCCTAAAAGTTTTTTAATTTATGAATGTATGTATCTATCTATCTATACTTCTTATAAAGCAAAACCCCACTAACTTCATTAATTATTTTTCTATCTCAACATGCAAGCTTTCCACATCATCCATTATCTTAACCAATCAATTGTCCATGTCATCTCTATTAATATTTACTTTTTATAAAACAAAATCCCACTAAGTGTAATTAATATTTTTCATTCTCCACATGCAAGCTATCCAGATCATCCACTTTCTTAGCCAATCAATTGTCCATGTCATCTCCATTAATATTTATTAATCTTTACATGAAAACTCCACATTATCCATTTTTTAACCATCTAATTATCCACATTAATAATTTAAAATACGCACTCATTTCATGTCAATTAAATTTAGTATCTCAACTATGACAAGTTGAATTTTGCATACTATTTAGCAAACTTATTATACCGTACCTACTATACATTTTTGTTTACACAATATAATTTATAAAGGGATTCCCGCTGCAACGCGTGGGGTATCAAACATCATCTATTCCTTAAGCCATCCACTATTTGAGCCATTATTTATCCATGTCATCCCATATTTATTAATGATTTTCTATCCATTCATGAAAACTATTCGCATTATAAATTATTTTATCCATACAATTACCTCATCAATTTTAGTTGTTAAATATACAAATATTATACATTGATTAGATTTAGATTCTCGATTATTGTGTCCAATCGAATCGGGAATATTCCAGAAAAAATTCCCGTTGCATGTGTCATATGTCTTTCGTTTATATTTCAATTTTCATAAAAAATTCCCGCTGCAACGCGCGGGGTATTTTCTAGTTTATTTCAAATCACATGATCATTTTTTAAAATCTATGATTTTTAAACCCATGAACACGTTTTCTAACCTTCTGATATATTTTCAAACCTTGTGAGTTTTTTTAGTTTGTAAAACATAATTTTTTCAACTCTTGAACAATTTTGAAACACCGATGAAATAAAGAAATAACAAACAACATGGAAAAAAGATTGAAAAATAAAGACAAAAGAAAAAACGAGAGAAAATATAGAACCTAAGCCAGAAGAACTGCTCAAAGGCACACACCACAGACCTCTTGGGGTGTAAGAACAAACCATTTTGACAGGCGACAAAAAGTTTAGTTTGCATGTTATGCTCTTTCTGTTATAATTCCTGCAGGTTTTAAGAAAATCTATAAAACTAGATTTTCATGTTTAATTCCGTGTAACTCATTTTTTTCATAAAATGTCGGGAGACTTATGTAACCGGGTGATAACAAGCATGTTGCATAAGAGCATATCAAATACTAAAATCAAAATAAGCAAACTTACTAGAATACACACTGTTTTTTTGGTTATTACTCTAACCAATGTTTTTTCAATACCAAGTATAGAGTATGCACACTTAAAAAAATACTTGACAGAAAAGTGGACCACGAAAAAGTAATGTGCTTGGTTACGTTTATAGTCTACAAGTTTTTATAAATATGCATATTTAATCATACGCTAGAAACTGCTATTTAAATATTTGTTAGATCATACTTTTCACAAATCTTTACCATAAATGAATATAAATTATATATATAGATTATGCAAAGTAGGAAAAAAGTTCTATAACAGACTTTTGTTACAAAATATTAAATATAAAAAACACATCATCTAACATTTAGTAATATTTATAATTATGTGGTCAAACTATTCGAACAAAAAGAAATTATACTTGTAATATTGTACATGTTAAAACTAAAATCTAGAGAAGGATAAGAGTTTAGTACAAACTATGTGCCTAGATTTTCATGGGACCGGCTCTGAATACGAGATAAGGTTACCTCATACTAACTTTTTGGAACCAAGATTTCATGCTATAAATATATACTATGATACTAGAATAACTGACCTTATATTGTGGATTTTTCAAAGATACCCAAGGCCTTATAGACCGTGTATAGTTCCAAGCTGCTTGAGGACTCATATTTCTATATTTATCTGCATGTTAATTCAAAGTAGTAAGGTGCAAAGCATGAAAATAAGAATTTTGATTTGAAGGAAATATGGAGAAATAGTAAAGGGTTAGGAACTTTTCCTTCCGATCTCAGTTTCAAGGCAAAACATAGTGGAAACATAAATCTACACAAACCTCATTTAATAAAAGAACGAGGACATGTTTTTCACATACCATCCTTTTCTGTCCATATATCTTTCATATTTCTTTGATTTTCCTATTATGTGAATCAAAGAAGCGAGAGATAAACTATATGGAGGAAGTATATTTGCTGGGGGGTGAGGGATCCATGGCGCCGGAGAGAGCTTGTGTTGGGAGGGAAGGTTTGGGTGGCGGTGGTCGTCAGAAATGGCGGCCACCGGGGCTGGAGGAGGGGGAGGAGCCCAAGGGGCGGGTGAGAGTCAACCGAGATAAATTCCAACAGGAGTCACACCAGGAATACAGAGCTTACATTTTGACATTTGTCCCACAAATGACTACATAGATACTGAGGAACCAAAATCACAATTTCATATAGTGGTTCATCATTCACCAACTTCGTTATCTCGTCTTCTGAAATCATCTCACAAGAATTGCCAGCTTTCGTCAGCCACCATATCACATCTTGAGAGCTGTTGCTATTTTCAGCAAGCTCGCCGATATATATGATTTTGATAGAAACTGGCATAAACCGGTATCCGAATCACTATCCATTCCGCTTCCGTGCCCGAAAAAAAATTGAATATGGATTGCTCGAGTTTCCACCCCACTCAGGAGTCTATATTGGTGTATCTCTCCTTTATTTTATTTTCTTCTTATGCCTGTCCAATGAAGGGATGCTTACGTGGTCGATTTTCTAAACATTTAACTGCAAGCATAGGCATCTATCTTTCTTTGCTCAAGCGCGGCGTGCTGCCACCTCGCGATCTTCTCTATAGTAACATAGAAACTCATAACTGAGCATTGTACTCCGTACCACCTAAGTAACACAAATTAACAAGGAGCGCAATGCAAACTAGGGATAATGTAAACCTCTATAATACTTATTTTCACAAGTTACATCCAAAATCCCGTCAAAAAACAAGTTACATCCAAAATGCTGTAGGATCAAGAGTCGGTCCGGCCCTCAATTCAGGAGCGACCTTGTACGAGATGGATGCACGACCCCGACGGGCACTGATCCGCAACTCCCCATCCTTGCCGTACTTGAGATAAAATATGATCATCTGCATCACACGGCGGTTGGGGTAGGCAAGCTTCTCATCGTCCTTGTGTGCACAGCACCGCACGACGCAGTATCTACTGCCTCCCATGTACACCAGGGTGGCCCCTCGATGCCTCCTCCACCTCCGGTCATAAACCTCATCTTCACTGATCTTCCAGTCAGGCACTAGGATGCGCGGATACGGCCAGAAAGTTACGAATCGGGGGTTGGATACATCCGGATACGGATTCAGATACAGATACTCGAAGATACGTGTCCCGTACGTATCGAGGGATTTTCCATTTTTCAAAAAAATAAATTAAATCGGATACCTGGGGGATACACCCACGATACGTTAGGGATACGGAAATACCCTAATCCCTCGATATATATACCGACCCAGCGCCTATTCGTCTCCTAACCGACCTTGGAGCCGCCACACTGCAGATCGCCGGCCACCTCTGCTGCTGCGCCGCCGGACCGGAGAAGAGACGCAGCCGGGGAGCAGCCTCCCGTGGCTCGCCGCCCGCCGCTGCACTGTGCACTCAGGTTCGCTTCTTCCATCTCCACTTCTCCCGTAGTCTCGTTCTCCGGCTTTTCTTGCCTGGCTGCGCTCCGCCGTCCGCTGCCGCTCCCCCGTCCGCATGCACGCCGGACTGTTCACTGTTGCTTGCTTCCTGTGGCCTGTGCTCCACCGCTGCCTTAGTTCTTTAATTAAGATTAAACATGCAAGTAGGAAAATAGAAGTATAGATTAGATCACAGAACACCTAGATTGAATTAGATAAATTCTCGTTCTTGTAGGTCAGCAATGGCCAGCACCGGTAGGACTAGTGGTTCTGGTGATGGAAGGGCCGCAGAGCGCAGACGACTGGAATGCGGGCAGCAGTGCTGGACAACCAACTGCAGCAGTACTTGACAGCTAGGTGAAGAAGTGACTAAGAGAGGCCGCGCCGTTGCAGTTATCAAGATTTTCTGGCAACAACCATGTCACGGTACTCCTATACTCTAATAGTAGTTCTCATTCTCGTAAAAAACTCGTAAAAAAACTAATTTATATATTATGAATTTTATTATATATATATAAACGTATCCCCGTATCCATGTTTTTGGAAAATTGACGTATCGGCGTATCGCGGTATCGGTATCGGTATCCGTATCGCCGTGTCTGGGCATCCTAGGTCAGGCATGGTCTCACACTTACCTCCAGAAGACGGAACATCGCACGAGCACACACGCCCGCTCCCTTCCGTGGACATGGCGAGCCCGACCCAGGCGTCCAGCTCGCTGTCGTAGTGTACCTGCCCTCTGAACGGCAGCTTCCACAAACCATGGTACTGGAACTCGAGGCGCTTCGTGTCGAAGGAGTAGGTGCCCCTCTCCACCGACATGAAGACGGTGCGCCCGTCCGGGTGCACCGCGTAGCCGGCGACGTCCTCCGGCGAGAACGGTGTCCGCGTGTTGATGCTAGACCAGGACCAAGGCTCCGCGCTGTCAGGCAGCGGCCGAGGACCGAGCAACTCGACGAACTCGTCAGCCATGAGGAAGAGCCTGTCACCACCAAGTGATACGTAGAACGGTCTGGAGGTTGGACTAGGGATCTGCGGGAACGGGCACAACGTCACCCCCATCGTCTTGGTGTCGAACCCAGGGATCGCGAAGTTGCCTTCGCCCTGATGCACCGCCAAGATCGTGGTGCCATGGGTGGCCAGGGACCATGAGAGCGGATGCCGTTCCTCGATGCGGGCGATCGGGGACGGGGTTTCGATGTCGGCGTCGGAATCTGTTTCCAGGTCGTCCTCGCCCACCCTGTAGATGCTGCAGCCCCTCTCCCAGTCCTCCAGCAACACGTACAGATGCTGCTGCTGATGATGATGCGACGGCCGCTTGGCCGCGCCGGCAGAGGAGTGTCGCGGCGACCGCGGACGCTTTGACATGGCTCTCGATCGTGAGCTTTGCTCTGCAAACCGCCGCCGGATCCCCTTCTCTGACGAACGTGCCTTGTGCAGGAAAAAAAGAGGACTTGCAAACGTTGCATAACACAATATTTTCTTCTCTGTATATTATCGGAGCAAACGTCGGATCCGACTAGGATAGGTACCCCTCTTTGATTTGACCGACTGGGATCGAAAGTTCGAAACACACAGCTATCTGGAGAGAGAGAATTATGGAAACGACCAATGGAGGTTTCTATTCTCCGTATGTAGTTTGTATTATGCTCCTTTTGGTCGTTACTTCTGGTGTTACATATATTCAGTTTTGTGTTTTCTTTTTTCTATAGGCCGGGAAGCTCCCAGGGCGGCACCCGGAGCTTGAGCAAGGATAGATGCCTAGCTTTGCGATTAAATGTTCCCATAACCTCAGCAATCAGGCCAAAATGTTTCTAAAACAATAGTATGATACTCCAGAGATATCCTTTAAATCACAATTGATCAGCATCAATAACAAAAAACTGAGGTTTTCAAAACCGTACATTAATGCGCAAACAAGTCATGTACCACAGATATGGAGAAGTTAAGTCAATTCTTATCTTGATATTTGTTCCACAAATCCTCAAACATGCAAAAGGAACACTACATAGCAGCTCTACTGAAGAACCAAGATCTGAAGTTCCTAGTTCTGCCAATTACAACCCCAGTCTGATACCTACTATATGGTAGCAAGATTAATGTCCGAAAAGAGAAGTAGAATCTAGGCTCCAGAAACAAGAGATGTGGACTTCTGTCGGCCGTCTGGAATGGAAAATGGCACGATTGGTTTCGATGACCTGACAAACGGAACATCACACCTGTAATACCCTTTCCTTTCGAGCTGTATAACTTCTCCTTGCTTGACATTCCGCATGTTCGGGTCTCCAAAAGCTAGAGCTTCTCGTCGAGTGCATGGGTTAAGATTGTCGAGGAAGTTCTCATCTTCTTCCAGCTGCAAAAGTGCCACTTATTAGGATTAAATGAACATGCAGATATCCCACCATCATTGACAGAGACAACTTGACGCAATGATGGAAGAGATAGCTCATCCAAGGAAACAACATCGTACATATAAAAAGATGAAAACTAAATATCTTTGATATCAGCTCCAACAATAGCAGCGCGAAGTATGGGTAGGGTGCCATGTTGAGTTTCAAAGACCAACCAATTCAAAGAAAGCCGTTGAGGCGAAGACAAAATGTTGGCCAAACAACGCATAGTTGAACAGATTAAGTGACGGTGCCACAGAAATATCTAACTAACCTAAGTGAAAAGGACTTCATACTACAATAATAACGAATGTAGAAAATAATAGGTAATATAAGAATACGGTTCTGGTGCCCATGTGATTGTAAGTGAACTTAAAACATGATGTCTCACCTTTTTCTTATTAATTAGGTAGTCAAAATCTACCAAAGAGAGACACACAAGGTCTTCGATATCTGATAACCATGTTAGCTTCAGCTTTGTCGTCTTCACTGACCCGTCAAGATGGAGTTCACCAACTACTTGAGTAATTGTTCCATTATCTGTCTTGATTTCTTCTAATGATAGCATTTCCCCAGTCCATCAAAGTGACTTCCTCACCCATGCTAATGGCTGATGCATCAGCATACCCTAGCCAAATTCTGTTCGCAAACGTTGTAGCCTTCTTTCCAGCACCCTCATATTTCTTGTGCCTTGGTAAGATTCGAACAAATGGTTCCTCTGGACCATTAGTAAGTGTCAAGAGTACACGTTTCTCTTTCATCACAGCAGTATGCCTTCCACACACTGGATCAACTATCTTCTTGTTGATTGTCCAGAGTTTATCCCACTCCATAAGATTCAGATTTTTTGAAGCACCCTTCACAAAATCACAAAGACGAAATGCAAAAAAGAAAAGGAGTTGCTAACTCAAACAGACATATGTATTTATCAGATCAGAAGAGTAACTCATTAGAAGATTACCTGCTCGAGTATAAACTGGTTCAAGGCTTCGATCTTCAAGCCACGACGTACTATTCCTTGTACAGTCGGAAAACGTGCGTCGGTCCAGTCCTCCACCTTCATGTTCTGGGACCTCGTGCGGGCAGATATTGTCCAGATGTTCTCGGACTTCTACGATCACAGGGTTGACCTTTCCCGGATCAACCGAGCCTTCCTCGTCCTCCTGCCTAAGGTCGACTCTACCACTTCCCCTAGCGACTTCCGGCCTATCTCCCTCCAGAATTGCCTCATGAAGGCTATCACGAAGGTCCTCACGACCAGACTCCAACAATCCATCCACTCTCTAGTGGACGCTGATCAGACGGGATTCCTCCAAGGTCGGAGGATTTCCGAAAACATCGTCTACGCCGCCGACCTCGTAAGATGCTGCCACACTCGCAAAACCCCTTCTGTGGTGTTCAAAATCGACTTCTGAAAAGCCTTTGACTCTGTAAACTGGGATAGCCTTGTCGCGATCCTTCGGGCCAGGGGTTTTGATGACAGGTGGTGCCGGTGGATGCTGGACATTTTCCATTCTAGCCACACCGCTATCATCCTCAATGGTGTCCCCGGTTCTTGGATCAGGTGCCGTAACGGGCTCCGCCAAGGTGATGCCTTGTCCCCGTACCTCTTCATTCTGGATGCTGACGTCCTCCCCCAGCTAATCCGGCGAGCCTTCATCTCTGAGGGACTCGCGCACCCTCTCGACCCCTCCAGCCCCTGCCCTGTCCTTCAGTATGCCGACGACACCCTCATCCTCTGCCGCGGCGACACCGCCTCCATCTCCTGCCTTAAAAAAGTCCTTGATGACTTCGCTCGCGCCACCGGCCTCACGATCAACTTCCATAAGTCTTGCTTCGTTCCCATGCACGTCGAACGGTCTCAAGCTCAACTCATGGCTTCGATCCTCCAATGCCCCATCTCCTCGTTCCCCCAGCCCTACCTTGGCCTCCCGCTTTCCCCCACCAAACTACCTGCTTCGGCCTTCGCCCCCCTCCTATCCTCCATCGACAAAAGGCTCTCCGGGTGGCGCGCGTCCCTTCTTTCAGCCGGAGGGCGCCTTGTTCTCTGTAACTCCGTCCTTAACAACCTCCCCACTTATTTTATGTGCTCCTTCCTTTTGCCCGTTGGTGTGATTGAGAACATTGATAAGAGGCGTCGCGCTTTTTTCTGGACTGGGAAAGATTCTTGCTCTGGTGCTCGCTGTCTAATTGCTTGGGATAAAGTTGTGTTGTCTACGCAGGTTGGCGGCTTCGGGCTTCGGGATCTTCGCAGGCAGAACCTTTGCTTGCTCCTTCACTTCGTGGACCGCCTCCACCAGCCTTCGGAGCTTCCCTGGAAAACCTGGTTTTTCAGGCGGTTGGCCAGGGACCTCGGGGACAAGGCGACCACCCCTCCTTCCTCGACAAGATTGTTTCCTACTGCTTACCCGTCTACCGCGCCCTCACCCGCGTCGCCCTTCGCGACGGGCGCCGCTGTGCTTTTTGGATGGATAAGTGGGGCACCGGCGCCCCACTGTATCTCCAGTTTCCGGCTCTCTTCTCCCACAGCACTCGCCCCCACGCCACGGTGGCCTGCGTTCTCGCCGAGGGGCTGGACCTTCAGCCTCGACTGACCGCCGCGGCGGCCTCTGAGCTTGCTGCTGTCCAGGCTCTTATTGCCGGCACGGCGCTCCGCGACGGCGCCGACACTCGCTTCCTGGACTCCACCACGCCTAGTTCCTCGGGGCGACGCTCCTTCTCCTCCCGCGAGGCGTACCGGATGCTTGCTCCGCCACGTCCCATCGACACCGACGCCTGTACCAGTTGGGGACTTGCGGTTCCCACAAAGGTGAAGATCTTCTCCTACCTCGCCGCTATCGACAGGCTGAGTACTAGAGCGAACCTCTTCATGAAGAGTTGTGCTCCTTCTGCGGCATGCGAGGCCTGCGGTGCGGAGGAGACGTCCCGCCACCTCTTCTTCGACTGCTCCACGGCCTCCGATGTGTGGAGTTGTCTTCACGTCCACGCACCACCCCACGGAGCCTCTTTCTGGACTACGACTGCCCCCTCCACTGCGACTGCCGGTGCTTGGGCTGCTGGCCTTGCCACCATCATGTGGCACATTTGGAAGGCCCGGAACGACTTGGTCTTCAATGCCAAAACTTCCTCGCCCTCCGACATTCTCCGGCGATCTGCTGAAGACTTGCTCACTTGGACTGGTAGATTTCCTCATGACGAGAGGGATCACATTGAGCGCCTGCGTGTGCTCATTATCAACGCTTGTGGTTGATTCGACTCACTCTCTCTCCCCCCCCTTGTATTTCACCAATCACTTTGTAAGGGCAGCCAAGCCCTCTTTTCGAGTAATAAATAACAACCGGTGGGGAGCAATCCCCCGTCTTCCTCGAAAAAAAAAATATTCAGCCTGCTGAATTCATAGATTTCAACCCTCCGCATCCCCATGTCCTGAAGGATACGATGGTACTGAGCGTTCCTATCACGGTATTCACTTGAACGAAGAGCATGTGTCACTCCTTCCAATGCATCAACAAATGGGCAAGCGAAGTCATATGTTGGATAGACCTTGTATTTTGAGCCAACACGGTGATGGGGATCAGGGGTGCAACGGTAGTAAACAGGATCTCAAAGTGATTTGTTAGGGTCCTGCATGTCAAGTTTACCACGTACACAGCACTGAGTGCCCCTCTTGGTACAATTGACCATCTCATTCCACAACAACAAGTTCTCCTCGACAGTACTGTTTCTACACTTAGATTCCACACCGTCCATCCTTTCACTTCTCATTTGCTCCTTGGGTGTATCATCGACATATGCCTTTCCCTGCTTAATCAAACATTCAGCCATTTTCATTAGCTTTGGGAAATAATCTGATGTGTATGTAACTACATCGTATTTAATCCCAAGTGTCTCAATATCTTTCAGGACATTCTCAACAAATTCGTTGCTTTCTTTCGAAGGATTTGTGTCATCAAATCGAACTATTAGACGCCCTTTATATCTCTCTGCAACATACTTGTTCAACAGTGCAGCCTTGGCATGACCAATGTGGAGATACCCACTAGGCTCTGGGGCAAAACGTACGCAAACCTCCCCAACGTTTGCACCTGGGAGATCGATTTCATGACCTGTGGTGTTCTCCTTCAAACCAGGCATCTTTTCTTTTAAGCATGGTGCAGGAGATTTGCCAATTCCTCGCTTTCCAACATAAGCAGCTGTAACTTCATCCAGTGCGTATCCAAAGCCTACAGCTATGCTGTTGAACCAACGGACAAGGTTTTGATATTTCTTTGACCTCCTTAGACTTTCCCATCGTTGACCCGTTCCTGAAGAAAAGAGTCGTCACCTCCATGGTAAGACAGAGAGAACAATAAACTACACATGGACGGAATAAACCAGAACTTACCTATGAGATTTGACCACACTACAATGTCAGCAATTGACAGCCCATAATCAACCAAGAAGGTTCGAGACACCAAGTATCCATCAAGAAACGAGCAAGTATCTTCAAATTCAGAGCCTGAGGGTGTGTTTGGTAGCCCGGCTCACCTCAGATATTCTCTCCTCATGCAATATTTGGGTGTTTGGTAGCCCGTGTCTTCAGTTTGGGCCATGTCCGCCTCGTACCGAAAAGGCCTCTCAGCCAGGCAGGCCGAGTAGAGAAGCTGGAATCGAGGTTCGCTTCCCATCCCGGTCGAGCTCATCCGCGCGTGCTGAATAGGATAACCTCCAGCGCCCGTCTCTCTCCCTCACCCTCTCTCCCCCGCATACACCAGATCCGGGAGCACCGCCGCCTGCACCACGCGCTGCTCGGGCCACTCTCTGCTCCGTCCTCTAGCTCGTCGCCGTCACCGAATCCATCCCCACCTCCGGCTCTGCGTCGTCGCCGGCCCTTCCCCGACCTCTAGCTCGTCGCCGTCACCAACTCTATCCCCCACCTCCGGCTCTGCGCCATCGTGTCCGCGCTCGCCAAGAACCCGAAGGCCAGTACCAAGTACAGCTCCGGCCCGCACCGGGTTACCCCGTGCTGCACCATGCCATGGCGTTCCTCGAGGACAAGTTCCACGCGCTGCTCGAGCCCAAAGCAGTGGAGACCTGCAAGTTGGCGAGACGGCCGCCGTCCTTCCGGTGCGTCCTCCGGCCGCCGGACACTGCCGCCGCTAGCTGCTAGCAATTTTCGGTCCCTTCCCCGACCTCTAGCTGCTAGCAATTTTCGGTCACTTCCCCGACCTCTAGCTGCTAGCAACTGGAATTTCTGCTAGCAATTTTCTAGTATTAGCGTCACACGGAGGACTGAAATTTCTACAGAAAAATTTCTGCTAGCAATTTTCTCTACTTTTTTAACCACACGGAAGACTGGAATTTAATTTCTGTTAGCAATAATTCTTCTTACTAGCTGTTTTAATTGGAGAATTTATCTTGAATATATTTGTAAACTGTTGAAACTTGGTTCAGATGGTGGTGGTATCTTTACCAATTTAGAGAGGAGGTAACCACGTCTTACCGGACACAACCTACCAAACAACATCTCAACTTAGCAGGTCTCAATATACACAACCTACCAAACAAACGACACTTGTATGCACTCAGCCTGGTTGAAGTCAACATGTATCATTGGAGATAGTCATGCTAAGATCATGCAGGCTACCAAACACACCCTGAAAGAATGAGTGGAGCGTACTCGAGCCATTGGTCAACCTATAGATGCATAAAAATGGCAACTTAGAATATACTGAGATGATCTTGAAACTCATTGACAGACACCATATATAGAACAGAAACATACCTGTGCTGCCTCAATAGCATCCTCGCCATAGAGGATCAATGAAGCATCTGCAGAACGGGCAATGCAACGAAGAATTGTGTTGACGCCGTGTATAAAATCCCTGTACAGGGATCATGGTATATTCATTGACACGCTATAAACTCACATACTTAAATACCGGAAATGCCAACGACAGTGGCTAGTGGAAACCACATTTAACCACTGCTTTGGTCGACGACCCATAACATTCTAACAGTCGATATTTTCATCAACATATTTTTTTTTTAAACCAGGAATATTATTAAAATGAGCAGATTAAGAAGAGGCGGTAGGCATAAATCATGATAATAGTGTCCATAGTTGACGTTAAAAGAAAGCAAATGCAGTAGTTAATCAGAGAGGGAAGCAGCCTAAATCTGTACACTGACAAGTAATCTTACCCAGAATCCAAGTGTAGTGTAGGCACTGAACCGGAGGTAAGGCAGGGATCAATGGTTATGTGATGAGGTTTAGGCCCGATCTTCACGGATTTGAGGCGGAGATGACGAAAAACACAAAGAACACGTGACGAACACGAAGAACACAAAGAGGGAGATCACACAAAACACAAGATAACTAGTAAGAAGCACATGGCAAGATTCAACTGGTAACAATTCCCCTAGGGCAGCCCCCAATTCTCCTCTCCCAAGTACACCTTACTCTTAGGATTGTTTGTCCAATTGGTCAATCCAAACCAATCTAACCTATCCAGTTCAAGAGGAAGGATTAGCAAGTAGCAAACTATAAGAGGAAGCTCATCTCCACAAGCGGAGGCCTTGGTTCATCTCCACGAAGGGAGGTCTTGATTCATCTCCACGAAGGGAGGCCATGGATCATCTCCAAAGGAGGAAGGAGACACTTGAGAAGAAGGAGCCTTGCTCTACTTTAGTTCCCAAATCTTTGTCTAACCCTAGAACTGAGGGGGTGAAGGGGTACTTATAGTCTGGGTACAAAACGAGGGGATAAGTCACGCAGACGGGTGGGGTCGCGGCCAGGCCGGCCCTGGATCCGGTTTAAACCGGCTGGGAGGCCGGCTATTCGGCGCCTGGCCCGGCCTTGGAACCGGTTTTGGCCGGCTGGGAGGCCGGCCTGCTCTGGCGCTGCCCCGGCCAGGAAACCGGTCTGGACCGGCTGGAGGGCCGGTTGCCTCTGGCCATGGTCCGGCATTGGGGCCGGTTTTGGCCGGCCAGGAAACCGGCCGAGCTGCCGGCTCCTCTTCTTCTCCTTCGTCTTGCGTCAACTCTTGGCCATGTTCTCGGATCTTCTCTTGGGCATCTTCTCCATCATCTTGGGACTCCTCTTGCTCATCTTCTCCACTCCATTGTGGGTCGTCATCAAGGTGGTTTCTGAGTATGCATAGAGTCTCGGAATGAAGTAGCAACCCGTTCAAAGAGGTATCAAGGTCACACATAGATAGGAGCGACTTCACCTTATCATGGATGGCCTTGACTCTTGCTCTAGTCATTGGTCCACGTGGCGTGTCATGTGTAGGGCGCACTACATCATCTCCCCTCCCCCCTTGGAAAAGAGTCGTCCTCGACTCTTGGTCTTCCTCATCACTTGATGTCCCATAGTATGGCGATAGGTCGGCCACATTGAAGGTGTCGTGCACCAAGTGCTTGGAGTTGGAGATGTCGATCTTGTAAGCATTGTCGTTGATGCGCTTGAGAACCTTGAAAGGACCATCTCCTCGAGGATGAAGCTTGGACTTCCTTGCATCCGGAAAGCGATCGTTGCGAAGATGTAGCCACACAAGATCTCCTTCATCAAATATCATGGCGCGCTTGTTCTTGTTCATCTTCTTAGCATGTGCTTCATTGTGCTTCTCGAGCGTTGCTCGTGTTTCCTCATGGAGCTTCTTCATGAAATCGGCGCGCTTGTCGAAGTCCATGTTAACTTGCTCACGAAGTGGGAGTGGAAGCATGTCAAGCGCGGTGTAGGGGTTGTAGCCATAGACGATCTCGAAAGGGGTTCTCTTCGTTGCTCGGTGTAGTGCTCGATTGTAGGCGAACTCGGCGTGTGGGATGCACTCTTCCCAATTCTTCAAGTTGGGCTTGATCAACACACGAAGTAGTGTTGAAAGACTTCGATTCACCACTTCGGTTTGACCATCCGTTTGAGGGTGGTAGGCGGTGGAGAAGAGTTGCTTGATCCCCATCTTGGCCATAAGTGTCTTCCAAAAGTAGCTCACGAACTTGACGTCACGATCCGAAACGATGGTCTTGGGCACTCCATGAAGACGGACGATTTCCCTAAAGAACAAGGTAGCAACATGTGAAGAAGCATCGTCGGTCTTGTTGCATGGTATGAAATGTGCCATTTTAGAGAATCGGTCAATGACGACAAATATAGAATCCTTGTTTGTTTTAGTGCGTGGAAGACCTAATACAAAGTCCATAGCAATATCGGACCAAGGTCTATGTGGAATGGGTAACGGAATGTAGAGGCCATGAGAGTTTAAGGTAGACTTAGCTTTGAGACATGTAGAACATCGGCGCACAAGGCGATTGACGTCACGGTACATGTGAGGCCAAAAGTAGTTGGTGGCGAGCATAGCCAAGGTCTTGTCGCGTCCAAAATGCCCCATGAGCGTTCCTCCATGAGATTCCTTCAAAAGGAGCAAACGAAGCGAAGACTCGGGAATGCAAAGCTTGTTAGCCTTAAACAAGAAACCTTGATGCAAATAGTAATCACCAACTCCTTTGTGCTCCGAACATTGAGCAAAAATGTCACCAAAGAAAGCATCGGAAGCATACAAATCCTTTATCTCATCAAGACCCGAAACACTAATATCAAGACGCGTAAGTAGGTTGGCCTTGCGGGATAGAGCATCCGCAACCACGTTGTCCTTACCTTTCTTGTACTTGATGACAAAGGTAAAAGACTCAATGAACTCAACCCACTTAGCATGTCTTTTGTTCAAATTCGATT